>CM022299.1:404264813-404864813 GCA_011799875.1 Thinopyrum elongatum | reverse complement strand
TATTTCTTGTTCGGTTCAACCAAACATTATATTTGTGTTAAACAAAAAAGTTGTTCGTTCAAACGTTGATTGTTAAACACTTCTTTTTTCCGCCGAGCTCTTTGTCACCTCGGTTATGAGGGTTTTTGTCACCTCGGCTAGACCAGGGGCTTCGGCTCGCCACATCGATCATGCGGCATCGCCACTTCATCGAGCCGAGCTCTTTGCTCGGGCACCTCGGGACCGGCTTGGGGGCTGGGACCTCGACCTGCCGCAAGCTCGGCCCACATCATCAACGCTGAATACATTAACCAGCTAAGTCGCTTTCATGCTCAAAGTTTTTAAATTTTTAATTTGTGTTCGGCTCGACCGTGCTCACATACGTTGTTTGTCAAAACAAACTCCCTTTACCCATGTTAACTGGGGGCTCTTAAAATTTATATGAGTCGTTCTATAATAAATACTATTTTCTTTCTTCTTAGTCGTCGCAAAGTCTTTTTCTACTACTCCTTTCTCGACTCGAGTGTGTGGTCAATAGCCGGATAGCCTGTTTTCTCTCTAAAACCGCTCGCGTTTAGTTCTCTAAACTGGCCTGAGAAACACTCCGCCTTCGGAATAGGAGGTTGAAGCCGAAGGCTGACCCGCTTGAAGTCTGGAGATCGGATGTATCATGTTAAAGCACGACAGAAGCACAAACTAATTTTAAGACCAATTTTCGGATTGGCACCAAAAACTTGATTTAGTTCGGGCGTAAAGTTTTTACTGAAGTTTTTTGGTTTCCCAAGCCTATGGCACTTTTAACCTATTTGTGTGTTTCTAGCATAAGTCTCGTACTGCAACGCCGGATACCTTTACAGATTCGGCAATATCAACAGGGGGCTGCGTCTAGAGCTGAACCCACCAAAAGCCAAGGTACTCCGAGGAGTCCTCGACAAAACGTTCTCGAATATTACTTTATATGCATCAGTTTCAAATTGTGTCTTTGGTCAATAGTTGGGTTGCCCGACTCCTGTGATTGCCTCCTACGTTCCGCTTTGTTCGGCTAGGTGTGCAAAGGGAGAACCACTGCGATTGTACTTCCAATTTAACTAGTCAAGTACCTCAGTGGAAAAAGCCAAAAACTGACTGTCACAATGAGCGCAAACTAGTCAGCGATCCGATGACTATGCCAAACTATAGACCGATAGAGGTTACCCGATGGGCCTTTCATAAGATTGGCCGAAGTGTTACTGGTTTGACCCCGGCTGACGCCGAACACTAATCGGGGGCTAGTAACTGGCCCCGAACTTCCAACTCCTATGACTAAGTGAAAGTTATAAAGCCTGCATATCTGATTGCCTCGTTTCCGCTAACACAACCGCCTCCGGGCACCGAGACGTCGGCTAAGGATTGTATTGTTAGTACGGAAACACCTTGTGTAGCATCTACAAAGGGGTGGAAGCCGACGATGGGCCACTTTCAGGTTATAAACAGTCTCAATGGAGAATTTTCCTTCCATATTTATCATAATAAAGCCATAAATATGCATCAATTTGACTTAAGATTTTGGCCAAGCTGGGTTGCCTGTCTCCTGTGCTTACTCCTACATTCCCGATTGTTCGGCTAGGCGGTAAAGGGAGCACCTCTGTGATTGTTACTACCGGGTCATCCAGATTAGTACCTCAGACTGGGTGAAGCCGAAAGCTAGCCATCTTAAAGGATATAATTGGTCGGCAACGATGGAAGCAAAAATTCTGGTTCATCATGGACCACATAGTTCGGGAACTCTCCCCTAACTAAATCCTCAATATTTTCCTCCCACATTGATCGGAGATGAGGTTTCATGATCATGGTCAGCATGAGAACCCAAAGAAAGGAACCGATAGCGGAACTATTTTCTTTGGAAGATGTTTCTTACATAGTAATATAGCATATCTCTCCGCATACCTTTGTTTATAAAACCGTATGGCCAGATTGCCTCGTTTGCCATAAATCTTTGCCCTCATAAAGGCTTTATAAAGTGGGACAAACACTCCTCGGCTACTGACTAAGGAGGTTGAAGCCGATGGTCGGTCAACAAAGTTTTGTACAATGCGGATCCGAGCTTTAATGATGTAAAGTACTTAGGTACATAGAATCATTACACATAAATTGCGAGCAAAAGTCAAATAATTGTAGCCAATCTTTCAAAGAGTCAAGGGCACAATCTCGCTGAGACAACCGAGCAGCTGACATAACGCTCTCATAATTCCCTATTGGCATTGATTTCCTATCTATTAAGCCCCTTGAGGCCGACCTTGGCGAGATCAGCTTTTGTTAGCTCTAACTCCTTTAAGAGACCTTTATTCTCTTTCTGAGAAGTTCGTGTTAAACACAACAAAATTTTCTGTCAATTGGATATCGATCCTTAATTCAGCCACCCCGTGCCCACATTAAGGCTCAGGGGCTACTGGGCTTTGCGCTTATCATTTACAAATATTAAAGGGGCACATCGATCCCCTGATCTGGTGTTGCCACCCGACCAGTGGCTCGGGGGCTACTACATTGCCTATTCAATGCAGAAAATTCATAACGCACAGTGTTCGGCTTGACCGAGCTAGGGGCAACGCGTCTTCGGACAACAATAGGTACCATCTGGGACCTATCCGGCATCAAGCTAATATATTACGGCAACTTCTCAAGACCCTCTCTCAAGGGCCTGTCTGCCGATCATTATTTCCTCTAATATATTACACCGCGTTTCTATTCTTAAGTATGCTGCAGAGCTAGGAGTTGATCCTCAGGACGATTTTGTGAATCGACCTGAGTCTCAGGGGCTACTGGGATCAGCGGTTTTATGTTTTCCTTCAGGTGCATCTCGGATTTTTGGCCGACACACACCTTGAGGTCTACTGGCTATACATCTTGGCAGAGAATAAATTGCACAAATAGGAATTAAATTCACAAAAATCAGCCCATGGCCGAGGTGGTGCACCACCTCGGAAGCTGTCAGGCATAAAGGTCGGGCGCCAGTGGCTGGCTCCATATAGGGTATTTCCGGCATTAAGCTCGGCTGAATTCGTTCAATCTTTTAAAAGACCGAGGTAGTTATGACACCTCGGATGCTGACCATCATTAGAACTCGGATGCAGTCCGGCATTGGAGCTCGGAAGCGGTCCAGCATAAAGCTCGGATTCGAATGGCTCGTTCCATAGAAGACTACTCCGGCATTTAAGCTCGGATGAACTCATTCAAATTTTCAGAGGCCAAGGTAATCTATGATACCTCGGATTCAGTTCGGTGTTGGAGCTCGGACGCAAGAGGATACCTTGAATGCCGAATAGTGTTGGAGCTCGGCTGTGAAAAGACGCCTCGGATTTAGTTCGGCATTAGAGCTCGGACGCAAGAGGGTACCGCCGCACGGGAAAAATTTCAAACCCAAGGTGTGGCGTAAAAATAACAAGGCATTGATAAAGGCCGTGAACAACTTAAAAGACTCCTCGGATACCCGATGTATGAACTCTTCAGATATACCTCGGCGATCCTCAAGATCAGAGATGGGAAGATTTGTTGAACCAGTTTTCAAGACCGACGAGCGAAGATGAAGAACAGTTCGGAAGAACCGAGGAGCGTCCCCAACTTGAAGACCGGTTCAGGGGACTACTGACGGTCTCCTGGACTAGGGGGTACTCACCACGTCATCTCCCGACCAGTGGGTCGGGCTGAAGACCCCCATGGCGGTTCACTAATGGGCCAGTTGGGACAGCCGATGACATATACGAGGAAGATTCCACAAGACTTGGTGATCAAGACAAGGACTCCTCTCCACCAACGTAGCCGACTAGGACTCTTGTTATCCTAGGCCTCCGGTACATTATATAAGCCGAGGCCAGGCTCGTTGATAGATTATCATGACATTACTCATCATACCTCTAGGGTTTAGACCACAACATATGATCTCGAGGTAGATCAACTCTGTACCTTGATACTTCATCAATATAAACAAGAGCAGGACGTAGGGTTTTACCTCCATCAAGAGGGCCCGAACCTGGGTAAAACAACGTGTTCATCGTCCCTGTTACCATCGATCCTAAATCCACAGCTTGGGACCCCCTACCCCGAGATCTGCCGGTTTTGACACCGACACATACCTCAGCCGCCGTTGGGTCATCCGGATCACCAGGACGAGACCAAGGGGTGAGGGGCTACGTGGCCAGTTAGGCTCCTGAGTCGCGATGCTCAGGAGTCCCCCTTGACGTATGAACGAAAACCCCATACTTGTCCTTGCCGGGCTTTCGCTCGGGAGGGATGCGCTAAGACCAGGTCCGAGGGACCTGGCAAGGTGGCGTACGCCAGGCATGACCTGAGCATAGCCCCCGTGCCCAGCCCCCTCGCGCTACTCTCCCGAGGGGAAAGCAGCGCGATGAGGCTGAACACCGAGCCTGGTGGCTCTCCTGAGGTTAGTGCGGCCGTTAGGCTGCCCCCAGTTGTTTATCACCAGCGCGGAGCATGGCACTACCGCTCTTGCACGGGCATAGCCGCTCCTCGACCGTGTCGACTCCCAGCGCGGAGCATGGTGCTTCCACTGGTACGTGGGTGGGGGCTCCCTCTGAGGGGAGACCCCGGGGCGTGTACAGCCCCACCCTGACACGTGGCTTGCACGGCAGGGCTAGAGGAGGTGTGTATGGGCACTCATGAGCCAGCGCGGGACTCACGAGGCCCTACCTGAAAGCGGGTTGCGCCTGAATTTGATTCGTAACACTTGTGATAGTCCTGCGAGATGGTTAGGCAACCTGCGCCGAGTGAATTTCCCGAGGTTATCGCATGAGAAGGCCAAACACCAACGACCCCAGGAGGTGACGTGAACGGGTCCGGCCCGCCAGACAGAGCTCAGCCGTTGGGTTTGTCGACGCTGCAGGGATGGACCCGAGCACCGACGCCGTGCCCAGTGTTCTCATGCGAATGTCCTGAAGAAAGACAACCGGCGCGCGGCTCCCGTGGTGGCGAGGCACCGGGTCGCGCGCCCTGACTTACCCGCCCCCGATTAGCTCATGCGAGAAAAAGGCACCAAGGACCATGGGAGGTGACGTGCACGGGAGCTGGCCCACGAGCCAGAGCTCAGCCACTTGGGTTTAGCGACGCTGCAGGGACGGACCCGAGCACAGACGCTGTGCTAGTCCTTAATCATGAGGCGGTCGTGGGTGGGCTTGCAAGGGCGTACGATGTTCGTGGTGATGAAGCACCGGACAGGCAAGTGATAATCATAAATGAACTCATAGATAAGGTAGAGCTAGTTCTGATAGATGCAGAACGATACATGCCGCAGGGATGGACCCACGCGGCTTGGGGATAATGCAGCCCGAGGGGCGCCCCCAACTGAACAAACCAGAAAATGTCACCTGGTACCGTTGCTGAAGAGATGTTGGAGTAGCTGAAGACGCGTGCCACAGAAATTGCTCCTCATGAGCCGCCCAGGCCCCGAACCTCAGGAGGCTCTGGGGGCCCGGGGGGCTCGCAAGGATCCATCTCCTCCTCTGACAGGATCGCCTGGCTTCTGGCCTCATGAGCCGCCAGGACGCCCCGCATGTGGCACTGGAATGCAACAACTGCGCTCGGCAAGCCCAAAGGCATGCGAACATAGCTGTGAGGGGGACCCTCGCAACGGCCAGCGCGGGACGGCCAGAAGCGCTCCTGAGATGCGGCCCTGTTGAGCCCTGGGATGTTGATGTAGACGCGCAGCTCGCTGTCCTCGCCGGGACAAGGAGCCACGCCGGGTGGTGGGTGGTGGTCGCCTCGCATAGCTCTTGCCTCCTGAAGCTCCTTGATTGCCTTGGTGATGAACTCCTGAGCACCTGGTGCCTCGCGCCTTGTACCCTCCTGGCGGAAGCGGGCGCTGAAGCACGCCTCCACATGGTGCCCAAGCGCCTCCCTCGTGACGTTGGCCAGGTCAGAGGCCCTCCAAAGGAGAGCCCCCGAGCCCAGTCCAAGAGGGGCGCCGGGCGCGCCTTCCTATGCGAGAGAGGGAGGCGCCCCGTCAGTGGGCACTGGGCCTGAGGTGGTGCCGCTGGGCACCCCGCCCTCCTGAGGTCCTTGGCGGAGCAGCTGCTTCTTCTTCTTGGGGACAGCCTCAGGAGGGTAGGCGGCGCCTTCATCGTCTGGGTTCTCGACCACCGCAGCCTGGTAGGCGCACTCGAGAGAGCACACCACGTCCTTCTCCTTGCAGGCGACCGTGATGATGCCGCAGCTCCCTGGCATCTTGAGGACATTGTAACCATGATGAGTCACCGCCATGAACTTGGCCAGGGCCGGATACCCAAGGATGGCGTTGTATGGAAGGCGAATGTGGGCAACGTCAAAGTCGATGAGCTCAGTGCGGTAGTTGTCACACCTGCCGAAGGTGACAGGGAGGCGGATCTGCCCTATCGGGGTGGTGGAGCTGTCGGTCACTCCTGAGAAAGGCTTGGTAGGCTGCAGCTGGTCGTAGGGCACCTGGAGTCAGTCGAATGTCTCGATGGATAGAACGTTGAGCCTCGCACCACCATCAATGAGAGTCTTGGTGACGAGCACGTTGCTGATGGTAGGCGAGTAGAGCATCGGGAGAGCGCTGGCAGTCGCCACGCACTTGAGCTGGTCGGATGAGCTGAAGGTGATGGTGCACTTGGACCACCTGAGCGGATGTGTTGCCTCGAGCTTGGGGAAGGCGGCGTTCACCTCACGGGCAAACTGCTTGAAGACGCGATGAGAGGCAGGGGCCTGAGCGCCGCCCAGGATGTAGGTGATGGTACGAGGCTCCTGGAAGCTCCCAGCCCCCTCGTCCTGGTGATGGTCGTCATTCCTTCTTGGTGGTGGCGGCAGCGGAGGAAGGCCAGCGTTGCCCTAAGGACGGTCCTCATGAGGCTGGTCCCTCCAGGGGCCCTCGCGAGGCTGGCCCTGCCAGCGGTCCTCACGAGGCTGATCACACCATTCTTGGCGAGGGTCGTGGCCGTCCCAGCATCCTCCACCTCGGCCTCCTCCGCGGTTGTAGCATCAGTCACTGCGCTCGGGGCGACGACCGAGGCGCCCGTCGCGGATGGCCCAGAGCTCCTGGTAGTCGTTGGTGTTGTGGTTGTGCACGTTGTGGAAGACGCATAACGGGCGGCTGCCCTTGGATGACTCTGGGTGGTCGCAGCCTCGCTTCATCTCTGGCTCGGCCGCGAGCACGGCCGGTCCCTTGCGCTTCACATCCTTGGCTTTGGCTTTCTTGTCTTCTGGGTCAGCCTCCGGGAGCTCCAGGAGAGAGAGGCGACCTTCCTCAGCTCTTGCACACTTGGTTGCCATGTTGAACATCTCCAGAGCCGTGCACAGGTCTTCATGTATGGCGAGCTCCTCCTTCATCTTGACGTCACGGACGCTATCAGTGAATGCCGAGATGATGGCCTCGTCCGACACCTTGGGGATCTAGAGGCGGACGCTGTTGAAGCGCTGGATGTACTTCTGCAAGGTCTCTCCTGGCTGCTGCTTGATGCGTCGCAGGTCACCCGCAGCCGGTGGACGGTCGCGAGTGCCCTGGAAGTTGGCGACGAAACGCTCTCGCATTTCGTCCCAGGAGGAGATCGATCCCGCGGGCAGGTTCAGGAGCCACGAGCACGCACCATCCTTGAGGGCCATGGGAAACCAGTTCGCCATAACCTTCTCGTCGCCGTTGGCTGCCTCGATGCTCAACTCGTAGAGCTGCAGGAACTCGGTAGGGTCGGGGGTGCCGTCGTAGCGCAGAGGCAGGTCAGGCTTGAACTTCCCCGGCCAGACGACGCTGCGAAGCTCCGGAGTGAATGCGCGGCAACCTGTTGTGGTCACGGAAGCCCATCGTGGAGGTGGAGCCTGGTCTTGGCGCTCGTGCGCCACCGCTGCAGGCGGTGCGCGGTCTTGACGTGGCGGTGTTGGGAGTGCATGAGCATCTTCTCGCGGCCGCTGGACCACTTGGCAGCTTTCGTCTTCACGCGCCAGCGCCCTATGCGGCGGGTCACGCCGTGGGGCCTCGTGCCTTGGCTCGAGGGCGACGTCTTGACGGGGAGGTGGAGGAGGTGCTCCGTGGGCTACGTCACCCGCATCAGGCGGCGGGTGAGGCAGCGAGCGGGACGGTGCAGGAGAGTCCCCGGCAGCGCTGACAAGCTCGGCGATGCGGTCCAGCCAGTCTTCATAGAGGTCGTCGACGGGGCGGTAGCGCAGGAGCTCGCGCGCCATGAGCAACGCAGCCTGCGCGTTCACCGGCCCGCGACGAGCATGAGACGACGAACCAGCCGGAGTCAGCGACGGGGTGGCGGTGCGTCCATCCCACCGCACAGAAGGGTGCAGCGACGAAGCTTGCTGCTCGTGCCCCGCGGGGCCGGTGGCGGTGTTCGCCACTAGAGACGGGGGACGGCGAGGGCAGCCGTCACCCGCCGGCGCCGTCTGAGCGACAAGGGCGGCGAGGGCGGCCCGGCGCTCAGCACGAGCTCGACGAGCGTCAGCCATGGAAGCGGTGGAGTGATGGCGGATCGACCGGCGGAAGAGAGGCTCCGACGCACCCCTACCTGGTGCGCCAAATGTCAGATTTCGGGTTCCGCAAACCCTTGAGAGGTTCAAACTCTGGGGTGCGTGCGAAGAACTCGTCCTCCCCAGTCTGCCTACTCTCTAATCTCACAGCCTAGCTCGTCGAACTATAAGGAAAAGAGGCATAGCAGTTTACCCAGGTTCGGGCCACCTTGCGGTGTAAAACCCTACTCCTGCTTTGTGGTGGATTGGCCTCGGGGGGCTGAGGATGAACTAGTAGAGTGGCGAACAGCCTCAGGAGGAGAGGTGTTCTTGGGCTCGGGTGAGTTGGTGAGTGTGTGGGTGATCTGGATGATCCGTCGATGCCATCCCCCTCTACGGTGGTGGCTAAGTCCTATTTATAGTGGCCTTGGTCCTCTTCCCAAATGAAAGGCGGGAAGGGATCCCACAATGGCCAAATTCGAAGGGAGACAGCTAGTACATGCTATCCTGACAAAAGTAGTCTTCGCCTGCAAAAGCCTCTGGTCGTGACACCGTGGTGGGCTCGGTGATGACCTCCGTCCTGCCATCCTGGCGGTCTTGGTCTTGTTGCACAGGAATGGAAACCTTTGGCTGATTCCTTGGGACTCCGCGCCTGTGCTTGCCTCTTTAGTACCGAAGAGGAAACTGGTACACTGCGCCCGCTGGCGCCCGCCTGTCCTTGGTCGTCATGGCTCACATCATTCGGACCTCACGAGGTGAGGCTTGCATAGAGATCTCCGCTCCTCGGGACCCTGCCTAAGGAGGCTGCTCCTCGTGGAGGTCTTGGTGTCGTCCGCCTCGCGAGGGTCTTGAGTTGTTGTCGCTGAAGCTGGGTCGTACCAGGCCGTCGATGGAGCCACGCCGTGGGCTGCAGGCAGGCAAGTCTGGGTACCCCCGTTCCCAGAACGCTAACAGAGGAATATATAACGAGGCTTATGTGTGATAGAGTGTATCATATCATGGGGTTTGGATGCACTGACGAAGTTTGCACCAACTCTCGAGGTGAGAAAGGGCAATGCATGGTACTGAAGAGGCTAGCAAATTGCGGAAAGGTAAGAGTGCGTATAATCCATGGACTCACATTAGTCATAAAGAACTCACATACTTATCGTGAAAGGATATTATCCTTCGAAGCAAAGTACTACTAGCATGCCCCTAGGGGGATAGATTGGGAGGAAAAGACCATCGCTCATCCCCGACCACCACTCATAAGGTAGACACTCGATAATAAATCATGCTCCGACTTCATCGCTAAACTAGAGGCTATATGTGCATGCTTGGGGAATCACAAACTTTAACATCAATATTTTTACTAAACCACAATTATCCACTAGTAGACCCACATATTACCATCTTACTATTGCAAAACTATTGCAGGGAATCAAACATATCATATTTAGTGATCTACATGAAAGTTTTTATTATATCCCTCTTGAATACCTATCCTTTATGGACTAGTCTTATAACCCGTGCAAATTGCCATTCTATTTATTATACTTTCAAAAAGATTTAAGTGAAGCATGAGAGTGCAACTATTTCTATAAAATATAACCATTGTCGTGCTCTAAAAGATATAAGTGAAGCACTAGAGCAACTGCCTAGCTCAAAAGATATAAGTGAAGCACATACAATATTCTAAAAAATCATGAATAAATGTGTGTCCGTCTCAAAAGGTGTGTCCAGAAAACAATGGTTGTGTCAAACTAGAAATCAAACAAAGCAAAAATTACTATGGCACAAGATGCTCCAAGTAAAACTCATATCATGTGATGAATAAAAAATATAGCTCCAAGTGACATACCGATAGATTGTAGACAAAAGAGGGGATGCCATCCAGGGCATCCCCAAGATTATACGCTTGGGTATTCCTTGAATATTACCTTGGGGTGCCTTGAGAATCCCCAAGCTTAGGGTCTTGCCTCTCCTTATTCCTTCATCCATCATTGTCTCACCCAAAACTTGAAAACTTTAGCACACAAAACTCGACAAAAACCTCGTGAGATCCGTTAGTATAATAAGCAAGTCATAAACTTTAGGTACTGTTATGAACCCATTCATAATTTATTATTGCATAATACCTACTGTATTCTAACTTCTCCATGACTTATACCCCCCGATATAATCCATAGCATCATTAAAACAAGCAAACTATGCAACGAAAACAGAATCTGTCGAAAACAGAACAGTCTGTAAAGATCTAAAAAAATACCATACTTTTGTAACTCCAAAAATTCTGAAAAATTAGGAAAACATGGCCATTTTGTATATTAATCATGTGTAAAAATTCAGATCGAAAGCACATTCCAGTGATTTTTAAACATTCCTGGACTAAGCGGAAAAGTTTCTATTTTTTCACAGAATCAAGTCAACTATTATCCAAATCATCCCAAAGGCTTTACTTGGCACAAACACTAATTAAAACATAAGAACGATATCATAACATTAGGAGTAATTGTGTCAACACACAAAAAAAGAAAGAAAAAGCAAAAATTTAAGATAACTATTGTGTTGCCTCCCAACACAATCATCCCAAAGGCTAGTCGTAAGGCATTGTTTCACGTATTGTCATATTTGATTTTCACCAACTTAGATGGGTTTTTCTCAAATCCCGGAGGTTCTTTATGCTTCCCATTAGTTTCAGAGAATGAAGCAATTTTATTATCTAAGGTACCAAGCCTTTTGTTGCAAACAGTAAGAAGAGAATTCATGTGATTAAGGTTTCAACTAAGGGTTTTGAGCGGTCCATTAGACTTTTGCAACTCGATCAAATTTTATACATATCCCCTAGTTTCTCTAAGATTTGAATTCCTTCTTGAGTATAATTAAATCCTTTTTGTGGGGGTGGAGTTCCCACTATCCCCTCTATTATTTCATAAGCAGTATTAGCATCACTTTCAATGAAATTCCCTTTTGCGGCAAACTCCCGAAGTTGTCTATTAGGCATAGTGAGCCCCACATAAAAGTATCGAAGCAAGATTTTCATATCACTTTTATGGTACAAACATGATAAGATTCCATTATTCTATACCAAACATCTTTTAGATTTTCTCCTTGTTTCTGTTTGAAGTAAAGAACTTCAAAATCTGGAGAAAGGGGAGGAATGGTAGCACTAGACATAGCGACAAAACAAGCAAACGAGGAAACAAAAATATTTTTGTGTTTTTTATGAGAAGCGGGGATATGAAAAAGAGAGGCAATGGCAAATAAAAAGTAGAGGAAGTAGATGATAGTTTTGTGTGAAGGTACTTGATAGGTTTTGATGATGTCTCCCTAACAACGGCGCCAGAAATTGTCCCTACTACTTGTGAGCTGCGTTGGGATTTTCCCCAAAGAGGAGGGGAGATGCAATACAGTAGAGATAAGTATTTCCCTCAGTGAGAACCAAGGTTTATCAAACCAATAGGAGAATCACACAAAGCCTCGTGAACAACACCTGCACACACAAAAGCAAATACTTGCACCCAATGCGGGCAAGAGGGTTGTCAATCCCCTTGAACTCATTACTTGCAAGGATCAAATATTGTATAGGTAAATAGATAAATTGCAAAGTAAAATAAAAGTAAATAAATTGCAGGAAAGTATTTTTGGATTTTATAATATGATAAAAGTAGACCCAGAGGCCATAGTTTTCACTAGAGGCTTCTCTCTCAAACACATATCATACGGTGGGTAAACAAGTTACTGTTGGGCAATTGATAGAAAAGCGCATAGTTATGACGTATTCACGGCAATGATCATGTATATAGGCATCATGTCTGAGACACATAGACCGACTCCTACCTGCATCTACTACTATTACTCCACCAATCGACCGTTATCCAGCATGCATCTATGGTATTAAGTTCATGACAAACAAAGTAACGCCTTAAGCAAGATGACATGATGTAGACAAAGTAAACCCAATCAATATGAATAAACCCCGTCATTTTACCCTTAATGGCAACAATAAAAATAAGTGCCTTGTCCCCTTCCGTTAGTGGGATATAGAGCACCGCAATATTGAACTCATTACAAAGCACCTCTCCCGCTAAAGATAAATCAATCTACTTGGCCAAACCAAAGGATAGATCAGAGAGAAATACAAAGCTATAACAATCATGCATAATAAAGTTCAGAAAAGACTCAATTACTTTCAGTGAATAAACTGATCATAAACGCACAATTCATCGGATCCCAACAAACACACCGAAAAAAAAAATTATATCAAATAGAACTCCAAGGAGATCGAGGAGAACATTGTATTGAAGATCAAAAAGAGAGAAGAAGCCATCTAGCTACTAGCTATGGACCCGTAGGTCTATGGTGAACTACTCGCGCATCATCGAAGGGTACCAAGGATGATGTAGAAGCCCTTTGTGATCGATTCCCCCTCCAAGGGAAACCCTAGATCAGTTGATTGGATGACGGCGACCCTCTTGTGTCGTTCCCCCCTTGGGGCATCATTCTTGGAGGTGTGCTTTGGCTCGAGGGAACAGTGGATAGTTTCAGCGATGGAGGGGCGTTTCATGTGATGCATCGACGATGTGGAGTCTCAGCGGCGTGGCGCTGCAGGACCAGGACAACAGATGTGTGATGATAGACATGCATAGGGAGGTGGCGTTGTCTGGCATCATGGTGGCATCGATGGCAAGCCTGGCAAGGTTGATGCATTGATACCTGCTCTGAAGATGGATCTTTGGAAGACGGTGTCGGCGGCCTCTGTAGTGTGCTCATGCGGTGCCCGACTAGAGTGCGTTGGACCGGTGTGTGCCCTAGACCCATTGATTGCGGCTTGGTTGAGGCTTTCAATTTTAGATGTTGAGCTTTGATGTGAAGTCTGGGTAGGTGGCCTGGACAATACGCACCCCTTTATCAAGTTGATAGAGTAGAGACAGATGGTGGCTTCAGACTTATTGATGTATTATTTTGTAAAGTCTTGGTGAATAATTAATAAAATGGTTATATGCATCGCCCTGATGCAGAGGCCGAGGGTCATCCTGCTTTTCCAAAAAAACTACAGAAGAAAACATCGGCACTCCTTCTAAAGTTAGACATAGCTAAGGCCTTCGACAACGTCTCCTAGGAGTACTTTTTACAGATGTTGTCAAAGCTTGGTTTTAGCCCTAGGTGGAGATATAGGATGACACTTCTTCTCGTCTCCTCTTCGTCGTCTTTCCTCCTAAATGGCTCCCCCCGGCCTGAGATCACTCATCGACGTGGACTTAGACTGGGGGATCCCCTATCCTCTCTGCTATTCATCATAGCCATCGACTCCCTCATCGCCTCCTGGAGTGTGCGGTAGAGCTGGGAATGCTTTCCCCACTGCCAGGCAGGGAAATCAAGCTTAGGACGTGCTTGTACACAGATGATGCAATGGTTTTTGCAAACCCTTGACGTCAGGAAGTAGAGACACTCCTGCAAATTCTCAATGACTTTGGAAATGCCACTGGGCTTAGAGTTAACCCGAGTAATCCTCGGTGGCTCCAATTCACTATGATGAAGTCGACATGCCCAAAGTCCTTTTAGGGTTTTGGGGGCACAACCGTTGCTTTCCCAATGGAGACCGCAACTTCACTTCGTCGGTGTTATCGTCGGTGGTCATGAAGACGGCGGATGGAGGATGGCAAGGGCTTGGACGCCGGGCGCTGCCACCGTAGGATAGGTTTAGGGTCGGGTCCCTTTTTTTCTCTAAATGTTTGAAATCTAATGAAAATCCGCCATGTTTGCATGAATGTCGTTCGGTTTTGTATGAAATCCGGGTGTGTTTGAATGGATTTCATCTGTTTGTTAAAAAAATGTTTGAAATGTATGCAGGCAGTGTTGTATGGCGGCCTCCCGCATCCATGTCCACGGACTGGTCCCTCCTTTTGCGGACGGATGCAAGGAAAAAATTGCTGCTAGCCATTGAAGATGCACTAATCCAATACAAAGCCAGCCATCGCTGGATCTTTAAAAAATAAAAATAGGAGTGCCTGCGAGCCGAGGTTTTTTTTTAGAGTACGCCAATGGCGTACCATAGCTTTATAGAAGGCAGAAAGTATACAAGTAGGGATGCGAACATCCCCAATGGCAACCCACCCACACCACACTAGACAGACACACCTAGGTCACTCTCTCACAAAAGGGTCTAGACCTCCGACACCGAAACCGGCCATTCTCCAATCCTTGATCTCTTGGAGTACGTGGTCAACTAGCTGTGAAGGAGTTTTTTGTTGGTGCGCTCGATTGAACACCCTTGCGTTCCTTTGCTTCCACAACGCCCAAGCCGTCCCTATGATGAAGGAGTCGAATCCGCGGACGGTCCTGCCGGTGAGGTTTCTCCTCTGCTGGAGCCACCAATCTTGAAACCTACTCGAGTGAGTCGGAGGGTCGATGTTTATCTGTAAGATGTCAAAGCATCGATGCCAAACCTCCCTAGCATAGACGCACTGAACGAGTATGTGGTCGACGTTATCCTCCTCTTGTAGGCATGTGAAGCAAGGGGAAGGCTGGTCTTGTAATCCATGTCGCGCTCGCCTGTCCGAAGTCCATAACCTGTACTGCACCGCAAGCCACGCGAAAATTTTGCACCGCAGCGGTGCCCAGCACCTCCATATGCCCGGCGCCATGGGTGATCTTATGAGGCCCATGCACAGCCTTTGATACACCGACTTGGCCGTGTAGGCCCCAGTCGCGTCTGCTGGCCAAACAAACTGGTCTGCCTGCTCCTCATTGCGCGGTACTGTGGTGATCGCATGACAAAGATTGGCAATCTGAATGTGCGCCATGAAGGAGATGTCGCCCTGCACATCAGAGGACCACACATTGTCAATCAAGGCCTGCCGGACCGTTCTAGTATTACGGGCCCGAGTGCTGACTAGATCCATGATAGTAGGGGCAATTTCGGCCACCGTAAAACCATGGATCCATCTATCTTTCCAGAAGAGAACTCATTCGCCATTACCCAGCGAGATCTTAACCATGGAGTTGAACACCAGTTTAGCCTCATTGTCGTCCACCATCGGGATACCCTGCCACGGCCTGCTTGGATCCGTTCGGCGCAGGCACTCCCACCTGACCCTAAGTGCGATCTCCTGTAACCTGAGGTCCTTGACCCCCAAACCACTGAAGCAAGTTCGCCTGCAAACCGTATCCCAAGCAACCAGACATTGGCCACCATTCGCCTTCTCCTTCCCAGCTCAAAAAAAGGCACGCATCCATATTTCTATGTCCTCAAAAACCCAGCTCGGCGCATCGAGAACCAGGAGCTAGTAGATCGGCCTTGCTGAAATCATGGACTTGACCAATACCAAGCGTCCTGGCCTCTGAATCAACCCTCATTGCCAGGCCAGGATGAATTTCCTAGCCTGGTCTACCAATGGCTGCCAGTCCCCTCGAGCGAGGGCTTTGATCGCGAGAGGGATTCCCAGATATCGACAGGGGAATGTTCCCATCTGGCACTGTAGGATATTGGCCACCCGTTGTCTCTCCTCGTCGGTTCCTCTGATCAAGATCGCCGCAGATTTGGCATAGTTTATCCTTAGACTGGAAGCGACTCCAAAAGCATCCAGTAAAGCTCGAACGCAACGCAGGTCTTGTGAAGATGGCTTGATGAAAATTGCCACATCGTCCGCGTATATTGACAGCCTTTGCAGAGTCGAAATTCCTCGGAACGAACTGAGCGTGCCCTCCTCAGATGCCTTGCAAACAAGAGCCGTAAGTGTGCCCATTGCTATCACGAATAGAAGGGGTGAAACCGGATCCCCTTGCCTCAACCCTTGTGCATGTGAGATGGATCGTCCCGGAACACCGTTGACTATGAGTTTCGTGCTAGCCGTGGCCAGCAAGGCGACCACCCATTGTATCCATCTGGCTCCGAATCCTCTAGCTCTCAAAACCTCCATCAAGAACGCCCATGAGAGGGAGTCGAACGCCTTAGATATATCCAACTTAAGGAAGAGTCCTAGGATCTTGGATGTATGAATCTTGCGGGCCACCTGGCGGACTAGGAGAAAGTTATCGTGTATACTCCTGCCTCTGATAAATGCTGATTGATTAGTGCTGACGATCTCATGCATCCTCTTCCGTGCCCGTGTGGCGAGCATCTTGGCAAACAGCTTGGAAAAGCTATGAGGGAGGCTGATTGGCCTGTAATCGCCAACCTCAATGGCGTCGGCCTTGTTAGGGACCAGCACCAAGTGTGCTTTGTTCAACCTGCCAAATCCCCTGTAATCCCCCACGAAGAGTTTCAACAGCGCAACCATGATATCCTTCTTGATCACCGGCCACGCTTTCTGATAAAAGATACCAATGAAGCCGTCGGGGCCGGGTGCGCGATCTGGAGGGATTTCCTTGATAACCTCCCATACCTCCTCTTCAGTGAAGATGGTTTCAAGCTCGGATAGATCAAGCTGCGGCAAGCCCAAGTACTGGAGATCAAGTGAGTGGTCTCTTGCCTGCGCCTTACCCAACAGATTATCGTAGACCTCCGCAAAGACCTCCTCCATCCTCCCTTGATCCGTGACAATCTCCGATCCATGCCTAATTTTAGGGATGAAGTTCTTTGATCTCCTTCCGTTAGCCACCGCCTGGAAGAGTTTCGTGTTCGCATCTCCCTCTTTCAACCATCTGATGCGAGATCATTGTCGTTCGATGGTCCGCTCTAAGGAAGCCAGCCTAAGGAGGGCGAGCTTTAAGGGTCTCCGCAACCATAATTCCATGTTAGACAAGGTCCTCACTTCCTGCACTTGGTCGAATCTGAAAATCAGCCACCGCCATGAGGATCTTGATGTTGCCCGTTTTACGTTGCCCCCATGCCTGTAGGTATGCCGCCGCATTTCTGAACAGAGTATCAAGTTTCTTGAAGGGGTCCACGATTGACTCATCGCACACCCACGCATCCCGGATCGCTTCGTCAAAACCATCTAGTTTAGTCTAGTACACCTCGAAGCGGAACCGCTTCTTCTGGTAGAAGTGAGCATTAGTCGAAAGATGCAAAGGCGCGTGGTCTGAAACTCCCGAGGAAAGCGCCTGCAAAAGGTTCTCCGGGTGCGCCAGCTCCTACTCTACTAAAACTAACACCCTTTCGATTTTGGTAAGCATCGGAGCGTCCCTCTCGCTAGACCAGGTGAACGTCCGGCCATGCATGTATAGCTCCTTGAGTTCGTGGTCGTCAATGAAGCCTCTGAATTTGGCCATCATTACCCTGTTGATGTTAGTGTTGTTCTTCTCCGTCGCGTGAAGGATCAGGTTGAAGTCCCCTAAAATCATCCATGGCCCCGGGCAGCTAGCGCGTCTAGCGTATAGGTCATGGAGAAATTGCGTCTTGAGCTCATCCCCTTGCGGCGCATAAACCGCATAAATCCACCACTCCGTCCCGTCTTTGTTGTGAACGCGTCCCGTCAGAAAGTTTGTGTCTAATTGAATCTGATCCAGGGTGAGCACAGTGGTGTCCCAAGCGAGAAGCACACCACCATGGGTCTCCACAGCCGATAAGTAAGCAAAACCGTCCATGGACGGGCCTAAGCATTTCATAACCACGAAAGGGTCAAATACATCCAGTTTGGTCTCCTGGAGACACACTAAGTTGACCTTAACCGAGGCCACAAACTCCCTAACCGCCTTTCTCTTCGCGGCATTATTTAGCCCGCGCATGTTCCAGCATAAAATTTCAGGTTTGCACTCCATAAGAAACCGTGGTCAAACTCCAGCACCGGCCTGCCGACGCTCAGACCACCGACACAGCCGCGTCCCTTCCTCGCGCGAGCTCCTCTGCAGACGGCAAGGTCTTGCCAAACAGTGCCGCTAAGACGTGCACGTGTTGCTCTCTCAGAGGCGAGTCGAACGACAACTTTAGCTCGCTGACTGCCTCCTCGTTCGGAACCATCTCATCAGGAACCAATCCCAAGGTACGCAGTAGGACGTTCTCCGCAGGTTTCGCCTTGGTCGAGGATGCAGCTGCATTGCGTTTGGTCACCCTCGTCGTGCGCTTAGGCGTGAAAGGCTCCACGTCGGGGCGGAGAGAGGACGCCTCGACTTCCTTCAACAAAGGTGGGGCCAGCTTCTTCATGATGTTGGTGCAAAATGCCCTGAGCCTGTCGTATGCAATCCCCTCTTGGTTTGTCATCCATCCCATCGAGAGCATGTCTACTGTCGCACATATAGCATGTGGCTCCGGCAGACCTTGCGTGCTATCTGCCTCCAGGCATGCCGGACCAGAGCCTGATGGCCGCGCGCGGAGCGGCGTCAATGTGGGATCTGGGGGAGGAGTGGCTTGGTCACCACGGCCTTGCCCAATCAGCGGCTCTGCATGTGCGTGAAAACCATCCTGGGGTTCCATCAGCGCGATCTCCTGCTCAGAGTGGCCCCCAACGTCGCTGCTAACCATCACCTCGATGTGGGTCTTCTCCCTGATTTGATTTGTTGTCTCCAGGCGGTCGGGATCCGCGACCTCCTCTCTCATTGGCTCCATCCGGAGTGGCCCCTCCACTACAACTTCCTTCTGGATTGGCGCAGACGGTTCCACCAACCGCGGTGAGATTCCATGTGGCCCCAGCGGCACCGTAGGCTCCCTAGTCGGCCCTAGTTGGGTTCCAGTCTCGATTGTGGCGACACCTCGGAGGGATGCGACCGCTCGTAGAGGCGCCATTCCAGGAACTGCCGTGACAGTTCGCTAAAGTCCTGGAACCGCACGTGATGTCTAGGGAGCGGGGATTATCCCGTAATAACCGCCAGGGTTATTTATTTTTAACACTCCCCCTAATCACCGCTTGATATAAGAATTCATCATCTTGATTAAGTCTCCTCCAAAAACCCTATGGGAAAAATATGAGAAGTAGTGTATGATATGTTGCAAAAACTCCTGCAAACCCAGTGTGAAAAATAAGGAGAAAATGCTGCAACATACAGTGGTTATCATCTCCGTTAACTCAATATGTAAGAACCATAGAGTTTGGAGAACAATAAACATGTCGTTATACTTTCCTAAAAACCCCGGTGGGGAAAACTGAAAGTATGACATATGAACTCATGTTGATATTACCTCATTAAAAACCTTTATGAGAACCAATATAGTAAACTCATGAAGGAAAAAAGAGTATAATATGATGCATTGAACAGGAACAATTCAGGAAGATACTCCCCCTGATTCTTGCAAATTCCGAAGCCGTCATATACCAATTCCATGAACATGTTTCTGGAATGTAAAAGTTGGTAGAGACTTGGTGAACAAATCAGTTGCATGATTTGACTTGCAAGATATGCAATATAAAGATATTGTTTATTAGTAACCTATTTGCATCCAGGCAACACAAGCAACATTATCTTTGAGATAATGGTTGGTGGATGTAGCCATGAGGTCTGTTTTGAAGACTCTTCATGAGAGGGCTACCACACCTAGTAGGAACACTAAGCTTCTCTACGATCAGACATAGTGGGGATCTGATCGATGTATCCAATGATATCGGTGTTCATATTTCTGTGAAACTGAAAAAAACCCAGGACAAGATGTTTGATGCCTTGGAGGTATCAAAAGATATTCTTGAGTACCAACCAATTGTGTTTGGTGTATCCAATGGCATTATGGAATGTTGAGTCCCAATATCTTATTTACATCATCTCTTGGTATAAATAGACCTTTCTCTATGGATGGATAAGATTTTCCCATAATGAATTTCTCCAATATATTTTGGATATAGACAACATAGTGAAAGTGCTAGTTATCGACTAGAGGGGGGTGAATAGGCGATTTTTATGAAAGTCTTCAAAACACTAGGTATTTGAAGACAAACAGATGAAATGAACCAATTGATATGCAGCGGAAGATAGACTACACTAGACAAGCCATAGTCAAGTGAGCAATGTAGTGAAAGTACGAAGACTATCAGCAGCTAGGTAGTATGGATCAGAATGGAAGAATTATGAAGCCAAACAGGTAAAAGTCTTCACACGAAGACAAACTATAAAGTAAAGGGAAGTGAGGGATAGAACCAGTTGCTTGGTGAAGACAAGGATTTGGTCGACCAGTTCCAGTTGCTATGACAACTGTACATCTGGTAGTAAGGGTAGAGTAATGAGTTGGGCCAAATAAGTCCATGTGAAGCAGCTCGAAGGGACGTGTTGTCCTCATGATTGTCTTCGAGGGATGCTTGGCCCTTGTCATCTTCCCGGCTTCACAGGCACCACACAGATGATCCTTCTTGAACTTGACGCCCTCGATGCCAATGGCATGCTTCTTCTTCGCGAGAGTGTGCAAGTTCCTCATGCCCGCATGCCCTAGCCTCTAATGCCAGAGCCAGCACTCTGAAGCTTTTGCTAGAAGACATACGGCAAGCTGTGGTCCTGCGGAGAAATCTACCATATACAGATCGTCTCTTCGATACCCTTCAAAGACTAGAGATTTGTCAGATTCCATAAGCACAAGGCAACGATATTTACCAAATATCACAATCATGTTCAGATCACAAAGCATTGAGACAGACATTAAGTTGAAACCAAGGGATTCAACAGGCATCACTTTATCCATGTGCTGATCCTTTGAGATTGTAACTCTACCTAGACCCAATACCTTGCTTTTACCAGTGTCAGCAAATGTGATGTGACTCTTGTCAGACGGATGTAGGGTTGAATCCATAAGAAGACTTCGATCACCAGTCATGTGGTTAGTGGTGGTTAGTGCATCCACTGTCCATAATCCACTCAGTAGTCTTCGGAGCCATACCCTATAGTGCAGTTAGCGGGATAGGCTTCACCAAGAGTATTGTGAAGCATAAACATTTGACGAACAAGCATACTATCAAAGTTTAGATCCTTGTTAGGGTAGATAGGATGTTTGTCAAGAAACCCTGGGATGAAATACATAGTAAGACCATTTTGGCACTTTATCTTGCATCCCACAAGATGTTTTAGGTCCCCAGCATCAGCACCTGACGCCTTTGATTTCTGGCTGGAGACCTTTCCCTGCAGAAGAAAGTTAATACTTCTTAACCACCCACATCTTCAGGGGTGGCTTAGAAGCAATGAGTCTAAGTGTAGCATCTGAGAACTTTGGCTTTGGAGCCCTAGCAAATAGCCTTGCAGGAGGTGAATAATACTCATAAGAATAGGCAGAAAAGTTCTTGGTCTTATGAACATAGCGGTTTGAAGAAACACGCTCATATTCGTAAGTCAGAGTATGGTTTCCCTGCAAAACATTGGCGTTAGGGTGACCTTGTGAGGTCCTCTGTCTGTATGAAGCCTTTGGACCATATGAAGCCTTTGGTTTGGGATTTGTCTTCTTCCCAGGTGGTGTCATGATGACATTCACGGGAAGTTTCTCAAGACAACTTTTGGGCACCCAGATCTTCTTCAAAGGTGGTCCATTCCTGCAGTTAGTACCAATAAACTTGGCAAACACTTCACCATTCTGATTCTTAAACAGCTTATAATTTGCGTCAAAGGATTCATCAATGATAATAGGGTTAGCACAAGTGAAGCCAGATAAGGTAGATGGGTCCACTGAAGGGCCCTTTGCAGCAATCCATGTGGTTTTGGGGTACTACTCAGGCTTCCAGTATGAACCATCAACATTTATTTTCCTCTCGAACACAACACCCTCTTTCCTAGGGTTTTGGTTCAGAATCTGTTTCTTGAGGACATCACATAGTGTCTGATGCCCTTTGAGGCTTTTGTACATGCCTGTTTCAAGCAATGTCTTCAACCTAGCATTCTCATCAGCAGTAGTAGTGGTATCCTCAGATGAGGGGTTAGTTACCACATTAGCATTTGAAGATATTGCAACAGTAGCAGCAGTAGAACATTCAGCAACAGAGACAGCATTATCACGCTCAAGACATTTTAAACATGGTGGCACAAAATCTACTTGAGCGGAACTGATTTGTTGAACACGAAGTGAATCGTTTTCCTTTTGAAGATCTTCATGAGATGCTCTCAGATTCTCTAGATCTTGCTTCCTTTGAAGATAATCATAGGAAAGCTTCTCATGAGTAGTTGAGAGTGTTTCATGACGACTTTCAAGTTCTTCGTACTTAACGTGAAGATTTTTAATGTCTTCAATTAAGGACTGAGTTCGATTCATCTCCGCATCCAACAGGTCATCACTTTTGTCTAGCAACTTTTGAATATGTTCCATAGCAGTTTGTTGTTCAGTTGCAATTTTAGCAAGAGTCTTGTAGCTAGGTTTGGATTCACATTCAGAGTCATCTTCACTGGATGTTTGAAAGTAAGCATCGCGTGAGTTTACCTTGACACCTCGTGTCATGAAGCAGTAAGTCAGAGCAGAGTCGTCCTCATCATTGGCTTCAGCGTTGACGACGTGACCATTGTCTTCAGTGTTGAAGATGGACTTGGCGATGAATGCCGAAGCTAGAGCCAGGCTTACCACGCCTGAATCAGACTCCTCCTCGGACTCCACCTCCGCCTCCTCAGACGCAGACTCCTCCTCTGAATCCATCTCCTTGCCAACAAAAGCACGAGCCTTGCTTGATGAGCTCTTCTTGTGAGATGAAGACTTTGATGAAGACTTGGAAGAAGACTTTGAGGATTTATTCTTCTTCTTATCGTTAGAATCATATTCCTTGCTCTTCTTTTTCTTCTTAGATTCCTTGTCCCATTGAGGACACTCAGAGATGTAGTGGCCTGGCTTCTTGCACTTATGGCAAGTTCTCTTCTTGTGGTCACGAGTGGAAGTCTCATCATTTCTTGAGCTGGATCTTGAAGACTTTCCGAAGCAATTCTTTTTGGAGAACTTCTTCACGAGCATAGCTAGCTCCTTTCCAATGTCTTCAGGATCCTTAGAACTGCAGTCAAATTCTTCTTCAGATGAGGAAACGACCTTTGCCTTCAATGCACGGGTTCGGCCATAGTTGGGGCCATAGATGTCTCTCTTCTCAGATAGCTGGAACTCATGTGTGTTGAGCCTCTCAAGTATGTCAGATGGATCGAGATCTCTGAAGTCAGGACGCTCTTGAATCATCAGGGCCAAGGTGTCAAATGAGCTGTCAAGTGATCTCAGAAGCTTATTGACGATTTCGTGCTTGGTGATCTCAGTGGCGCCAAGAGCACGAAGCTCATTGGTGATATCAGTAAAGCGATCGAACGTGAGCTGGACATTCTCATTGTCATTACTCTTGAAGCGGTTGAAGAGATTGTGAAGAACATCAATCCTTGAGTCTCTCTGAGTAGAGACGCCTTCGTTGACCTTGGACAGCCAGTCCCAGACTAGCTTCGCAGTTTCCAGTGCACTCACACGGCCGTACTGTCCCTTGGTCAGATAACCACAGATGATGTTCTTGGCGGTCGAGTCCAGATGAGCGAATCTCTTGACATCAGCAGCGGTGACACCTTCACCGCCCTTGGGAACGCCTGTCTTGACGACATACCAGAGGTCAATGTCAATGGCTTCAAGATGCATGCGCATCTTATTCTTCCAGTAGGGGTAATCAGTGCCATCAAAGACTGGGCACGCAGCGGAGACCTTGATTATCCCTGCAGTCGACATAGCTAAAACTCCAGGTGGTTAAACTGAATCACACAGAACAAGGGAGCACCTTGCTCTGATACCAATTGAAAGTGCTAGTTATCGACTAGAGGGGGGTGAATAGGCAATTTTTATGAAAGTCTTCAAAACACTAGGTATTTGAAGACAAACAGATGAAATGAACCTATTGATATGCAGCGGAAGATAGACTACACTAGACAAGCCATAGTCAAGTGAGCAATGTAGTGAAAGTACGAAGACTATCAGCAGCTAGGTAGTACGGATCAGAATGGAAGATAGTATGAAGCCAAACAGGTAAAAGTCTTCACACGAAGACAAACTGTAAAGTAAAGGGAAGTGGGGGATAGAACGAATTGCTTGGTGAAGACAAGGATTTGGTAGACCAGTTCCAGTTGCTATGACAACTGTACGTCTGGTTAGGGAGGCTGAGATTGAACTCAGAAGACCGCGCCTTCACCTTATTCCCCTTGAGCTAAGGACACCCAGTCCTCGCCCAATCACTCTGGTAAGTCTTCAAGGTAGACTTCCAAACCTTCACAGACTTTGTTCACCGGTAATCCACAATGGCTCTTGGATGCTCAGAACGCGACGCCTAACCGGCTGGAGGATTCACAGTCCTCAAGTGTAACAAGTCTTCAGGTCACGCGGACAGAAAGACTTTAGTGATGCCTAACACTCTTTTGGCTCTGGGTGTTTTGGGCTTTGTCCTCGCAAGGATCTCTCTCTCAAAGGCTTCGGAGGTGGGTTGCTCTCAAACGACAAAAGCCGTGCACTAACTCTGAGCAACCACCAATTTATGGTGTAGGGGGTGGGATATTTATAGCCAGGAGACAACCCGACCTGATATGTCCGAAATGACCCTGGGTCACTAAGGAACCGACATGTGTCCAACGGTCGCATTTCAAACACACGCGGCAGCTTGACTTGGGCTACAAGTAAAGCTGACTCATCCAGCTCTGGATAAGGTTT
Organism: Thinopyrum elongatum; assembly: GCA_011799875.1. Lineage (NCBI taxonomy): Eukaryota > Viridiplantae > Streptophyta > Magnoliopsida > Poales > Poaceae > Thinopyrum > Thinopyrum elongatum. Next base: position 404,839,924 of record CM022299.1, on the reverse strand, counting down.
GCTCTCATTGTCTTCGCTCGAAGATATATGACTTTGGTTGAACAACACTTTAGTCACTCTGACTTTGTTCACTTGGACCCCACTTAACAGTACGGTGGTTCCTATGACTCAATGAAGAAGAAAAGGAAACTACGAAACAACTATGTCTTCGCACTCCATAGTCTTCAAGTGAATGTCTTCACATGTCATAATCTTCATCGCGAATGTCTTCACGAACCACCATTGTCTTAAATGTCTTCACACATTTTTAGGGGTCATCTCTGGTAGGTAAACCGAATCAATGAGGGACCACTACCTGTGTTATCCTACAATTCTCACAAACACATTAGTCCCTCAACCAGGTTTGTCGTTAATACTCCAAAACCAACTAGGGGTGGCACTAGATGCACTTACACATAGTATACCATAATGTATGAATGAAGGTGCTCAAGTTGTAGTAACGAGCGGTATTTTGGTTTACCCAAATCCTTCATTTTAAACTCCGTCATTTAGATGATTACATGTGTCGTCATTGCAGACACACAAACATGGATAATCATCATTGTAGGAGTAATCCTTGTGAATAAGGAACTCACTACATCGGTTGTACCAAATGTACCGACGATAATAATAAGTCACATGGTGACTTATTGATTTTACACAATGTATGTTGCATTTTTTACTTCGATTCAGAATTGAGGTTCCGCCGGGAACCATCTATATCTGAATCTAGTGATCTACATGGATATGTAATCACTACATCTATCAACTGCAGAGATAGATGATTTTGAACTGCCAATGATATAAGTTATCGGAAAGAGATTCCACCTCTAGAGAATAGTTGGGTATCTGCGTGAACTCTTGTGCTACAATACTTGCTCTATGTTTCACCACCTCATTGTTCTCAATTCTGTTTCCAGAAGAAAACTGGTGTAGGTATTGCTTATGAGTACCTACCCATTATTGAGCAATATTATTTCTACCAAGATTATACCCTTTGCTTGAGTTCAGTCCGAGTGTTGTTCACACTTTGCCATGGCCATGGTCTTTGGATCTGAATCACTTGAAAGGTTTTTTCAATCTAGTTGAGAAATGTATGTAGACAATTGTAGACTTCCGGTTATATGTTTCTCCAGAATCTATATATCAATATATAGTTGATGGAAATATCGTTACCCATGGTGACTGCTCGCGATTTCCCAATGCGATTGAGTCGGGTATTCCGATGTCCCGATCATTGTGCACTATGACCTGGGTTTGTGGAGGTTTCCCATCCACCGGGTGTATACTACCCATTAGGTGTCTGTCAACATAAAGTTGACTTGCATTTACTGATTCAGAGGCCTTGATATCCTTGCTTGCAAGAAGCTGAATCCTGATGTACTATTGTCGTACTTCTCCCCCTGTTGCTTTGAACGGGGGAGTTGAGTGGTTTTAGTTGGTACCTCCACTCTTTCCGACATATTTTTGCAGGATTGTAGGATTGCGTGACACCTTTATAGTCAGTAAATGAATCTGGCAGGTTATTTGCAATGTGTTGCACATCTTCTGAACGCATGGTTCAGATCTTTGAGTACGTGGATTTGAGGCAGAAATGTGTTGAACATTCCACTAATTTCCTGGCATTCTTTATGGTACTTGAAATCTCCCCCAGATGCCTGGAAATGTTCCTCATTGAATCAGCATACTGGCCTTGAATAACTCCCCATGTGAGGGGCTTGAGGTATTGACGGTAATACAATTATTCCTCACATAGATCCCAAATATATGTTGAGGGGCCAATGATGTATGCCGGGTGGTGATATCGGTATGCAACCGAATTACTGCAGATGGGAAATACTTGGTAGATTTCCACGTATCAAAGATAGAGGGGAATAACATTATGCAGTTTGGTCATGAGCGTGTAAGACTGCATGACTCCAACGTAAAGTTGGTAAGTTGCAATTTCAAAGTAAAGATCATGCAATGAGCTCAATTCTTTGGATGGGATTCTACCAAACCATTTTGAGTCTAGACATTAGGACAAATTGCTAAACTTCAATCCGAGGGCCATAGAGAAGGCACTCAAGGAGAATTCTGCAATGCTATCCATTCGATTTGCTTGAAATCGATGTCAGGATAATGAGCCAATGGTTTCGTGTGAATAAAGCACACACTTAAGACCATCATGTAGATACGTCTTTTAGAACCATGGAATACCTGAACAGTCTACTCAATGGTTGGGAAGAGCCACTTACCTCGACTTGATGCATTCAAGGAGTCTGACTGGTTCAGCATACACTTTAAGGTGTGCGAGCCTTAAAATATGCCTCCCTGTGTCACATGTAGTGCACACAAAATCCAAATATTGTTAGAATTTAGCATCATAATAATCATAAACCATTGGAATTGCTGATAGTTTCGGTTTCAACCCAATGTCAATGATGACCGAAGCTGGAATGCCAAGTTTGTCATGCAAAAGACACTGTGGAAAACTATCTCGTACGCAACATGTGCTACGGGTTTTGTAGTATGTGTAGTACAACCATGATGATACATAGAGAATGTGCTTGCCATATCCGTTGCATATGGTAAAGAGAAGATATTCCTCTTTGTTGTCATCATAAGTTTCACTATGGAAACTATTTTGACGGATACCTCTATAGTTTAGTAGGGTACGAGTTAAACCCGGAAGCAATAAAGCACCCTGGCGTTACCCGAGTACCCACAGGGACAGTAAATATGACTCGAGTTGAGCCAACAAATACCTCATCGCATCTAGCAATTATAAAATATCTCCTTTCTCTCAACGGGAGTGGAAACATTTCACTTCCCTGAGTATAGAGCTCGTGGTGCATATGTCCACATGGCACAAATCATCTTTCATCAGATTGACCCCCGTAGAAATCTATATATAGACATGAAGATTTTCAATATGAAAAATCACGGTCAAATATATAGAATACATACAAATGTGTTATACCAAAGTGCTGATACAATATATTATAATATACAATATATGATGACAAAAATACTTATGTTCTTATTAGAACATCAGAAAAAGGACATAAATTATATTGACCACTCGGGAGATTGAGAGACTAGACGAAGTCTTCAAACATGTTAGTTGAGTCATATTCAACCATCATGTTCTCCATGCTCGAAGGGTCTCGTGGCTGCTAGATAGTCATGTTGTCGCTAGGTCATGGAAAAACACCACGCGGACAATTGACTTCCTGTTGCTGTCACGTTGAAGGTTTAAGTGAGATTCAAACCTTTGCCCTTGAGATTCTTTGCGTCCCAAGAATTGCTAATACAGAATAACCAGATGTTGAGATCTGGATCGGTATAATGCCTTATGATTTATAAGGCAACATATTTCTTTTTCTGTTATCGGTGTGACTCCAACCGGAGGTGAATCCAATGGGTCTTGGATTGCACACATTATCCCACGAGACACAAGAGTGATCATGATGTCCATGGCCCAGATAGGGCAGTGGTGGCCATTGAGGGCGAATGCCTCAAATTCTCTAGCCATCAGTTACCAGAGATGATTAATTTATGACAAGTAAATTAAAGACCATCATGGTTAATGTTGTAATGAAATTTACAAAATTAGTTTCGAGAAGTTGGCTTGAAACCATTAGTGTGAATCTCAAATTGCTAAGTATGACACCATGAAGATAATCTCCAAACTGGAGTAGATCTCACAGCACTAGGGAGTATAATCTGATGAAATCAGTAGATACTCACTCCTAATGCCTTATGTCACGACTTACTAAAATATATGGGAGAGCACTTTGTAAAGCAAGCATAATGTCAAATATGACAAAATATAGGCTTAAAGAGTAGTGGTGATAATCTGCAAAGCAGTAGATCTACACACTACCTTGTGATCCCAATACATCAATTTGAAGTAATCACTTTGAATTTTGCATCTATATTTGCAAGAAATTGAAATCTCAATTGCAAATAGACGTATTAATCTTGACATGTGGCGAACATGGAAATATATACATCATAGAAATATTCCGGAATACCTTGTACTCAACGGAGAAACAGTACTGTGGAGGTACTGAATTTATCTTTGCAAGAGATTAAAAATCTCTATTGCAAATGGGCGTAATTAATCTCAACACATGATAAACGTGGAAATGTATTACATCAACTTAAGATCTGGAATACATCTCGGTACTCAACAGAAAAACACTACTAATGTAGTGAATAATAATGATGTTGCAAACTTGATGTTCAAGTGAAAAACTTGAATTGTATAGACCTCAAATTAAAATGAGATGATCTTGTATCAAGTTGCAAGATAATTCAGCGAGGTGAATTAATAATTTGCGAGAGAAAATTGATCTCAATCACAATGAGATTGTTTTGCGAGAAAATAATAATTCTCAATTGCAAATCTATATTGTTGTGCAAGAAAACTTAATCTCAATCGCGGAAAACATGTTCCAGAGAATTTAGTCTAAAACAGGAATAGATCACTGCTAGAACTACTGTTGCTAAGAAGTGAACTAGTATTAGTACTAGTGAAACGATCAAGCAACTACTCCCTCCGTTCCTAAATATTTGTTTTTCTAGAGATTTCAACAAGTGACTATATACGGAGCAAAATGAGTGAATCTACACTCTTAAAATATGTCTATATACATCCGTACGTGGTAATTCATTTGAAATATCTAGGAAGACAAATATTTAGAAACGGAGTGAGTAGTAGAAAATAAACAAATACACGGGCTGCTGGTGATTCGCTGCAGCATGCACATGGCCTGGCCACGTAAGGCAGAGTGCATGGCCACGTTCGGTAGTGCCTTGATTCCCTGGTCCACCGCCGAACAGATAAGGAGAGAGACTAGAGAAATAAATCCCCAATCTTCCCGAGACTGAAAACGGTGGAGAGCCGGAGAGCCCATGGCCGGCACCACCTCCACGCATGCCACCGCAGCGGCGTTCACCGGCAATGAGATGTGTTCCCATCGCGCTCGTCCTCGTCCGAGGATCCGCCAGGGAGCTGCGTCTCGGGCGCGACGCCGTTCGTCAGTCCCAGCGCGGCCGGGCTCCATGAGCTGGCACGGCGGCCGCGGCTGCTCGATGGCGAGGCGTCCGGCGGGCTGGGAAGCGGGACGCCGAGAGCCATGAGGCGACGGCGAGCGCCCGTGCGAGGCAAAGGCGGAGGAGTGGCAGGCGCCGGTGTCGGCAGGCGCGACGGCCCGGCAGTGTCCGCGTCGACAACCACATCGCTGGCTTCGACTTCAACAACCGCAGGGTTGGAGACGGCAGCGCCGCGGCCTCCTTGTCGTCGTCGATTATGACGACCTCGTCCGGCTAGCTGGTGCTCAAGTCCCAGCACGGCGGTCGATGGCGGCCATGGTGCGGCCGTAAAGCCTCTCCGCGAGAGTGCTCTAGCCCGCGTTGGCGTCAGAGTGTTCTGCGAGCGCCACGGGCACGAAGCCAGGGGAGCCGCGGCACGGGTGCGGGACAAGTGCGCGGCAGAGCGCGGGAGCGTGGCGCGGCCGAGCAGCGGCCACGGGCAGGAGGGCGCGCAGCCTGGCGGCTGGGCGCGGGGGCGCGTCGCAGCGCGGAGGCCGTGGTCTGGGGCGCGGCGCGGAGGGCGGCGGCCAAGGCGCGGGGCGGCCGGCGCGGCCAGGAGGCGATGGCGCGAGGCGCGACGTGGCCAGGTGGAGCCGGCCACGGCCTGGCTCGGGCGGCACGCTGGGGCGCGAAGGCCGGGGAGCAGCGCCGACGCGGCCAGGAACGGCCACGGCGCGGGTGGGCGTGGCCATGGCCGGCGACGAGGGCACGAGGCGCGGCCGTGCGGCAAGTTTTGAGGCCTGGTGCTCTCGGTTACGAGTGTGCTGATAACGTGTTGCGAGTCGATTTCTAGAGCGAGAGACAAAATGAATCGAACTCTTCTTTATTGATGATGAGTGTACACTTATATACATTTATATACATAGGGAACAGACGACTCGGAGGGATGCGACTGCTCGTAGAGGCGCCGTTCCAGGAACTGCCGTGACGGTTCGCTAAAGTCCTAGAACCACATGTGATGTCTAGGGAGCGGGGATTATACCGTAATAACCGGCAGGGTTATTTATTTTTAACAGCTCCATCTCTCTGGTTTTGCCCCGTTACCGCCTCCGAAATAGCTGCGGTCAGCACCCTGCTTTGTAGTGGGGTCACATCCCTCTGGGCCACTGCTGGGGCAGCATCGGCAGGCGGGTCCCCTGATGGCGAGTTCAGCTGGTTCCCCTGCCCTGATCTTATCTGGTCTCCACTCCGTTCCACGTTTGAAACCTTTTTTTAGGCAAATCCACGTTTGAAACCTGGCAAGAGGATGTGGCCGCTCCCAGCATTGCCCCCCTCTCCGGTCTAGCCGTTGGGCTACCACCAATGGTAGGCTCTTCAGCCGGTCGGGTCAAAAGACCAGACCCACCCTGAATGACACGTGACATTCATAAATCACAAAGCATCTACCCTATCCCCACCTGAAATCAGGGAGGGAGAGATTAGATACTTTGTGATTTGTGAATGCTAAGTGTCATCTATCAAGATGGGTCTGGGAGAGATTAGATGCTTTGTGATTTGTGAATGCTAAGTGTCATCTATCAAGATGGGTCTGGGAGAGATCAGATGCTTTGTGATTTGTGAATGCTAAGTGTCATCTATCAAGATGGGTCTCACGTGCTAACCCGTGAGACCTGGTCTCGTGTAATTTTTTTCCGTCTGCTGGCCAGGACCGGTGCCGACGCTAGCGGCATGTGAGCAAGCCTCCAATCCAGCTCGCCGCTCAGCTGTACCGCATTGCCCGCCGAGCCGCTGCCAGCGGCAACACGGCCATGGCCGGTGCCGTTGTGACCTCTGTCATCGCGGACTCCAAACCTCCAATCTCTGCGGGCGGAAATGGCGCCGCGCCCGCCCCCCGCACCCATGCTGCCGCTCGAGTCGGGGATGCCGCTCTGGCCGCTGCCAGAGGAAACACCCAGGAACGCAGGCTCCTCCGCCGCGGTGTAGTCCGAGACCTCGTCGAGGTGGATGAGCACCTTGTATTGCAGCAAGGAAGGCTCCATCAGCGGCGAGCGCATGCCCGGCTCAGGAACCGCCAGCCACCGGAGCGAAGGGATCTCCTCCGGCTGCGCCGTCCAAGCAGAGAGCTTGAACGCTGACAGGTCCGCCCTCGAGCTCGTTTCCGGCTCCAGCATGTCCACCAGACAGGAAGAACCGAGCAGGCACTCCACCACTTCCCTGTCCCAAGCGTGCGGAGGGATTTCTTCAAGCACCAACCTGACCTTGAACTGAAACGCGGCGTGCACCGCCTGAGCTTGGCGGTTCCATGGCCTGAAGAACAGCCGCACCCCTCTGTGATCAACTGCAGGCATCGCGCTGACCCTGTTCCTGTGTTCCTGCCTCGCAAAGACGATGATGTAATCCTCCGGCCTGAAGCAATGAATAGAGACCCACTCTGCCTAGATGTCAGCCTTGGCGTGAAGAGCATCGAGAATGAACTCCGGGGAGAGGCCGCGGCGCGCCCCGCCAGCATACACCACCAAGGCGCACTGAAGCCGCCTCTCAAGATCTTCCATGGACTGGGTGCGCCTGACCACGCAGTGAGGGATCCATGGTCGTGTCCATAGGCAGCATCAGCCTCGGCGCCGGCGGGAGCGGTCGTGGACCAGCGAGACAGGGCCACGGGTCCGCCGCGGCCCTGGCAGCCGACGGGGGAGGCGGCAGAAGCGGAGCGCTGACCTGGGCCCTACCGCCAGCCGTCCTGTGTGCGACCTTGGCTATGGCAAGACTACGGAGCTCCACCTCTGAGGATGGGCTACGCGGGCGCTTGCAGTCCCTGGAGCCGTGGCCTTCTTCACCACACCGGATACAGACGATGTCGTTGGTGCACTCCGACGTCGGCGTCCACCTCCCCGCCGTCTGTCACTCCGAAGACGTCGGCCACCTCTTCTCCTCCTTGCGCCGCGGTCTAGCCATGTCGACCAGCTGCGAGCCGAGGTGAAGGGGTGCTAGAGAGGGCGAGTGCGCAGGACATGGTCTCCATCGAATTTTATTGTGCTCCTCGTGCCACACGGTTCGCCGTGGGAGGGCGCCCTGGGGCGATTTTTTCTTTTTGTCGAAACCCTGGGGCGATTATCGCATGCAGGCACACGACACAAATCTCTGTCACGAACTCTCTCTCTCTCATTAAATCTCTCTGACTTGCACGTACACAACACCGTCTCTCTCACAAGCTCTCTCTCCTCGCGGGAAAATTTCGTGTTTTGACCTTTTTTTTTTTTAGTTTAGCCGGATCTAGCCCGGTTCGAAATAATTTCGACATTTGACCCTTTTGCTACCGCCGCAATCTATGACGGTAGACTTGCATAGCCTACAGCCAGGATCTTTGGCGGTAGGGAAACGGCAGCCGCCATCACACAAACGGCCAGGCGCTGACCTGGCAGACATCCTACCGCCAAAGGCTTCGGCGGTAGGGTATGCAGTCCTACCGCCAGCAGCCCTGGCGGTAGGGTGTGCAACCCTACCACGGATCAACTGCCACTTCTGGTCACAGAACCCATGGCCGTGGGGTGAGCACCCTACCGCCTTAGACCCTGGCGGTAGGCTGGGTAAACCTACCGCCACACTCCCCGGCGGTAGGTTCCCATCATAGTGCATTTGTTGCACACTCATATTGACAGGAACAATTGCCATGAAGTTAACTTAATGTTCAAACTGAATTTGACAGAAAAACTTATGAAAAAACTGAATTTGACAGCACATAGTATCATATTCATTGAGAACATAATTGAAAGGCACAAGGCATTACAAGAGCCACATAGTTTCTTGGATATTAAGAACATAATTGAAAGGCACAAGACAAACTAATAGGACGATCTTCAGACAAGTTCAGAGAGCGGGCATACATCTTCAGAGCTCGTCGTATGTTAGCCCTGGCCGTGGGGACAGAAACGGCAGCGGATCCACCGGTTCAGGCGGAGGCGAAACGCTGGTCGGCATCTGACCTGACAAGCACTCCCACCTTGCCTTGCCCGCTGGGGTTCTCGCCTCCGCCCTTCCCCGGTTGATGATCTCGAACGCCGATGCACTTGGGGGCGGCATCCTGGCTCTCTCCTCCGCATTGCTCTTGAAGTAGATTCTCCGGCCCAAATTGCGCAGCTCTCAGTCGGCGTGCTGCTTGGCAGCTTCAATGAACCCGTCCCGGCGGACATGGGAGATAGTTGGATCTGCCTCCATCTCTACCTTCACACTCTTCCACTCCTTCACGCTCTGCGACCAACACCGGACATCGTCGAGGATCCGCTCTGCCCTCTCCTGCCACCGCATTGCCCTCGTCGCCTCTAGGACCTCGTCTGAGGCAGATCCCACCGGCTGCAGCAGCTCGGGGAAGGCCTCGTACATGTACGGGAGCGGCATGGCGGACAGGACGTGCTGGAGAGGAGTGGGAGGAGCGGGCGGTGCTGGAGTGGGCGGTGCTTGCTCCACGATTCCGTACCTAAACATATAGATGCATCACACAAAGGTTCATCACCTTCAAAAAAATCTAAACCTAGGAAATATGAGTTAATCTTTCAATAAGCATATGAAGATTTTTTTTAACATGAACATGAATTAGGGTTCATCATATGGTCAAAAAATAAATAAATATATCAAGATGCAATCACAAAGGTTCATCATGTCAATTAGGGTTCATCATGATTTTTTTTAACATGAACATGATTTTTTTAACATGAATATGAATTATGGTTCATCATATCAACATGCATCATCACATCTAAATAAAATCCACCAACAGTTTTACATATAAAAAAAAATTGACTCAAACTAAATCATTCCTAGGCTACAAAAAAAATTTAAATCTAGTTCAAAAAGGGGAGTGATTTGACTCAAACTAATTGGAGGCATCGGAGGAGCTTACTTTTCTCGTTTCGGGGCCATCTCGATCCGCAAAATCGGTGAAGAAATGAAGAAGATCCGAGGGGGAGTGGAGGAGATGAGAGAGAGGGCGAGAGGAAGAAGAACGGGCGGCTGAGTGGGGGGATAAGGGGGCGGGGCGGGCGGCCTGTGGCATATAAAAAGGTCCCTCGTCCTACCGCTAGAGGGAACGGCGGTAGGGTTTGCAGTCCTACTGCCATGGATCCTGGCGGTAGGGTGTGCAACCCTACCACAGTTCCGGTGGCATTTTTGGTCACAGAACGCAGGCGCGTGGGGTGAGGTCCCCTACCTCCAAAGGCTTCGGCGGTAGGGTGTGCAAACCTACCGCCACGATCCCCGGCGGTAGGTCCTGATCCTAGTGCATTTTTTGCACATAACTTGTATTGTCTTCAATTTTTTGCACATAACAATTTCAATACTTAAAAACAATAAGCATATGTATCACATATATGAAGAATAGCTCACAGGCAAATGGTTCAACTAAGAAAGATGGTTTACATAGCAAGCACACATCCACAAATGTTTCACGAAGTTTTACATAGCAAGTTCAACAAATACAAAATAGTTTCACGAGCAAATGGTTCACGAAGCAAACATATAATGTTTAACTAGTTCAACGGCACGGCAGCAACTTCACTCCCTCCTTCCCCTCTTCGAGGTACGGTCCTCGTTGGTCTTTGATCACTTCTCGGCCGCCTTCTTCTTGCGCTGAGTAGGACGCGCTCTTTGAAACGGGGATGGACTTTTCCAATCCTTCTTCGGCACATTCCTCTTCTCAAGCTGGGTTGTCTGAGTTGGTGGAGGTACGTCGTCATCATCGTACTCCTCCTCGTCATCGCCCTCTCCCTCTTCTTCCCCATGTTCTTCTTCTGCTCCCTCCTCGTCCTCTTCCTCCTCGTCCTCTTCATCATCATCGTCCTCGTCCTCATTCTCGTCCTCGTCCTCTTGAACCGCCATAGACGACGAGGCGGCCTAGCTCGATGAAGCGAGGCTACGCATCGGTGCTGCAGGAGCAAAAGCATCAGCAGAGGATGTAGCGCACCCAAGCAGGCCCACAAGCTTGCGACATTTGTTGACGAACTTCTGCAATGAGAATGAAACCATAAGCATAATATGGATCAAGTTTATGGTTAAAAACGAAAATGAACTTAAGAAAATGAACTCTATGTTACCTTCACCGTTCCCCTCAACTTGTTCTCACTAGCTCGAGTCCCGGGGATAGAACTAAGCGCATCAGAGGCTTCAAAAATGCTTTTGTTCAGCTCCGAAGACTGCAAAGCAATAAAATGAGTCACTCTCACTAAAGTTGATTTCATCCAACTGTCGGTTGAAAACAGATAAAAACAACTTACCACTCTGTTCATGAGGGGTCTGTACTCCCTAAATCCGCCTTTAAGCTCTCTGATGCTCTCATTGTAGGCTTCATTCTCGGAGGCGTCATCGCACAGGTCTTCGGCATCTGCTGCCGTCCGCTGGGGCCTCAGACGCAGACGATGCTTGATGCCATCGTTGTACCACAACATGTGATCCTCGTACTCGTTCCAGTCAATCACTTTCCTCTCCACATCTTTGCGAGTTTTCCACTCGTTCCATTCCTTCACGTATCTCGCATGTTGCTCTTCCCAATCTATGATGGACTGATTCTTCTGCCTGCTCATCCTGCAAGGCATAAGAAAGAATGTAGAACACCCTAAGAACGAATGTAAAATATCAAAACAAGAACTTGGTATCGATGAGGCCGCCTGGTGGTACTCACAGGTGTAGGTCGTAGCCACCGGTATCGGTGACGATGCCGGCTGGTGGTGTACGTTGCGCCTTACCAAATTGTGCGGCAACGCGCTGTGGCAAGTGGTACTCCACGGCATAGACACAAATCATAGGCACGATGCACCGCCAGATAAGCCGGTCCTGCTTGCACATCCTGTTCAGCTCGTACCCCCACTCTCGTTCATCGTCATACGGCCACCAATTAACCTAGTACCAAACAATGATAAGCTCAAGTGGAAGTGTCGTCGAAACTATTCGAAATCTAATCTTATACCTGAAAAAGCGTCAGAGCATCAAGCTCGTTGCTGAAGACCTTGTACAAGGCCTTGGATTCGCCCGTGTAGACACCCACCACGTCCCAAGCGTATGCGACGGTGGGGCACCGATCATCTTCGTCATCTTCGCCATAGTCCGTCCATGCACGCGAGCGCAGCTTCTCTGGACGGCCCATCGGGATTCGCTCCCACATCCAAATGGAGAGTCCCCATACACATCCACACATACCGGACGTGCCTTCCGCCCTTTGGGTCGTGTCGTCAAGCTACAAAACAAGTATAGATGATAAGATGACATAATCTAAAGCAGCACACGTCCATGATATTTGAAACAAAGTGATATTCACTTACCGAACGGTATAGGTAGGCGAGACCGGCGCCCCCCAGCTGTACCCCGCATCCCAGTCCTTTAGGAAGTCGAGATACATCCATAGGGCAGTGTCCCCAGAGCAGTCTAGAAACACTACCTCCGTGAGAAGATACCACAGGTAGGCCTTGGCGTACTGCTCCACCACCCGGGGTTCGGCATCTTCCGGGCACTTGCTCCGGTACTTGAGGAGCCAGGGCAGCGGTACGCCGGAAGTCCGGTTATTCTTAGCGGGAGGCGGTCGCCGATGAGGGCGATAACCCTATCGTGCCAGTTCTTCCTGTCCACTCGTCCTGTGAGAGCACGACCCTCGAGCGGTAGGGCAGTAATCATCCCCCAATCCTGGAGGGTCACCGTCATCTCCCCACATGGAAGATGGAAGTTGTGCGTCTCTGGCCGCCACCGGTCGATCAAAGCCATCAGAGCTGAGTGGACGAGCGTCGGCGGCTTACGCTTGAACTGCAGGACGAAACCCAATAGTCGGGCTCTCCTGTAGAACGGTGCGTACCGCTTGTCATACTCCATCTTAACGGTCGTCTTGTGAGCCCTCATCCGCAGTGGTGGGAGCATCTGTGAAAATCAAGAACCAAAGCATAATTAGCATAAACATAATAGTTAGCAACTTGTTTTCATCAATTCGAAAGATTTGGTTTAAGAATGGTAATTACCACTCCATTCTCAATGAAACGGGCACGGTGACCCTTGTCGAACTTAGTATCAAGCATGGTGTACTTAATGCCGATGTCGTCCGCAAGAGGTGGCCTCCTAAAAAAATTACATAAACATAAGCATAAGCATATCAAAAGAATTTTTAACATGAACTAGGGTTCATCATGAACTAGGAAACATATAGATCATGCATCATATCATATCATATCATACCAAGGTTCAAATGCATCATATCATATCATATTTCTCCAACAACATCCAACAAGCATCATATCATATTTTTTTCAAAAACAAAAAAACATGAACTAGGGTTCATCTTGAGGGGTTCACCATTTTTACTCCAACAAAATCCACTACTTGCATCATATAACATCCACATGCATCCTATATCAAAACAAATATCTCTAATATTCATCATATCATAAAAAAATTTAACACAAAAAATTATGAACTATGTTCATCTTGAGGGTTCAACATTTTTTCTCACAATACATCCACTACTTGCATCATAGCATATCAACATGCATCATCATATCACAACAAATTCCTCCAACATGCATCATATAAAAAAATCCTCCAAAAAAAATATGAACTAGGGTTCATCTTCACACAACCATACCAACTAGTGACTAGAGTTCATATCTACCACAATATAACATCTAGAATCAACCAAAATCAATCCTAGGGTTCAAAAAAATTAAATCTAGTTCAAAAAGGGGAGTGATTTGAATCAAATAATGCGACGAATCGGAAGCTATTTGACTAAAACTAATTGGAGGGATCGAAGGAGCTTACTTTTCTCTTTTCGGGGCCATCTCGATCCCAAAAACGATGAAGAAACGAAGAAGATCGGAGGAGGGAAGTGGAGGAGATGAGAGAGGGGCAAGAGAGGCAGTTCCTCTCCGTTCTTGGGGTTGGGGCGGGTGGGTGTGGGGGGGGAGAAGGGGGTGGGGCGGGCGGCCGCACCAAATAACTGTCCGCACCCTACCGCCAGGGTCCCTGGCGGTAGGATCAGACAACCTACCGCCAGGACCAGCGGCGGTAGGGTGCGGACGGAGGGGGACGGCGGCCGTTTGCGCTACTAACGTGGACTAGTTTCCTACTGCCAGGCAGCGTGGCGGTAGGCTTAGCCTGCCGCCGAGCCCTCTGGCGGTAGGAAAAAGGGTCAGATTTCAAAAAAAAAAATCAAACAGGGGTCAGATCCCGAATTTAGACCACAAAAGGGTCAAAACACGAAATTTTGCCTCTCCTCGCGGCAAATCACAAGAGAGTAGCAGGGCACGGTCCCGATCGGAACCTCGCGTGGTGGCATGGGGCCTCAAAGCATCTTACAACCGGACCTCTCGAACTCGTCTCATACATTCAGGTGGGCTGCCCGGTCACTGACCGGTCACATTTTTTCGACCCAGACAGATGCCTCAAATGGGCCTCAAACGCCCGGGCTGACCGGCACCCCCCATATCCAGCCAAAATATGGAGCGGATATGGGGCGCCCGGGCACGCCCGCCACGTCGGACCCTGCCCATGCTGGCCCACCCGACTCCACTTATATTCGTCCCCATCCTCTCGCCGGAGCAAACCCTAGCCACTTCACTCCACTCCCCTCCGCCACCCGAGCTCACCTCCAGCAGTTTCTGGCCTTCTCCGCCATGGCAGGCAGCTAATCGGACTCCGACCAGTCCAGATCCGTCGATTGGGGTGTCATCCCGTGTGGGATTGGAGGAGGCAATGGCAGTCCGCATTGCACTCCGCCGCTCCCGGGAGGACAGCGCCCGGCCGACGGACGGATCCGTCCGCCATGAAGCCATGGCGTCGGCTCACCGGGCGCTCGGGTCCTCTGGGGCTGGATCCTCGCGGTCCCGGCCGGAAAACCTGTCCTTCCCCATCACCGGTCGGGCGGAGTATGAGTCCCACCGGGAACGGGCGGCCCGCCGTGGGAAGGAGAGGATAAGGGCCGCCGAGGCCCGTATCGCGGCGGAAATGGCGGCGGCGGAGGAGGCTGATGCGGTGGCGCGGGCGGCCGCAGAGGAGTAAGCCATCCGCGTCCGCATTGTGAAGAAACGACAGCGGAGGAACACGCGCGCCCTCACCCGAGAGCAGAATCGGGCGGTCCGTGCCATGGTCGAACTGCCACCGAAGTAGGAGAAGGAGGACAGCGACGGTGAGGACAGCTCCGACGACGAGCAGATCCGGCTCGATCCGTACTGCGTCTTCTACCGGTACTTCCGAGAGAAGGACGACAAGGGCGCCGGGAAGGGCAAGGGCAGCCGTGGATGAACTCCACCATAGCCAAACATGCCAAATTTTGGTAGTCCGATGGCATGTTTAGTGTAGTATGGAGTAGCCGGACAATGCGTGTGCGTCGACGTAGTTGCATGAGTTTGTATGTATTTGAGATATAGTAATTGAGGTGTCCGGATGTAGACTGCATTTTTGAGGAGTGCCCGGTCAGTGCCCGCGGATGCGCCCGGGTGGGCGCGTCCGCGGGCGTTTGAGGGGCCGGATTTGCCAAGTTCGGCTGTAGATGCTCTTAGAGCATGGTTAATAATATAGCTGATTGATGGCTATAACATGTTGTCATGTCATCTATAGTCAGTATAATAATCAACATGTATAGTTAATGGGCTACAAAAAAGTACTACTTTTCTATCACATGGCCCATCATACGCTCTCACATAGCTTCTTGGAACCCGTGCTACAGCCGGCTGTAAAGCTACAGCCCGCTTATCCTCTCTCTCCTCTTCTCTCATCCAACTCAGTAAAGATATAATATTTAAAAGCTTACAACCAGACTACATCACCTTATTATACTTGCTCTTAGGGCATCTAGCAATCCGCAAAAATCCTCCCACATCCATCCACGGATAGGCCGACCAGTCCGCGGACATGAATGCGGGAGAACGCCATCCAACGCTTGCCGCATACATTTTCACAACAATTCAACTCAACCGGACGAAATTCGTTCAAACAAGTCCGGAATTCCAATAAACACGGCCGGATTTTATATAAACATACCGGATTTCATTACAAATACATCAAAGCGGTCCTAGGCGGGCCCTGGAGTATAATTAATACGTAATATAAATGATTGCCAGCGTCCGGTCCCCCTCTCCGACCATCAGCCCGAGAACTAAAGCTTCATCGTCTCCAGTTCCGCCTCAGCGCTCTCCAGCTCCGCCTCCGGAGCCCCGGGAACTGAAGCTGTCCGCCTCGACGTCGCCGCCAAGGTACTAATTGGCCAAAGATGCTCAGGCCACCAAGCTTGGCGTCGACGGGAGGGGAGGAGCGATGGCCTTCCTGAGACACGAGCGGCGGCGACCTACCGTGCACTACTCTTCCTCACTGCCGGCGGCGCCTGCGGATGTGCAGGCTTCTTTGTGGTTGTGGCGCTGGGGCACGGCCTCCTCATCGTCAGTGTCGCCAAACAACGCCTCGCACGCCTCGTCGTCGCACTCTTTGCCGACGGCCGCCACCTCGGCCACCCGCTGCCGGTACCGCCAGCGGGCGAGGCGGATCTCGCAGGCGGAGCGGTAGGACTCGAGCAGCGCATCCTGCTCTGCCAGGTCCGTGTCCGGCGTGACCGCCCTGCCGGCGGTGACCTACTCCTCTGGCTGCAGATGATCCTGGAGGAGGTTGTGATTGTAGTTGGCGTCGGCCTCAGCATCCCGGAACTGCTCCTCCCGCACCATGTCCATAAAATGGGCACTGGCCTTGCCGATGGTCATGGTGCAATGCACCGGCGACGGTGGAGCGGAGGATGAGGGTGCTGCGGAGGAAGAGGAGGCTGGCGTTGGCTCGTCGGAGGAGGCGTCCTCCATTTGCACGTCCTCTGGCTGCCTGTCGGCAGCAATGGCGGCCATGGTCTTCTTCTGCTCCGACGTCAACCCGACCCAGAGAGCTTTGGCGGCGGAGGGATCCATGGCGGGAAGTGGTACGGAGAGGGATGACAGTTGCTATGCCCGGGGCACCGGGACAGCGGTTTATGTAGCACCGGTGGGCGGCAGAGGGACGGACGGGTGGCGCCGGAGGAGACGCCTAGGCAACCGCGTGCCATCAATGCGGGCAGCAGACGGACGGATGGGCGGCCGTCGTGTCGTTTGAACGCGCGGCAGTCGCCTGCACCGGGAAGCGGCGCGGGCGGCGCTCTCTCGACCGCCGCTTCAATGTCGACGCCAGTGAGCGGTCATGTCCGCTCTGGCCGGGCATGAATGCGGGCGCTGACGCAGACCGAAAATGCGCGGGAGGGGGAGGGGTTTTTTATGGGTCAGGGTGTTCAGAAGCGGGCTTAGGATCGGTCCAGACTCCGACAAACCTCCCCCAGTTTTATCTTCGATTTGCAGGATAAATCACGTCCGGACCGCTCCGCGGACCGATACAGATCGGTGTTGGATGGCTTTCATGATCCGGACAGCGCTGTCTAGACGCGGGAGGTTTGCAGTCCGCGTTGGAGATGGCCTTAGGCTTTTTCCTTTCGTGGCTGCGCATCATTCACCCATAAACAAAGTGACACGGAAATATAATTTTCAGTTGATCCTAGCTGATCCCATTTTATTGTGCTCCTCGTGCCACACGCTTCGCCCGGGAGCGCGCCCTGGGGCGAGTTGGCTGGAGGATAACCACCAAGGAGTGGCTCCCGGTTCGCCAAGTCGTCTTCCTATTGGAATGCCACACCTGCAAGTGCTCCAGCAGAGCAAGCCAGTCCCCATGGCCAGGCTGCTCCTCCTCCTCCTCCTCCTCCTCGTGGTCGTCGACCTGGCCTTCAGCTGTCGAGGGCGTTGTCGAATTTAGGTGTCCTAGAGCGTGTAGCGTGCCATTGTTCTCAGATTTTATCCGTGAGCCGAGGGGAAGGAGCGCTAGAGCGGGCGAGTGCTCAGGACGTGGCGTGGCGAAGAGAATATAAAACTGTGATGCCCATTGTCTCCGCTGAATTTTGTTGTGCTCCTCGTGCCACACGCTTTGCCGCGGGAGCGCGCCCTGGAGCACTTGTGGAGGATAAAAGCACCACGGAGTGGCTCCCGGTTCAGTGGTGGTGCGAGAAAGTCGTCGTCCTATTGGAATGCCACACCTACAAGCGCTCCAGCAGAGCAAGCTAGTCCACATGGCCAGGCTGCTGTTCCTCCTCCTCCTCGTGGTCCTCGACCTGGCCTTCGGCTCGCCGGCGGCAGCGTCCGAGCGGCGGCGGAACGCCATCACGCACGTCAAAGGGTTCGAGGGCCCTCTGCCTTTCTACATGGAGACGGGATACGTGGAGGTGGACGACACGCACGGCACGGAGCTCTTCTACTACTTCATCCAGTCGGAGCGCAGCCCGAAGGAGGACCCCCTCATCCTGTGGATCACCGGCGGCCCCGGCTGCTCCGCGCTCTCCGGCCTCTTCTTCGAGATCGGCCCTCTCAAGTTCGACGTGGCCGGCTACAGCGAGGGGTTCCCGACCCTGGTCTACTTCGAGGATTCGTGGACCAAGGTGAGCAACGTCATATTCCTCGACGCGCCCGTCGGCACGGGCTTCTCCTACGCGCGGGAGGAGCAGGGCCTCAACGTCAGCCTTACCGGCACGGGCGCGCAGCTCCGGATATTCCTCGAGAAGTGGATCGCCGACCACCCCGAGTTCGCCTCCAACCCGCTCTACATCGGCGGCGACTCCTACTCCGGCTACCTCGTGCCGGTCACCGCGCTCGAGATCGCCAATCATAATGATGTCGGCCACGCAAGCGGAGACCACAAGCTCAACCTGCAGGGCTACCTGGTGGGCAACCCTGCCACGGACAACAGGTACGACACCCCGGGCAAGGTGCCCTTCATGCACGGCATGGGGCTCATCTCCGATGAGCTCTACGAGGCGGCGCAGATCAGCTGCAGCCGGGACGACTTCGTCACGCCGAGCAACGCGCGGTGCGCCAACGCGCTCGACGCCATCAGTCTGGTCACCGCCGACATCAACCCCGTGCACGTCCTGGAGCCCTCTTGCGGCCTCGCGCTGCGAGACCCCGGCGGCGCCACCGTCTTCACGAAGACAGCGAGGCTGCTGCTCCAGGACAACCTGCAGCACAGGTTGGCCATCCCCGTGGAGTGCCGGGACAACGGGTACCGGCTGTCGTACATCTGGTCGGACGACGCGGAGGTGAGGGAGACGCTGGGCATCCGCGACGGCTCCATCGGCGCGTGGAGCCGGTGCACCACGCTGGCGCACTACCGGCACGACGTGCGAAGCGCGGTACCGTACCACGTCAACCTGACGCGCCGGGGCTACCGGGCGCTGGTGTACAACGGTGACCACGACCTGGACTTCACCTTCGTGGGCACGCAGGCATGGATCAGGACGATGGGCTACCCCGTGGTGGTGCCCTGGAGGCCGTGGTACTCCAAGCAGCAGGTCGCGGGGTTCACGACGGAGTACGGCTACAACCTCACCTACGCCACCGTCAAGGGCGCCGGGCACACCGCGCCGGAGTACCGCCCCAAGGAGTGCCTTGACATGCTTGACAGATGGACCTCGCCCGCCGGCAAGCTCTGACTCCGCCCCATTCCGAACCGCGCATTTCGTGGGTGAATATTTCGTTTCACGAAACATCTTACTAATGTGTAAATCAAAATGGCTCGCGCGTGTGTGTACTATTTCAAAAAACAAAATGGCTCGTGTGTCAACTTAGAAATAGTTGCTTCACATGTGTGCATAGTAGAAATAGCAAAATCGTCAAAGTAATCAATGTTCAAATATGCTTGGAGTCCGAAGTCTGACCAGTATATGACGTATCGTAGTGGTTAGCCATCCACTTCATGTGTACACGTTTTGAAATCAAATCTAAGTACTATTTTGGAAAACAAAGTTAGACCAATAGAAGGCATTACCGTAGCGACAGGGGTAGAGGTTTTGTTACCAACACGCATGTTTTGCTATTCATTTGATTTGATTTTACTGAGACTGACAGGCTCTTACTGTGCAAGCCAAGACCTGTCAAGACCGCGACACGTCTCCACCTTGTAGGTTCCTCTCAAATCGTTAACTCCTGCGACTAGAAAAATACTCTAGGCAGCACAAAAAAATTGAGGTCGCTATCCTGAAACCGAACGAAGTGCCGCATGGATGTCACACAAGAACCCTCTCGAGCAGGTGTCCCAAAACATTTCTACAAAACCCTTCGAACTGTGTGCCCACCAGGCCACCATCTTTGCCCCTGTCATGGGAGAATATACCAGGCCTTAAATGCTCCCATGCTACCATTTCAAAAAACTTAATTTTAAATCTTTCAGAAAATTCTAAAAAAAAACATGAATGTTCATAAGGTATGTTTCTACAACCCCTAAAAATTTCAGCTTCAAATTTGAAATGCACATTGAGAAACAAAAAAGACAAATCCAGATGTGAATAGTGTCAATTTGGCTTTTGTCTTTTTGTGACACTATTGATGCTAGACTTGTCATTTTTGTTTCTCAATGTGTTTTTCAAATTTGGATCTGGTTTTTTTAGGGATTGTAGTCACATATGCTGTGAACATACACAAAAAAATTCAGATTTTTTTGAAACATCTAAAATTGATTTTTCAAAGTTGGTATCATGGGAGCATTTAGGCTGTGGTATCACCTGATACTCACCCGTCCCCCTGTCATATCAAGACTTGGTTGTCCGTATCAATGGAGTATTAAGCTGGGCTCACTGCATCTAGCATCATCGGATAGCGGGTGGAGGTGTGTCTCCGACGGATCTCGCAGGATTCGGTCGGTGGTTCTTTTTGGTGAATCTATTCAGATCCGGTTTTCGTTCGTCTACATGTGTGTGTCTTTAGCTTGGATCATTCCGATCTACGCGTCTTTTCATCGATGGCGGTTGTTGTTCTGGTGTGCTGGTCTGATGGGGCCTTAGCACGGCGACTTCCCGACTTTCTACTTCAACAAGTTTTGCCCGGACCCGACGAGGGAGGGGCTATGACGGCGGCACGCCTTCGGCTCGCTTCAGTGTTTGTAGTCGTTGCTAGGTGGTCTACAGATCTTGATGTATTTTTTTTGTTATTTCTGGTGTTTGTTGTACTACCATGATTGAAGATGAATAGATCGGAAGTTTCCGGAAAATAAAAGGTGGGCTCACTGCAATGCCCATGAAGGCGTTTGCAATCAGACATGGTGTACAGTCTAATAGCCTTGCAAGATGACACCATATGAGTTGTGGAGTACATGATCCAGAGTTCCACACAAATGCTAAATTATAGGTTATCCCAAAGATATAATTGGGTATTCCTTCTACCAAAAGTTCAAGTACAAAGTGTTTGTCATAAAGAATGAACACTTTCTTGAGAAGAAGTTTCCTTGCTAAAGAAGTAAGTGGGAGGACAGCGCAGCTTGATAGGATTACTGAATCTCTGGCGAAAGTAAGTAGGATTAACGAACCGGAAGTTGTTCCAAAAATTGTCCGCAGAACTGAGTCGGAAGTTACTACACCAGATGTAGAAACTCTACTTAAAGCTTGTAACAGAATTGCGTTGATCAGGAAGAGTTAATGAACCTCCTGAATGATCTCACAATGAGATATTCATCTTAGAAAATGATGAAATTGCGCACTACAAGGAACCGGTTGTAACACCCCCTTGTAATAAGCACTGTGACACTCTGTTAAGTATGCCAAGTCAACTCCATTTGCAATGCCTAATCACTTTGGTTAAGTATTCAATTCAAATTCTATTCTGAAAATCAACTCAAAATTCAAAAGTGAAATATGAAGTTGCTCAAACACTGTTGAAAAAATGTTCATTAAACAACAAATAATCCAGAAGCAAATATAAAAATATAAACAAAGATAGTTGAGTTAGCTATGTGACTCAAACTACATGAAACAGCACTAAAACAGAATTATTTAATCCATTTATAATAATATCAAATTCAAATAAAATCCTATTTTGCCCAAACAAGTTTTTGGTGAGAGGTAATAATGCACTGTAATATATGGCCCAATTCTCATATTTTACAAAAGTCCATAAGTGGCCTAACCTTTTTGCAAACAGTAAAGAAAAGAGAAACAGAAAATAAGAAAAAAGAAAAGGCCTAAACTGGACTGGACCAAGTGCACAGTGCACCGGCCCAGCCCAGCAGGCCCACCTCACTCTCTCTCCCTCATGTTGTCACCCTCCCCGTGGCTGCGCCGGCGCGCACCGGCGAGCGCGCGACACCGTGACGCTACGGCCGTCCGCGAGGAGATAAGGACAAGCCGTCCATTCCCCCTGGCCTCCTCCATCACTCTCCCCCTCTCTCCCTCGCTCGCTTCGCTCCTCCTCTTCCCCTCAGATCCATCCCCGAGCGCCGCCGTCGCCGCGCTACATAACCGCCATGGCCAGCGGCCTCCCCGCGTCGCCTGTATGTGCCTGGGAGGAGCGCCGTGGTCGGCCACATCCTCTGGAGCAACTGGAGGGAGCTGAGGAGCACGGCATCGCCCGGACGCGTCGTCTTCTTCCTCGGGACGCCGTCGATCCCTTTCGTCTCCGGCGACGCCTCTGCAGCTACTAACCTTTCACGGGCCATCGTGCGTGCCGCAAGGTGAACCTCTCTTCCTTCCCCTTCCTTCTGCTTGCCCTCGCACGCGCGCTAGCCGCTTTTCCACGGCGCCCGAACGCGCCGCCGCTCGCGCACGTCGCCGGTGTGTCTCCGGTGATCTTTTGGTCAAGGGCTAATGCCCGTTGCACTCCCCGCCTCGAGTAGACGCGCGTTATTAGATTTACACGCCGTAGCCGCGTTTCCGATGAGGTCCGAGCTCCGGCCGCCGCATCGAGCTCGTTTCCGGCGAGCTCTGACCGTCTCAGTCGTTTTTCCCGGTGCCATTCGACGCGGCGTCGTCTCCGCGTTCGAACGCAACCGGCCGCGTTCGATTTGATGGCCCGTGGAGCGATTCCGAACGACTCCGGCGGTCGGCCGCCGTTGTTTTGGTCGCCGGAGTTATCTCCGGTGCCGACGCCGACGTGGAGCAGTGGGCCCCGCCCCTGGGTCGCTGACCAGTGGGTCCGGGGGGCCCCGTTGACTGGGTTGACCCAGTCAACGTGCTGACTGGGCAACTCCAGCCACTGACAAGTGGGCCCTCCCGGATAATTAGCCTAATAAACATTTTATTAAATAAAAATAATTAGTTTAGAATAATGTCTCACTTACACCCGGGGCCCACACCCCTAATTAACTCTGATTGATTTAAACTAAACTCTGTTAACTAACAGAGGCTGACATGTGGGTCCTACTGGACCCACAGGTCAGGTTTGACCCTGGTCAACCGACCAGTTGACTGCTGATGTCAGCATTGCATCATGCTGACGTCATATTTCCTTTTCTGATAAAATAAATAAATTCCAGAAAATATTTAAATATTTGAAAATTAATAACTTTTAAACCGTAGCTCGGATCGAAAAACTTAAAACATGAAAGTTGATCAGAACGACGAGACGAATCTGATTGTGTCGTCTGTTTCGATGCCGGAACCCCCTACGTAGGTGAAACCGCAACTTCGAGGCCGTATCCGGTAGAAGAATAGTGCTTATACATCGGTTAATAAATCCAACTCTAATCCTAAAATAACTAAAATGACTTAGGTACATCTTTAGGCAACCCTGCACTGCATCTTAGCATATTATGCCCTGTATTGCATTATTTGCTGTGCATTTATATGTTTCTTCCCCCTCTTCTCTCTCGGTAGACCCCGACGTCGACGTAGCTCCCGAGACCGATGCAGCTCTGGAGGTCGACTACGCTCCTGACGATCAGACCCTTGCCGCCGAGCTTCCAGGCAAGCACCCCCTTTTGAGCATTCCGATATCGCCCACTCTCTTCTCTCTTATGCTTGCATTAGAAGTTACTGCTGCTGCTGTTATCCTATTTCTGCTACATAGCCTGTTTATTGTAACCTGTTATTGTTACCTATCTGCTTATCCTAAACTGTTTAGTATAGGCTGGGTAGAGACCTATCAGAGACCCCACTTTGTCCCGACTGCCCCGCTGGATCATCAGAAGACCCGATCAACGGGATCGAAGACCAGGCCCCGACACCGCACGTCACTTCCCCTTAGTTGCTCGACACTACTTGGTTAATATCAAGTGCCGAGGGTGATACCTCGTCAGCACTCCTGATGATAACCTTGTAGGTTAGTTATTCGGTTGTGGTAAGCGAGGGTGATTCCTCCTACACCACCCCCGATAACGACACCGTCGCGCAACTCCTCAAGAGTGGACCTCGAGGATGATTCCTCTTACGTTCACCTTGATGATTATGTCAGGTGGGGATCCAACGAGGGTGATGCCTCGGATTCCTTCTTGATATGGTAGCCACACGGATGCCTTTACGTTATTGTTGACACTGTTTAAACTGGATAAAGATGGGTCGGCCCTGAGGGGTACCCGCATGAGTATATGATGAGAGTGATATGGAGTCGGGTGGACCTGGATGGTGCCCGAGTAATGAATACGAGGCGTGGCCAGGCATTCCTCGCCCTTGCCACAAATCCTCGAGAAGGGGCGACGGGGTCACATCTTTCGTGAGTCTCTGCTCGTTACTACACTACCAACACACTGACGGTTTGGATATTTGATCCGAGGGGCCTCTGGCCTGATAGCACTAACCATCACGTGGGCATAGTATGGGCGTTCTGCGTCGTATACATCAGCCGAAGCTCTATTGACGCCAGCAAGGAGTGGCCCGCTTTGGATTGGACTGGTTAAGCCTGCGCTTGTATTAAGGGGGCTAGGTCTGCTTCCGAAGCGTCCTCGCAACGTGCAGGGTTCCCAGGGCGAAGGCCCAAGACCCCTGGGGGCATAGGTTAGTCCGGCGTGCTGACCTCTCTTTAGAGCCTAGGTCGGGTTGCGGCGTGTCGTTTGGCCGAGGCCGGGCATGACCCAGAAAAGTGTGCCCGGCCGGAGTTAAGCGAGCGTGGTGGGTAAGTTGGTGCACCCCTGCAGGGAAGAACTAATCTATCGATAGCCTGTCCTATGGTAACGGACACTCGGAGTTGTATCCCGATCGGTACAACTAGAACTTGAGATGATAAATGGATAGTATGGCTCTGGGATTGCTTTCTCGCAGGGAGTCGAGAAAGAATCTCTGGGCGAGGTTGATGACACTACTACTACTTTACATTATGTTATTATGCACTCTTCTAATGCTGCAAGATCGCTGAAGATGATGAAGATGCTAGTCTTCGATAGGACTAGGCTTTCCCCTCTACTCTGGCATTTCTGCAGCCCAGTCCACATATACAGCCCCTCCTTTGATAATGTTGCATATGTAGTGTAGATCCTTGCTTGCTGAGTACTTCGGATGAGTACTCACGTTTGCTTTGCTTTCTTTTTCTCCCCATAGCCATTTGTCGCAACCAGATGACGGAGCCCCTGAGCCAGCTACCCCCGCCGACGGCTACTACTACTACTACTACCCTCCCGGCGAGTACTACTACGAGGAGCCGTCCGACGACCAGGAGTAGGTTCAGAGGGTCCTAGGCAGGAGGCCTACACCTTTTGATTGTCGTATTTTATTTTACCCCGCCTATCTAAAGGCTTATCTCCATTTCTATAATATATCTGTACCCAGATTGTAACATCCCAATTTTCAATTTGGATGTTATGCATTCATAATTTGTGCATTTTTAAACTTGTTTTATTTGGAGTTTTGATCCTAGAAACCTTACGCAACTCAAGGACCAATTGAGAGAGTTGGAGGTTTTCACAAAAAATCCATTTTTGAGTTTTTCAAAATTGGCATTTTGGATCAAAGTGTTTTATTCAAAATTATTTTTCCAATTATTTCAATTAAATAAAAAAATAATGAGAGAAGATAATATGACTTCTTCAAAATCAGTAAAGAAATATTGGGAATTTAATTTTGAATAAAAATATTTCTTATTAGTGCTAAAAATGTTTGTTTTTAGTTTAGGCATTTAGGTCCAGAAAAAAAATCACATAATTATATGGCCTTATATATGACCTAGTGAACATTTTTCTGATACCATCTTGTAGCGACCACGATCCGAATGGACCGAAGTCTCTGTGCTTAAGTGTCATCCCTGGATCGGTATGCTGACACACACAGTACTCGAGGAATTATAACAGAGTTCAATCACACACTTATTACATCGAGGTCCTCATAAAGAGTATTTGTTACATAAATATGGCTGAAGGCCAACTAAATAAAATAACTGCGGAAGCTTCGAAGATAAATGAGTCCATCAACTCCAACGGCATAGCTGAGTTCATGACAACGACCTATCGCACCTTATTCTTCGTCGGTAAAGTCTGCAACATGAGACGTTGCAGCCGTGTAGGTCAGCACATGGAATATGCTGGCAAAATCACACTATAAAGCAATGATGAACAATATCTATCACTACATGCATATTTGGCTGGTGGAGGCTCTAAGTTTAATTTTGCATAAAGCTAATTTTTCCCTACAACAAAGGAATAAATTTTATTTACTACTATGTTGAATTAAGCAATATTGAGAAGGTTCCTCCATCTCAATCCCAAAATCACCAAGTCATTATTAACCCAACAATTTAATTAGATAGAGTGATGAGATCAATAAAAATATTCACTTCTAGATACTCAAGATGTCCATAACCGGGGACACGGCTAACCATGATTAGTTTATACACTCTGCAAAGGTTGCGCACTTTTCCCCACAAGACTCGACCGCATCCATGATCGGAAGATCGAGACATAGTCTTTCTGAAGTATTTCCTCTAAACCCTGGGTAGACCGGTACACCTACTTTCCCCTACATCAGCTGGTCTACCACGGAAAGAGGTCACACAACTTACTCAACTATGCCAGAGCCCATAATGGCTTGTGGCTGCACACGGAAGTTTCTAGGCATGAAATATCATATGATCCCTTTGAGCCTGGGTGGCGGACCGAGGGTAATCACACGGGTACTCCGGGATTCCCATGGGCAAGAACTGGTTTCTCCAGGTGCCCCAAACAATCCACCCAGATGTGTATTAAAGTTGCCACCTTAATATTGTCCAAAATTATTATCTCTCACAACTTTCATGAATATCACGAACCAAAACCCGTCTACGAGCATGTCTAAGCAACATATGACACAACGAATATTCCCGGGGTGTTTCAAAAATCATAGGTTCCTACCTCATGAACTACATAGCAAAACCATGCGAAAGAAGAATATGTTGAAAGCATCATATGTTTGAAAGTAGTCTGGATCAATAAGTCTCGCGATATAATTGGTATGATCCCAAGTGTGATGAAACCAATGACACTGTATTATGAATAGTGGTGCCATTGCTCAAAGCAAAAGGAATCAAGATCCCACGTAAAGATCAGACATGATTAACACAAATATTACATGGTTTTGAAAGTGCCAGAACCGATGACGAAGACTCTGTAACACCCCTGTGTAATAACCTCTGTGATCATCTGCTAATAATGCCGAGTAATCCTCATTTGCAGTGCCTAGTCACATTGGTTAAAGATTCAATCCAAATCCTTCTATGAAAATCAACTCAAATTCAAAAGTGCAAAATAAAGTTGCTCAAAACCTGTTGGAAAAATGTTCACCTTATAGCAAATAATCTAAAACTAATTGCTGTTAAGGAACACAACATCATCATCAATCCTAAATGGGCTAAAGCATTTTAACAGAGCCAAAACAGCACCTAAAATGCCCTATTCATTTTTGAATAAATTCAATTGGGTTCCAACAATGCCCCAAACTTTTTGTGGCAGTGCCAGCCATTTCCTAGTATTTGATTTGGCAAGTCCCATATTTTACAAGATACAATTGCTAACTAAAAGAAAATGCAACAGAAAAGAATAAACGAAAGCAGAAAATAAAATAAGAAAAGACCTACGCTACTACGGCGCTGGGCTCTAGTGCACAGTAGCGCGCGGCCCAGCCCACGTTGTCTCCCTCCTCCCCGTGTCGCCCGCGCCATGGTCACTGCTCACCGCACCGCCCGTAGCTCGACACGCCGACGGCCACCGACGCCACCGACACAGAGGGGATAAGATCCACCCCTCGTTCCTTCCCCCTAGTCGCCGCACCACTTCTCCCCTCTCTTCCTCGCTCGGTTTCCTCCTTTTCCGCTCTGGCCGAGCGCACCGTCGCCGCGCCTCACCACCGTTGTGGCCAGTGGACTCTCCGCGTCACCTGCTCGTGCCTGGGAGGACCGCTGTGGACCGCCACGACCTCTGGTGCCGCGGGTTGGAGCCGGGAAGCTACACGTCGAGCAGATCGAGCCGCTCCCTCTCTCCTCGGGCTCCGGTGATCTTCTCCGTCTCCGGCGCCTCTGCTGCTCCTAAACTGTCGCCGGCATTTCGTTGCCACTCGGTGAGCCTCCGCCTTCCTTTTCCCTCTCTTCTAGCCGCCACATTCGAGCTCTAGCGCCCACTGCCGCTTCGACCGAACGCGTCGCTGCCTCGCTGTTCGCCGGAGCTACTCCGGTGACCTTTTAACCACCTGTGCGTGTCCATCGAGCTCGCACACTCGCGTAGATCACTCCCACGCTTCTAGTTCGAGCTAACACGCACGGCTTCATCGATTCCGCCGTCGCCCGAAAACAACCGCCACCAAACATCATCGTCGGCGATGTTTCGGCCATTCCCTGGCCCAAACGTTGGTACCATTCGATGCGCGGGATCGTCAGCTTTCGAACGCGCCCGACCAAGGCTCAAATGATGCGCCGTAGCGCGATTCCGGCCGTCTCCGGCGTTCGGCCGCCGCGAATGGCCGCGTCAGCGCAACTCCGGCGCCGGTGCTGACCTGGCCTGACCAGTGGGCCCTGCTGAGTCACTGGCAGCTGGGACCCGTGGGCCCAGTTGACCAGTTGACCAAGTCAACAGGCTGACTGGGCGGCTTGTGTCACTAACATGCGGGCCCCACTACCTAAAATATTTTTATAAATAAATAAAACTATTAATTAAAGTCTGTTAATTAATTAGTAGTTAGTTAGTCGCTGACAGCCCGGGCCCACAAGCTAATTAACCCAGATTAGTTTAGATTTAACTCTGTGATTAACCCTCTGTCTATGACAGGTGGGTCCCGCAGGTCAGGTTCGACTTGAGCCTGGCGGTCTGACTGCTGACGTCACAGTGACATCATGCTGACGCAATAATCCATTTCTGTTAATTAAAATAATTCCAGAAATTCAGTAAAACTTTGAAAATTCATAGAAAATAAACCGTAGCTCTGATCGAAAAACTTAATACATGAAAGTTGTTCAGAACGACGAGACGAATCCAACCGTGCTATCTGTTTTCGTGTCGGGACCCTCTATGGAGGTGAACCCGCAACTTATAGCCCGTTTTCGGTAGATGAATAGTGCATATATACCGGTTAATAAATCCAACTTTAATCCTAAAATAACTAATATGATTTAGACATGTCTTTAGGCAACCTTGCACTACACGTTAGCATAGCATGCTCTGTGTTGTTTATATTTGCTGTGTATTTATCTGTTTCCTCCCCCTCTTCTCTCTCGGTAGACCCCGACAACGACGCTGCTCTGGAGACCGACGACACCACTGACGACCTTGCCTTTGCTGCCGAGCAACCAGGGAAGCACCCCCCCCTTTGAACATTCCGATATCGCCTATTCTCTTCTCTCTTATGCTTGCATTAGAACTGCTGCTGCTACTGCTTTACCTATTTTGATGCATAGCTTGATTTTGTAACCTGATGTTGATAATTACCTGCTTTCCTAAATTGTTTAGCATAGGCTGGTTAGAGACCCGTCAGATACCCCATTTTGACCCTACTGCCCCGCTGGATTATCAGAAGACCGATCAACGGGATTGAAGACCAGACCCCGGCACCGCACATCACCCCCCTAGTTGTACAACACTACCGGGTTACTATCGAGTGCCGAGGGTGATACCTCGTCAGCACTTCTAATGTTAACCTTGTAGGTTAGTCCATCGGTTGTGGTCCTCGAGGGTGATTCCTCTTTCTCCACTCCCAGTAACGACGTTGTCATGCAACTCCTCAAGAGTGGACCTTGAGGGTGATTCCTCCTTCGTTCACCTTGACGATAACATCAGGTGGAATTCCATCGAGGGTGATTCCTCAGGGTTCCCTTTGGTGTTAGACACACAGTTACTATGATTACTATGACTTTACACTGAACCATGATACTAAAGTCGGGTCGGCCCTGAGGGGTACCCGCGCGAGCAAGTGATGCGATTGATGTGTAGTCGGGTGACCAGAGAGAGTACCCGCGAGATAACTACGAGGCGTGGCCGGGCATTCTAAGCCCTTGCCGCAAGTCCTCGAGACAGGGCGACAGGGTCACATCGATCGTGAGTCTCTGCTCGTTATCGCGCGCTCCTAATTCACTAACGGTTTGGATATTTGATCTGAGTGGGCCTCTGGCCCTATAGCACTAACCATCACGTGGGAACAGTTATGGGCACTCTGCGTCGTGGCATCAGCCGAAGTTTACTGGACGTCAGCAAGGAGCGGCACACGCCGGGTTGGACCGCGTTAAGCAACCGCCTTGATAGTGTGGGTTGCTAGGTCTGCTCTCGGCCGTGAACGTAACATGCAGGAGCGCTCAGGGCGAGGGGCCTAGCCCCCTGGGCGCATAGGTTTAGTCCGGCGTGCTGACCTCTCTGATAAGCCTAGGTCGGGTTGCGGCATATCGTTTGGCCGAGGCCGGGCATGACCTAGAAAAGTGTGTCCGGCCAGAGTTAATCGAGCGTGGTGGGTAAGTTGGTGCACCCCTGCAGGGAAGAAAACATCTATCGATAGCCAGTCCTACGGTAACGGACGCTCGGAGTTGTATCCCGATCGATACAACTAGAACTGGATACTTGTGATGAGAAATGGATACTAGGGCTCTGGGATTGCTTTCTCGCAGGGAGTCAAGAAAGGATCTCTGGCCGAGGTTGATACTTAATGTTACTACTACTTTATATTGTACTAATCTACACTCTTCTAATGCTGCAAGACCACTGAAGATGCTAGTCTTCGATAGGACTAGGCCTTCTCTCTATTCTGGCATTTCTGCAGCCCAGTCCACATATACAGCCTTTCTTTGATAATGTTGCATATGTAGTGTAGATCCTTGCTTGCTGAGTACTTCGGATGAGTACTCACGATTGCTTTGCTTCCTCTTTTTCCCCATTTATCCTTTTGATGCAACCAGATGACGGAGCCCCTGAGACAGCTGCCCCCGCCGATGACTACCACTACCACCCCGAGGGTGGTTACTACTACGAGCTTGCCGACGACCAGGAGTAGAATCGTAGGGTCCCAGGCAGAAGGCCTGCGCCTTTCGATCGTAGTGTTTTCTTTTGCCCCGCCTTCTTAAAGGCCTATCTGTGTTTTCTTTTATATATGTACTCAGATATCTGATGCTTCCGCTGACGCTTGTGCGCATGCTTATGTATTCGAGCCCTCGAGGCCCCTGGCTTGTAATATAAAGCTTGTATGACTTTATTTATGTTTTAGAGTTGTGTTGTGATATCTTCAAGTGAGTCCTTAGGCTTGATCATGTATGTTTGCTTGTATGGTTAGTGCACGATTAAGCTGTACTCAGATATCTGATGCTTCCGCTGACGCTTGTGCGCAAGCTTATGTATTCGAGCCCTCGAGGCCCCTGGCTTGTAATATAAAGCTTGTATGACTTTATTTATGTTTTAGAGTTGTGTTGTGATATCTTCAAGTGAGTCCTTAGGCTTGATCATGTGCGTTTGCTTGTATGGTTAGTGCATGATTAAGCTGGGGGCGTCACAGGTTGGTATCAGAGCCGACTGCCTCTAGGAATTCCCCTTTCCAACTCCTTGGCCGAAGTTGAGTCTAGTTGTCCAAAACTATTTTACTAACATGGTTGTGTGGATTACGGGCCCACATCGCCAATTGGGTGGTATTAGGATCTTTTATTCCTCGTCTTTACTCTGGGACTCTGATCTCTCTTCCTTTCGGGTCAAATTTTTTACTAACTCCAACATTAGGTTCTCGTGATCACATTCCACCCGGAGTTCGGAAATTACCCCCCTTTCTTCAAGATTGTGGGCCAGGTTCTGCTTACAGGAACCTTTTATCGAGGACACCCATTGTTGCCTCTTGCAGATACCTCGCTCCAGCAGTTTTCTCCGATGTTGATATAGCCTTTGCTAAGTCTCGTTGTGTACTTCCTTACCGCGTGCCTACGCGCCGCCTAGCATGTCTAGCGTTTAATTTGTGCCGTTATGCTGTCCGCATGAACCCGACTCAGTGTATGGATCTGTACGTCTTAATTGACTACTGATAAGAATCTATTACACTGCTTAATTATTGTCGTGTTACATCATGCTTGTCGCTAAACACTCGCAATGGCTTTTACTAAACTACCCCTGTTGAAATTTAGCAGGATGGTTAGACCAGGTGGTCGTGGTTGTGCCCCTGAGCAACCACCACCGCCAGGTTATATGGCATCTATGATGCAACAATTTGAGCTCAACCGTCAGTTCATGACTGGGATTATGGCTCAGTTCCCGCATCAGAACAACCAGAACCAGGACCCTGCTGCAATAACTCTGTCGGAATTTGTGCGGCTCAACCCCACTCAGTTCCGCAACTCGGATAAGCCACCGGATGCTGATGACTGGATTCGCGACATCACTCACGAGATGGAGTCTGCTAATGTCTCCCCTGACAACTATGTCACCTTCGCGTCCTTTTTCCTAAAGGGTCCCGCTGCTCAATGGTGGGACACGCACAAGCAAACACTGCCTGCTGGAACAGCCGTTATTTGGCCTGAGTTCCAGGCTGCTTTTCGTGCCCGATATATTCCTCAGGGAATCATGGATTGGGTGAGAACCCAGTTCCGCAACCTCACCCAGGGCAACAAGACTGTCGAAGCCTATCAGCGGGAATTCCTTGACCTATCCCGCTATGCTGAAGAAGACATCACCACCGATGCTCGTAGACAAGAGAAATTCCGTAGTGGACTTCACCCAGACATCGAGCTTGCACTTGCTGCTCAAGACTTCAACGACTTTGTGACCCTTGTGAATAAGGCTATTCTAGTTGAGACCGCTTAGATCAAGCACAAGGAGTCACAGAAGCGCTATCGTGATGCTGGCTCATCTTCGGGCTCGTCTTCACAGAAGCGCCGTATCTGGATTCCTCACAGCATGTATCGTCCAACTGCACCTGCACCAAGGCCGTACCATGATGCACCACGTCTGCCTCCTCCGCCACCGAGGCAGCCCCTTCGAGCTGCACCACCCCGAGCTCCTGCAATTTGTCCAGACAGTGGGCTCTGCTACAAGTGTGGCAAACCAGGTCATCTTGCCAGGAACTGCTATCAGAATCAGAAGCAACTGGCTCTGCCTCCTAATGCCCGCAACAATAATGCCAGGCCTTCTCATGGTCGTGGTCAGGCTTATCATGTCAACATGAGTGAAGACCCGGACAAGCCAGCTACTGTGATGGGTACACTTCCTGTTAATTCAGTACCAGCTTCTGTTTTATTTGATTCAGGAGCATCGCATTCATTCATGTCAGCACATTTTGCACTCATGCATGACGTTAAGTGTGAAACGCTACACCATACCTTAAGGGTAAACACTCCCGCGGGTCAGTGCCAAACCTCTTTGTTCAGTCCTGATGTCATAATTGATATTGAAGGATTGGAGTTTCGTGCATCTCCCATTATCCTGAACTCGTTCGAAATTGACCTTATTCTGGGAATGGACTGGTTGAAAGCTCATACTGCCGCAATATATTGTGCCCCTAAAGTTGTCCAACTCCTGCACCCCTCGACTGAGATAGTGAATTACCATGCTCATATCGTCCAAAATGCCGAGGCTCAAATTTATGCCTTGAACGCGTTGAACGCCTCTCCGCTTGAGCGGATCGAAAACATTCCAGTCGTTCGAGATTTCTAGGATGTTTTTCCAGAAGAACTTCCAAGAATACCCCCTGTTAGAGTTGTCGAGTTTGTCATCGACTTAAAACCATGCACAACTCCTATTGCGAAGCGTCCCTATAAGATGCCTCCGCACCACCTTCTCGAGCTTAAGGAGGAAATCGACAAATCCCTCCGCAAAGGCTTTATCCGTCCAAGTTCCTCTCCTGGGGAGCACCTTCTCTCTTTGTCAAAAAGAAAGATGGTACGAATAGGTTGGTTCAAGATTACCGTCGTATCAACCAGGCAACCATTCATAATAAATATCCGCTTCCCCGGATCAATGATTTATACGATCAGCTTGCTGGATCATCAGTGTTTTCTAAACTCGATTTGAGGTTGGGTTATCACCAGATCCGTGTCCGTGAAGAGGATATTCCCAAGACTGCCTTCATTACTCGCTATGGCTCTTATGAGTACACTGTCATGTCATTTGGTTTAACAAATGCTCCAGCCACATTCTCCCGTTTGATGAATTACATCTTCATGGATTACCTCGACAAGTTCATCGTGGTATATCTAGATGATATTCTGGTTTATTCAAAAAGTAGGGAAGAACATGCTGAACACCTTCGACTTGTACTGGAAAGGCTCCGAGAACACCGGCTCTATGCCAAGTATTCCAAATGCGAATTCTGGCTTTCTGAAGTAACCTACCTTGGTCATGTGATTTCCAAGGATGGAATTGCTGTTAACCCGGAGCGGGTTCAAGCTATTCTTGGCTGGACTCCTCTGAAGAACGTCAAGAAAGTGAGAAGTTTTCTCGGCCTTGCAAGCTATTGCCGTCGATTTGTCGAGAACTTTTCCAAGATTGCTAAGCCGCTGACTAACCTGCTTCACAAAGGCGTTAAGTTTGAGTGGACAGATAAATGTTAGGAAAGTTTCCAGACTCTCAAGGACAAGCTAACTTCTGCTCCAGTGCTTGCTCCTCCGGATTCTCGCAAAGACTTTGTGATATATTTCGATGCCTCTCGTCAAGGATTAGGCTGTGTCCTAATGCAAGAACGAAGAGTAATTGCTTATGCTTCGTGTCAATTGCGTCCACATGAAGAAAATTATCCAGTGCATGATCTTGAACTTGCTGCTGTGATTTATGCATTGAAGCTATGGCAACATTACCTTCTGGGTAACCGGTGTGAGGTATATACTGATCATCAAAGCTTGAAGTACTTGTTTACTCAGCCAGATCTTAATCTCCGTCAACAACGATGGTTGGAAACAATTACGGACTATGACTGTGGTATTTCTTATACCCCTGGCAAGGCTAATGTGATGGCTCATGCCTTAAGCCGCAAGTCCTATTGCAACAACCTCATGGTTAGGCGAGCTCAACCTCGTCTTTATGAAGAATTGTGCAAGCTGAATCTGCGTATTGTTCCACAGGGTTCTCTTAATGACCTTGTGGTACAGCCAGATCTTGAGAAAGCTGTTAAGGATGCGCAAGCTAAAGATGCTGAAACTGATCTGATGAAGAAAGATCTTCACCTGGAAAAGTATAGGGATTTCTCGCTGTCTGAAGATGGAACCTTGTATTTCAGAGACCGCATTGTGGTACCTCGCTTCGAGCTTATGACTGACAAGGTCATGAAGGAGGCACATGATACACCGCTGTCTATTCATCCGGGTAGTACCAAGATGTATCGTGATCTCCGACAAAGGTACTGGTGGTCTAGGATGAAGCAGGATATTGCTCGCTATGTTGCTGAATGTGACATTTGCCGTCGCGTAAAAGCAAAACATCAGAAGCCTGCTGGAATTCTGCAACCACTTCCTATTCCTCTATGGAAATGGGATAAGGTTCAGATGGATTTCATTACTGGCCTTCCCAAGTCACAGAAGGGTCACGATGCTATTCTTGTCGTCGTCGATCAACTTTCTTAAGTTGCACACTTTCTGCCTATCAAGGAGACTATCACTGCTAGTCAGTTAGCAGAGCTTTATATCTCCAGAATTGTTTCACTCCACGGTATTCCGAAGGAGATCAGTTCGGACCGTGGCGGTCTTTTCACTTCAAAGCTCTGGGAAAGTTTCCAAGAAGCTATGGGAACTCATATTACCTGGAGTTCAGCTTATCATCCCCAATCCCAAGGCCAAGTCGAGTGAGTAAATCAAGTGCTTGAAGATATGCTTCGGGCTTGTGTTATATCCTTTGGCAAGAAGTGGGAAGAATCTCTTCCGTTTGCCGAATTCTCTTATAACAACAGCTATCAAGCCAGCTTGAAAATGGCCCCCTTCGAAGTACTTTACGGACGTAAGTGTCGAACCCCTCTGAATTGGTCAGAAAGTGGGGAACGACCACTCGTGGGACCGGACATTATTCAACACGCCGAAGAACAAGTTCGCATTGTTTGAGAAAATCTCAAGGCGGCTCAGGACCGCCAGAAGAGCAACTATGATCGCAAACGATGGGGGTTGACTTATCAACCTGGTGATCAAGCTTATCTGCGTGTCACTCCTATGAAGGGCACTCGTCGTTTCGGAATCAAGGGCAAACTAGCTCCATGCTACATCGGCCCCTTTTGCATTGTTGCCAGACGTGGACAGGTGGCATATAAATTAGAGTTGCCGCCGCAATTCTCTCATATCCACGACGTCTTCCATGTGTCGCAACTTCGTCGTTGCTTCAAGGAATCTCCGCAATGCGCAGTGGATCACGAGATGCTCGAATTGCAAGATGATCTTTCTTATAAGGAGCATCTGATCCGCATTCTCGATGAAGCTGAACGTTGAACCCGTCAGAAGACAACCAAGTTCCTCAAAGTGCAGTGGTCGAATCATACCGAAGATGAAGCCACTTGGGAACACGAGGATCATCTTCGGGAAGAATATCCCGACCTCTTTCCTTCTACCTCCTAAATTCTCGGGACGAGAATTTCTTTTAGAGGAGGAGAATTTCTAACACCCCTGTGTAATAACCTATGTGATCATCTGCTAATAATGCCGAGTCATCCTCATTTGCAGTGCCTAGTCACATTGGTTAAAGATTCAATCCAAATCCTTCTCTGAAAATCAACTCAAATTCAAAAGTGCAAAATAAAGTTGCTCAAAACCTATTGGAAAAATGTTCACCTTATAGCAAATAATCTAAAACTAATTGTTGTTAAGGAACACAACATCATCATCAATCCTAAATGGGCTAAAGCATTTTAACAGAGCCAAAACAGCACCTAAAATGCCCTATTCATTTTTGAATAAATTCAATTGGGTTCCAACAATGCCCCAAACTTTTTGTGGCAGTGCCAGCCATTTCCTAGTATTTGATTTGGCAAGTCCCATATTTTACAAGATACAATTGCTAACTAAAAGAAAATGCAACAGAAAAGAATAAACGAAAGCAGAAAATAAAATAAGAAAAGACCTACGCTACTACAGCGCAGGGCTCTAGTGCACAGTAGCGCGCGGCCCAGCCCATGTTGTCTCCCTCCTCCCCGTGTCACCCGCGCCGTGGTCACCGCTCACCGCACCGCCCGTAGCTCGACACGCCGACAGCCACCGACGCCACCGACACAGAGGGGATAAGATCCACACCTTGTTCCTTCCCCCTGGTCGCCGCACCACTTCTTCCCTCTCTCCCTCGCTTGGTTTCCTCCTTTTCCTCTCTGGCCGAGCGCCACCGTCGCCGCGCCTCACCACCGCCGTGGCCAGTGGCCTCTCCGCGTCACCTGCTCGTGCCTGGGAGGACCGCCGTGGACCGCCACGACCTCTGGTGCTGCGGGTTGGAGCCAGGAAGCTACACGTCGAGCAGATCGAGCCGCTCCCTCTGTCCTCGGGCTCTGGCGATCTTCTCCGTCTCCGGCGCCCCTGCTGCTCCTAAACTGTCGCCGACATTTCGTTGCCACTCGGTGAGCCTCCGCCTTCCTTTTCCCTTTCTTCTAGCCGCCGCATTCGAGCTCTAGTGCCCACTGCCGCTTCGACCGAACGTGCCGCCGCCTCGCTGTTCGCCGGAGCTACACCGGTGACCTTTTAACCACCTGTGCGTGTCCATCGAGCTCGCACGCTCGCGTAGATCACTCCCACGCTATTAGTTTGAGCTAACACGCATGACTTCGTCGATTCTGCCGTCGCCCAGAAACCACCACCGCCAAACGTCGTCGCCGGCGATGTTCCGGCCATTCCCTGGCCCAAACGTTGGTACCATTCGATGCGCGAGATCGTCAGCTTTCGAACGCGCCCGACCACGGCTCAAATGATGCGCCGTAGCGCGATTCCGGCCGTCTCCGCCGTTCGGCCTTCGCGAATGGCCGCGCCGGCGCAACTCCGGCGCCGGTGCTGACCTGGCCTGACCAGTGGGCCCTGCTGAGTCACTGGCAGCTGGGACCCGCGGGCCCAGTTGACCAAGTCAACAGGCTGACTGGGCGCCCTGTGTCACTGACATGCGGGCCCCACTGCCTAAAACATTTTTATAAATAAATAAAACTGTTAATTAAAGTCTGTTAATTAATTAGGAGTTAGTTAGTCGCTGATAGCCTGGGCCCACAAGCTAATTAACCCAGATTAGTTTAGATTTAACTCTGTGATTAACCCTCTGTCTATGACAGGTGGGTCCCGCAGGTCAGGTTTGACTTGACCCAGGTGGTTTGACTGCTGACATCATAGTGACATCATGCTGACGCAATAATCCATCTCTGTTAATTAAAATAATTCCAAAAATTCAGTAAATCTTTGAAAATTCATAGAAAATAAACCGTAGCTCTGATCGAAAAACTTAATACATGAAAGTTGCTCAGAACGACGAGACGAATCCAACCGTGCTATCGGTTTCCGTGTCCGGACCCTCTATGGAGGTGAACCCGCAAATTATAGCCCATTTTCGGTAGATGAATAGTGCATATATACCGGTTAATAAATCCAACTTTAATCCTAAAATAACTAATATGATTTAGACATGTCTTTAGGCAACCCTGCACTACACGTTAGCATAGCATGCTCTGTGTTGTTTATATTTGCTGTGTATTTATCTGTTTCCTCCCCCCTCTTCTCTCTCGGTAGACCCCGACACCGACGCTGCTCCGGAGACCGACGACACCACTGATGACCTTGCCTTTGCCGCCGAGCAACCAGGCAAGCACCCCCCCCCCCTTTGAACATTTCGATATCGCCTATTCTCTTCTCTCTTATGCTTGCATTAGAACTGCTGCTGCTACTGCTTTACCTATTCTGATGCATAGCTTGATTTTGTAACCCGTTGTTGATAATTACCTGCTTTCCTAAATTGTTTAGCATAGGCTGGTTAGAGACCCGTCAGAGACCCCATTTTGACCCTACTGCCTCACTGGATTATAAGAAGACCCGATCAACGGGATTGAAGACCAGACCTCGGCACCGCACATCACCCCCCTAGTTGTACGACACTACCGGGTTACTATCGAGTGCCGAGGGTGATACCTCGTCAGCACTTCTAATGTTAACCTTGTAGGTTAGTCCATCGGTTATGGTCCTCGAGGGTGATTCCTCTTTCTCCACTCCCGGTAACGACGTTGTCATGCAACTCCTCAAGAGTGGACCTTGAGGGTGATTCCTCCTTCGTTCACCTTGACGATAACATCAGGTGGAATTCCATCGAGGGTGATTCCTCAGGGTTCCCTTTGGTGTTAGACACACGGTTACTATGATTACTATGACTTTACACTGAACCATGATACTAAAGTCGGATCGGCCCTAAGGGGTACCCGCGCGAGCAAGTGATGCGATTGATGTGTAGTCGGGTGACCAGAGAGAGTACCCGCGAGATAATTATGAGGCGTGACCGGGCATTCTTAGCCCTTGCCACAAGTCCTCGAGATGGGGCGACGGGGTCACATCGATCGTGAGTCTCTGCTCGTTATCGCGCGCTCCTAATTCACTAACGGTTTGGATATTTGATCCGAGTGGGCCTCTGGCCCTATAGCACTAACCATCACGTGGGAACAGTTATGGGCACTCTGCGTCGTGGCATCAGCCGAAGCTTACTGGACGTCAGCAAGGAGCGACACGCGCCGGGTTGGACCGCGTTAAGCAACCGCCTTGATAGTGTGGGTTGCTAGGTCTGCTCTCGGCCGTGAACGTAACGTGCAGGAGCGCTCAGGGCGAGGGGCCTAGCCCCCTGGGCGCATAGGTTTAGTCCGGTGTGCTGACCTCTCTGATAAGCCTAGGTCGGGTTGCGGCGTATCGTTTGGCTGAGGCCGGGCATGACCCAAAAAAGTGTGTCCGGTCGGATTTAATCAAGCGTGGTGGGTAAGTTGGTGCACCCCTGCAGGGAAGAAAACATCTATCGATAGCCTGTCCTACGGTAACGGATGCTCGGAGTTGTATCCCGATCGATACAACTAGAACTGGATACTTGTGATGAGAAATGGATACTAGGGCTCTGGGATTGCTTTCTCGCAGGGAGTCGAGAAAGGATCTCTGGCCGAGGTTGATACTTAATGTTACTACTACTTTATACTGTACTAATCTATACTCTTCTAATGCTGCAAGACCACTGAAGATGCTAGTCTTCGATAGAACTAAGCCTTCTCTCTATTCTGGCATTTCTGCAGCCCAGTCCACATATACAGCCTTTATTTGATAATGTTGCATATGTAGTGTAGATCCTTGCTTACTGAGTACTTCGGAAGAGTACTCATGGTTGCTTTGCTTCCTCTTTTCCCCCATTTATCCTTTTTATGCAACCAGATGACGGAGCCCCTGAGACAGCTGCCCCCGCCGACAACTACCACTACCACCCCGAGGGTGGTTACTACTACGAGCTTGCCGACGACCCGGAGTAGGATCATAGGGTCCCAGGCAGGAGGCCTGCGCCTTTCGATCGTAGTGGTTTCTTTTGCCCCGCCTTCTTAAAGGCCTATCTGTGTTTTCTTTTATATCTGTACTCAGATATCTGATGCTTTCGCTGACGCTTGTGCGCAAGCTTATGTATTCAAGCCCTCGAGGCCCCTGGCTTGTAATATAAAGCTTGTATGACTTTATTTATGTTTTAGAGTTGTGTTGTGATATCTTCAAGTGAGTCCTTAGGCTTGATCATGTGCGTTTGCGTATATGGTTAGTGCACGATTAAGCTGGGGGCGTCGCAGGTTGGTATCAGAGCCGACTGCCTCTAGGAATTCCCCTTTCCAACTACTTGGCCGAAGTTGAGTCTAGTGGTCCAAAACTATTTTACTAACATGGTTGTGTGGCTTACAAGCCCACGTCGCCAATTGGGTGGTATTAGGATCTTTCATTCCTCGTCTTTACTCTGGGACTCTGATCTCTCTTCCTTTCGGGTCAAATTTTTTACTAACTCCAACATTAGGTTCTCGTGATCACATTCCACCCGGAGTTCTGAAATTACCCCCCCTTTCTTCAAGATTGTGGGCCAGGTTCTGCTTACAGGAACCTTTTATCGAGGACACCCAGTGTTGCCTCTTGCAGATACCTCGCTCCAGCAGTTTTCTCCGACGTTGTTATAGTCTTTGCTATGTCTCGTTGTGTACTTCCTTACCGCGTGCCTGCGCGCCGCCTAGCATGTCTAGCGTTTAATTTGCGCCGTTATGCTGTCCGCATGAACCCGACTCACTGTATGGATCTATACGTCTTAATTGACTACTGATAAGAATCTATTACACTGCTTAATTATTGTCGTGTTACATCATGCTTGTCGCTAAACACTCGCAATGGCTTTTACTAAACTACACCTGTTGAAATTTAGCAGGATGGTTAGACCAGGTGGTCGTGGTCGTGGTCGTGCCCCTGAGCAACCACCACCGCCAGGTTATATGGCAGCTATGATGCAACAATTTGAGCTCAACCGTCAGTTCATGACTGGGATTATGGCTCAGTTCCCGCATCAGAACAACCAGAACCAGGACCCTGCTGCAATAACTCTGTCGGAATTTGTGCGGCTCAACCCCACTCAGTTCCGCAACTCAGATAAGCCACTGGATGCTGATGACTGGATTCGCGATATCACTCACGAGATGGAGTCTGCTAATGTCTCCCCTAACAACTATGTCACCTTCGTGTCCTTTTTTCTAAAGGGTCCCACTGCTCAATGGTGGGACACGCACAATCGAACACTGCCTGCTGGAACAACCGTTACTTGGCCTGAGTTCCAGGCTGCTTTTCGTGCCTGATATATTCCTCAGGGAATCATGGACCGGATGAGAACCCAGTTCCACAACCTCACCCAGGGCAACAAGACTGTCAAAACCTATCAGCGGGAATTCCTTGACCTATCCCGCTATGCTGAAGAAGACATCGCCACCGATGCTCGTAGACAAGAGAAATTCCATAGTGGACTTCACCCAGACATCGAGCTTGCACTTGCTGCTCAAGACTTCAACCACTTTGCTACCCTTGTGAACAAGGCTATTCTGGTTGAGACCGCTCAGATCAAGCACAAGGAGTCACAGAAGCGCCGTATCTGGATTCCTCACAGCATGTATCTTCCAACTGCACCTGCACCAAGGCCGTACCATGCTGCACCACGTCTTCCTCCTCCGCCATCGATGCAGCCCCTTTGAGCTGCACCACCCCGAGCTCCTGCAATTCGTCCAGACAGTGGGCTCAGCTACAAGTGTGGCAAACCAGGCCATCTTGCCAGGAACTGCTATCAGAATCAGAAGCAACTGGCTCTCCCTCCTAATGCCCGCAACAATAATGCCATGCCTTCTCATGGTCGTGGTCAGGCTTATCATGTCAACATGAGTGAAGACCCGGACCAGCCAGCTACTGTGATGGGTACACTTCCTGTTAATTCAGTACCAGCTTCTGTTTTATTTGATTCAGGAGCATCGCATTTATTCATGTCAGCACATTTTGCACTCATGCATGACGTTAAGTGTGAAATGCTACACCATACCTTAAGGGTAAACACTCCCGCGGGTTAGTGCCAAACCTCTTTGTTCAGTCCCGATGTCAGAATTGATATTGAAGGATTGGAGTTTTGTGCATCTCCCATTATCCTGAACTCGTCCGAAATTGACCTTATTCTGGGAATGGACTGGTTGAAAGCTCATACTGCCGCAATATATTGTGCCCCTAAAGTTGTCCAACTCCTGCACCCCTCGACTGAGATAGTGAATTACCATGCTCATATCGTCCAAAATGCCGAGGCTCAAATTTATGCCTTGAATGTATTGAACGCCTCTCCGCTTGAGGGGATCAAAAACATTCTAGTCGTTTGAGATTTCCAGGATGTTTTTCCAGGAATACCCCCTGTTAGAGCTGTCGAGTTTTTCATTGACTTAAAACCATGCACAACTCCTATTGCGAAGCGTCCCTATAAGATGCCTCCGCACCACCTTCTCAAGCTTAAGGAGGAAATCGACAAATCCCTCCGCAAAGGCTTTATCCGTCCAAGTTCCTCTCCTAGGGAGCACCTTCTCTCTTTGTCAAAAAGAAAGATGGTACGAATAGGTTGGTTCAAGATTACCGTCGTATCAACCAGGCAACCATTCATAATAAATATCCGCTTCCCCGGATCAATGATTTATACGATCAGCTTGCTGGATCATCAGTGTTTTCTAAACTCGATTTGAGGTTGGGTTATCACCAGATCCGTGTCCGTGAAGAGGATATTCCCAAGACTGCCTTCATTACTCGCTATGGCTCTTATGAGTACACTGTCATGTCATTTGGTTTAACAAATGCTCCAGCCACATTCTCCCATTTAATGAATTACATCTTCATGGATTACCTCGACAAGTTCATCGTGGTATATCTAGATGATATTCTGGTTTATTCAAAAAGTAGGGAAGAACATGCTGAACACCTTCGACTTGTACTGGAAAGGCTCCGAGAACACCGACTCTATGCCAAGTATTCCAAATGCGAATTCTGGCTTTCTGAAGTAACCTACCTTGGTCATGTGATTTCCAAGGATGGAATTGCTGTTAACCCGGAGCGGGTTCAGGCTATTCTTGGCTGGACTCCTCTGAAGAACGTCAAGCAAGTGAGAAGTTTTCTCGGCCTTGCAAGCTATTGCCGTCGATTTGTCGAGAACTTTTCCAAGATTGCTAAGCCGCTGACTAACCTGCTTCACAAAGGCGTTAAGTTTGAGTGGACAGACAAATGTCAGGAAAGTTTCCAGACTCTCAAGGACAAGCTTACTTCTGCTCCAGTGCTTGCTCCTCCGGATTCTCGCAAAGACTTTGTGATATATTGCGACGCCTCTCGTCAAGGATTAGGCTTTGTCCTAATGCAAGAACGAAGAGTAATTGCTTATGCTTCGCCTCAATTGCGTCCACATGAAGAAAATTATCCAGTGCATGATCTTGAACTTGCTGCTGTGATTTATGCATTGAAGCTATGGCGACATTACCTTCTGGGTAACCGGTGTGAGGTATATACTGATCATCAAAGCTTGAAGTACTTGTTTACTCAGCCGGATCTTAATCTCCATCAACAACGATGGTTGGAAACAATTACGGACTATGACTGTGGTATTTCTTATACCCCTGGCAAGGCTAATGTGA
Source organism: Thinopyrum elongatum (assembly GCA_011799875.1). Taxonomy (NCBI): domain Eukaryota; kingdom Viridiplantae; phylum Streptophyta; class Magnoliopsida; order Poales; family Poaceae; genus Thinopyrum; species Thinopyrum elongatum. The sequence continues at coordinate 404,795,637 of CM022299.1, read as the reverse complement.
TGGCTGATGCCTTAAGCCGCAAGTCCTATTGCAACAACCTCATGGTTAGGCGAGCTCAACCTTGTCTTTATGAAGAATTGTGCAAGCTGAATCTGCATATTGTTCCACAGGGTTCTCTTAATGACCTTGTGGTACAGCCAGATCTTGAGAAAGCTGTTAAGGATGCGCAAGCTAAAGATGCTGAAATTGATCTGATGAAGAAAGATCTTCACCTGGAAAAGTAGAGGGATTTCTCGCTGTCTGAAGATGGAACCTTGTATTTCAGAGACCGCATTGTGGTACCTCGCTTCGAGCTTATGACTGACAAGGTCATGAAGGAGGCACATGATACACCGCTGTCTATTCATCCGGGTAGTACCAAGATGTATCGTGATCTCCGACAAAGGTACTGGTGGTCTAGGATGAAGCAGGATATTGCTCGCTATGTTGCTGAATGTGACGTTTGTCGTCGCGTAAAAGCAAAACATCAGAAGCCTGCTGGAATTCTGCAACCACTTCCTATTCCTCTATGGAAATGGGATAAGGTTCAGATGGATTTCATTACTGGCCTTCCCAAGTCACAGAAGGGTCACGATGCTATTCTTGTCGTCGTCGATCAACTTTCTAAAGTTGCACACTTTCTGCCTATCAAGGAGACTATCACTGCTAGTCAGTTAGCAGAGCTTTATATCTCCAGAATTGTTTCACTCCACGGTATTCCGAAGGAGATCAGTTCGGACCGTGGCAGTCTTTTCACTTCAAAGTTCTAGGAAAGTTTCCAAGAAGCTATGGGAACTCATATTACCTGGAGTTCAGCTTATCATCCCCAATCCCAAGGCCAAGTCGAGCGAGTAAATCAAGTGCTTGAAGATACGCTTTGGGCTTGTGTTATATCCTTCAGCAAGAAGTGGGAAGAATCTCTTCCGTTTGCCGAATTCTCTTATAACAACAGCTATCAAGCCAGCTTGAAAATGGCCCCCTTCGAAGTACTTTACGGACATAAGTGTCGAACCCCTCTGAATTGGTCAGAAACTGGGGAACGACCACTCGTGGGACCGACAATATTCAACACACCGAAGAACAAGTCCGCATTGTCCGAGAAAATCTCAAGGCGGCTCAGGACCGCCAGAAGAGCAACTATGATCGCAAACGATGGGGCTTGACTTATCAACCTGGTGATCAAGCTTATCTGCGTGTCACTCCTATGAAGGGCACTCGTCATTTCGGAATCAAGGGCAAACTAGCTCGACGCTACATCGGCCCCTTTCGCATTGTTGCCAGACGTGGACAGGTGGCATATAAATTGGAGTTGCCGCCGCAATTCTCTCATATCCATGATGTCTTCCATGTGTCGCAACTTCATCGTTGCTTCAAGGAATCTCCGCACCGCGCAGTGGATCACGAGATGCTCGAATTGCAAGATGATCTTTCTTATGAGGAGCATCCGATCCGCATTCTCGATGAAGCTGAACGTCGAACCCGTCAGAAGACAACCAAGGTCCTCAAAGTGCAGTGGTCAAATCATACAGAAGATGAAGCCACTTGGGAACGCGAGGATCATCTTCGGGAAGAATATCCCGACCTCTTTCCTTCTACCTCCTAAATTCTCAGGACGAGAATTTCTTTTAGAGGAGGAGAATTTGTAACACCCCTGTGTAATAACCTCTGTGATCATCTGCTAATAATGCCGAGTCATCCTCATTTGCAGTGCCTAGTCACATTGGTTAAAGATTCAATCCAAATCCTTCTCTGAAAATCAACTCAAATTCAAAAGTGCAAAATAAAGTTGCTCAAAACCTGTTGGAAAAATGTTCACCTTATAGCAAATAATCTAAAACTAATTGCTGTTAAGGAACACAACATCATCATCAATCCTAAATGGGCTAAAGCATTTTAACAGAGCCAAAACAGCACCTAAAATGCCCTATTCATTTTTGAATAAATTCAATTGGGTTCCAACAATGCCCCAAACTTTTTGTGGCAGTGCCAGACATTTCCTAGTATTTGATTTGGCAAGTCCCATATTTTACAAGATACAATTGCTAACTAAAAGAAAATGCAACAGAAAAGAATAAACAAAAGCAGAAAATAAAATAAGAAAAGACCTACGCTACTGCGGCGCTGGGCTCTAGTGCACAGTAGCGCGCGGCCCAGCCCACGTCGTCTCCCTCCTCCCCGTGTCGCCCGCGCCGTGGTCACCGCTCGCCACACCGCCCGCAGCTCGACACGCCGACGGCCACCGACGCCACCGACACAGAGGGGATAAGATCCACCCCTCGTTCCTTCCCCCTGGTCGCCGCACCACTTCTCTCCTCTCTCCCTCGCTTGGTTTCCTCCTTTTCCTCTCTGGCCGAGCGCCACCGTCGCCGCGCCTCACCACCGCCGTGGCCAGTGGCCTCTCCGCGTCACCTGCTCGTGCCTGGGAGGACCATCGTGGACCGCCACGACCTCTGGTGCTGCGGGTTGGAGCCGGGAAGCTACACGTCAAGCAGATCGAGCCGCTCCCTCTGTCCTCGGGCTCTGGCGATCTTCTCCGTCTCTGGCACCCCTGCTGCTCCTAAACTGTCACCGGCATTTCGTTGCCACTCGGTGAGCCTCCACCTTCCTTTTCCCTCTCTTCTAGCCGCTGCATTCGAGCTCTAGTGCCCACTGCCGCTTCGACCGAACGTGCCGCCGCCTCGCTGTTCGCCGGAGGTACTCCGGTGACCTTTTAACCACCTGTGCGTGTCCGTCGAGCTCGCACGCTCGCGTAGATCACTCCCACGCTATTAGTTCGAGCTAACACGCACGGCTTCGTCGATTCTGCCATCGCCCAAAAACCACCGCCGCCAAATGTCGTCGCCGGCGATGTTCCGGCCATTCCCTGGCCCAAACGTTGGTACCATTCGATGCGCGAGATCGTCAGCTTTCGAACACGCCCGACCACGGCTCAAATGATGCGCCGTAGCGCGATTCTGGCCGTCTTTGGCGTTCGGCCACGCCGGAGCAACTCCGACGCCGGTGCTGACCTGGCCTGACCAGTGGGCCCCGCTGTGTCACTGGCAGCTGGGACCCGCGGGCCTAGTTGACCAAGTCAACAGGCTGACTGGGCGCCCTGTGTCACTGACATGCGGGCCCCACTGCCTAAAACATTTTTATAAATAAATAAAACTGTTAATTAAAGTCTGTTAATTAATTAGTAGTTAGTTAGTCGCTGACAGCCCGGGCCCACAAGCTAATTAACCCAGATTAGTTTAGATTTAACTCTGTGATTAACCCTCTGTCTATGACAGGTGGGTCCCGCAGGTCAAGTTTGACTTAGGCGGTTTGACTGCTGACGTCACAGTGACATCATGCTGATGCAATAATCCATTTCTATTAATTAAAATAATTCCAGAAATTCAGTAAAACTTTGAAAATTCATAGAAAATAAATCGTAGCTCTGATCGAAAAACTTAATACATGAAAGTTGCTCAGAACGACAAGACGAATCCAACCGTGCTATCTGTTTCCGTGCCGGGACCCTCTACGGAGGTGAACCCGCAACTTATAGCCCGTTTTCGGTAGATGAATAGTGCATATATACCGGTTAATAAATCCAACTTTAATCCTAAAATAACTAATATGATTTAGACATGTCTTTAGGCAACCCTGCACTGCACGTTAGCATAGCATGCTCTGTGTTGTTTATATTTGCTGTGTATGTATCTGTTTCCTCCCCCCTCTTCTCTCTCTGTAGACCCCGACACCGACACTGCTCCGGAGACCGACGACACCACTGACGACCTTGCCTTTGCCGCCGAGCAACCAGGCAAGCACCCCCCCTTTGAATATTCTGATATCGCCTATTCTCTTCTCTCTTATGCTTGCATTAGAACTGCTGCTGTTACTGCTTTACCTATTCTGATGCATAGCTTGATTTTGTAGCCTGCTGTTGATAATTACCTGCTTTCCTAAATTGTTTAGCATAGGCTGGTTAGAGACCCGTCAGAGACCCCATTTTGACCCTACTGCCCCGCTAGATTATCGGAAGACCCGATCAACGGGATTGAAGACCAGACCCTGGCACCGCACATCACCCCCCTAGTTGTACGACACTACCGGGTTACTATCGAGTGCCGAGGGTAATACCTCGTCAGCACTTCTGATGTTAACCTTGTAGGTTAGTCCATCGGTTGTGGTCCTCGAGGGTGATTCCTCTTTCTCCACTCCCGGTAACGACGTTGTCATGCAACTCCTCAAGAGTGGACCTCGAGGGTGATTCCTCCTTCGTTAACCTTGATGATAACATCAGGTGGAATTCCATCGAGGGTGATTCCTCAGGGTCCCTTTGGTGTTAGACACACGGTTACTATGATTACTATGACTTTACACTGAACCATGATACTAAAGTCGGGTCGGCCCTGAGGGGTACCCGCGCGAGCAAGTGATGCGATTGATGTGTAGTCGGGTGACCAGAGAGAGTACCCGCGAGATAATTATGAGGCGTGGCCGGGCATTCTTAGCCCTTGCCGCAAGTCCTCGAGATGGGGCGACGGGGTCACATCGATCGCGAGTCTCTGCTCGTTATCGCGCGCTCCTAATTCACTAACGGTTTGGATATTTGATCCGAGTGGGCCTCTGGCCCTATAGCACTAACCATCACATGGGAACAGTTATGGGCACTCTGCGTCGTGGCATCAGCCGAAGCTTACTGGACGTCAGCAAGGAGCGGCACGCGCCGGGTTGGACCTTGTTAAGCAACCGCCTTGATAGTGTGGGTTGCTAGGTCTGCTCTCGGCCATGAACATAACATGTAGGAGCGCTCAGGGCGAGGGGCCCAGCCCCCTGGGCGCATAGGTTTAGTCCGGCGTGCTGACCTCTCTGATAAGCCTAGGTCGGGTTGCGGCGTATCGTTTGGTCGAGGCCGGGCATGACCCAGAAAAGTGTGTCCGGCCGGAGTTAATCAAGTGTGGTGGGTAAGTTGGTGCACTCCTGCAGGGAAGAAAACATCTATCGATAGCCTGTCCTACGGTAACGGACGCTCGGAGTTGTATCCCGATCGATACAACTAGAACTGGATACTTGTGATGAGAAGTGGATACTAGGGCTCTGGGATTGCTTTTTCGCAGGGAGTCGAGAAAGGATCTCTGGCCGAGGTTGATACTTAATGTTACTACTACTTTATACTGTACTAATCTACACTCTTCTAATGCTGCAAGACCACTGAAGATGCTAGTCTTCGATAGGACTAGGCCTTCTCTCTATTCTGGCATTTCTACAGTCCAGTCCATATATACAGTCTTTCTTTGATAATGTTGCATATGTAGTGTAGATCCTTGCTTGCTGAGTACTTCGGATGAGTACTCACGGTTGCTTTGCTTCCTCTTTTGCCCCATTTATCCTTTTGATGCAACCAGATGACAGATCCCCCGAGACAGCTGCCCCCGCCGATGACTACCACTACCACCCCGAGGGTGGTTACTACTACGAGCTTGCCGACGACCAAGAGTAGGATCGTAGGGTCCCAGGTAGGAGGCCTGCGCCTTTTGATCGTAGTGTTTTCTTTTGCCCCACCTTCTTAAAGTCCTATCTGTGTTTTTTTATATCTGTACTCAGATATCTGATGCTTCCGCTGACGCTTGTGCGCAAGCTTATGTATTCGAGCCCTCGAGGCCCCTGGCTTGTAATATAAAGCTCGTATGACTTTATTTATGTTTTAGAGTTGTGTTGTGATATCTTCAAGTGAGTCCTTAGGCTTGATCGTGTGCGTTTGCGTGTATGGTTAGTGCACGATTAAGCTGGGGGCATCATAGACTCTACCATGAGTAATGCATGAGCAACACCGGATAAGCCATAGGTGTTAAAATAGTCTATGTAACTAGATTATTGACTCTAGTGCAAGTGGAAGACTGTTGGAAATATGCCCTAGAGGCAATAATATTGTATTATTATATCTCCATTTTCATAATTAAGAGTTTATATTCAATGCTATAACTGCAATGATCTTGGAATATGTGATTAAGTGAAAAACTCATATGCACGTGTGGAATGATAAAACGGTAAAGAATAGGCTCCTAGTCTTGCCTCTAAGGCCGACTCAAGTGTTGCTGGTGATCATGTTTTCCGGATATTAGGATATCGTTAAGTGTAAAGATAGTCCTAAAACAATATTGAGAGTATGACATTAGAAGAACGATCATATTGAATCGACCCAAACTTTTTTGTTACACTTTGAGATAATATCGTCTGAAATAAATTGTTATAATACAGAGTGTTAACATGTGTTTTTGTTCCTTAGACCATAAGAGTATCGTAGCCGCTTCTTACTGTACGATGAGCTTTGGGGTTGCTCAAACGTCATCTGTAACACGGTGATCATAAAGACAACTTGCAGGTTCATCGGAAAGTTTGACAAGGGACTAGATAGCTCGAGAGTGGAATTTGCTCCTCCGACCAAGGAGAGATATTCTTAGGGACCTCTCGGTGTGATGACATCCATCATTGTCTGACCAGACACAAGTGACTATGTCACGGGGATATCGGAACACTTCAACGAGAAAGAAGAACAAAACCGATAACACAAATAACGGTATAGTGAGCATGTGTATGACTTAAGAGGATACCGATACAGCTCAGGTTTTGTAAAGTATCGCGAAGCAAAGGGAATAGCACATGATAAGTTGATAACCAAAGGTGCACCCGAATGTCATTCGTCTAATCATAGGGATCGATCTGGACGTCCACGGTTCCGCTATCGGGTATTGAACGAAGGGGTTTCGTTCATGTCTATGTTTTACCAAACCTACAGGGTCACAAGTTTAAGGTAATCATGATCTTCTGAGTGTTAGTAGGATGATAGTATCGAGGATTTATTAGTGGAATTGTTTCATTAATATTCGAAATAGTTTCGAGAGGAACCGGAAGTGTTTCAGGGTCACCGGAAAGGTTTCGGAGTTTACCGGGCAATACCGGGTATTATCGATAAATAATATATTGGTGAAAAACATTTCCAGTGATGTTAAATTAATAATAAAAGGCTCTAGTAATTGTTAGGAGGTTTTTATATTTAGTTAAATACCAATGGGCCTTAAAAGGCCAAAAGGTAGAAGGAGAATTAGGCCACAAGGGCCCAATAGTGGAAGGCGCCCCCCTTTTTCTTGAAGGGGAGGCCAAATTGGACTAGGGGAGAGTTTCCGCTCCCCCTATGGCTGGCGCACCAAGGAGGGATCCTTCCCTCCTTGTGTGGCGCCCCTCTCCCCCTCCAATCTATATATACATATTTGGTGTTTTTTTCTACAAATAGCCTCCTCTAGTTCTACTTCTAGTTGGTCCTAGTTGATCAATTAGGGCTTGACCTAGATTCTCTAATCCTCATAATTAGAAGCCATGTGTGGTTCTAATCTCCTCCTTCTAATTCTCCAGCGATGATTAGCTCTAGACGGTGAAGCGCTGCCGGATCGTGAAGACTGTACGCTTGCAACCAAGCAGAGAGGCCATGCTTTCGGTCTCCCATTCGAGGGGCTGTTTGTGGGCGGTTCACGGGATCGTTCATCTATGGTTCGAGGGACTCCAAGTACGATCTACACTGACTCGTTTACTTTCGCTGCTACTCGAAGTTGGTAACGATAGTGATCCAAACCGTTTATGTATCTTCATATTGTTCTTGGGTGATCATAGGGTGATTTTTTTTTTGTTTTCTACTATGTTTCCCAACACGGCAAAGGTGTGCGACACGGTGAATGCCGAGTAGCCAACGAGGAAGAAGATCCGAGGTGATCTCTAACGAATCGGTCGATGTGGCGGCGACGACGTTTCAGCTCATCTCTGGCGACTATGACAGTCGACGAACGGCTCAGACTCCAACAAAAAAGGCAGCGAGGACCAAGGGAGGCAGCGAGGTAGCGGTAGAGGCGGTGGATAGTCACCGGCGCCGATGTAGTGGGGGATGAGGTTCGAAAAGTGGGCGCAAATTTTACTCGACCGCCTCAAGGTTGAGTGTTTTTATGCGCCCATGGGGCCGAGGAGTGATTTTTTAGTCCACTATTCAGTTTACGACTTTGGCTAGGTGTCGGTTAGAGGAGTAAATTAGAAATTTTACTCCTCTAATTAACCGAATTTAGGGGATCGATTATAGATGCCCTTAGGCTTTGGAACTCGGTCATTGAGAAATTCTACATCATTGACATGGACGCTTCCTTATGGCATTTGGTGGACCCCGTCGAGGATTGATGGGCAAGTACAAGAGTGGTGGGCACCCCCAATAGAAAAGCCCAGCCTCTACACCGCTATTGATCGTCAAGCCATTTACTTGTAACCAGGCCTAACCAATCACGAGAGCCCAATTCCCATTCTGGATAAAATTGAATGACGTACTTAAAGCAGGACCAATCCCTACTTGAAGGTTCAGTGATGGAAGAGGAAGGCACTTGGGAAAGAGAGACTATCTTAAGACTGGGTTTCCTGAACTCTTTAGATCCTAGTGTAGGAATCTCGGGAATGACATTCATTTTATGGGAGGAGGTCTGTCTCAACCTAAGTGAGGTAACACACCACTAATCAAAACTCAAGCAAAAAATCCATGGGCCAAATAGAAAATTGTCATGCTTATTTGAGTTATTTTGCCTATTTTGCAAGAAAATTCCTATTCATCATGACATGGCAGTAAAACACGGAAACAAAATTACATCCATGTCCATATACCACCTAGCGACGACTATAAGTACTAGAGCGAGTCGAAGGCGCGCCGCCGCCATCGCCCATCCCTCACTGGAGTCAGGCCAAACTTGTTGTAGTAGACAAATGGGAAGTCGTCATGCTAAGGCCCTACAGGACCAGCGCATCAGACCAACAACCGTCGCCGATGAAGAGAAGTATAGATCAAAAGAATCCAACTTGTAGACACATGAACGAAGACTCGATCCAAACGGATCCACCGAACCCGGTCATTGAGAACCATATTCCATCTTTAGGGAGTCTGATGTCTACTATGCAACTTTATTCTTGTAGACTTTGTTGGGCCTCTAAGCGCAGAGTTTCGTAGGACAGTAGCAAATTTCACTCAAGTGGATGACCTAAGATTTATCAATCCACGAGAGGGTGTAGGATGAAGGTGGTTCTCTCTCAAGCAACTCTGCAATCAAATAGAAGTGGTCTCTTGTGTCCCCAACACACATAATACAATTGTTAGTTGTATAGGTGAACTAGTTCGACGAAGAGATGATGATAGATGTATAGTATGGTGAAGGAAATATGCCCTAGAGGCAATAATAAAGTTGTTATTTATATTTCCTTATATCATGATAAATGTTTATTATTCATGCTAGAATTGTATTAACCGGAAACTTAGTACATGTGTCAATACATAGACAAACAGAGTGTCCCTAGTATGCCTCTACTTGACTAGCTTGTTTATCAAAGATGGTTATGTTTCCTGACCATAGACATGTGTTGTCATTTGATGAACAGGATCACATCATTAGAGAATGATGTGATGGACGAGACCCATCCATTAGCTTAGCATAATGATCGTTAAGTTTTATTGCTATTGCTTTCTTCATGACATATACATATTCCTCTGACTATGAGATTATGCAACTCCCGAATACCGGAGGAACACTTTGTGTGCTATCAAACATCACAACGTAACTGGGTGATTATAAAGATGCTCTACAGGTGTCTCCAAAGGTGTTTGTTGGGTTGGCATAGATCGAGATTAGGATTTGTCACTCCGAGTATCGGAGAGGTATCTCTGGGCCCTCTCGGTAATGCACATCATATGAAGCCTTGCAAGCAATGTGACTAATGAGTTAGTTGCGGGATGATGCATTACGGAACGAGTAAAGAGACTTGCCGGTAATGAGATTGAACTAGGTATGATGATACCGACGATCGAATCTCGGGCAAGTAACATACCGATGACAAAGGGAATAACGTATGTTGTTATGCGATTTGACCGATAAAGATCTTCGTAGAATATGTAGGGGCCAATATGAGCATCCAGGTTCCGCTATTGGTTATTGACCAGAGATGTGTCTCGGTCATGTCTACATAGTTCTCGAACCCGTAGGGTCCGCACGCTTAACGTTCGATGACGATTTGTATTATGAGTTGTGTGTTTTGGTGACCGAAGATTGTTCGGAGTCCCGGATGAGATCACGGACGTAACGAGGAGTCTCGAAATGGTCGAGAGGTAAAGATTGATATATTGGAAGGTTACATTCGGACACCGGAATGGTTTCGGGAAGTTTCAGATAAGTTTCGAAGTACCGGGAGGTTACCGGAACCCCCCCGGGAGAGTAATGGGCCAACATGGGCCTTAGTGGAGGAGAGAGGGCCGGCCATAGGAGGTGGCACGCTCCCCCCCTTGCCAATCTGAATTGGACAAGGGGTGGGGGCGGCGCCCCCCCTTTCCTTCTCCTACTCCCTCTCCTTTCCCCCTTTGCTACTCCGGAAAAAAAGGAAAAGTGGGGGGGGGGGGGGCGAATCCTACTAGGTTTGGAGTCCTAGTAGGACTCCCCCCCTCCTTGGCGCGCCCCCCTGGTGGCCGGCCTCCTCCTCCCCTCCTTTACATACATGGGCAGGGGGCACCCCAAAGGCACATCAGATATTCTCTTAGCCGTGTGCGGTGCCCCCTCCACAGTTTACTCCTCCGGTCATAGCGTCGTAGTGCTTAGGCGAAGCCCTGCGCGGATCACATCACCAACACCATCACCACGCCGTCGTGCTGACGAAACTCTCCCTCGACCTTCTGCTGGATCAAGAGTTCGAGGGACATCATCGAGCTGAACGTGTGCTGAACTCGGAGGTGCCGTACGTTTGGTGCTTGATCGGTTGGATCGTGAAGACGTTCAACTACATCAACCGCGTTAAGCTAACGCTTCCGCTTTCGGCCTATGAGCGTACGTGGACATACTCTCCCCCTCTCGTTGCTATGCATCTCCTAGATAGATCTTGCGTGAGCGTAGGATTTTTTTTGAAATTGCACGTTCCCCAACATATGGATAATAGAAATAGGTTTTTTATAATTTGAACAAATAAAAACAACAAAGTAGCAAGTAACAAAAGTGAGTAAACACGGTGTCTTAGTGCTTGGAAACAAGGCCTAGGGTTCATACTTTCGCTAGTGCAATCTCTCAACATCACTAACATAATTGAACATCATGATAATCCCTCAAAGTCCAACAAAGAATCACTCCAAAGTTTCTATTCTATCAGAGAAAGTAGGATGAAATCACGTAGGTAGCAAACCACCTCAAAGTTGTGTTTCCAAGCAATCTATTGAACAACCCCCAAAGTGTCACTGATGGTCCTAGAGATCGTACTACGACAACACCATATGATACATATCATTCAACCTTTATGCCTAGATTACCTCAATGTCACCACGGGTATCCGCAAGTTAATTACTAGACATGCATCAAGTGATCTCAAATCCAAAGTATTCAATCCAACATAAAGAAATTTCAAAGATCAAGACTCAATTTACCACAAAAAGAATAGAGGGAGACGGACATCATAAAATCCAACTTTATTACTAAAGCGCATGATACAATCAAGATTGAAATCCATCAAGAACATGAGAGAGAGAGAGAGATCAAACACATAACTACTGGTACATACACTAAACCCCAAGGATGAACTGCTCACACATCACCATGGAGGCGGCAAGGTTGATGAAGGGGCCTCCGTGGATGGTTTCCCACTCAGGCAGAGTGTCAAAAAATGGCTCTAGATGAGATCGCTTCGGAACAGAGGCTTGCGGCGGCGATAAAATTGTTCGGGTCTCGCTTCGAGGGTTTTGAAATATACGTGAATTTATAGGCCAGAGATTAGGGAAAACGGAGCAGTAGGGCCCCACAAGCCTACAGGGCGCGCCCCTGGGCTTGTGCCCCTGGTCCATCTTCTGGCCATCTCCCAAAGCTTATAGGGTCTCCTATGTTCCCAAAAAATGTCAAAAAGTTTCGTCGTGTTTGGACCATCGCAGGTATCAATTTTCTGTTAAAAAAACAAAGAAAAAGCAGAAAACATAAACTCGCACTAGGCACTGGATTAGTATGTTAGTCCAGAAAAATAATATAAAATGATGGCCAAAGTATGTAAGAATGATAATAATAATATAATATCATTTAACAATCAAAAATTATAAATACGTTTGAGACGTATCAGAGCCATCACCGCCTCATCTCCCTCAGCACGACACAAACCCTATACAAACTCATGAAAACAACTAAAAACAAAGCAAAATCCCTCCCGCCGGCAAGTGCCGGGGTCCACCGCGCCTCCATGGCCCTTAGGGTACGGAGATGAGGCGGACCCGACGCCGACGGGAGGCAGAGGAACATTAGCCTTCTTTTCTTGAGAGGAAGCGACGGTCGTGCACGTTGAGTTATTTTGCCTTTGATTCGATGATTGTAGTGGAGAGTGAAGGTCGGGCCGGTGGCCTAGTCTTGTACTATAATAAGTTGAATAAAGTTGTTTCGAACTATGTGTCGTCTCATTTTATTGACATTCTTTTTATGAATGATGATGATGTACATTGGCGGCTCACGGGCTTTTATGGTCATCCGGTTTGGAGTGATCGTAAGTTATCGTGGGATAATATTAGGAATTTACATAATCTGGGTCATCATCCCTGGGTGATCTTAGGGGATTTAATGAAATTTTACTGTCGTCAGAAAAAGAGGGCGGAAATGCGAGACCAAATGCTATGATGAGAGATTTTCGTAATTGTTTAGGAGAGTGTGGCCTCGAGGATATGGGTTGTATTGGTGTAACACCCCCGGTGATTAGCTACAGTAATCACTTTTGATAATGACATGTCAGCGAGATTAACAGTGCATAATAATCATTAGCATCATATTGCATTTCAACTCCTAAGTCAAATTCAAATTTAAATGAAAGTGAAATATAAAAGTTGTCCAACATAAAAACTAAAATGTTCGATAAATAACAAATATTGCAGAGGCTAGTCTAAAATTGAAACTAACAAATAATAAAATAATTGGGTGGCTCTAACATAATTAAAACAGTGAGGATTAAAGCATATTAAATATTATAAAATTTGTGGGAGCTCCAATTGTCTCCAAACTAATTTTTGGTAGTGCTAGGTAATACCTAGTATTTGTTGGAGCAATTGTTATGTTTTACAAAAACCATTAGGAGGCCTGACTATTTACTAAACTGAGAAAAGAGAATAAAGAAAAAGATAAAAGAAAAACGAAACAGAAAAAAAAGAAGAAAAAGGAAACCCCCCCTCCCACCCCCCCTGGCCACACTGGGCCACGGCCCAGCCGGCGGCCCACTCCCCACTGGCCTATATGGCCTGCCCCTCCCCACCCGGGCGAAACCCTAACCCACCCCGCTCCCCATTCCCCCCTCCCGATCCAGATCGGGGCGTGCCCCCGATCGCCGCCGACGCCCGACGCCGTCGCCGGAGCAACCTCGCCGCTGCCTCCTCCACGACGCGCCGTCTTCGTCCTTCCTCCCCGCGCCCACTGCCCCGTGCCCTACTGCTCGCGGTGAGCTCCGGCCCCGTCGCCCGCCCCTTTCCCCTCGGACACCGCCGCGCTGCTGCCGCGCCCTGGCCACGCCCGCGTCGCCCGCTCGGCCGCTCCTCCCGCTCGCCCCTGCTGCTGTTGCCGCGCCGCACAACGGCCGAGCCCCGTCGCCAGCGCCTCGCCCGCGCTCGCTCACGGCCTCGCCTCGCCCTCGCCGTGCGGCCCCGCACTGCGCGCCGTTCCCCGCGGCCGCCTCTGCCGCCGTTGACGTCCGCTCCGTCCACCCGCCGCGCGCTCCTCCGCTGCGCCCCGCCGCGGCCAGCGCCCCCCCCTCGCCGTGGCCCCGACTGGCCGCGTCCAGTTCGGGCGCCCCGCAGCGCCCCAGCGCCCGCTCGCCCGCGCGCCCGTGCACGCTGTGGCCAGGGCCACTGACCACTGGGCCAGTGCCCCCTGGCCCAATGACATGTGGGGTCCGGCCCCATCGAACGTTTTAGTAAAAATAAAAATAAAAATAATTAAATTAATTAATTAATTAATTAATTAGTTAATTAATTAGTTAATTAATCCTTATTAGGTTAATCTAATTAACTAATTAGTGTTAATTAAACAGTAATTAGTAATTAACTTAATTAACCTTGCTGACATCAGCATGATGTCATGCTGATGTCATCACAGCACTGTTTCGGATAATGTTGAATTAAATAATTAATTAAATTCCAGAAATTAATAAAAACTATAGAAAATCATATTAAATAATCCGTAACTCCGATGAAAATATTTTATACATGAAACTTGCTCAGAACGACGATACGAACCCGAATACGTCCTCCGTATTCCCGTCAGACGCCCGCAGCTATAAGAACGTTGAACTTTTAGACCGTTTTCAGTAAATGAATAGTGCCCAACTTTAATTAAATAAATCCAAATAAATTCCTAAATTAACTAAATCATTTAGTTAGGCAGTAGAACACCCCGGCATATCATTTAGGCATCTCATGCATATTGTTTGCATTATTGCCGTGAATTTATTGTTTCTCTCCCCCTCCTTCTCTCTCTCGATAGACGCTGAGACCGACGGCGCTGCACCTGGATACGACTACTCTACCGACGAGCAGCCCGTTGACGACCTTCCTCTCTTGCCAGAGCAACCAGGCAAGCCCCCCCCTTGAGCATTCCAGATATCGCCCATTCTATTCTCCTGCTTGCATTAGATTTTGCTACTGTTAATGTATGCTCCTATTCTGATGCATAGCCTGCTGTTGTAACCTGTTCATTGCTACCTTACCTGCCTATGATAAACTGTTTAGTTTAGGTTGGAATGAACCATCAGTGACCCCACCACCTTTCCTTTGTTGCCCCTGCTTTATCATCGATGACTCGATCAACGTGATCGTCGACCAGAGACCGACACCTCACTTCACACCCCCTTAGTTGTACGACTCTGCAAAGTTACTATCGAGTGCCGAGGGTGATACTTCGTAACGCACTCCCGATGAATACTCTGCAGTGTAGTTGTTCGGTCGTGGTCATCGAGGGTGATTCCTCCTTCTCCACTTCCGATACGACTCTGTCGTGCGACCCCTCAGTGTGAACCTTGAGGGTGATACCTCATACGTTCGCCCTGATGATTTCGTCGAGTGGAATCCGCCGAGGGTGATTCCTCGGGTTTCCCCCTTGATGTTATGACCACACGATTACTTGACCTTTGTTACAGGCGGGTCCACGCTGGTGGGTACCCGCTGGGGATCTATGATTTCGGGTGTGCCGGAAGGGCACTCGAGTGTGACATTGTGGCGGAGCATCAGAGACTCTGATTGTCTCCGCTTGATACTAATTGAGCCTATTGGATTTGGGTGTGTGATCTGAGTGGGTCGACGTGCCCTATACGCACTACCACCACGCGGGATAATGGTTATGGGACCCTCTGCGAAGTACGTTTCTCCGAAAGCTCGTCTGACGTCACGATTCACCGTGCGGGCTGATTGTCGGGATTGGGCTGGATACTTCACTGACGAGTTCAGTGTCGCGCCTGCACCCCGGCCAGTCTCGCAACGCGCAGGGTGCCCAGGGCGATGGCCCGAGACCTCTGGGTGCATAGGTTAGTCCGGCGTGCTGACCTCTCTGCCGAGCCTAGGTAGGGCGCTGCTTTGTGTTGATCTTCCGAGGACGGGCATTACCCAGCAAGTGTGTCCGGCTAGAGTTGATCGAGCGTGTTGGGTAACAGTAGTGCACCCCTGCAGGGATGAATCTTCTATTGATAGCCGGTCCTACGGTAAAGGACGCTCAGTTTGTGTATCCCGATCTACTACTTAAACTGGATACTTGTTACTTAATTGAAGCTTCGGGATCGCTTTCTCGCTTGGGAGTCGAGGAAGGATCTTTAAGCTGTACTTCAACATGTTTGCTAAATAAAATGCTATTCCACTCTCTTCTACTGCTGCAAGATGATGGCCTTGTGAAGATGTTTGAAGATGCTAGTCTTCGATAGGACTAGGCCTTCTCTCTATTCTGGCATTTCTGCAGCCCAGTCCACTTATACAGCCTTTCTCCATTGATAATGTTGCATATGTAGTATAGATCCTTGCTTGCTGAGTACTTCGGATGAGTACTCACGGTTGCTTTACTTTCTCTTTTCCCCATATACCCCACCTTGATGATACAACAGACGATGGAGTCCTGGAGCCAGATGCCACCACCGGAGCTTACTACCAGGAGGGTCCAGAGGGTACTTACTACTGGATCGAGCCAGATGACCAGGAGTAGGATTGGAGGCTCCCGGGCAGGAGGCCAACGCCTTTCGATCTAGTGTCGCTGTTTGTGCTAGCCTTCTTAAGGCAAAACTTGTCTAACTATGTCTGTACTCAGATAATATTTGTATGACTGACTTATGTATTCGGATCTTCGGATCCCTGGTCTGTAATATTGTGGACCTCCGTTTAAATTGTGTTAGAGTTGTGTTGTGATATCTTCCCGTGAGTCCCTGTGCTTGATCGTACACGTTTGCGTGTATGATTAGTGTACGATTGAGTCGGGGGCGCCACAAGTTGGTATCAGAGCCGACTGCCTGTAGGAAGCCCCCTTCCAATTCCTTGGCCGAAGTTGAGTCTAGAAACCGAAAGACAAATTTACTAACTTGGCTGTGTGGCTTACGGGCCCACGTCGCCAACTGGGTGGTATTAGGATCTTTTATTCCTCATCTATACTCTGGGACTCTGATCTCTCTTCTACTCGGGTTAAATAAAATTTTACTAACGTCGACACTTAGGATCTCGTAAATCCTGTCTACCCGGAGAGCTGGATATCTGTGTGATTTCCCTGTCATTGATCTGATTAGTCTGATAATCATTTTCCTTTCCATTGTTTTGTTTAACCTTTCTCTCCGAGTTGAGTTAAACTTCTCATTGTCATTTGACAAATCTGAATTTCCTCTGTTTCAGATGGACCGTTTGTTTCCACCACGTCCTACGACACAGCTTGTGCTTCGCACTTGGGCTCGTAATACCCCTGGGTTTCCAGCTGTCCTGATCGCTCTCATGACCAGACTTGGCTACCGTTGGTATCCCGAGTACATGGTCTATGAGGTTTACCGCGAGTTCAACCAGGAACAGTACTATGCTGAAGTTCGGATTTATGATCAGCAGAACAACTCAGACACCGAGCTACACCTTTTTCACGGATTAGGCGTGACGATTGAGATGGCAGTCCATGATGCCGCCCACTCTGCTGTCGTACGTCTCCGAGGAGAGCACAATGCTAACTTGGATGATACTGTGTTTCGGTACATTCCGTATGCACCTGTTGGAGATGCTACTGGATATTACACAGCTATTTGTGCCCCGTACGAGTCTCGACGCTACGACCCGCAGGTTCTGATTCAGTGCACTCAGGCTCTGGATCGCACTGTTCGGGCTCTTGCCGTCGAGTTGTTCGCCACTCGAGCACGCTACTATGAGGCTATGACACAGTTGCTACCAGCTGTTCGTGCAGGGATACATCCGGAGTATATTCTTTACCCATGCAGGACCGAGATGCCGCCAGGTATTGGTTGGCCTACGGTGGGAGGTCACACGCCTGCACGTGGACCTCTTCTTACAGTTCGAGACCGGGTTCTGCATCAGAGTGCACATGGAGCACAGGATCCTGCCGCGACGAACATTCATCGTCCGCACTTGCAGTTACCCTGTTTCAGTGGTTTTCTCCGACGCTGATGTAGCCTTTGCTATGTCACGTTGTATACTTCCTTACCGCGTGCCTGCGTGCCGCCTAGTGTGTCTCTAGTTTTTCAATTTGCGCCGTTATGCTGCCCAATTTTAACCGACAGTGTATGGATCTATATGTCTTAATCGACTACTGTTATGTATCTGTTACACTACTTAATTTGTTGTCGAGTTACATCATGTTTGTCACTAAACGCTCGCAATTGCTTTTACTAAACTACCCCCTGTTGATACTTAGCAGGATGGTTAGACTAGGTGGTCATGGTCGTGGTCGTGCCCCTGAACGCCCACCACCGCCAGACTATATGGCGGCTATGATGCAACAGTTTGAGCTTAACCGCCAGTTCATGGTTGGAATCATGTCTCAATTTCCGCATCAGAACAACCAGAACCAGAACCCAGCTTCAATAACTTTGACAGAGTTTATGCGACTCAACCCAACTCAGTTCCGCAATTCTGACAAGCCACTGGATGCCGATGACTGGCTCCGCGACATCACTCACGAGATGGAGTCAGCTAATGTCGCCCCTGCCAACTACGTCAACTTCGCGGCCTTTTTCTTAAAGGGCCCCGCAGCTCAATGGTGGGACACACACAAGCGTACTCTGCCTGTTGGAACAGTCATCACCTGGTATGAGTTCCAGGCTGCTTTCCGTACACGTTACATCCCTCAAGCAATTATGGAACGCATGAAGACCCAGTTCCGTAACCTCACTCAGGGCAACAAGACAGTCGAAGCTTATCAGCGGGAATTTCTAGACCTCTCCCGCTATGCTGAAGAAGACATCGCCACAGATGCACGCAGACAAGAGAAGTTCCGTAATGGACTACACCCCGACCTCAAGCTTGCACTAGCTGCTCAAGACTTAAATGACTTTTCAACTCTGACGAACAAGGCTATTCTTGTTGAGACCGCTCAAATGGAATACAAGGACTCGCAGAAGCGCTATCGTGATGCTGGCTCATCTTCGGGCTCAGCATCGAAGCGTCGAGTTTGGATCCCCAACAATGCATTCCGTTCCAACACCACTGCGCCAAAGAACAACTATGCTGCACCACGTCTGCCTCCTCCACCACCGAGGCAGCCAAAAGCTCAAGCTATTCAAAACAATGCTCCTCTTCGTCCTGAAGATGGTCTATGCTTCAAGTGCCGCAAACCAGGTCACCAGGCTAAAGACTGCCGCCAGAATCAGAATCAGTTAGCCTTTCCTCGTGCTGGCCGTGGCAATGGTCATGGCAACAACCAGACCCGCAACTATAATACTGGGTCTGCTGCACATGGTCGTGGACACGCCTACAACATTGACATTGAAGAAGTCCAGGATCAACCTGCTACTGTGATGGGTACCCTTCTTGTTAATTCAGTACCTGCTTCTGTTTTATTTGATTCAGGAGCATCACATTCATTCATCTCTGGAAAATTTACATTGATGCATGGCATTCGATATGAGAAAATGCATACTCCGTTAGTCATTAAAACTCCCGGAGGTCACTGTCATGCTGACGTAATAGCACCTGACGTTACCGTCGAAATTAAAGGATTGGAGTTCCTTGCATCGCCCATCGTCCTGAAGTCTTCCACCATAGACCTCATACTTGGAATGGATTGGTTGAAAGCTCACATTGCTTCGATCAATTGTGCCACTAAAGTCGTTCAACTTCTTCACCCCACCGATGAGATAGTGAACTATACCGCCCGCATTACTCGAGACGCTGAAGCTCAGATATATGTTCTGAATGCTTTAAACGCCTCACCTCTGGAAGGGATCGAGAACGTTCCTGTCGTTCGAGATTTTCCAGACGTCTTTCCAGAAGAACTTCCAGGAATACCCCCGTCTAGAGCTGTTGAGTTCGTCATCGACTTGAAGCCTGGCACCGTCCCTATTGCCAAGCGACCTTATAAGATGCCTCCGCATCATCTACTCGAGCTTAAGGAAGAAATCGACAAGTCACTTAAGAGTGGTTTCATCCGCCCCAGTTCCTCTGCTTGGGGAGCACCTTCACTCTTCGTTAAGAAGAAGGATGGAACTAACCGTTTGGTTCAGGATTATCGGCCCATTAACCAAGCCACAATCCAGAATAAATACCCACTGCCCCAGATCAATGATCTTTATGATCAACTCGCTGGATCGTCGGTGTTCTCTAAACTCGACCTGAGGTTGGGTTATCACCAGATCCGTGTCCGTGAAGAGGATATTCCCAAGACTGCATTCGTCACTCGTTATGGCTCCTATGAATACACCGTCATGTCATTTGGCCTAACGAATGCTCCAGCAACTTTCTCCTGTTTGATGAATTATATATTCATGGATTACCTCGACAAATTCGTCGTGGTATATTTGGATGATATCCTGATTTATTCTAAGAATAAAGAAGAACATGCTGAACACCTCCGTTTGGTACTAGAAAGGCTTCGAGAACACCAGTTGTATGCCAAGTATTCCAAATGTGAATTTTGGCTTTCTGAAGTAACTTACCTTGGACATGTGATTTCCAAGGATGGAATTGCTGTTAACCCCGAACGAGTTCAGGCTATTCTTGACTGGACTCCCCCGAAGAATGTTAAGCAAGTCAGAAGTTTTCTCGGACTTGCTAGTTATTGCCGTCGATTCGTTGAGAACTTTTCCAAGATTGCAAAACCATTGACAAATCTGCTTCACAAAGGTGTTAAATTTGAGTGGACAGAAAAATGTCAAGAAAGCTTTCAGACACTAAAAGATAAATTGACATCTGCCCCAGTATTAGCACCCCCGGATTCCCAAAAGGATTTCGTGATATACTGCGATGCCTCCCGTCAAGGATTAGGCTGTGTCCTAATGTAAGAACGCAAGGTAATTGCTTATGCCTCCCGACAATTGCGTCCTCACGAAGAAAATTACCTAGTGCACGATCTCGAACTTTCTGCGGTTATTTATGCCCTGAAGCTATGGCGACATTACCTTCTCGGTAACCGTTGCGAGATATATACGGATCATCAAAGTTTGAAGTATTTATATACTCAACCAGATCTGACCCTTCATCAACAAAGATGGCTCGAGACAATAGCCGATTATGATATGAATATCTCATACACCCCTGGCAAGGCAAATGTAATGGCCGATGCTTTGAGCCGCAAGGCTTATTGCAGCAACCATATGGTTCAGGAGTCACAACCTCTTCTTTATGAAGAGTTTCGTAAATTGAACCTCCACATTGTTCCACAGGGTTATCTCACTACCCTCGTTGTCAAACCAGATTTAGAACACAACATCAAAACTATGCAATGGTATGACTCTGAAGTTGAAAGGATCAAGCGATACCTTGAAAAAGGAAAACCGTCGGAGTTCCATCTTGATAATGATGGGATCTTATTTTTCCAACACCGTCTCTTCGTACCTAAGTTCAAAGATGAGAGGGAACACGTTATGATGGAAGCTCATGACACTCCTCTGTCAATTCATCCTGGTAGCACAAAGATGTACCGTGACATTTGTCAGAGATATTGGTGGCCTAATATGAAGCGAGATATTGCTCATTATGTTTCTGAGTGTGACGTTTGCCGCCGCGTTAAAGCTCAACATCAAAGGCCCGCAGGAACTCTGCAACCCCTTGCAATTCCTGAATGGAAATGGGACAAGGTCCAAATGGATTTCATTACTGGTTTTCCCAGATCCCAGAAGGGTAATGATGCTATATTTGTCGTCATTGACCGATTCTCAAAGGTTGCTCACTTTCTGCCAGTTAAGGAGACAATCACTGCTAGCCAGTTAGCAGGCTTGTATGTTTCCCGAATTGTGTCACTCCACGGTGTTCCGTTGGAGATCAGTTCTGATCGTGGCAGCCTCTTCACCTCCAGATTCTGGAATAGTTTCCAAGAAGCTATGGGAACACATCTGTCGTTCAGTACCGCTTTTCACCCTCAGTCACAGGGTCAAGTTGAACGAGTTAATCAAGTGCTCGAAGATATGCTTCGAGCTTGTGTCATCTCCTTCGGTAAGAAATGGGAGGAATCTCTCCCGTATGCCGAATTCTCTTACAATAATAGCTATCAGGCTAGTCTGAAGATGGCACCGTTTGAAGTTCTATACGGTCGTAAGTGTCGAACCCCTCTGAATTGGTCAGAAACTGGGGAACGCTCACTCGTCGGACCGGACATTATTCAGCAAGCAGAAGATCAAGTCCACATTGTCCGTGAACATTTGAAAGCTGCTCA
Organism: Thinopyrum elongatum; assembly: GCA_011799875.1. Taxonomy (NCBI): domain Eukaryota; kingdom Viridiplantae; phylum Streptophyta; class Magnoliopsida; order Poales; family Poaceae; genus Thinopyrum; species Thinopyrum elongatum. Next base: position 404,773,792 of record CM022299.1, on the reverse strand, counting down.
GTCTCGTCAGAAAAGCAACTATGACCGAAAGCACCAGGAAATGGTCTATCAACCTAGCGAGCAAGCTTACCTCCGCGTTCGGAATCAAAGGCAAGTTAGCTCCTCGCTACATTGGCCCGTTCCGTATTCTTGCCCGTCGAGGAGAAGTGGCATATCAATTGCAATTGCCTCCAAATCTTTCTCAAGTACATGACGTCTTTCATGTATCCCAACTCCGTCGCTGCTTCAAGGATCCTATTAGAGTTGTGGATCATGAAGTGCTTGAATTACGGGAAGATCTGTCTTATCCAGAATATCCCATCCGTGTTCTTGATCAAGCTGAACGTCGGACTCGTCAAAAGTCAATCAAATTCCTCAAGGTTCAGTGGTCAAATCATTCTGAAGATGAGGCCACTTGGGAACGCGAGGATCGTCTTCGTGAAGAATACCCCTCTTTCTTTCAGTCTTCCTCTTAATTCTCGGGACGAGAATTCTTAATAGATGAGGAGAATTGTAACACCCCCGGTGATTAGCTACAGTAATCACTTTTGACAATGACATGTCAGCGAGATTAACAGTGCATAATCATCATTAGCATCATATTGCATTTCAACTCCTAAGTCAAATTCAAATTTAAATGAAAGTGAAATATAAAAGTTGTCCAACATAAAAACTAAAATGTTCGATAAATAACAAATATTGCAGAGGCTAGTCTAAAATTGAAACTAACAAATAATAAAATAATTGGGTGGCTCTAACATAATTAAAACAGTGAGGATTAATGCATATTAAATATTATAAAATTTGTGGGAGCTCCAATTGTCTCCAAACTAATTTTTGGTAGTGCTAGGTAATACCTAGTATTTGTTGGAGCAATTGTTATGTTTTACAAAAACCATTAGGAGGCCTGACTATTTACTAAACTGAGAAAAGAGAATAAAGAAAAAGATAAAAGAAAAACGAAACAGAAAAAGAAGAAAAAGGAAACCCCCCCTCCCACCACCCCTTGCCCAACTGGGCCACGACCCAGCCGGCGGCCCACTCCCCACTGGCCTATATGGCCTGCCCCTCCCCCACCCGGGCGAAACCCTAACCCACCTCGCTCCCCATTCCCCCCCTCCCGATCCAGATCGGGGCGCGCCCCCGATCGCCGCCGACGCCCGACGCCGTCGCCGGAGCAACCTCGCCGCTGCCTCCTCCACGACGCGTCGTCTCCGTCCTTCCTCGCCGCGCCCACTGCCCCGTGCCCTACTGCTCGCGGTGAGCTCCGGCCCCGTCGCCCGCCCCTTTCCCCTCGGACACCGCCGCGCTGCTGCCGCGCCCTGGCCACGCCCGCGTCGCCCGCTCGGCCGCTCCTCCCGCTCGCCTCTGCTGCTGTTGCCGCGCCGCGCAACGGCCGAGCCGCGTCGCCAGCGCCTCGCCCACGCTCGCTCTCGCCCTCGCCGTGCGGCCCCGCACTGCGCGCCATTCCCCACGGCCGCCTCTGCCGCCGTTGACGTCCGCTCCGTCCACCCGCCGCGCGCTCCTCCGCTGCGCCGCGCGCTCCTCCGCTGCGCCCCGCCGCGGCCAGCGCCCCCCCCTCGCCGTGGCCCCGACTGGCCGCGTCCAGTTCGGGCGCCCCGCAGCGCCCCAGCGCCCGCTCGCCCGCGCGCCCGTGCACGCTGTGGCCAGGGCCACTGACCACTGGGCCAGTGCCCCCTGGCCCAATGACATGTGGGGTCCGGCCCCATCGAACGTTTTAGTAAAAATAAAAATAAAAATAATTAAATTAATTAATTAATTAATTAGTTAATTAATCCTTATTAGGTTAATCTAATTAACTAATTAGTGTTAATTAAACAGTAATTAGTAATTAACTTAATTAACCTTGCTGACATCAGCATGATGTCATGCTGATGTCATCACAGCACTGTTTCGGATAATGTTGAATTAAATAATTAATTAAATTCCAGAAATTAATAAAAACTTTAGAAAATCATATTAAATAATCCGTAACTCCGATGAAAATATTTTATACATGAAACTTGCTCAGAACGACGATACGAACCCGAATACGTCCTTCGTATTCCCGTCAGACGCCCGCAGCTATAAGAACGTTGAACTTTTAGACCGTTTTCAGTAAATGAATAGTGCCCAACTTTAATTAAATAAATCCAAATAAATTCCTAAATTAACTAAATCATTTAGTTAGGCAGTAGAACGCCCTGGCATATCATTTAGGCATCTCATGCATATTGTTTGCATTATTGCCGTGAATTTATTGTTTCTCTCCCCCTCCTTCTCTCTCTCGATAGACGCTGAGACCGACGGCGCTGCACCTGGATACGACTACTCTACCGATGAGCAGCCCGTTGACGGCCTTCCTCTCTTGCCAGAGCAACCAGGCAAGCCCCCCCCTTGAGCATTCCAGATATCGCCCATTCTATTCTCCTGCTTGCATTAGATTTTGCTACTGTTAATGTATGCTCCTATTCTGATGCATAGCCTGCTGTTGTAACCTGTTCATTGCTACCTTACCTGCCTATGATAAACTGTTTAGTTTAGGTTGGAATGAACCATCAGTGACCCCACCACCTTTCCTTTGTTGCCCCTGCTTTATCATCGACGACTCGATCAACGTGATCGTCGACCAGAGACCGACACCTCACTTCACACCCCCTTAGTTGTACGACTCTGCAAAGTTACTATCGAGTGCCGAGGGTGATACTTCGTAACGCACTCCCGATGAATACTCTGCAGTGTAGTTGTTCGGTCGTGGTCATCGAGGGTGATTCCTCCTTCTCCACTTCCGATACGACTCTGTCGTGCGACCCCTCAGTGTGAACCTTGAGGGTGATACCTCATACGTTCGCCCTGATGATTTCGTCGAGTGGAATCCGCCGAGGGTGATTCCTCGGGTTTCCCCCTTGATGTTATGACCACACGATTACTTGACCTTTGTTACAGGCGGGTCCACCCTGGTGGGTACCTGCTGGGGATCTATGATTTCGGGTGTGCCGGAAGGGCACTCGAGTGTGACATTGTGGCGGAGCATCAGAGACTCTGATTGTCTCCGCTTGATACTAATTGAGCCTATTGGATTTGGGTGTGTGATCTGAGTGGGTCGACGTGCCCTATACGCACTACCACCACGCGGGATAATGGTTATGGGACCATCTGCGAAGTACGTTTCTCCGAAAGCTCGTCTGACGTCACGATTCACCGTGCGGGCTGATTGTCGGGATTGGGCTGGATACTTCACTGACGAGTTCAGTGTCACGCCTGCACCCCGGCCAGTCTCGCAACGCGCAGGGTGCCCAGGGCGATGGCCCGAGACCTCTGGGTGCATAGGTTAGTCCGGCGTGCTGACCTCTCTGCCGAGCCTAGGTAGGGCGCTGCTTTGTGTTGATCTTCCGAGGACGGGCATTACCCAGCAAGTGTGTCCGGCCAGAGTTGATCGAGCGTGTTGGGTAACAGTAGTGCACCCCTGCAGGGATGAATCTTCTATCGATAGCCGGTCCTACGGTAAAGGACGCTTAGTTTGTGTATCCCGATCTACTACTTAAACTGGATACTTGTTACTTAATTGAAGCTTCGGGATCGCTTTCTCGCTTGGGAGTCGAGGAAGGATCTTTAAGCTGTACTTCAACATGTTTGCTAAATAAAATGCTATTCCACTCTCTTCTACTGCTGCAAGATGATGGCCTTGTGAAGATGTTTGAAGATGCTAGTCTTCGATAAGACTAGGCCTTCTCTCTATTCTGGCATTTCTGCAGCCCAGTCCACTTATACAGCCTTTCTCCATTGATAATGTTGCATATGTAGTATAGATCCTTGCTTGCTGAGTACTTCGGATGAGTACTCACGGTTGCTTTACTTTCTCTTTTCCCCATATCCCCCACCTTGATGATACAACAGACGATGGAGTCCTGGAGCCAGATGCCACCACCGGAGCTTACTACCAGGAGGGTCCAGAGGGTACTTACTATTGGATCGAGCCAGATGACCAGGAGTAGGATCGGAGGCTCCCAGGCAGGAGGCCAACGCCTTTCGATCTAGTGTCGCTGTTTGTGCTAGCCTTCTTAAGGCAAAACTTGTCTAACTATGTCTGTACTCAGATAATATTTGTATGACTGACTTATGTATTCGGATCTTCGGATCCCTAGTCTGTAATATTGTGGACCTCCGTTTAAATTGTGTTAGAGTTGTGTTGTGATATCTTCCCGTGAGTCCCTGTGCTTGATCGTACACGTTTGCGTGTATGATTAGTGTACGATTGAGTCAGGGGCGCCACAATTGGCGACCCCTTCACTTGGAGGAGAGGCGATACTAGAGAGAGGCTTGACCGTGCGGTGTGCAATGTGGAATGGGCGAACAAATTCCCTCGGGCCGCGATAATTAATGAGGAACACGTTCACTCTGATCACCGTCCACTCGTACTGGATACGGAATATTTTGATGGAAATATTTTTAACGCCCCAAGGGGACGAGTAAAACAATTTGAAGCTCGATGGCTCAAGGAGGAGATGGTCGGTGAAATTGTTCGTATAGCATGGGAAAAGGCAAAGATGATGGGTATTGGGCCAAAGCTCGCTGATCGTACTCGTGCGATTCAGTCAGATTTGCACATTTGGGATCGTGAGGTTTTGAGAGGCCCAAAATAGAGAATAAAAAAGCTCAAAAAAGAGTTGGAAAAGCTACGAAGAGGCCCTATGAATGTGGATTCCCAAGCACGACAAAAGGAGATTTTGGTTCTCATTGAAAATTTGCTGGAACAAGAGGAAATTTATTGGGTACAACATGGTCGTGCAAATTGGTTATTGCATGGGGATCGCAACACTTCTTTTTTTCATAACGCGGCAACGGCTAGAAAGAAAAGGAACCAGATTAAAAAATTGCTTGGGGACGACGGAGTCTGGGTGCAAGGTGCGGAAATGAAGGATTATATTAAAGGGTATTTTTCAAAACTCTTCACGTCAGAAGTCTCTCAACCAGACCCGGGAGTTCTCTCTCTTGTTAAAAGAAAAGTGACAGATGAAATGAATAGGGCCCTCATGGCCCCATATACGGCAGAGGAAGTCAAGAAAGCCTTATTTGACATTGGTGATTTAAAAGCGCCGGGTCCAGATGGTCTACACGCCATTTTTTATAAGAGATTTTGGCCTATGTTGGGAGAGGACCTGACAAAAGAAGTACTTCAGGCGGTGAAGACATGTTCAATACCGGCAGGATGGAATGATACTGCAATTGTCATGATTCCAAAGGTTAACTCCTCAGAAAAGGTTACTCAATTTAGACCTATTAGTTTATGTAATGTGGTGTATAAGGTTATTTCAAAAATGATTGCAGCGCGTCTGAAATTAATTTTGTCAGACATTATCAGCCCAACTCAGAGTGCTTTTGTCCCTGGGAGACTAATCACAGATAATATTTTGGTAGCATATGAGTGTTTCCACACAATAAAAAAGAAAAGAATGGGGAGGGAAGGGTTGTGTGCAATCAAGTTGGACATGCACAAAGCTTATGACCGAGTGGAGTGGTCTTTTTCGAAAGCAATTTTGGTGAAGCTGGGTTTCAAGGAAAACTGGGTGAATTTGATTATGCAATGTGTGTCCTCCGTGGAGTACAGGATTCGGTTTAATGCAGATGAGACTGATAGCTTCAAACCCACTAGAGGGCTAAGGCAGGGGGATCCCCTCTCCCCCTACTTATTCCTATTATGCACGGAGGGCCTGACTGCCCTTTTAACAAATGCGAAGGAGAGAGGAAATATCTCCGGCATAAAGGTTAGCAGGGAAGCTCCTTCAGTTTCCAATCTATTATTTGCGGATGATTCATTGATCCTCATGCGAGCAAATGCAATGAATGCGGAGGCCCTTAAAGCGGTTCTGGACTCTTACTGTGTCGCCTCGGGGCAGATGGTGAGTGTCGAAAAATCCAGCATATTTTTTAGTCCCAATACGAAAGTGGAGGACAAAGCGCAAATCTGTACAATTCTAAATATTATGACTGAGGCACTTAATGATAAATATTTGGGATTACCTGCCAATGTGGGCATGGACAAAAGTGATTGTTTTCAGTTCTTGATCGATCGTATTATTATGAAGATTAGTGGATGGAAAGAAAAGTTGTTATCGACGGGTGGGAAGGAAATTTTGCTTAAGTCTGTTGTTCAAGCTATCCCAACATATGCAATGTCCGTCTTTAAAATTCCTAAAAAGATTTGCAAAGGAATCATAGACGCGATGTCGCAATTTTGGTGGGGTGACGAGGACAATCAGAAAAGGATGCACTGGATGGCATGGTGAAAGTTGTGTGTTCCAAAAGACCAAGGAGGAATGGGTTTCCGTGATATACACTGTTTTAACCTGGCTTTATTAGCGAAGCAAGTGTGGCGTCTCGTGGATAATCCTGAATCGTTATGTGCAACAATCCTAAGAGCCAAGTATTTCCCCGAAGGTGATTTGATGAGCGCAGTATTAAAAAAGGGCTCCTCCTTTACTTGGCAAAGCATTATGGCGGGAGTGGACTCTCTCAAGAATGGCTATATATGGAGAGTGGGAACAGGAGAAAATATTGACATATGGAGAGATGCATGGATCCCAAATTGTGCAGACAGGGAAATTATTACACCTAGAAGGGGGAATCTATTGATGAAAGTTTCTGATCTTATTAACCCAGTCACTAATGGTTGGGATGAAGAGTTGGTGAGACAAACTTTATGGCCAATTGATGCCCGTAGAGTACTAGCGATCCCGATCCCTATGCATAATATGTCGGACTTTATTGCGTGGAGCTATACAAAAAACGGTTTATTCACTGTACAATCAGCTTATGTGGAGGAATGGAATAAGCAACATGGGAGGAAGTTGGAATACTCGAATAGCATGGGCAGAAGTAAGGTCAATCCTATTTGGGGTAAGATCTGGAAACTAGCTTGTCCGGCAAAAGTCAAAATTTTTATTTGGCGGACGCTTCACGGGACCCTACTGTGTCGCGTTACATTAGCCAACAGACATATAAAAACTCAGCCAATATGCCCAGCATGTTTGGATGGGCCAGAGGGCACAAAACATATATTATTTCTGTGCCAAAAGGCAAAGTAAGTGTGGGAATATTTGGGGCTGTATGAAGTGGTGAAAAAAGCCTGCGTCATTGATCGTGCAGGAGAGGCAGTCCTTGAATTCTTACTCCTTATGCCTGATCATGAACTACCCATCTTGGGCTCCCGGAATGCAAGGGAACTAATCGCTATAGCTGCTTGGTATTTATGGTGGAATAGACGGAAACTAGTCCATGAGGGTAAGTCTGAAGAGGCGTCCCAAACCTCGATGGGGATTAGGGCTATAACAGCGAACTATGTAAATGCCCACTCTCCTAAAGCAAAGAGAAAGAATGAGGGATGGTGTAGACCTCCTAGGGGGTTTGTTAAATTGAATATGGATGCTTCTTTTGATCATGATCAGTTAAGAGGCACAGCGGGTGCTGTTATCAGAGATGACAAAGGAAACTTCATAGTAGGTGGTAATTGGAGGATTCAGCACTGTGCGGATGCTCTGACAGCGGAGGCGGTAGCACTCAGATTTGGCTTACTCTTGGCACAAAAGACGGGCTGCAATCGTCTAATTATCAATTCTGATAATATGGAGGTCATTGACACAATGAAGAACGGAGGACAGCCTGCGGGAGCGGCTGCTGCAATTTTTGAGGATTGTTTTTTTATGGCCTGTGATTTTCCTCAAACCAGTTTTGAACATTGTAACAGGGAAGCAAATAAAGTAGCTCATGAGCTTGCTAGATTAGCAAAATGTTCCATGACTAGGGATTGGATAGAGGAGCCCATGGAAAATCTTGTAACTCTCTTGATAGACGATGTAACCATTATTTCTAATTAATAAAGTTCAAGTTGTTTTTTTTTAAAAAAAACTAAACTTTAGTCAAGTCAAGTTGGCTAAAAAATGAACCCCTATAAACTCTTAAGATAATAATGTACCTAAAATTATTTTTGTAGCATTTTCTCCATACACAAAAGTACTTAATATAAAATTTCTCTTTGAAGCCCTCATAATTAGGGTATAAATAAACTCTAAAAATCACCATAACATGGATTCTTCAGAAATCACAAACAAGATCTGCAACACCTTAGAACATCACCTAGCCCAAAAATTGTAGAGTAACGTATTTACACAATAATTTTTTTACCATACGATCTCACCCACGAACACTACAGATCCAATCTCACCAACAAGAACGCAACGGAGAGGAAGAAGATGTTGGTGAAGATTCACAAATTCCCTCAGGTGCTAATTTTAGAGATTAACAAATCGGGATTCAGTCAGATCTCTACAAATTTAAGGTTTGAAATAGACTTTTATCTTCCTGTAATGCCACATTCGTGATGCACAACAGTTTAAATTCTATAAAGAAAATCTAACTAGAAGCAATTTGCCTTGTAAAAATCTACTCCCTCCGTCCCATAATAATTATAAGCAACGGTCAGGATTTCTTCAGGTTTCGTGCAGATCTGTGCGTGCTGCGTATGTGCAGTGGTGGCTCGATTGCCTGATGGGGATTCCCGACCCAAGTCCAACCAACTAGCGCGGGGCGGTGGCCTGGGCCGGAAGAGAGGGCGTGCAGCGCCTGAGCTGCGGCCTGCTGAGCGACCGCAGCCTACCTAGGTCTCCCTCGCACGAGTGAGTACCGGCGATCCCCCGGTGTCTCGTCGCCGTCGGGGGCCCGGGCAAGTGCTCGCCTAGCAAGAGCAGGGACTGTCCCGGAGAGCACGCCCACGCGCCCCCCACCCCCAGCGGCCCAGCTTCCTCCTGATCCCCCGCTCCTCCGCAGCTGGCTACCTATCCGCGGTAATATCCTGCGCTGATCGAGTTCAAGTTTCCCCAATTTGTATCGCTAGATTGCATCCACCTCTCGTATGCCGCGGTGCTTTGAGTAATTCTGGTTCATGGCCGCTGTTCTTTCGGTCTACAGGGTTCTTCCGCTGGGCGAGAAAGCTCAGCATCTGCTGCTGATTAGTGATTAGCGATGCGGATGCAGATGTATGTTGATGGGCATCCGAGTGAAGCGCTGGAAGAGATGGATAACCTGGTATTGCGTCCCTTCTGTTCCGTTCTTGTGCTAAAAACCCGGGTGCTTGCTTTGCTGGTGTAATTCTCGAAACAAGTACATGCTGGTACTACTGAATGAGTTGAGGGAAGGGACTCAACGAGATGATACCCCCTTCCATATGTACCCCATCCGTCCCACAATATAAGATCATTTTCCAAGCTAATATAGCTTGAAAAACGATCTTATATTGTGGGACGGAGGGAGTAGTTGCTAACGATTATTTCGTGGATGGTCTGTTCGCCTTTGCTATGGTGCTCTTCGAGTAAGTAAAGATAGTGCTCATATGGTTACATAGCTATTCTCATGTAATATGGGAATGTGGCATTTTAGTTTCTTGGCCATGACATGCGAAAGCACTGCCTGCATGAGAGTGACGAACCTTTTGAATTATGGGAACTGTTTCCCATTTTCTGAGCTGGAAATGGTTTTTGTGATGACAATCCACACTAATTTTGGCTGGGTATGCAAAATTGCAAATGCAAAGTATAATCAGTTAGTGGTTATACGTGCTTGCCATTATAGGGAGGGGCTATCTCTTTTTTGTACCTCTAGTTCTTGTTCCCTAACATAATTATAATTATGTTTCTTGCTTTAATCAACCATCCAAACTGTTTTTTGCAGGAAAATTATACATCTGAGAATGAAATTTGTGGCATTTGTAGAGATATTGTCATCGATAGAGGAGTTTTGGATGGTTGCCAACACTGGTATGGCTCAATCACGGATTTACAGCTATCCTGCATTTTTGACTTTGTTCCATCACCTCCCTAACATTTGTGCATAGCTTCATATTTACTATTAAGGTCTCGAGGGTCAATATTGTGCAGCTAGGGAACTTTGTAGGTTACAATCTTATTTTTCGTTTTGTGTAAATATGTTGGCTAAACCTGCGTCGTGTCAATGCATATAGGTGTTATGCACCGTCCAAGTCATCCTCATTTGATAATTTTGTATTCTAGTCCACCTTCTTGCTTATTTAATTGAAATGCTTTCCCTTACCCATTTTAAGTTCAAGTTTTAATTTGACATTACCATTGTTGACTAGATTCTTAGCCTCACATGTTCTATCTAGTGCTGCTCACTCTAACACCTTCGGAATTGATTTCTGTACATGAGGAAGTTCAAAAAATATGATTTGTAGTCACATAAGCAACGATATTGTATCAATGTTCACAGAGTCCTACATGAGTTGTTTAAAGCTCTAATGTGATAATTAAATAACTTTATTTCACATAACAGGTTTTGCTATACATGCATAGACAACTGGTCTGCCATCACAAATCGCTGCCCCCTCTGCAAAATTGAATTTCAGAATATAACATCCACTCCAGTAAGTAAAACATATCTCAGTGCTGTCAATCTTGGAAAAATACTAACACCACCTGGAAATTCATGGATTTTTTTTTTGGCTCAGTGCCTGAAGAGGTAGAACTGCATTGGAATGTAATATTTTTTTCTTTGCATTGAAGGTATATGATAGTACTGGTACTGGAGATACTCTTGAAGACGATTACCCTTTAACAAGGTAAGGTCAGAAGGTCGTGTACCATCAGTTTGAACATCTCTTCGTTCAATTTTGTTGTTGTTTACTCTGTAGTTCCCCTGTCACCTCATAAGCTAGATTATTGGTTTCTTGCTGCCATATTTTTGGGGCCTTTCATCCTGTAAGTTGTGTAACCAACTAACCATTATCAGCTTTGGCAAAGTAATACTCTTATTCATTAAATCATAGCGCCATTGAGAGCCCTTCCTTTGGTCAGGTATACTAACCATAAGATGGCAACTGAGTCACCTGACCATGTTAGGCGGAAAATATTGCTAGTGTACTTTTATATGCTTGTGTGTACTAATAGTTTATTTGCCTGTGAATCCATGCCATATCATTTGGTCCATGAGTAATGAGTATCATGATTGTAAATTTCTTCTTTTAAGATGCCTTTCGTTTATTTATTTTGAAAGAATGCGCAACGAATAAAATAAAGGCCATGCTCATTACTTCTCCTATTTGTTTTCCTTATTATTGTGCAGTGGTGATGATGATTGGTATGAGCCAGGCGAAAGCAACACACTGTCTTTCCCATCATACTATATAGATGCAGAAGTAACAATATTCATATTAAATTTCATCATTTCCTTTTCAAACCAGTGAAACCTCCCCATATTCATTATCTCCCGAAGTTGATCTGTGGCTTGCTATTTTTTCCCCATTTCCAGGCAGTAGTTTGTTTGGATGGTGGTGATTGCATAATTCGAAGTGGACTCGTGGCAGCTGAGGATAATTCAGCTTTAGATACATCAATTGCTTGTGATTCCTGTGATCTATGGTATATATAACTGTATTATTATCCTATATGTCCATTATTAGTTGGGACTTGTTAACCAGTTCTGTTTTCTAATTACTTTGATCCTTAAGCCAGGTATCATGCTATATGTGTGGGCTTTAATCCAGAAACTACATCTGAAGATTCGTGGTTGTGCCCAAGGTAATTTTACAGTGATACTATCTGACTCTTCTCTTTGATCACTCTTTGCTGGTAGGAGTATCTTTATTTTGCTCTGGGCTTGTGATAAGGAAGTTACCAATTGCATTCTGTAGATGTGTATCTAGTGAAGCGAAAAATGAATCAGAGGTTGTCCTGAAGCAAAACATCAGTGGAGATTCTGATAGAACATCTACCGATGCATCATTTTCTGGGAGGGTGTCAGTATCTGTTGCAGATGATGGTGAAACTGCCCTTGTTGTCTCGATGGTTGGTGTAAATTCTGAAAGTAAGGATGATCTATTGGAAGGTCCACTAGGCTCGAAGACAGCCCAAGAAGCATTTTATAGCAATTCACATCCAAGTTATTCCATAGATGATTTATCACATGAGGCTGTTGCAAATGCCTGTATCCCGAGGAACAAAGATATTTCCTGTAGCTCACACAATAAATCTTCTGAAACTAATCTGGCTCGCATGGTTTCTTCTGAACCAACACAAAGATCATCAGAACTTTCAGCAATGCGTGAGTCAGCATGTATCTTATTTAGCGCAGAGCATGGTAACATTTCGAATGAACAATCGGAAGTACCACAAGATGGGCTATCTTATTCATTATTATGTAGAAGTAAGGAGGCTGAAAGTACAGGAGAGGATGCTGCGCTGCCTAGAAACAGTAATGGGAAATCTCCTGTCATCAAATCTGCACAACTTTCATCAGCAGGTATGTTGGGTAATTTGCTTATTCCAGCACAATAATTGAAGGCCTCATACTTCTAGCTTATCAGAGATTACTAAGCTTTTAACACATGCCAACTTGTCATTCAGTCATCATATTTGAATATTTCAGTAGACAATCTGCTGTGTTAGTTGCATCTTTAGAAATTTGTTGATCTTTTTGGTGGTAGAAGTTTGTTTTTCACAGCGAAAAAAGGAAATTATTACATTACTATAGACAATGTATATTTTATAGCTTAGTTTAGATAGATATGATGCGTTGTTTGTTTGTTTCTGGCCCAATCTTGCTTGATTATACCACATTCTTGTCTGTTCAAGGGGTCGTGTGGTCATCACATTATGCATCCAAATAACATCTTCCCTTTTTACCGATGCAGCTAGTAAGGTGGCAAGATCAGCTGATGTTGATATGATTGACTCAGACGCAGTTCAGAAGAGGAAAAATGACCAGAACACGCAGTTGCCACCCATGTAAGAATCTTTCGCTTTGCACTCACTTGCAAGAACTGCTAATTTTCACTCTCACATGACAGTTGCATAGATCTACACAATTTCATTTTAGTATTGTCGGGTTTTTTCTCCAGGCAGGATAGACAAAATACCAGTGACATGGAATCAGGAGGTGAAATTAGTCATCCTGCGAAGAAAGCAAAACTGGGAGTGCCGGATCAGGAAATGTATCTCATTGCAAACTCAGGCGTTTCTTCATCAGACTGCCATGCTACTTCGATTGCAGCCGAAGTTATTGCCAGTGATACATCAAAAATTTCCACACAGAATAAATATGTCCCTGATATAATGAGTATAGTTGAAGGAGAGAGCTACATGAGGGATCCTGGCAGGGAGCTGGCGAAGCCTGTAGGCAGAAGGGCAGGAGATAAGCCTGGTCTTAGAATGAAGAAGATTTTACACAAGGACGGAAAAGAATCAACTGCTGTAGTTCAGAAGCTACAACAAGAGATAAGGGAAGTAGTTAGAGATAATGGTATTAGTATACTCGAGAAGGATAATGCTTTTGACGAAAAACTTTTGACCGCATTCCGTTCAGCAATTGGGAAGTCCATGGATGGACCAGCCAAAAAACCCAACCTTTCACTCGCAAGGAAGTCGCTGCTTCAGAAGGGCAAGGTACGTGAGAATCTGACCAAGAAGTTGTATGCATCGTCCACAGGAAGGAGACGAAGTGCATGGCACCGTGACAGGGAAGTTGACTTCTGGAAACATCGTTGCTCCCCAGGGATAAATCCTGAAAAGATTGAGACACTGCAATCAGTACTTCAGTTACTCAAGAAATCCTCAGATACTGGCACGCGCAAAGAAAGTGCTGAAGAGAAGAAAGCCTTTTTGTCCAGGTTATATCTGGCTGATGCATCAGTTGTTCCCAGAAAGGGTGACATAAAACCTCTCTCCGCCCTTGAAGGTTGCCCCCCATTCGATAAAAATAGCCAAATCAAAGGTGACGACAGCAAATCAACAAACAAACCTGCACCTGTGACTCAGACAATCAAAATCAATTCGCCCAACAGCGCAGGAAAAGTATTGAGTTCTTCGACCCTGAGTAAAGAAGCATTGAGTAGAAGAGAAAACAAAAATGGTCAGGCACCACATAATAAACAAAACCAATCTGCTGGTGATATTAAGCAGGACAAAAGAAAATGGGCCCTTGAGATCCTGGCAAGGAAAAATGCCAGCTCTATTGCTAGCAAAGATCAAACAGAAGGCACGGACGATCTCAGCAGGAACTACCCTTTATTAGTACGTGTTAACTTATAAAAAATAATAATTCAAAAGTTCATTGACCACTACTCTAGAAACACTTACAAGTTTGGTTTTCTTAGGCAAAACTTCCTGTGGATATGAGGCCACAGCTCACAACTGGACGTCATAATAAAGTTCCTATGTCAGTTAGACAGGTAATCATTAAGGGAGTCCTTTATTGTGCTTACACATTGCCGGCTTCATTATTTGCTCTTACTTTATTCCATTTCAACTAAATTCTAATTATAAATTGCAAGTGTACCTGTATTGTTCTTGTTCAATGGTCAAATTATCAACCAAACTTATGTATCTCAGGCACAACTTTACCGCATCGCCGAGTATTATCTGCAGAGAGCAAATTTGGATGTTATTCGCAGATGTGCAGATACTGAATTGGCTATTGCTGATGCTGTCAATGTAGAAAATGATATTTACGGGAAGTCCAGTAGCAAATCAGTTTATGTGAATCTTTGCTCCCAGGCTACTCGCCAGTCTGCCAAGCCAAAACCCGAGAATGATGTTTCAACTCTAACTGAAAAGGCTGAAGTTAGCAGCGATTTGATATCACAGCAGGTTACAACTGAAAATACCAATAGTGGTAGCAGTGATGTGGAAGAAGCTTTAGACAGAGCAGGCCTTTTGGATATTCCTGCTACTGCCGGACAAACGGATAAGAGTGAACTAGGTGTGCTCGAGCAGAATGCGAGTGAAAATACTGTTTGTTTCAACAGCATGGAAGAAGCGCTAAAAAGAGCAGGCCTCTTTGATTCCCCTCCTAACAGTCCCGAGGGAAAAAGTACCACAGCTGAAGGTAATTCCAGGACAGTTTCCGGTTCTCCAATTTCCACGCAACAAAAATATACAAATACAGACGATACATACTTGGTAAATTTGGACTCTGAACCGAGCAGAAGTTTGCAGTCAAGTTCTGATTCTAGGGTTAAGGATGCATCCCCACTTAAAGATGAGGATGATTCATCCTGTCAGCAACCAAAATGTAGTTCTGAGGATGATCAGAAATTGATACCCAGCGGAGAAACTACAGATGCAACAGCAAATGAAACCCTTTCAGTGAACTTGGCCGAAGCCGATAAATGTAGTTTGCAATGCGAAAAAACGAGTCAAACAGAAAAGGAAACTGTAGCTGACATCCCTGATGAAGGTACTGGGCATGTGGAGAACTCAAAAGAAATGGACATAACAGTGAGCGATTTGCATAATAAATCTTGTCATGGGAATAATGTGCCGAAAGAAGGTGAAGGAATCAGCCAAGCAGTGAAACTGGAGCCCGGTAAAGAGAAGTCTTCCAGTGGCAATCAAGAGTTGAATCGTAAACATTCCAAAGGAGACAAGTCATCTACCTATCCAGCAGAAAGTGTAGACAGTTTGAAGAAATCAGCACCTGACCCTGGCAATAACAGCGCATCAGATTCATCTAGTTCCATACATAAGAAGGTAACAACACACTTGTATGTTCCACTGGACATCTATTTTTACAGTGTACTATCTATTTTTACATGTCCGGCTGAACTGCTTTGTTTCACCCTTTGTAGGTTGAATTGTTTGTGAAAGAGAACATCAGGCCACTTTGCAAGAGCGGCGTAATCACCGTCGAGCAATACAGGTGGGCTGTTGCTAAAACAGCAGAGAAGGTTATGAAGCACCACTCGGAGGCTAAGAATGCCAACTTCCTGATCAAGGAGGGTGACAAGGTCAAAAAGCTTGCTCTGCAGTATGTTGAGGCCGCTCAGCAAAAGATCAGTTGACTCGGGCCAAAATCTGGCTATCCCTGGAATGTCGTCGTGTCATGGTTGTGCGATTACACAGCAATTCGCAAACTCTACACGGACAGGTTAACTGGGCATTTCAGGCAGACCCTCAAAAGAGCTTTTATTTTTAGAACTTTGGTCATGGATCGGGTTTTCGAGTAGACAAACTTTTTTCATCGGGGGTTTTATGTACAGTGGACGTGCTTTTGTTACATTCATTCAAGCTGTCGACCAAATGGGGGAAAAGGGACGAAGTTCGGAGAGATCATTGCAAAGCAATGACATACTCCCTCTGTCCCATAATATAAGAGTGTTTTTGACATAGTGTAGTGTCAAAAACGCAATGCGGCTGTGCGTGCGTATGGTTTTTCCACTGTTGTAGTACTGCGGTTCTCTCTGTCGTGCGATCTTTGGCTTTGCGGCTACAATGGTGAGGTGTTGCGGTGGCGGCGGTGCAAGGCTATTTGGACAGTGTTGCCCAATTCCTTCGTGGTGTGGTGAGGTGCAACAATCGGATGAAAATCTGCTCGGTATTTGCCGGGCCGGCGGCGATGGCGCCCGCGGGCGTTGTTCCCCTCCTTGGAGGCGTTGCCGAGGTGTGCTTGCATTTCCCCCCGCCCGTTTGGAGTTGGTGTTGTCTCCGGGTGAAAGCCTTGATTCGGTTTGGATCTGCATGATGGCGGCATCCTCGATGTCGCTCCTCTGCTGGGAGCATCGTGTTTGGAGACATGGCTTGGTTCCTTCTAGCTCTCCTCCGGTGTTCGCCGTGGTCCTATTTTGAGCTTCGGCGGCGCTATGTACTCACATCGACGGTGCCAGCAAGACGGTGTCTTCCTCGGTTTTGATCAAGTCCTGCCATTCATCCGCCACCTCCTCTTAGGCATCAAGGGTGATTGGTGCGTCGACGAGCGAAGTCCAGGGGAGTTGGTGTCTTTGGAGGTGCCCGGCTTTGGTTGAGACGCGGTGTTGTTCTCTATTAGGACAGACCCTGTTGCTTGTAGTTTTGTGTGGTTGGAGGGTGTGTTTGGTCTTACCCGGATGTAGTGTTCATGCTATGCTCGCTGTTCGCAACGAGTTGTAATTCTCTTGTAATTGTATTTCTGTCCTCTATAAAATTATGATACGCCTAGGTATACTCTTAAAAAAACTGTTGTAGTACTATGTAACACCTGAAAACAACAATTTATGGCGGCAGCACACACTCGTGCTTCAGGTTAAACAACCATGTAAATAAATGTTGATCAAGCTTAGCAGCCTTTTGGCGCGAACCCGACACGCTCCTTCTCGACGTCGAACACGACCCGGAATCCCTGCTGCAGGACGTTGCCGAGCACGCTAAGCCCGTCGTCCGTCGCCTCCATCGCCAGGCAGTGGTACTTGCCGCCCTGCTCGGGTATGAAGTAGTTCTCCGGGGGCAGCGCCACGTCCGCCCCGCCGGCGAAGTGCAGCGCCACTGCCGGCACGCTGGCGCCTCGGAGCTCGTAGCACGCGTCGAACACCGAGATGCCCCGCGCCAGCCTCCGCATCCCGCCGGCGGCCGCGCGCGCGTCGAAGG
This sequence comes from Thinopyrum elongatum, assembly GCA_011799875.1. Taxonomy (NCBI): domain Eukaryota; kingdom Viridiplantae; phylum Streptophyta; class Magnoliopsida; order Poales; family Poaceae; genus Thinopyrum; species Thinopyrum elongatum. Next base: position 404,756,411 of record CM022299.1, on the reverse strand, counting down.
CGTCGCGCAGCGCCGCGTACGCGTCCCTGGGGAGCCGCGATATGGACGTGCCCGAGTCCACCACCAAGCCGCCCCGCCCGGTCGCCGGGTCCAAGGAGAGGCTGGAGTTGGAGAAGCCCCCGGTGACCCGCTCACCGCCGACGCTGAAGCCGGCCATGTTCACGTAGTACAGGTTCGGGCGCCGCGGGTTGGTCAGCAGCGGGGTGAAGGCCGTGCACGGCGGCTCCGGCGTGCGGCCGAAGGCGAGGTAGGAGGCGCTGCTCCGCGCGACGGACGTGCGGTCGCCGAGGCAGTAGGCGAAGTAGCGCCCGTAGGTCGGCGCCACCTGCGTCGCCAGGGAGCCGGTGCCGCGGCCGACGCCCAGCACCCCGGCCGACGAGTCGAACAGCTCCGCGTTGTCGTGGCCGCACCCGATGACGATGCTGTCCACGGACGTGTCGTTGGAGAAGACGAGCCTGTCAGTGGCGAGGTTGCCCCTGCTGCCGGAGCCGTCGCCGTAGACCATGGCGTACCCGCAGGCCCCGGTGCTGGTGTCGCAGCCCTGGCGAGGGAAGCACCGCGGCGACGAGCAGGGGATCTGGCGGTAGGTGCTGGAGCCCTTGGGGTCGTAGAGCAGGCTCATCTGGCGGTGGCAGCGGCGGCAGGGCTTGGACTGGAGCCAAATGAGGTCGCTCCCGGTGTCGATGACCAGCAGCGCGTTGGTGGACGGGGTGCCCACGCCGATGGACGCGAAGTACTCGCCGCTGTCGAACGGGAGCCCGGACATGACCGGGGAGTGGAGGCGGTCGTCGTGCGCGGAGGAGCGGCGGAGGCCGAGGGACGCCATGAGCGCGGCGTAGCGCGCGGCGTCGGCAGCCGGGCGGCGGCTTAGGAGGCTACCCCGACTGGCGCCCGGCGGCGGCGGGAAGACCGCGTCGCGGTGGACGACGGGGATGCGGAGCGTTGCTGGTGGCCGTGTGGCACTCGTCGACGCCGAGAAGAAGAGGAGGAGGAGGAGAACGAGGGTGGAAACGGTACGCTTTTGCTCCGCCATGGTAGGATGGAGGTTTGAGAATGGAGTGAAGCGAAAAGAGAGGTAGTTACTGTATGTTAGATCCTGTGACGAGCTGGGGATCGGGATCCACGTGCCGGTTTCATGGCCATTTTTACGTGGAGTTTCTTCTTGCGCATGCGTTGTTCAAATTCTTGATTAATTGCTGGGTGTTTCCGAAGCCCCGGGTCCATCTCTTGTACCACCTCGGTTTTCAGTTTTCTTCGCCGTTTTTTTTAGAAAAAAGTCCATCTTACTACGCTGAACAAAGTTGGTAGTTCAGATTACCCCCTGACTTTTATTTCGATTCCCTTACCCCCCTAAACAATTCCATACCGGACAAAAAAAACCTCTGGGTGGTTTGCCCAGACCGGATGCTGACGTGGCACGGTCAAAAGTGGTATTTGACCTGCGGGTGGGTCCCACTCATCTTCAACCCCTCGCCAGGACGCCGCTGCGTGGTGCATGTTCGTGCGTCGACGGCCACCTCCTGCTTCGCGCTGTCCCGCGCGTCCCCGAGCCCATCTTCGCGCCACAGAGACGTGCACGGCCTCCTCTACCTCTTCCCTCTTTCGCAGCTCCCTCTCCCCTTCTCAAGCTCTCTCTCCCGAGCGTCTCCGAGAGAAAATGTCGCCGCCGCCCTCTGTCTTCGCGGCCAACGGCCACCCCTTGCCACACCAACATGTCCAGGAGCTCCGCCTAGACGCCTAGAACATCTTCGTAGAAGAACTCGAGCTCGGAAACACTGCATCGCGCAAACCACCGTCGTCTTCCTCGTCGGCATCCGAAGATCGCCGCTGTCGATTCGGGCAATTCAGAGCCTCCCCGAGCCAGAAAAGATGCCCTACGACTTCACTGCGAGCTCCTACGCATTTACCCTCTCCCCCCTCCGTCGATTTCGTCCTCCAACTAAGGTAGCCGCCATGACCGAAGCCGCCGTCCGCCATTGCCGATGAGCTCGTCGTTGCCAAGCTCTCCCAGCCGCCCCGTGCTGTCCAGCAAGCTCCTGCTGCCCCGTAGTTGCCACCCCGCTACACATCCTGTCGTCTGCATGCTCCTTCTCAGCTGCCCGCATGCACCCGAGCACCGCCGCCGCCCAGCTCGCTGCCGCCGCCAGCACCAGCCACTCCGGCACCCGCTGTTGCAACCAGCCGACGCGCCTCGTCGCCCTGGTCACGTAGAGCCCACGCGCGCATCCAGCCTCTGCCGGAATCGGCCGGCCGGCGATGTCCATTGTGCTCCGGTTAGCCGCCGGCTAAACCTATCATTAGCACTTAGCTAATCCACCACCTTAGTCACTGCGAAGCGGGTCCCACTGACTGTTAACCATAGGGCTAATTTCCTGTTTCGGTTAAGTTAATTCTCGTGGCCCCACTCGCATGTCAAAACCACCATTGACCAGCGCCACGTCAGCTGCAAGTTGAGACAAACCACCCAGGGGTCTTTTTTGTCCGGTATGGAATTGTTTAGGGGGGTAAGGGAACCGAAAAAATAGTCAGGGGGTAATGTGAACGACCAACTTTGTTCAGGGTAGTAAAATGGACTTTTTTCTTTTTTTTATCCCTTGCACTACTCCTTTGATTTGGACTATTTTACTAGTAGTATAAATTGTGCTAATCAACCAATGTTTATCTTAGTTTTAGGATGCCGATAACTGTCACACGTGTGGCATGTAGTAACATCGCCCACACATTTTTTACACTAAAGTTGCCATAAAAAAACAAATTTAAAAAAAAAACTGAAACTTGCCATCCAAACAGAAAGGTGCTATGCTTCACAACTAAAGTTGTCATCCTCTTGTAACTAAAGTTACCATAAAAAAACATGTGGGTAGAATTGCTTCATGGCACACGTGTGGATGTTATCATTTGGGTAGTTTTATTAGGGTATGTAGTGTCTTATCTCAAGCCCATCATATACCATGTAATTAGGAGAACACAATAAAAAAATGTTTTACAACGAGTTGTTTCCTAGTCTCATCTCGGACAACTAGATAGGCCGGTGGTACACGCCGGCCGACAGTGGCGTCAGATGGTGACCTTACGCGCCGTCAGATCCTCTCGTGTGATCTCCCCCTCCCCTGGTATGCCTGGCATCCCCTATCGCCCCTCCCGCGGCGCAGCCCCCCTCCCTCCCCAACACACACACAACGCGGCCACCGCTTTGGCCGCCCTTGCAGAACCTGCCTAATGAGCTCACGCATTTGTGGCCCACCGTCACTCCTTGCGGCACCGGCGGTCACCTTCACATCTTCGCCACCAAAAAGGTTGTTGCACGACTGTCAATGGATTGTAGCTCACACCGTCAGGGGTTGCAGCCGCGTCGTCCACCGCTCGCAGCTTCTCCTTGTCGCTTCCATCATGGCCACTCAGGGCATGGCAACACGGCGGATTGGCGGTCCTAGAACAAGCACCCGCTGGTTGTAGCTTCTCCGCTTGCTGGTTCCAGCATAGCCATCCACGCGTCACAACACGGTCGGTACCTCAACGTCGCAAACATTCGGCAGCCATCCCAGCATCCCGTGGTCATCGTCCCAGCATCCTGCGATCACTGTCCCAACACCCCGGGCTTTGTTGTAGTTGTGCCTAGGCAGCACCCGGCTTTGCAGTGATGTTGCAGGTAGAGGCGGAGGTTGGTTCCAACTCTCCGTGGTTCATGTTGTAGCACCGGCATGGTCGGTTGCAGCATCCCCTGTGTCACCTTTGTAGCAACGCATGACGCGGGTCGTAGCGCCCTCGGTGGATGGTTCCAGCTCCCACTGGTGCCCGTCGTATCACCCCGATGGCTCGATTGCAGCATCCCGCGTTGTCGTCGTAGTACCCTGTGGCCGCATCCCAGCACCAGTTGCCTCCATCCCCAGCATCGGCTCTCGCCATCTCTAGCAGCAGCGGCCGCTGCTCGCAGCATACGGTTGTCGTCGTCACAGCATGGGTGTCTGCCATCTTTAGCACATGCAGCAGCAGCTTGGAGCACGCCAGGTTCCCGGTGGGTCATCGTTGTAGCACAGGTGGTTGTCATCTCCAGCGTCGGCTCTCACCACTTGTAGCTCCCAGCGGTCGCCGTCGCTGAGCTAGCTTGCGGCGGCGACAGAGATTTGGGTGTGACGGTCTTGCTCGAAGAATATGTCACTCATCGCCGCAGTCAGTTGCCCGCCCGCACCTATCGTGTATGCCGATCTTGATCAGGTGAGGTGTGCAGTCCTTGCGCCTCAATTCGGAGCAAGGCGCGTGTGGGGAAAAAAAAGCGATGGAGAGCCTGGGAGAAGATGCGAGGAGGTAACAGTGGTGGCCAGCCAGGGCCAAGCCCATCCCAAGAATATGGGCGCGACTGATATTTGAAAAAAATATGAGCAATCCGTTTCCACGATAAATGGCAAGTTGCTCCATTGGAACGTCACTGAAAGCCAACCATCCACTTTAAGTTTAACTACCGGGAGTTGGCTTGTCCATACTCAAATGAAAAAAATTGATACCATAGTCCCCGCTACTCTCCTCAACACTGGAATCATATGTTCAACTACTACCTGCTTCCCTTTGGTCAGATCTCTGTTTTACTGCTCACGGCAATGCCAAATTCGCCAGATGAGAGCATCAGGAAGGGAGTACACCAAAGAGCTCGAAGGAAACACACGGCCATCTCAGGGAATTCCAATCTATTGGATATCCCACACAAGTAATCGACAAAGAGGACACATTTTACTCAGCAGAGGCAAGAACAAACTAGAAAAGCACAAACTTTCGATCAACGAACACAGTATCCGATGGCAAATGTAGACTAAAATGTATGCTCATAGCTAGACGGCAAATGTATGTAGACCCATAATGTGCGCTCATGCTAGACGTCAGCGATCAGACATGGTAACCTGTGAGGGTAAATCCTCTACCAATAAACTCACCGGCACGAAGCCATGCATACAACTCAATGCCAAACAATGCGGCAACCCCGGCATGCTCAGCCTTCAGGTCCTTGATGTTTTTCAGCAAGAGCTTTACACCATCAACCTCTTTCCAGAAAGCCTCGTAACGGCCAGGAATGCTGCAACAAACATGTCCTCCATCAGTAATATATCAACATTCTGATAAGTGATTACAACACCGTAAATGAAGTACGCTTGTATCATTGTCCAGTTTTATTCAAAATTTTGGAATATATACAACTATGCAATCTAATTAATTCTTCGTTTTTGTCATATAGTTAAATGGTTATAGGAACAGACATACAAATAACCCAGAATACCACTATGCATAAACCATCATCATAAAGAATCCAGGATCCCTACAGTTCATCCAGAGTGGAATTCAAGAACATTGTGTCATATTTGCCATCAAGGAATCAAATTCTAACAATTGATAGTTTTATCTTGAAAGTCCTTGTAGGCTTGAACAGGTTTGAAACAAAAGACCGAGATCAAACTAATGTTGCCAACTCCTAACTCTAATACTTAGAGGTGACAACCAACTGTAAAATATAATCACCCAACCATAAGAACTTCAAAGTTATGCATGTTTGCTATCCATAATTCCATATAAGCTCAATATAAACTGACATGACCAAGCAGTGCTATTCCCAATGTGGTACCAAAACGTCTTATATTTTGGAATGGAGGTAGTATTTTATAAATAGAGCAGATTTCATTCAGCATTAAGACACCCGGCATAGTAAATGAACATCCATCTAGTAGAAGCCATATGATCAACCAAAAGGAAGATAATCTGAAATTTAAGGCTCCTGCTTTATTCTTAATTAAGGTGGTGTCCATAAGTAGCGTCTAGTTGAAACCTCGCAGAAGCTAGAATTTACATTGGTACAAAGCCTGACTCCTTAATATTGTGGGTGATGTAAATCAGCACCACTAGAATTTACATTGGTTAGAAAGCCTGAATCCTCAATATTTTGAGTGATAAAAATTAGCACACAAGGGGTGATGTCTAGACGGGCCATAAATTTGCTGTAGTCTATTTTCAAGAGAGAGCACCATGGCTGGCTCCACATAAGGAGCCAATAGGATTTCACTTTTTTTTTTTTGATAAAAGAGAGCTTCTCTCTCCGATTTCCATTAATAGAAATCAATAGGATTTCACTACAAAGCCTGAAACTCCCTTTTGGGTTTTGGTTCTTGAATCCTTGCTACTAGTAAATAAAAACAAACAAGGAACAGTTTACTTTATTTCAGGGTGCTCAAACCAAGCTATATACTGCCCATGGATATACGGCAAACAATCAACAAGAGCCCTTTTGCATCCCCAATTCCCCCATCCGACCACTAAAACGCAAGCTGCAACAAGAAAAACCCACAATACACCATCCGTGCACGCAATCTGACAAATCGAAATGGGCATACCCAGACCAAACAAGCACCAATGAACCCTAACGTTAACTATTTATCGCAACTGAGTCGGAAGCTAGTAGGCACATCACACATCAGCTAGCAGATCAACATCAGGAAACAATCTATGATGCAGGAGCACAGCAGAGATGGATGGTAAGAACAAAGTGCGATGTTAGGGGCTAGGGGTCGTCCGGACCTGGTGAGGCGGGTGTAGAAAAGCTGCTTGGAGAGCTCCTGGCACTTTTCGACGGTGGGCGGGTCGACGACGTACTGCTTGTTCCTCTCCATGAGCGTCTTGTGGTACTCGCACCCGCGCTTGGCCGCGGAGCTCGCCGCCTCGGCCGCCTTGGACTGCATCGCGCTCCCTTGCTTGGCCGCGAAGCTCCGCCTCGGACGCCTTGGACTGCAGCGCGCTCCCTTGCTTGGCCGCGAAGGTTGCCGCCTCGGACGCCTTGGACTGCAGCGTGGCCCCGTGCTTGGCCGCGAACGTTGCCGCCTCGGACGCCTTGGACTGCAGCGCGGCCCCGTGCTTGGCCGCGAACGTTGCCGCCTCGGACGCCTTGGACTGCAGCGCGGCCCCGTGCTTGGCCGCGAAGCTTGCCGCCTCGGACTGCAGCGCGCCGCCCTGCTTGACTGCGAACCTCGTCGCCAACGCCGCCCTGGACTGCAGCTGCGCCATCCTCGACGCCAGCGCCGCCATGGATCTGCCGCCGTTCACAGGTGCAATGCGGAGGAGAAGATTAGAGGTAGATCAGGAAGCACAAACTCACGACCAATTTGATGACGGTTTCGTTGGTTCACCTCCGCTTTCTTGGTGGAGGGGTTTGGAGAACGGAGACGAGAGATTCCGGAAGACGTACTTAACCAAGGCAGAGCCGTACGGCCTACGGGCGAGGTGTTTTATAGCCGCGCTTTGCACGGGAAATACCCTTTGGCTCCCGCATGTATATACTCCCTCCGTCTCAAAATTCTTGTTTTAGATTTGTCTAGATACGGATGTATCTAATATTAAAACATGACTTGATACATCCGTATTTAGACAAATCTAAGACAAGAATTTTGGGACGGAGGGAGTACATCCTATATGGGAATTTTCTTTTAAATAATTAAACAAAAAGTCAAAATAGTTCAAAAGTATTTTTAGATTAAACTTGACTTACTTGCGTACTAGTATACAAATTTTCACAAAAAAGAACCAACGTTGACTTCACAGCGAAAAAGACAAAATTTATTTGCTATTATAGGTCACTATTTACACTATTTTGACCGAAAATTTGTCTTTTTTAAAAAGAAGTCAAAGAGGAATTTTCTTTTTATGGAACTTTTCTCACTAGTACAATGAAAGGTAAAGTTTATTTCAAAAATATTTTCAGAAATTTTTGACTTTTTATTGAATTGCTAATTTTTTTCTATATAGGGTACATATGTACCCAGGAACCAAACGTTCCCCTCCCGCTTTGCACAAGTAGATCCCGTTAAGCGTGTGATTGGTACGATAGATCCATCAATTGGTTCAATGGACGCGATTCCTCTCGTCCCTGGCGGCTCCAACCCTAGCCACTGCCAGGAGACGCCAATCTTCCAGCGCCGTCCTCCGGCGGCTCCCCTCCGCCGGCGACCTCGGTCGTCGGTGGTGAGGGGGGTCGCCGGATCCACGCGTGTGGATCATTTTTACTCCCTCGTAGTCTAGGTTTTTAGACTGTTCATCGTCTTGGCTTCGGCGGCGACGATGACGGTGTTGAATAAAGATTCTTCAGATCCTTTCCTGACGAGGCCATCGGCCCTATGGTTGGAGAAGGATTTGGAAGACAGTCTGTTCAAACAAGGATGGCGTGGCGGCGGCGACATCCTCGTGGTGGACTTGTGTCCCCAGGCTCCGCCGTTGCGACGGCGTTTGCTCCAGCGTCTGTGCGGAGCTTGGGAGGTAGTCCAGGAGCGGATGCAGATTGTGGTCTGCATCGACGACATCTGGAAGACGGAACGTGTGCTGAGTGGTTAGTGGATGGCAGGTATGGTTTCCTACTTCGGCGTCTTAGTCGTGGTGGGGTGCTAAATCTGGAGTTCGATGGCGTGTCCGGGGTGTTGCCCCGGTCTGATTCGTTCAACGGCAATGGCTTCACTTTTGGTGAGCCACCTTGGAGGTCCGCAAAGCTGCATATCAGCGATGGAGCGGCGACGAGCTCGGGTGAGGAGGTGATCTATCATTCTTTTCTTCGGTGGCTGCTGTGGTGGTGCCGGAGGCAGGTGACGGGCGTTGGTGTCAAGCTCAGAGATGTTCTGCTATCTTTTCAGTTTTGTCATGTCGGTCATTACGTGACTTTTACTTTGATCTTTATGATATGAATGAGACACGTATTACAATGCAAAAAAAAACCGTACGATTGGTAAGTTCACAACCGCCTATGGTAAATAAGAGCAACTCCAACGCGCCTACCCATTTCATTCACGTGTGTCCGTCGGGATCATCGCGAACAAAAAAGTCGGCCCAACGCGCCGACTCAAACGGACGCGTGTCCGCTTTTCGCCTGCCTGCCGACCCATTTTCGGCCCAAATTTGAGTCTCATTTGCTCGGCGCGGACACGAAATAGACGCGCGTGACGCGCGCCTACTCCTCCCTCTGGCCCGCCAGTCGATGGCATAGCGACCACCATTTTCCTCCACTTACCCAAAACCCTTCCGCCCGCTCGCGCTCCCGGCCATGGATGACGCGCCGACCCTCGATGTCGTCGCCGGCCTCGCCTCCCTCGCCTCGTCCGGCCTCACCTCCGTCGCCTCCGCCAAAGGCAATCCCCAGGCACCCCGCAAGACCGCCGCGCCGCCCAAGAAGAAGAAGCAGCTGACGCCCGAGGAGCGGGCCGTGCAGTCGGCCAAGAGGAAGGACCGGAGGCACACGGCGGACGCAAGGGACAAAGCAGGATCCATCGTCGCCCTCTCCGCCGCCGCATAATAGGAGAAAACCAATGCCCGAGTCGCCGCGGCAACGAGGGAGGCCCTGCTCTACCTAGGGTTAAACCCTGGCCAGCATGGGCTCGTCAGCATTTCCTCGGATGGTGCTGCCAGTGTCGCCGCGTGCGTCTGCCACGCAGGCGATTCCCGGCTTTCACGTCTACCCGCTTCTCCGGGTGCTCGCCGGAGGTGAGTGTGGTGGCGCCGTCCACGCCCGCACCCGCGCCCATGGCCATCGACCTCAACGCCACGCCGGTGGCCGGTGCATCGTCCTCCGAAGGGGCGAGGAAACGCCCGCCGGAGATGCTAGCCGACATGCTCCCCGACACCCGCAACCTGTTCGACAGAATGCCGGCGGCCGGCGACGGCGACACGACCAACCGTTTCATCATCGAGAACATCATCTTCGAAGGTGGTGCAGCGGCCGCTGCTGACTACGATCCCGATGAGATCCAAAGCCAAGACGGCCGAGCGCCATTCACGCCGGCGACCTATGATCAAGCTTGCATGGACGACACCTTCATGCAAGATCAGGGCGGCCTGGGCAGCTTCCCGCTCGACCACGAGTTCCCGGAGGACTACGGCCTTGAGGAAAAGGATGGAATGGACATCGACGGGGGGCCTTTGTTCGAGGACGAGCTCGCCAACCAAGCCGGGGCGAAGCCGAAGCGCAAAAGCGAGCGGACGAAGGCATACACGCCGTCCGAGGACAAACTCCTTTGTGAGTGTTGGAGGGACATTGGGCAAGACCCCAAGGTCGGCGCCGAACAAAAGGCATCAACCTTTTGGCTTCGTGTTCATCGTGAGTACCATGAACGCAAGAAGTTTGTGCCGTACCAAATGCAAAGCAAGCGTGGGTGGGTGTCCCTTTCGAAGCGAAGGAGGGTGATACAACAAGAGTGCAACAAGTTTTGTGCCATCCTTGAGAGCATCAAGGCACGCCCCGTGGGCGGCATCGGCATGAAAGATATGGTATACATGGGCCCCTCTTCGTATCCGTTTCCGTTATGCTTGCATGTCAATTTGCATATCCATTTGCCCATATGCTTGCATGCTATTCCTTTGTAGGCATTCCAAGCTTTGGAGGCATTCAGGGCCCAACGTGAGGGCAAGTCCTTCAACCTCTCCCATTGTTGGATGGTCATCAACGGGGAGGAGAAGTTGAAGGCGCAATATGCCGCCCTCATGGTGCGTGGGGGGAAGGCAGCCGTGGAGGAGCTTGGGGAGGGCGAAAAGTCATGGCCGCGGGGGAAGACCAACTCCAAGAAGGAGGACAAGCGCGATGCGGCGTCGATTGCCTTGCTTGTAATCGTGGAGGGCATGATAAACAAAAAGGACACAAGGGAGGAGAAGCGCTAGCAAAACAAGGGAGAGCAAATGAACGCCTTCATGGAGATCCAAAGGAGGAGCCTTGAACTCGATGCGGAGAAGCAAGCCAAGATGCTTCAGATAGAGGCGGAGAAGCAAGCCAAGATGCTCGAGATCGAGGCCGCCAATGCCAAGACCAAGGCGAAAGAAGTGGCGCTCGCTAGCATGATGACGGGGATGGAGATCATGAAGGTGGAGCTCAACACCGTGTCGCCGAGGAAGAGGCCATGGTTCGAGAAGATGCAGGCCGACATGCTCAAGTTCGACGACGAGTGATCTATGGCGAAGAGCGCCATCCCTTTTTTGTATGCCGGCTAGTGTGCTGGCATGACCACGACCGACGTGGTCGAATTCCCGCTCCTTTTTGTGTGCTGGCATGTGTGCCGGCCGCTGGCAAGTGCGGCAGCATAAACTGTGTGGTGATTTTTTTGGAGGCTAATATGTATGCCGGCCTCTGGCATGGCGCTGTCATGAACTTTGAGCGATGACAATAACCGTTGGCATGATCTATGGCCACGTGCCTTTTAAATTTATGCGCGGACATGAAATGAATCGTGGGCATTGGGCGCACGGCCGACCCAAAACAAAAACAAGGCAGACGCCGAGCGGGCGGCCAACCCAAACGGACGAAAAGCGGACAATGCGCGCGTCCGTTTGGGTCGGCGCGTTGTAGTTGCTCTAAATACTTGCAGCACAAGATTTGGAGTCCTTGGAAGTTTGGAGCAGATTAGATAACAATCGTGTGCAAATCATGATGACGTAAACATACAAAAACGAGTCATCAAGGTGTATTACAATATGTAGAGTAAAAGAAGTTACAGCAACACCGGGTACACGAGTCAATGCTCGTCAGACAGCACGGGCATACATCGTCCCAGGTACAAACAACAGCAAGTTTTGCACGTCCGAGCACAACGTCCTTATTTCAGTTGATGAGCAGCAGGTAGAATAAAAAACAAATATAACAAGCTAGAACAGTAGCAAACGGCGCTTCACTTGGTCCACCAGTGAAGGAAATCCTTGCGCCTGTTGATCTTCTTCTGGAGCTGGAGAACACCGTACAGTAGGGCCTCAGCAGTTGGGGGGCATCCAGGGACGTAGATGTCCACGGGAACAATGCGGTCGCATCCACGCACAACAGAGTAGGAGTAGTGGTAGTATCCACCACCATTGGCACAGCTGCCCATCGATATGACCCATCGAGGCTCAGGCATCTGGTCATAAACCCTGCAGAGAAAGTTACAAATGACAGGAGCATTAGAGAAAAATGAGCTTGCGAGACAGACTGAATGAAGTTAAAGCAAATCATCTCTGAACATTGATTGCTACAGTTAGAAGACGTTCACCAATTCTTCTCAACTACAGAAACGTCTCCAAAAGGAGAAGCATGGGCCATACTAAGAAGCTAAGTACTCCCTCCGTTCCATAATTCTTGTCGTGGTTTTAATTCAAATTATGGAACGGAGGACAGATAAATCTAGCTTTGTTCCTAGGGGATGAAGCCAACAGCGCACTTATTTTGATCATCACTATGTAAGCAGTTTTTGATCATCACTATGTAACAAATTACCAATATGAATAATATCAAATAGATATTACTAAATTGATCATGAAATATATAATCATTATATACAATTGCTTTTCTTTGACGGACAGGTCTGTCACAGTGGTGAAGTACTCCCCACTTGTGCAAAGAGGTCCTGGGTTCAACACAGCCTCTCTGCATTGCACTGTGCAGGGGAAAGAATTGCCTCGTATAACCCTTCCCCAGAACTCACCTAGTGTGGGAGCTTCTAGCACTTGGTAAAATTGCTTTTGTTTGAAACATGTTTTTCTGAGAAGTAATACTTACTTTGACAACTGTGTCAATGTGCTAAACTACTTACAATGTGAATCGGAGGGAGTAATTCCTAAGGTGCCACAAAAGCACATCAATCGGTTACAAAAATGATCAGATTTAAATTCTTTTTATGTTCCAGTCTCTTGGCTAAGCAATTTCATGCATATATAAAGTAGTCCGTGCATGTTTTCTTCCTTTTTGATACTAATTGTGTTGAAATACAGAAATATTTGGATATTAACAGCACCACATTATCACAGGAAATAGGATATTGAAACTTAGCAAACCTAAATAACCTATGTTCACACTCTATCTAACAAGTCAGCAAATGCTTCTTCACTTGTAAGATTGAGTAATCAATAGTCTAAGTGCCTAATAACTAGTCATTGGATTGGCCCAACCTAAACATAAAAACAACTTATAGCCATACAGGGAAGATACTTAAATTAAATTACGGTGTTCGTCGCAGGCTTCTGTTTTTAGCGATATGCAGACAACATGCTTGCAATCATGATGTATTGATAGTATTTAGCACTAGGGATGCTGAAATGTATAAGCATTTCTGTGCTCCATCCTCTGACGTGGTCCATTTACACAAACCAAACATTCCAACGATCAGAGTTAGTGTTGTTTCTGACAGGTCTCCAAATCAAATACACAGATTGTGAAAAAGGACTTAGGACGAGCTGTTGTTCATTTTGTGACATGTTTCCAAATCAAAATTTAAAATGGGGAACGTGAATTCCGTACACTATTACAGCGTAGAAATCACATTAGTGGTCTGTGCCTGCAGGAAGATCCCCACAAAGGTTTGAGCAAGAACTTCTTTCAGATTCAATTGATTTCTACTTAAATTATGGTGTTCATCACAAGCTCTAGTTTTAGCAATATGCAGTAGGCAGGCTTGTAGTCATGATGTATTGATAGTATTTGGCAATATGGATGCTGGAATGTAAGCATTTCTGTGTTTCATCCCCTGAAGTGGTCCATTTATGCAAACCACGCATTCCAACTATCAGAGTTGGTGTTGTTTCTAGCAGGTCTTCAAATCAAATACACAGATGGGGAAAATGGAGTTAGTACGAGCTGGTGTTCATTTTGTGGCAGGTTTCGAAATCAAATTCGAAAAGGGAACAAGAACTTTGTACACTATTAGAGCGTGGATAACATTCAATAAATATTTGAGCAAGAACTTCTATCCGATTCAATTGATTTCTAATTAAATCCCTTGCGAGATCTAAGCGGGCGCGCCCAAATCGGGCGCACACATGCGAAATCTGAGCAGCAAGGGAGGAGGGAGTTTGGTACCGACTTGCGGAGGGCGGGCGCCATCTTGTTGGTGAGCGTGCCGGCGACAATCATGCAGTCGGACTGGCGCGGGGACGGGCGGAAGATGACGCCGAATCGGTCGAAGTCGTAGCGGGCCGCGCCGGCGTGCATCATCTCGACGGCGCAGCAGGCCAGCCCGAAGGTCATCGGCCAGATCGAGCCCCGGCGCGCCCAGTTCATGAGGTCGTCCACCTTGGAGACCACGAACTCGGCCGCCTTGGACCCCGCCGCCGGCGGAGGCACGCCCGCGTAGGGCGCCGGTGGGGTCGGCGAGGCGCCCGCCGCGGCGGCGGCGGAGTACGTCCGCGGCGACGCGGAGAGGAGGGCCAGCCGGGCCGTGCGCGGGAGCAGCGCCATGGTCGTTGCCTAGGGTTTCCTTCCTTGCCTCGTGGAGGGGGAGGTGGAAGCGTGGGCGATTGGGCGTTGCCTTCTCCGAGCTCTGTCTCTCTCGGCAGTCGGACGCGGCTCGTGGTGTGCAGTGTGGGGTGCGGGGTCGGGGTCCGTGCCGGGCGCACGCCTGGACTGGACTGTGGATTGCCCAAGCCCAGCTCCGTTTGACTGTGGGCCCGCCGCAGTTGCTACAACAACCAGGCCCGGCACACATGAATAAGCCCAAAGTTAGAGTTTGAGCTTTCCTTAAAAAAAATCATTCGAGCACGGCCTGAGCTGCCTCGTCGTGGACTCGTGGTCACCGGCGACGATCCCCGTCGCCGTCGGTCAGAATCAACATGTTTCTTACGTGACCAGCTTTGTATTTCCGTGGCTCCTGTGGATTCAGGTCGGCAGCTTTCCCGTGGATCGATGAGGGCATATCCCAGGAATATGTGCCTAAATTTTGGTGAGACGGGACCTGTAGCGAACTTGCAGTGGAATATCCCTTTCAGTTGCACGGGCGAACGATTCGCCAAGATATGTTGGCGGCCGCGCAATAATGCCATGGCCTCCCTGGAACAAGATTTAGCATTGGCAGGTAGCAGCAGGTTGCAGGAAAAGCAAACACCACGGTTTCTTGCAGCCTGAAACACGTTGGGCCAAAAAGGCTCACTATCACTTCAAAAAAAAAAAAAGGCTCACTATCTTACACCATTTTTAACTGACAATTTTTCCTTCTTCTAAAAAAAACTGATAATTTTCCCGCAAAATAGGAAAAAAACTGTTATAAACGATGGTTGATGGCAAAATCA
This sequence comes from Thinopyrum elongatum, assembly GCA_011799875.1. Lineage (NCBI taxonomy): Eukaryota > Viridiplantae > Streptophyta > Magnoliopsida > Poales > Poaceae > Thinopyrum > Thinopyrum elongatum. The sequence goes on along the minus strand of CM022299.1, from coordinate 404,741,384 downwards.
CACGACCGCAATAACGGTCTATGACGGCGACCGAATCAATAGTAAACAAAGACGTGGCAAGTACGAGGATATATGCCTTCAGTTGTGCACGGAGGTTCATCAATTTGTGACTACGAAACGATTGTCATTTTCGTATACTACAAATTCATGGAAATGATAACTGGGCGAACATCAGCTGGGAGAGGATGCCAAGCGAACGCTTTTTTTTTTGGCAACTTTATTTGGTAGGAAATGGCAAATCCTGCCCATTTTTGACGCAATTTTTTTCTTCTTTTCAGGAAATGTCATGCATCTCTGAAGACTAAAGTTGACATCTAAAACATTCGCAAATATCAACCCCTCCCGACAAACGTTTGTCAGATATTGCGATCCCAAATTTATGAGTCAAACTGTTTCGGATGGAATCAAACACGATGACAATCCAGCTTGGGAAAGACTAGCGAGATTGCTGCCATATGTGTTGGTTGGAACCACGTGACACACGTGGTAAGTAATCCAAACTATTCAAAAAGATGTATTGGCTGGAACAAATTCGTGATTTCGCTCCAAATTGTTGCCCCTACCAAGTTTCTTCTAATTGCATACAATTTGGGAACTTTTACTCTGTCTACGAAAGAAGAAAAATATTCAAGTAGTACAAGGCAGCACATTTGAGACAAAATCGATCGGCCGAAATTGACTTTCGTCACATCAACTCATGTATTATTTTCGTCAATCAATAGATAGATGGGATACAGCGAGCTTCACCATTGCCAGGCGGCCCAAGGACGACACGCACAAATTAGTCAATACTACTACTATCGAGTTCGCCATTGGCGCTCGAACTCCTCATCCTTAATTAGCTTCCACCGACGCCCTACCCAAACTCGATTACTACACATCAGCATATCAGGCAAGCAAATCAGAAAGACAAGGTATCGATCGATCCCCAAATTAATCGTAATGCAGCACGGTTGGATGGATCAGTTCTTAACGCCGAGCGGCATGGGCATGCCGTCCTGCACGGCCACCGGCAGCGACTCGAGCTTGCAGTCGAGCGGCAGCAGCGTGCTCTCCTCGACGAGCACCCGGCTGATGAGCCGCAGCAGCGTCTCCTCCATGTCCTTGCCGTCGCTCCACGGGTGCACCTCGGCCTGGACCAGGCCAGGGTTCTCGCCGATGAGGTCCCACACGGGGAAGCCCTTGCGCGGCATCATGAAGTCCTCCCTGGCGAGCCGCAGCGACGGGCAGTAGTCGCCGCGCCCGTCGCCGAGGTAGATGAAGCGCTTCCTGGCGCCGTCCGCCGCGGCGGAGGCGCGGATGCGGTCGAGCACCTGGCCCTTGCACATGTTGGGCGGGCAGGTGCCGAGGCCGCAGCCGTGCGGGCCGGCGTGGAAGTCGTGGTGCGGCGCGATGCGGAGGCGGCTGTCGGCGTCGACGCGGCTGGGGTTGGTGTTGATCTCGGAGAAGCAGCCCCGGAGGCCGTGGTGGTCGAGGACGGTGTCGATGAAGAAGCGGTTGGCGTCGCTGAGGACCCTGAGGTCGCAGCCGAGGCTGTAGGCGGCCCTGATGGCGGCGACGACGTGCGGGTCGATGGGCGCGGCCCGGAGCACGTCGGCGACGTCGCGGAGGGTCCTTCCCTGCGCGTGCAGCTCCCCCATGACGGTGTCGATGAGGGTGTTCCACGGCATGGTGGGCAGCAGGCGGTCGAAGAGGTCGGTGGCGCCGAGGCCGTCGACGACCCAGTTGTCGCTGTCGACGTCGATGATGGTCTTGTCGAAGTCGAACACCACCACGACGCCGGCCATCTCGACGTACGGTCCTTCTTCCTGGACTTGGATTTCGGAGTGGTGTGCGTGCGTGCGAGTTTGCGGTTTGCTTCGAGTGGTCTTGACGAGGAAAGGGTGGGGAGGCGGGCGCGGGGCTATATACTGGCCCGGGACGGGGAGGCGGGAAGATGCCGAGGGAATATTACCACGAGATGCCTAAGAATCGAGGCAGGCGTCGGATCGGACTTGCGACGGCGCGTTGCAGATCGATCCAAGTCAGTAACTGGCTGCCCTTTCCCGAAGGCGCGAGGCGAATCAGGTTTGGTTTTGGGTTCTGGGGATTCGGTTTTATTATAGTTTATGCCGTGGCATATGCGCGTTCGCGTCTTTGCCTCTCGCGGCAAGAAGACGCGAGGTGGCTTCTCGTGGTGTGGCCGTGAAGGATCCGGAGGGGCTCCTGCATGTGGCCAGGGGAATATCCTCTCCCGTGCCGTCGTGGTGCCACTTTCGCGGCTGCTGGGTTCGCGCGTCCGGGGAAGTCACGAAATACTTTCGAGCGCACATGGTACGACAGTTTTGAGCGCAGATAGTACTACGTTTCTCGAGGGACGCAGCTGTTCTGATCGAGCTCATGGTGAACAGTGAATTAAATTTTGTTTTATTGCCACATTTTACACGAAAGTCATGTGGTGATGAAATTTTGCAAGATATGAAAGCATTTGTCAAAGTTTCACCCAAAAAATTGATTTTTTATATTTTATTTTGCTGTTCACCCGAACTCAGAATTAGAACATCACTTTCGGTTTCTCTAGCGCTAAGGGCATTTCTAACCGATGCCCTATATATATAAAGGAGGATTTGGCGGAGCAAATCTTTAGTGGAGTATTTTTACTCCACTAAGATTTAGTCAGACCTAGCCGATCTCCTATACATAATGAAATAAAATTTAAAATTGCATAATAGTTCAACCTATTTTCGATTTAGACAACCGAAATTGCCAACATTGTCTTGACAACTTAATTTAAACAACCGAAATTTAACTCATTGTCTTGACAACCGAGATTTAAACTAAACTTAAACTTAAACTAGAACTAAATAGAAACTAAAAGCAAACTAAACTAATCTTCATCCTCATCCTTGCCATAGTAGATATCGAGTCAATCTTGCCTCGACATAATGAACTAAATAGGGACACAGTATTTGTTTATGTATCCACACATGTATTTAAGTTTCCGGTCAATACAATTCTAGCATGAATAATAAACCTTTATCATGATTAAGAAAATATAATAATAACCATTTTATTATTGCCTCTAGGGCATATTTCCATCAGTCTCTGCACTAGAGTCAATAATCTAGTTCACATCATCATGTGATTAACACCCATAGTTCACATCACCATGTGACTAACACCCAAAGATTTTACTAGAGTCAATAATCTAGTTCACATCGCCATGTGATTAACACCCAAAAAAATTACTAGAGTGTGATCATGTTTTGCGTGTGAGAGAGGTTTTAGTCAACAGGTCTGCAACATTCAGATCCGTGTGTACTTTGCAAATGTCTATGTCTACATTGCTCTGCATAGAGCTACTCTAGCTAACTGTTCCCATGTTCAATACATATCCAGATTCAGACTCAGAGTCATCTGGATCAGTGTTAAAGCTTGCATAGACGTAACCCTTTACGACGAACCCTTTATCACCTCCATAACCGAGAAACATTTCCTTGGTCCTCTTTAGGTACCTAAGGATAATTTTGACCGCTGTCCAGTGATCCACTCCTGGATCACTATTGTACCCCCTTGCCAAACTCATGGCAAGGCACACAACAGGTCTGATACACAGCATGGCGTACTTAACCTATGGCTGAGGCATAGGGAATGACTTTCATTCTCTCTCTATCTTCTTTTGTGGTCGGGCTTTGAGTCTTACTCAACTTCATACCTTGCAACACAGTCAAGAACCCTTTTCTTTGACTGATCCATTTTGAATTTCTTCAAAACTTTGCCAAGGTATGTGCTTTGTGAAAGTCCTATTAAGCGTCTCGATCTATCCCTATAGATCTTGATGCCCAATATATAAGCAGCTTCACCGAGGTCTTTCATTGAAAAATTCTTATTCAAGTATCCTTTTATGCTATCCAGAAATTCTACATCATTTCCAATCAACAATATGTCATCCACATATAATATCAGAAATGCTACAGAGCTCCCACTCACTTTCTTGTAAATACAGGCTTCACCGTAAGTATGTATAAAACAATATGCTTTGATCACCTCATCAAAGCGTATATTCCAACTCCGAGATGCTTGCACCAGTCCATAGATGGATCGCTGGAGCTTGCACACTTTGTTAGCACCCTTAGGATCGACAAAACCTTCTGGTTGCATCATATACAACTCTTCCTTAAGAAATCCATTAAGGAATGCAGTTTTGACATCCATTTGCCAAATTTCATAATCATAAAATGCGACAATTGCTAACATGATTTGGACAGACTTAAGCATCGCTACGGGTGAGAAAGTCTCATCGTAGTCAACCCCTTGAACTTGTCGAAAACCTTTCGCGACAAGTCGAGCTTTGTAGACAGTGATATTACCATCAGCGTTCGTCTTCCTCTTGAAGATCCATTTATTTTCAATGGCCTGTCGATCATTGGGCAAGTCCACCAAAGTCCACACTTTGTTCTCATACATGGATCCTATCTCAGATTTCATGGCCTTGAGCCATTTGTCGGAATCTGGGCTCATCATAGCTTCTTCATAGTTCGTAGGCTCGCCATTGTCTAGCAATATGACTTCCAGGACAGGATTACCATACCACTCTGGTGCGGAAAGTGTTCTGGTCGACCTACGAAGTTCAGTAGTAAATTGATCCGAAGTTTCATGATCGTCATCATTAGCTTCCTCTCTAGTTGGTGTAGGCATCACGGGAATGGTTTTCTCTAATGTGCTACTTTCCAATTCGAGAGAAGGTACAACTACCTCATCAAGTTCTATTTTCCTCCCACTCACTTCTTTCGAGAGAAACTCCTTCTCTAGAAAGGACCCATTCTTGGCAACAAAAATCTTGCCTTCAGATCTGTGGTAGAAGGTATACCCAATGGTCTCTTTAGGGTATCCTATGAAGACGCACTTCTCCGCTTTGGGTTCGAGTTTATCAGGCTGAAGCTGTTTGACATAAGCATCGCGTCCCCAAACTTTAAGAAACGGCAGCTTAGGTTTCTTGCCAAACCAAAGTTCATATGGTGTCGTCTCAACAGATTTAGACGGTGCCCTATTTAACGTGAATGCGGCTGTCTCTAATGCATAACCCCAAAATGATAAAGGCAAATCGGTAAGAGACATCATAGAACACACCATATCTAATAAAGTATTGTTACGACGTTCAGACACACCATTACGCCGTGGTGTTCCAGGTGGCATGAGTTGTGAAACAATTCCACATTGTTTTAAATGAAGGCCAAATCGTAACTCAAATATTCACCTCCACGATCAGATCGTAGAAACTTTATTTTCTTGTTACGATGATTCTTTACTTCACTCTGAAATTCTTTGAACTTTTTAAATGTTTTAGATTTGTGTTTCATCAAGTAGATATACCCATATCTACTCAAATCATCTGTAAAGGTTAGAAAATAACGATACCCACCGCGTGCCTCAACACTCATTGGACCACATACATCGGTATGTATTATTTCCAATAAGTCATTAGATCGCTCCATTGTTCTGGAGAACGGATTTTTAGTCATCTTGCCCATGAGGCATGGTTCGCAAGTATCAAATGATTCATAATCAAGTGATTCCAAAAGTCCATCCGCATGGAGTTTCTTCATGCGCTTTACACCAATATGACCTAAACGGCAGTGCCATACGTATGTTGCACTATCATTATCAACTTTGCATCTTTTGGCATCAATATTATGAATATATGTATCACTACGATCGAGATTCAATAAACCATTCACATTGGGTGTATGACCATAGAAGGTTTTATTCATGTAAACAGAACAACAATTATTCTCTGACTTAAATGAATAACCGTATTGCAATAAACATGATCTAATCTTGTTCATGCTCAATGCAAACACCAAATAACATTTATTCAGGCTCAACACTAATCCTGAAGGTAGAGGGAGTGTGCGATGGTGATCATATCAATCTTGGAAACACTTCCAACACACATCGTCACCTCACCCTTAGCTAGTCTCTGTTTATTCTGTAACTCCTGTTTCGAGTTACTAATCTTAGCAACTGAACCGGTATCAAATACCCAGGGGCTACTACGAGCACCAGTAAGGTACACATCAATAACATGTTTATCAAATACACCTTTGTTTACTTTGTCAACCTTCTTATCCGCCAAGTATTTGGGGCAGTTCCGCTTCCAGTGACCATTTCCTTTGTAGTAGAAGCACTCAGGTATAGGCTTGGGTCCAGCTTTGGGCTTCTTCATGGGAGCGGCAACTTGCTTGCCATTCTTCTTGAAGTTCCCTTTTTTTCCTTGCCCTTTTTCTTGAAACTAGTGGTCTTGTTAACCACCAACTCTTGATGCTCCTTCTTTATTTCTACCTTCGCCGATTTCAGCATCGCGAAGAGATTTGGGAATCGTTTCCGTCATCCCTTGCATATTTATAGTTCATCACGAAGCTCTAGTAGCTTGGTGATAGTGACTGGAGAAATCTGTCAACCACTATCTTATCTGGAAGATTAACTCCCACTTGATTCAAGCGATTGTAGTACCCAGACATTCTGAGTACATGCTCACTGGCTGAGCTATTCTCCTCCATCTTGTAGGCAAAGTACTTGTCAGAGGTCTCACACCTCTCAACACAGGCATGAGCCTGAAATACCAATTTCAGCTCTTGGAACATCTATATGTTCCATGGTGTTCAAAACGTCTTTGGAGCCCTGATTCTAAGCCGTAAAGCATGGCGCACTAAACTATCAAGGAGTCATCAGATCGAGCTTGCCAAACGTTCATAACGTGTGCATCAGCTCCTGCAGCAGGTCTGTCATCTAGCGGTGCATTAAGGACATAATTCTTCTGTGCAGCAATGAGGATAATCCTCATATCATAGACCCAGTCTGCATTATTGCTACCATCATCTTTCAACTTAGTTTTCTCTAGGAACGTATAAAAAAACGGGGAAGCTACATCGCGAGCTATTGAACTACAACATAATTCGCAAAGACATTTTGACTATGTTCATGATAAATCTTAGTTCAATTAATCAAATTACTAATTAACTCCCACTTAAAGCAACATCCCTCAAGTTGTCTAAGTGATACATGATCCAAATCAACCAACCCATGTCCGATCATCATGTGAGATGGGGTAGTCATCAATGGTGAACATCTCTATGTTGATCATATCTACTATATGACTCACGTTCGACCTTTCGGTCTCCAGTGTTCCAAGACCATGTTTGTACATGCTAGGCTCGTCAGGTTTAACCCAAGTATTCCGCGTGTGTAAATCTGGCTTACACCCGTTGTATGTGAACGCAGAGTCTATCACACCCGATCATCATGAGGTGCTTCAAAACGACGAACTTTAGCAACGGTGCATACTCAGGGAGAACACTTTTATCTTGAAATTCAGTGAAGGGATCATCTTATAATGCTATCGCCGTTCTAAGCAAAATAAGATGCGTAAAGGATAAACATCACATGCAATCAAAATATGTGACATGATATGGCCATCATCATCTTGTGCTTTTGATCTCCATCTCCAAAGCATCGTCATGATCTCCATCGTCACCGGCTCGACACCTTGATCTCCATGGCACTTGCATATCATACAATAATTAAGAGACAACGCTAAGGCTCCTACTGGTTGTCGATATTACAAAACATGATCATCTCATACAACAACGTATATCACATCACGTCTTGACCGTATCACATAACAACGTACCCTGCAAAAACAAGTTAGGCATCTACTTTGTTGTTGCAAGTTTTACGTGGCTGCTACGGGCAACTAGCAAGAACCGTTCTTACCTACGCAAAACCACAACGGTGATTATCAAGTTTGCTGTTTTAACCTTCTTCAAGGACCGGCCGTAGTCAAATTCGATTCAACTAAAGTAGGAGAAACAGACACCCACCAGCCACCTTTATGCAAAACAAGTTGCATGTCAGTCGGTGGAACCGGTCTCATGTGCGTGGACATGTAAGGTTGGTCCGGGCCGCTTCATCCCACAATGCCGCCGAATCAAAATAAGATGTTGGTGGTAAGCAGCATGACCATCACCGCCCACAACTCCTTTGTGTTCTAATCGTGCATATCATCTACACATAGGCCTTGCTCATGATGCCACTGTTGGGGAACGTTGCATGGAAAACAAAAAAATTCTACGCACACGCAAGATCTATCCATGGAGATGCATAGCTACAAGAGGGGGAGAGCATCTACATACCCTTGTAGATCGCTAAGCGGAAGCGTTTATCACGCGGTTGATGTAGTCATACTCTTCGTGATCCGATCACGATCCAACCGATCTAGTGCCGAACGAACGGCACCTCCGAGTTTAGCACACGTGCGGCTCGATGATGTCTCCTCCTTCTTGATCCAGCAAGCGGGAGAGGAGAAGTAGATGGGATCACAACCAACACAATGACGTGGTGGTGTTGGTGGTGGTGGAGCACCGACAGCGCTTCGCTAAGCATCGCCGGGACGAGGCGGTGGAACTACGGAGTAACGGGAGAGAGAGGGGCGCCAAGGGCTTGGTGTGTCCTCTTGGGGTGCCCCCTCCCCTCTATATATAGGTGGAGGGGTGTGGGAAACAGCCCCTCCAAGCCCTAGGGCTCAGCTAAGGGGGAGAGGACTTGGAGTCGGCTCAGCTAAGAAGGAGAGGACTTGGACTCCAAGTCCAATCCTATTCCTACTAGGACTCCTTCCTTTTTTGCCTTCCCTAGCCACATGGACTTTTGAGGACTTGGTGCGCCTAGCCCAATAAGGCCAGGGCACCTCCCCGCAGCCCATGCTAGCCCTTGGGTCATGGTGGACCCACTTGTGGACTTCCGGACCCCTCCAGAATCTTCCAGGACCTTCTGGAAGCTTCCCTGTACAATACCGAAAAAACTGCACCTTTTTCCGAAACCCAAAATATGACTTCCCATATATAAATCTTTACCTCTCGACCATTCCGAGACTCCTCGTGACGTCTGGGATCTCATCTGGGACTCCGAACAATATTTGGTTACCACTCATCAAATATCCCAATACTACTCTAGCGTCAACGAACGTTAAGCGTGCGACCCTGCGGGTTCGGGAATTATGTAGTCATGACCGAGACACCTCTTCGGTCAATAACCAATAGCAGGACCTGGATGCCCATATTGATTCTTACTTATTCCACGAAGATCTTTTATCGGTTGAACCTTTATGACAACATACGTAATCCCCTTTGTCTGTCGGTATGTTACTTGCCCGAGATTCGATCGTCGGTATCTCCATACCTAGTTCAATCTCGTTACTGGCAAGTCTCTTTACTCGTTCTCTTTACTCGTTCTGTAATACATCATCTCGGAACTAACTCCTTAGTCACTTTGCTTGCAAGCTTCTTGTGATGCTGTATTACCGAGAGGGCCCAGAGATACCTCTCCGATACACGGAGTGACAAATCCCAATCTCGATCCATGCCAACTCAACAGACACCTTCGGAGATACCTATAGAGCATCTTTATGATCACCCAGTTACATTGTGACATTTGATAGCACACAAGGTATTCCTCTGGTATCCGGGAGTTGCATGATCTCATGGTCGAAGGAATATGTATTTGACATTAAGAAAGCAGTAGCAATAAACTGAACGATCATATGCTAAGCTAATGGATGGGTCTTGTCCATCGCATCATTCTCCTAATGATGTGATCCCGTTATCAAATGACAACTGATGTCTATGGTTAGGAAACCTTAACCATCTTTGATCAACGAGCTAGTCTAGTAGAGGCTCACTAGGACACGGTATTTGTTTATGTATCCACACATGTATTTAAGTTTCCGGTCAATACAATTCTAGCATGAATAATAAACCTTTATCATGATTAAGGAAATATAATAATAACCATTTTATTATTGCCTCTAGGGCATATTTCCATCAATTCCCCCATTGGAAGAGTGCCGAAAAAGGCCTCCAAATGGGATCTCGCGAGAACACAGACTTGCGGCGGCGGAAAAAGTATTTCGTGGACTCCTCTGTTGGTTTCCCAATTTTAGAGAATTTATAGAGGTGGAGTTAGGTCAAACGGAGCTACATGGGCCCCACAAGCCACCAGGGCGCGCCCACCCCCTAGGGCGCTCCCTGGTGCCTCGTGGACCACTCCCCCATCTTTTGGTCCTCTCCCGAAGCTTCCAGGGTCTCTTATGTCCAGAAAAAAATCTCCAAAAAGTTTCGTGCCATTTGGACTTTGTTTGGGTACTGATATTCTAGAAAAACAGAAACAAGCAAAAAACAGCAACTGGCACTGGGCACTAAGTTAATAGGTTAGTCCCAAAAATGATATATAATTGCTTGTAAATGTATATAAAACATCCAAGATTGATAGTATAATAGCGTGGAACAATAAAAAATTATAGATACGTTGGAGACGTATCAGATTCGCAAATCTTGCCCAATTACTCAGGTAAATCTTCAAGGTAGACTTCCAAACCTTCACAGGCTTCATTCACCGGCAATCCACAATGACTCTTGGATGCTTAGAACGCAACGCTAGCCAACTGGAAGTTCACAGGCTTCAAGTGTAACAAGTCTTCAGTTCACGCAGAACAGAATGTCTTCAGTGATGCTCAATCACTTTTGGGCTCTTGGTGTTTTGGGTTTTGTCCTCGCAAGGATTCTCTCTTAAAGGCTTCGGAGGTGGGTTGCTCTCAAACGACAATAGCCGTGTAATAACTCGGAGCACCCACCAACTTATGGTGGAGGGGGTGGGCTATTTATAGCCAGGAGGCAACCCAACATGATATGTCCGAAATGACCCTGGGTCAGTGGACAACCAACACGTGTCCAACAGTCGGATTTCAAACACACGCGGAAGCTTGACTTGGGCTCCATGTAAAGCCGACTTAACCAACTTTGGAAGAGGTTTTCTCTCATTGTCTCTTCGAAGACATACGATTTTTGGTTTAGCATCACGTCAGTTTCTGACTTTATTTACCTCGACCCCACTTAATAGTGCGGTGGTTTCTATGACTCAAAAAAGAAGAAAAATGAAACTACCAAAATACTAAGTCTTCACGCTCCATTGTCTTCAACCGAAAGTCTCCGCGTACCTTTATCTTCAACACGAATGCCTTCGCGAACCACCATTGTCTTCAATGTCTTCATACATTTTTGGGGGGTCATCTCTAATGGTTAACTGAATCTCCTAGGATTTTTACCTGTGTTCTCCTATGAATCTCACAAACACATTACCCTCTCAACCAAGTTTGTCGTCAATACTACAAAACCAACAAAGGGTGGCACTAGATGCACTTACAGTGTGGAACGACCCGGTCCACTTTTTGGTGTGGGCCTCGCGGTTGATGATGTCCGCAACCCAAGTCCCCCACGCTTGCTGGCGCACGAGAGGTATTTCCTCTGCGGTTCTCGCGACGGAGGGAGCTCGGGGAAGTTCGTGATGCAGTGAGCAGTGGCAGCATCGGAGAGGCGGCGGCGGCGGCGGCTTGAGGATGCGCCACTTGAAGGCGAACCGCGGGCGTGGCGGCACGGAGCGCCGATGATGTGATCCGGCCATTGGGAGGTGGGTCATCGGGAAACGGCGTGGGGAGTGATACGTCCATTTTGCATCATGCTTTTATATTGATATTTATTGCATTATGGTCTGTTATTACACATTCTAGCACAATACGTATGCCTTTTCTCTCTTATTTTACAAGGTTTACATAAAGAAGGAGAATGCCAGCAGCTGGAATTCAGGACTGGAAAAGGAGCAAATCTGAGAGACCTATTCTGCACAACTCCAAAAGTCCTGAAACTTCACGGAGAATTATTTTGGAATATATAAAAAATATTGGGCGAAGAAAGCACCTGAGGGGACCCACCAGGCAGCCACAAGGGTGGGGGGCGCGCCCTACCCCCTGGGCACTTCTCCCTACCTTGTGGGCCACGTGGCAGGCCCCCGATGCCCATCTTATGCTATATTATGCGTTTTGACCTGGAAAAAATAAGAAGGAAGCTTTCGGGATGAAGCGCCGCCGTCTCGAGGCGGAACCTGGGCAGAACCAATCTAGGGCTCCGGCGGAGCTGTTCTGTCGTAGAAACTTCCCTCCGGGAGGGGGAAACCGAAGCCATCGTCATCACCAATGATCCTCTCATCGAGAGAGGGTCAATCTCCATCAACATCTTCACCAGCACCATCTCCTCTCAAACCCTAGTTCATCTCTTGTATCCGATCTTTGTCTCAAAACCTCAGATTGGTACCTGTGGGTTGCTAGTAGTGTTGATTACTCCTTGTAGTTGATGCTAGTTGGTTTATTCGGTGGAAGATCATATGTTCAGATCCTGAATGCTATTCAATACCCCTCTGATTATGAACATGAATATGCTTTGTGAGTAGTTACATTTGTTTCTGAGGACATGGGAGAAGTCTTGTTATAAGTAATCATGTGAATTTGGTATTCGTTCGATATTTTGATGAGATGTATGTTGTCTTTCCTCTAGTGGTGTTATGTGAACGGCGACTACATGACACTTCACCATGATTTGGGCCTAGGGGAAGGCATTGGGAAGTAATAAGTAGATGATGGGTTGCTAGAGTGACAGAAGCTTAAACCCTAGTTTATGCGTTGCTTCGTAAGGGGCTGATTTGGATCCATATGTTTCATGCTATGGTTAGATTTATCTTAATTCTTCTTTCGTAGTTGCGGATGCTTGCGAGAGGGGTTAATCATAAGTGGGAGGCTTGTCCAAGGAAGGACAGCACCCAAGCACAGGTCCACCCACATATCAAATTATCAAAGTAACGAATGCGAATCATACGAGCATGATGAAAACTAGCTTGACAGTAATTCCCATGTGTCCTCGGGAGCGCTTTGCTTTATATAAGAGTTTGTCCAGGCTTGTCCTTTGCTACAAAAAGTATTGGGCCACCTTGCTGCACCTTAGTTACTTTTGTTACTTGTTACCCGTTATAAATTATCTTATCACACAACCATCTGTTACCGATAATTTCAGTGCTTGCAGAGATTACCTTGCTGAAAACCGCTTGTCATTTCCTTCTGCTCCTCGTTGGGTTCGACACTCTTACTTATCGAAAGGACTACGATAGATCCCCTATACTTGTGGGTCATCAAGACTCTTTTTTGGCGCCGTTGCCGGGGAGTGAAGCGCCTTTGGTAAGGAAACATTTATATTACGTGCTGAAATTTACTGTCACTTGTCACTATGGAAAATAATCCTTTGAGGGGCTTGTTCGGGGTATCTTCGCCTCGAACAGAAGAGCGAAGAGTTGCTCCTCAACCTACTGAACCTACTGAAAATATTTATTATGAAATTCCTTCGGGTATGATAGAGAAACTGCTAGCTAATCCTTGTGCAGGAGATGGAACATTACATCCCGATATGCACCTAATCTATGTGGATGAAGTTTGTGGATTATTTAAGCTTGCAGGTTTTCCCAAGGATGATGTCAAGAAGAAGGTCTTCCCTTTATCTTTGATGGGAAAGGCATTGACATGGTATAGGCTATGTGATGATATTGGATCATGGAACTACAACCGATTGAAATTGGAATTTCATCAAAAGTTTTATCCTATGCATCTGGTTCATCGTGATCGGAATTATATTTATAATTTTTGGCCTCGTGAAGGAGAAAGTATCGCTCAAGCTTGGGGGAGGCTTAATTCAATGTTATATTCATGCCCCAATCATGAGCTCTCAAGGGAAATTATTATTCAGAATTTTTATGCTCGGCTTTCTCGTAATGATCAATCCATGCTCGATACTTCTTGTACTGGTTCTTTTATAAAGAAGACTATTGAATTCAAATAGGATTTATTGGAAAGAATTAAACACAACTCTGAAGATTGGGAACTCGATGAAGGTAAGGAGTCAGGTATAAACCTTAAGTTTGATTGTGTTAAATCTTTTATGGATACCGATGCTTTTCGTGATTTTAGCACTAAATATGGACTTGACTCTGAGATAGTAGCTTCCTTTTGTGAATCATTTGCTACTCATGTTGATCTCCCTAAGGAGAAGTAGTTAAATATCATCCTCCCATTGAAGTAAAAGTAGTAGAACCTCTTAAAGTTGAAGAAGAAACTATTACTTATAATGTTGATCCTATTGTTCCTACTGCTTATATTGAGAAACCACCTTTTCCTGTTAGAATAAAGGATCATGCTAAAGCTTTAACTATGGTTCGTAAGAGTAATATTAGAACACCTACACCCCCTGAACAAATTAAAGTTGAACCTAGTATTGCTATGGTTAAAGATCTCTTGGTCGATAATATTGATGAGCATGTTATTTATTTCTGTGGTGAAGCTGCTAGAATTGCTAAACCTGATATTAAAGATAAACATAGGCCCGTCGTTGGCATGCCTATTGTTTCTGTTAAAATAGGAGATCATTGTTATCATGGTTTATGTGATATGGGTGCTAGTGTGAGTGCAATTCCTTATACCTTATATCGAGAAATTATGAATGATATTGCACCTGCTGAGATAGAAGATATTGATATTACTATTAAACTTGCCAATAGAGATACTATATCACCAATTGGGATTGTTAGAGATGTTGAAGTCTTGTGTGGGAAAATAAAATACCCTACTGATTTTCTAGTTCTTAGTTCCCCACAAGATGATTTTTGTCCCATTATATTTGGTATACCTTTCTTGAATACTGTTGTGCTAGGATAGACTGTGAGAAAGAAATTGTTACTGTAAGCTTTGGGGATGTGTCTCATGATTTTAATTTCTCTAAATTTCGTAGACAACCCCATGATAAATAATTGCCTAGTAAAGATGAAATAATTGGTCTTGCTTCTATTGTTGTGCCTCCTACTGATCCTTTAGAACAATATTTGCTAGATCATGAAAATGATATGTTTATGAATGAAAGAAAGGAGTTAGATGAAATATTCTTTAACCAAATGCCTGTTTTGAAACACAATTTGCCTGTTGAAATCCTTGGAGATCCTCCTCCACCCAAGGGTGATCCCGTGTTTGAGCTTAAACAATTACCTGATACTTTGAATTATGCTTATCTTGATGAAAAGAAGATATATCCTGTTATTATTAGTGCTAACCTTTTAGAGCATGAAGAAAAGAAATTATTGAAAACTCTAAGGAAGCACCGTGCCGCTATTGGATATACTCTTGATGATCTTAAGGGCATTAGTCCCACTCTATGTCAGCACGAATTTAATATGGAGCCTGATGCTAAACCAGTCATTGATCACCAACGACGGTTAAATCCTAAGATGAAGGAAGTGGTAAGAAATGAAATACTAAAACTTCTGGAGGCAGGTATAATTTATCCTATTGCTGATAGTAGATGGGTAAGTCCTGTTCATTGTGTCCCTAAGAAGGGAGATATTACTGTTGTTCCTAATGATAAGAATGAATTGATTCCACAAAGAATTGTTACAGGTTATAGAATGGTAATTGATTTTTGCAAATTAAACAAAGCCACTAGAAAAGATCATTACCCTCTACCTTTTATTGATCAAATGCTAGAAAGACTATCCAAACATACACATTTTTGCTTTCTAGATGGTTATTCTGGTTTTTCTCAAATACCTGTGTCAAAAGAGGACCAAAAAAAGACCACTTTTACTTGCCCTTTCGGTACCTTTGCTTATAGATGTATGCCTTTTGGTTTATGCAATGCACCTACTACCTTTCAAAGATGTATGACTGCTATATTCTCTGACTTTTGTGAAAAGATTGTTGAGGTTTTCATGGATGATTTCTCCATTTACGGAACTTCTTTTGATGATTGCTTAAGCAACCTTGATCGAGTTTTGCAGAGATGTGAAGAAACTAATCTTGTCTTGAATTAGGAGAAGTGCCACTTTATGGTTAATGAAGGTATTGTCTTGGGGCATAAAATTTCTGAAAGAGGTATTGAAGTTGATAAAGCTAAAGTAGATGCTATTGAAAAGATGTCGTGTCCTAAAGATATCAAAGGTATAAGAAGTTTCCTTGGTCATGCTGGTTTCTATAGGAGGTTTATTAAAGACTTCTCTAAAATTTCTAGGCCTCTCACTAATCTTTTGCAAAAAGTTGTTCCCTTTGTTTTTGATGATGATTGTGTAGAAGCATTTGAAATACTTAAGAAAGCCTTGATTACTGCACCTATTGTTCAACCACCTGATTGGAATCTACCCTTTGAAATTATGTGTGATGCTAGTGATTATGCTGTTGGTGCTGTTCTAGGACAAAGAGTTTATAAAAAATTGAATGTTATTCACTATGCTAGTAAAACTCTAGACAGTGCCCAGAGAAATTATGCTACTACTGAAAAAGAATTTTTAGCAGTTATTTTTGCTTGTGATAAGTTTAGATCTTATATTGTTGATTTCAAAGTAACTATTCACACTGATCATGCTGCTATTAAATACCTTATGGAAAAGAAAGATGCTAAACCTAGACTTATTAGATGGGTTCTCTTACTACAAGAATTTGATTTGCATATTATTGATAGAAAGGGAGCTGAGAACCCCCGTTGCAGACAACTTGTCTAGGTTAGAAAATGTTCTTGATGACCCACTACCTATTGATGATGGCTTTCCTAATGAGCAATTAGCTGTCATAAATGCTTCTCGTAATACTCCATGGTATGCTGATTATGCTAATTACATTGTTGCTAAATTTATACCACCTAGTTTTACATACCAGCAAAAGAAAAAGTTTTTCTATGATTTAAGACATTACTTTTGGGATGACCCACACCTTTATAAAGAAGGAGTAGATGGTGTTATTAGACGTTGTGTACCTGAGCATGAACAGGAATAGATCCTACGGAGGACACCATGCTGGAGATAGAACTGCACACAAGGTATTGCAATCTGGTTTTTATTGGCCTACACTCTTCAAGGATGCCCGTAAGTTTGTCTTGTCTTGTGATGAATGCCAGAGAATTGGCAATATTAGTAGACGTCAGGAAATGCCTATGAATTATTCACTTGTTATTGAACCATTTGATGTTTGGGGCTTTGATTATATGGGACCTTTTCCTTCCTCTAATGGGTATACACATATTTTAGTTGCTGTTGATTACGTTACTAAGTGGGTAGAAGCTATTCCAACTAGTAGTGCTGATCATAACACTTCTATTAAGATACTTAAAGAAGTTATTTTTCCGAGGTTTGGAGTCCCTAGATATTTAATGACTGATGGTGGTTCACATTTTATTCATGGTGCTTTCCGTAAAATGCTTGCTAAATATGATGTCAACCATATAATTGCATCTCCATACCACCCTCAGTCTAGTGGTCAAGTAGAGTTGAGCAATAGAGAGATTAAATTAATTTTGCAAAAGACTGTTAATAGATCTAGAAAGAATTGGTCTAAGAAACTTGATGATGCATTATGGGCTTATAGAACTGCTTATAATAACCCTATGGGTATGTCTCCGTATAAAATGGTTTATGGAAAAGCATGTCACTTACCTCTAGAACTAGAACATAAAGCGTATTGGGCTATTAAAGAGCTCAACTATGATTTCAAACTTGCCGGTGAGAAGAGGTTATTTGACATTAGCTCACTTGATGAATGGAGAACCCAAGCCTATGAGAATGCCAAGTTGTTTAAAGAAAAAGTTAAAAGATGGCATGACAAAAGGATACAAAAGCGCGAGTTTAATGTAGGTGATCATGTTTTGCTATACAACTCTCGTTTAAGAGTTTTTGCAGGAAAGCTTCTCTCTAAATGGGAAGGTCCTTACATTATCGAGGAGGTCTATCGTTCCGGTGCCATTAAGATCAACAATGCCAAAGGCACCAACCCAAAGGTGGTAAACTGTCAAAGAATCAAACATTATATTTCAGGTACTCCCATAAATGTCGAGACGAATATTATCAATACTGTAACACCGGAGGAGTACATAAGGGATACTTTCCAGAATGTTTCAGACTCCGAAAAGGAATAGGTATGTGGTACGGTAAGTAAACCGACTCCAAAACTGTTCTAATTGCAATTTTTCTCCATTATGGAATATTTAAAAAATTAGGAAAATTAAAAGTAGTCCGAAAAGTGCACGAGGAAGCGACAAGGTAGGGAGGCGCGCCCTACCCCCCTGGGCGCGCCCCCGCCCTTGCCGCCACCTCGTGTGCCCTCCGGACTCCGTTTTCTTGCACAATACTTCTTTTGGTCGGTAAAAATTCATTATATAATCTCTCGAAGATTTTGACCACCGTACCACAGCAATATCTCCTGTTGTTGTTTTGAGCTGTTTTTCTAATAGATCCAAATCGCCATGACGTCTCCAAGCGCCCCCAAGGACAAGTTTTTCGAGAAGGTCATCAACCCTTATCTCGCGGAGGTGCTGCAACACCCTCAAAACATTGAGCTACGTGAGGGTGTGCTGCACATCCGTGATACCGAAGGGCCTAAGAAGACCGGAAGCGTGGAGACAAGGCTCGAAGCAATGGAGCAGCAAGTCTTCAAGTGCCAAGGGATGGTGGAACGCGGACTCAACGCCAACCACATGATGATCGCTGAATTTACTAGTGGTCACAAGCTGGATGCCGAGAACATTGGGGAGGCCATCTTCAAGCTTCATGAGAAAATCGAGCATTTCCAAGCCTAGATCTATGACCTGCAGAACCAAAACTATGAGTATGAATATAGATTTAAGAGGATGAGTTTGGCTGCAGATTTGAGGATCCCGGAGACTCGTTCATCTTTTTACGATGGTGAACCTATGCCTTGGAAGACAGAGGATAAAATTTCATCATCAACAACTCCACCATCACCACCTCCGAAGAAAGAGATCTAAATACATGGGTATGGGCACTCCCCTTGGCAACTGCCAAGCTTGGGGGAGGTGCCCCGGTATCCTATCACCATCACATCTTTACTTTTACCGTTTTTCTTAGTTCGATCCTTTTGGTTATATTTTGATCTAGTAGAATAAAGTTTTAGTAAGATCTAGCTTTGAGTTTTGCTTTATATTCCCTCTATGTAATCAAGTCCGTGAGTTATATATAATAAAGAGTAGTTTTGAGTTGAGGGCTTTGCTTTCTTGCTATGATCTTGAGGGAATAAATAAAAGAAAGAATAAAAAGAAATAAAAAGATCGTATAATGATCTTATGGAGAGTGATGACTTCACATGTAAAGAGTATGATGAATAAAAGTTGTTGAGAGTTGACAAACATAGTTTTGGTCATTGTTGCAATTAATAGGAAGTAATAAAGAAAGAGAGGTTTCACATATAAATATACTATCTTGGACATCTTTTGTAATTGTGAGCACTCATTAAAATATGGCATGCTAAAAAGTTGATGTTGGACAAGGAAGACAACATA
Source organism: Thinopyrum elongatum (assembly GCA_011799875.1). Lineage (NCBI taxonomy): Eukaryota > Viridiplantae > Streptophyta > Magnoliopsida > Poales > Poaceae > Thinopyrum > Thinopyrum elongatum. The sequence continues at coordinate 404,722,152 of CM022299.1, read as the reverse complement.
ATGGGTTATGTTTTCTTATATCCGAATAGAAGTTATAGTGTCTTGGATCCTCCAACATGTTGAGCTTGCTTTTCCCTCTTATGCTAGCCAAATCCTTTGCACCAAGTAGGGATACTACTTGTGCATCCAAACATCCCTTAAACCAGTTTTGCCATGAGAGTCCACCATACCTACCTATGGATTGAGTAAGATCCTTCAAGTAAGTTGTCATCGGTGCAAGCAATAAAAATTGCTCTCTAAATATGTATGATCTGTTAGTGTGAAGAAAATAAGCTTTATACGAACTTGTGATATGGAAGAAATAAAAGCGACGGACTGCATAATAAAGTTCTTTATCACAAGCGGCAATATAAAGTGATGTTCTTTTGCATTAAGATTTGGTGCATCCAACAATAAAAGCGCATGACAACCTCTGCTTCCCTCTGCGAAGGGCCTATCTTTTACTTTTATCTTCTACCCTTACACAAGAGTCATGCTGATCTTCACCTTTCCTTTTTATACTTTTTCTTTTGTCAAGCACTATGTGTTGGAGAAGGATCCAGATATATATATCCACTCGGATGTAGGTTATCATAAAGTATTATTGTTGACATTACCCTTGAGGTAAAAGGTTGGGAGGCGAAACTATAAGCCCCTATCTTTCTCTGTGTCCAACTGAGGCTTCGAACCCGTAAGTATCACGTGAGTGTTAGCAATTGTGAAAGATTAAATGATAGTTGAGTATGTGGACTTGCTGAAAAGCTCTTGAATTGACTCTTTCTGTTGTTATGACAAATTGCAATTGCTTCAATGACTGAGATCATAGTTTGTTAGTTTTCAATGAAATTTCTGATTCATACTTTACCTTGTGAACGAATTGTTACTTTAGCATAAGAAATTATATGACAATATTTGTTGTTGTTCTAAAGATGATCATGATGCCCTCATGTCCGTATTATATTTTATCGACACCTCTATCTCTAAACATATGGACATATTTTTCGATTTCGGCTTTCGCTTGAGGACAAGCGAGGTCTAAGCTTGGGGGAGTTGATACGTCCATTTTGCATCATGCTTTTATATTGATATTTATTGCATTATGGACTGTTATTACACATTCTAGCACAATACTTATGCCATTTCTCTCTTATTTTACAAGGTTTACATAAAGAAGGAGAATGCCGGCAGCTGGAATTCTGGACTGGAAAAGGAGAAAATCTGAGAGACCTATTCTGCACAACTCCAAAAGTCCTGAAACTTCACGAAGAATTATTTTGGAATATATAAAAAATATTGGGCGAAGAAAGCACCTGAGGGGACCCACCAGGCAGCCACAAGGGTGGGGGGCGCGCCTCCCTGCCTTGTGGGCCACCTGGCAGGCCCCCGATGCCCATCTTCTGTTATATGATGCGTTTTAACCTGGAAAAAATAAGAATGAAGCTTTCGGGACGAAGCACCGCCGTCTCGAGGAGGAACCTGGGTAGAACCAATCTAGGGCTCCGGCGGAGCTGTTCTGCCGGAGAAACTTCCCTCCGAGAGGGGGAAATCGAAGCCATCATCATCACCAACGATCCTCTCATCGAGAGGGGGTCAATCTCCATCAACAGCTTCACCAGCACCATCTCCTCTCAAACCCTAGTTCATCTCTTGTATCCGATCTTTGTCTCAAAACCTCATATTGGTACCTGTGGATTGCTAGTAGTGTTGATTACTCCTTGTAGTTGATGCTAGTTGGTTTATTCGATGGAAGATCATATGTTCAGATCCTTAATGCTATTCAATACTCCTCTGATTACGAACATGAATATGCTTTGTGAGTAGTTACGTTTGTTCCTGAGGACATGGGAGAAGTCTTGTTATAAGTAATCATGTGAATTTGGTATTCGTTCGATATTTTGATGAGATGTATGTTGTCTTTCCTCTAGTGGTGTTATGTGAATGTCGACTACATGACACTTGACCATGATTTGGGCCTAGGGGAAGGCATTGGGAAGTAATAAGTAGATGATGGGTTGCTAGAGTGACAGAAGCTTAAACCCTAGTTTATGCGTTGCTTCGTAAGGGGCTGATTTGGATCCATATGTTTCATGCTATGGTTAGATTTATCTTACTTCTTCTTTCGTAGTTGCGGATGCTTGCGAGAGGGGTTAATCATAAGTGGGAGGCTTGTCCAAGGAAGGACAGCACCCAAGCACCGGTCCACCCACATATCAAATTATCAAAGTAACGAGCGCGAATCATACGAGCATGATGAAAACTAGCTTGACAGTAATTCCCATGTGTCCTTAGGAGCGCTTTGCTTTATATAAGAGTTTGTCCAGGCTTGTCCTTTGCTACAAAAAGGATTGGGACACCTTGCTTCACCTTAGTTACTTTTGTTACTTGTTACCCGTTATAAATTATCTTATCACACAACCATCTGTTACCGATAATTTCAGTGCTTGCAGAGATTACCTTGCTGAAAACCGCTTGTCATTTCCTTCTGCTCCTCATTGGGTTCGACACTCTTACTTATCGAAAGGACTATGATAGATCCCCTATACTTGTGGGTCATCAGGGAGTCGCCGATGGCGGGGGATGGGGAGGCGGAGAGAAAGAGGAGGTGAAGTGGATTTTTTTACTCGACCATCGAGCGGTGGAGTAAATATAGGGGCGGGCTACGCGGCTGGGGATAATTTATCCTCCACTAATGCCGATTGGGGATAAACTAGGTCCCAATTAAAGGAGTAAAACTGAGTCTTTACTCCTCTAACCGGTTATTGGGGATCGGTTAGAAAAGCACTAAGGGCGTCTCACACCCAAACGGGACACCCCATCCGTCCACACACCGGGGACCGGTCCGTGGACACTAATGTGGGAGCCGGGCATCCAACCGTAGCCATATACATTTTAAACCGGATTTCAATAAACTAGACGAATTACATGCAACCGGATGATTTTCATCTAAATTGGAGCACATTAATTAAGTTTTTGACATATTTTAATTAAAAAAAGACCAAACTTAAACCTAACCTACGGCAGCGCCCATCCCCATGTCCCTGTGTTCCCTTCCGTCAATCACCGGGCTCACCTCGTTGTCTCCATGAGCGGCAGTGATAAGAGCCGGGAAGTGAAGGTGCGGTCGCCGGCGAGGAAGAGTAGACCATGCGAGACGAACCAGACCACTTGGGACATGAGGCCCTGCCACCTCCCATGCCCCACCCATTCTCGTCAGAGTCCATGACCTGCCCGTTACCAGTGGATATGAGGTCCACGATGGACGTGGAGAGGCCGGCACGCTTGTCATCCCACTAGCGCGGCCAACCGTTTGGCGGCACGTAGGACACACAGCTGGCGGTGTTCTCATCCGCGGTCACCTGCACTGCCTCTACATTGCGAGCGGCTGATACGTCTCTGTCGTATCTATAATTTTTGATTGTTCCATGCCAATATTATACAACTTTCACATACTTTTGGCAACAATTTATATGGTTTATTGGACTAACATATTGATCCAGTGCCCAGTGCCAGTTCCTGTTTGTTGCATGTTTTTTGTTTCGTAGAATATCCATATCAAACAAAGTCTAAACGTGATAAAAATTTACAGATAATTATTTTGGAATATATGTAATTTTTGGGAGGTGGAATCAATGCAAACGGAGGTCCACGGCCTCCACTACCCACCAGGGCACGGCCTACCCCCCTGGCGTACGGTGGTGCCTAGTGGGCACCTCGTAAGTCGGTTGGGGATCTTCTTCGGCCGTAAGGAAGCTTATATCCGGAAAAAAAATCATGTTAAAATTTTAGCGCAATCGGAGTTACGGATCTCCAGGAATTTAAGAAACGGTGAAGGGCCAGAAAACAGGAACGCGAAACAGAAGAGAACAGAGAGAGAGAGATCCAATCTCGGAGGGGCTCTCGCCCCTCCGCCGCCATGGAGGCCATGGACCAGAGGGGAAATCCTCCTCCCATCTAGGGGGGAGGCCAAGGAAGAAGAAGGAGGAGGAGGGCTCTCTCCCTCTCTCTCCCGGTGGCGCTGGAGTGCCGCCGGGGCAAGGATCATGACAGCGATCTACATCAACAACCTTGCTACCATCAACACCAACTTTCTCCCCCTCTATGTAGCGGTGTAACCTCTCTATTCCCTCTATAATTATGTACTTGAACATGGTGCTCAACACTATATATTATTATCCAGTGATATGTGGTTATCCTATGATGTTTGAGTAGATCTGTTTTGTCCTACGGGTTGATTGACGATCATGATTGGTTTGAGTTGTATATTTTATTTTGGTGTTGTCCTATGGTGCCCTCCATGTCGCGCAAATGTGAGGGATCCCCACTGTAGGGTGTTGCAGTACATTCATGATTTGCTTATGGTGGGTGGCATGAGTGACTGAAACACACACCCGAGTAAGTGGGTTGTTGCATATGGGAGTAAAGAGGACTTGATACTTAATGCTATGGTTGGGTTTTACCTTAATGATCTTTAGTAGTTGCGGATGCTTGCTAGAGTTCCAATCATAAGTGCATATGATCCGAGTACAGAAAGTATGTTAGCTCATGCCTCTGCCTCGTATAAAACTGCAATAATGGTTACTGGTCTAGTTATCAATTGCCTAGGGAAAAATAACTATCTCGTGTGACAAAAGCTTTTCTACTAAACAACTAACTTTTATTATGTTGCAATTTATTCATAGTTTTATTCTCGCAAAGTACTTCTAGTTTTATTCTTGTTCTAGGTAAAGTGAGCATTAAGTGTGCGTAGAGTTGTATCGGTGGTCGATAGAACTCGAGGGAATATTTGTTCTACCTTTAGATCCTCGTTGGGTTCGACACTCTTCTTTATCGAAAAAGGCTACAAACGATCCCCTCTACTTGTGGGTTATCAAGACCTTTTTCTGGCGCCGTTGCTGGGGAGCAATAGCGTGGGGTGAATATTCTCGTGTGTGCTTGTTTGCTTTATCACTAAGTAGATTTTATTTTCTGTTCTAAGTTGTTCTCTATCTCTAGTTATGGATATGGAACACGAAATACCAAAAGAATTAGTTGTACTTGCTACTCATGGAGATGGGGAACCTCCTAAAACCCTCGATGCTCGTTATGTGAAAAATATTAAACACTAGTTTGATAATCCTAAGAAAACCCCATTCAACTTGATAATGGGAGATACATTGGATCAACATGAATACTTTAGGGATTATAGCTTGACTCAAAAAGGAAACTCTTATGGGATCCAATTGATTATTTGCAATGGTATGCTTCGAATTTATGCTTGAGATATGATTATACTTGTTGCTCTAGGATGAAGGATCCATACCTTCCCTTTTCATGTGAATTTAATGATAATGAAACCTTGGCTGCTTATGCTAATGGTAGATATGATTACTATGATGTGGAACAAATAGAAGAATTTGTTGCTTTTTAAGGGTGCTTATGAAATTGAATCTCTGTTTGAAAAGTATGAAGATTATGATGATGCTGTTTATAGGCCTGAAAATTTTGCTATACTTAAATATTGCTATGAGAATTATAAATACAATTCCGATATTGATGTATTTATTGAGAAAGTCTCCGCTGTCCAAGAAGAGACTAATATTTTGCAGGAAACTATGGAAGAAGAAATTGATGAAACTGTGAGCTCATTGGATGAAAAAGATGATGAGGAGAGCAAAGAACAAAAGGAGGAAGAGCGGATTGATCACCCGTGCCGACCTTCTAATGAGAGTAACTCTTCAACTCATACATTGTTTAATGTCCCTTCATTCTTACCAAAGGATGAATGCTATAATAATTGCTATGGTCCCGTTGATTCATTTGAAATATCCCTTTTTGATGAACTTGATGCTTGCTATGCTTATGGTCAAGATGCCAATTTTAATTATGCTTATGGAGATGAACTTGCTATAGTTCCTTATGTTAAGAATGAAATTGTTGCTATTGCACCCAAACTTAATAGTCCTATTATCTTTTTGAATTCTCCCAACTACACTATATCGAAGAAGTTTGCTCTTATTAAGATTATATTGATGGGCTGCGATCTACCATAACACATGATGATTTTGATGAATATAATATGCATGTGCTTGCTACTCCTACTTGCAATTAATATGATAGAGAAACTACATCTCCGCCTCTCTATGCATCCAACATGATAAAATTGCAAGAGACTTCTTATGATATGTATTGGCCTTTACTTGATGTGCATGATTTGTTCTTTTATGACATGTCGATGCATAGGAAGAGAGTTAGACTTCGTCATGATATATGTTTCTTTGTGCTCACTAGTAAATTATAAATCATTGCTAATTAAAATTGGCTTTAATATACCTTGGGATCCGGGTGGATCGATTACTTGAGCACTTTATGCCTAGCTTAATGGCTTTAAAGAAAGCGCTACCAGGGAGACAACCCAGAAGTTTTAGAGAGTCATTTTATTCTGTTGTGTGCTTTTATAAAGTTAAAAAACAAAAAAATATAGAGGGGAACTTAAAACTTTACAAAAAGAAAAGTGAAAGTGAGAAAGACGAGCACCGTGGAAGCGGGAGCATGCCTTGAACTTTGTTCATGCCCATGAAAACTTTGTGAATCTTGAATTACAGAAACTTTTCAAAAAAAAACAATTATCCCCTTGTACAAATCCATTGTATTATAAAAATAATGTGCGAAGATTTTCCTTTAGGATGTTTAGATTGCTTGTTTGGTATGTGCGGTGCAAAACAGAAACTTTGGCTGTAGTGCGTGAATTTACATTTTTTACGGGAGTGTCAAAAGTTTATGAAATTTCTACACAGTACTGCTATGAATTTTTTTTATTTTCCCCTAATTTTTCAGAATTTTTAGAGTTACACAAGTATGGTCAATGTTTAGATTGGAATATATGTGATTTTTGGGAGGTGGAATCAACGCAAACGGAGGCCCACGGCCTCCACTACCCACCAGGGCGCGGCCTACCCCCCTAGCATGCGGTGGTGCCTAGTGGGCACCCCGTAAGTCGGTTGGGGCTCTTCTTCGGCCGCAAGGAAGCATATATCCGGAAAAATTTGTGTTAAAATTTTAGTGCAATCGGAGTTACGGATCTCCGAAAATTTAAGAAATGGTGAAGGGCCAGAAAATAAGAGTATGAAACAGAAGAGAACAGAGAGAGAGAGAGAGAGAGAGAGAGAGAGATCGAGATCCAATCTCGGAGGGGCTCTCGCCTCTCTGCCGCCATGGGGGTCATGGACCAGAGGGAAAACTGTAGGATCGAAAGTATGTCTAGAGGGGGGGGGGGCGGTGATTAGACTACTTGACCAAATAAAAATCTTTCCTTTTCCCAATTTTTAGTTGTGGGCAGAATTTTGCAATTATGAAAAGTCAAGCAATCAACCTACACATGCAATTCTAAGAGTATAGCAGCGGAATGTAAAACATTGCATATGAAGGTAAAGGGAAGGGTTTGGATAAGGCAAACACAATGGAGACACGAAGATTTTTGGCGTGGTTTTGATAGGTGGTTCTATCGTATGTCCACATTGATGGAGACTTCAACCCACGAAGGGTAACTGTTGCGCGAGTCCACGGAGGGCTCCACCCACGAAGGGTCCACGAAGAAGCAACCTTGTCTATCCCACCATGGCCATCGCCCACGAAGGACTTGCCTCACTCGGGTAGATCTTCACGAAGTAGGCGATCTCCTTGCCCTTACAAACTTCTTGGTTCAAATCCACATCACGACGGAGGATCCCAAGCGACACCTAACCAATCTAGGAGACACCACTCTCCAAAAGGTAATAGACGGTGTGTTGATGATGAACTCCTTGCTCTTGTGCTTCAAATGATAGTCTCCCCAACACTCAACTCTCTCTCACAGATTTGGCTATGGTGGAAGAGGGATTTGAGTGGAAAGCAACTTGGGGAAGGCTATAAATCAAGGTTCAAATGGTTGGAATGGAATCTCTTGATCTCAACACATGAGTAGGTAGCTCTCTCTCAGAAAATGAATGGTGGAAGTGTAGGCACGTTCTGATGGCTCTCTCACAAATGGAGAGGGGGGTGGAGGGGTATATATAGCCTCCACACAAAATCCAACCATTACACACTTTTGACTCATCTCGGTGGCACCGATTAGTTAAACTCGGTGGCACTGATCTGTTAAAAAATATGAACGTTGGGAATCTCAGTGGGACCGATGTGCTAGGGCTTAGGGCAACCTCCACACAAAATCCAACCGTTACACACTTTTGACTCATCTCGGTGGCACCGATTAGTTAAACTCGGTGGCACCGATCTGTTCAAAAATATGAATGTTGGGAATCTCGGTGGGACCGACTGGAACAACTCGGTGAGACCAAAGTGAAGCAATAAGGCAACAGAGAGTTGGCAAGCCATCTCGGTGAGACCGATTGCAATTCTCGGTGAGACCAAAATTATTGCAACAAGTAACAGAGAGTTGGCAAGGCCATCTCGGTGAGACCGAGATCCATATCGGTGTGAACGAACTGTTAGGGTTTCTGGCAGTGGCTATGTCAAGATGAACTCGGTGGCTACGGATAGGAAATATCGGTGGGGCCGAGTTTGGAATTTAGGGTTTTGACATGTTTGGATAGATAAAGTGGCTAAGGGTTTTGGAGCAATATCACTAAGCACTTTAGCAAGTAGACCATTATGCAACACCTCATCCCCTTTTAATAGTATTCGCTTTCCTATGGACTCAGTGTGATCTTGGATCACTTAAATAAAGATGAAGAGTCTTGAGCTTTTGCCAATCCTTGTCCTTAGCATTTTGAGGGGTCCACATCTCTATGTCATGCCATGCCAATCACTGAACATCCTGAAATATTTATCTTGAATGAACATTAGTTCAATGAGATATGTGTTGTTATGAGTTACCAAAACCACCCGGGGATTAGTTGCACTTTCAATCTCCCCATTTTTGGTAATTGATGACAACATATAGATCAAAGCTTCGAAAAATGATTAAATGAATGAAATACATCATCGCTTTGAGAAGTATGTGATAAGTGAAAGATCGTGGATGTCGCCAAGAGGGGGGGTGAATAGGCGCTTTAAAATAACTAGCAAATATGTCCGTGCGTTGCAACGGGAGAAAACAGCCCCCACACGCCTTACCCACTGAACATGGCTAAAGTCTTCACCCTTATGCCCCTAACATAATAAACATGACTAATACCTCACCTTTAGGTACACATCCTCCATTTCAATATGACATCAGGCCCATGCTTTCACTTGTCCTCTTTATCGTCCTCGTCGCCGGTGGTCGCAGTACCAGTTGTCACTAACCAAGTTTCGCCATGTCCAATAGCTGGATTGTTGAGCCCCCTTCGTGTCCAGCGAGATCAAGAGCGTTGAACAAAGATGTTTTTATAACTGGCTAATATAATAGGGAAAAGCACTACACTAATATATGTCTGTGTTACCATGTAAATTGAGTAGTTTGTGTTAAATAGACCATGGAAGCTTAGTTGGAGTCCTCATGCATTATGACGGGTGTCACTTGGCCAAGCGAGGCTAGTCATACGTGAAGACGCAATGGAAGATTTCTTTTTATTTCTTTCTCTCTCCTAGTTATTTCATTCCTTTGTCAGGTCTCATGTCATTTGACATGCAGTTGTCTCAACTAAACTTCCCACCTTTATTTTTTTGTCACATCGCTCCTTACCCTTAGCTTATTGATTCCCAAGTCAGCTCCTTCATACCTAAAAGATCAAAAAAAGTATATCAACTGGAAGGATTATCTGTAAGAAACCAAGTTGGGACTATTTAAAAAACAAAACAACCTTCGCCTAAACACAAACATTGTCGTGGGAAAACACAGCCACCTATGGGGCCATCGGCCCCTTGTGGTTCGGTAGGGGGGAAGGACGCATTGCACAAAGAGCGGAGGGCACGGAGCAGCATGGTAGCGATCACACGGGTAGTTTTTACCCAGGTTTGGGCCGCCGCGAGGCGTAAAACCCTACCCCTACTTTGGTGGATTGATGAGAGGACCGTGGTGGAGACGCAGCGCTCTAGCCCGGCAAGGTCGCCTCGGGGCGAGAGCAGCTATGCGTGTATGAGTGTACAAGGGTTCGAATACTTTCTAAGGTTGCCATGGCCCTCCTTTTATAGATCAAGGGGTCACAACAATGGCAAATCAGTCATTGCGTACTGGTTAGATAGCAAACAGTGCTATCATACCTAACTCTGCAGACAAGACAGAGCGCATTAAATGCACCACTTAGTGTCACATCATAGCGTAGCCCGGCAAGCCTTGCCATGCTATTCGGCCACCTTCTCGTCTACCTGTGTGACATGTCCCTGGACGGGTGTCTTTTAGAGGTGATTTCCTCTGGAAGTGGCTGCCATGTGCCAAATAACGGCCACTTAGTCACTTGGGGGCTCGACACCTCACCGATCGATGACTTGCGTTGCCGTGAGGTGGAGCGGTGGAGCCTTGGCGGGGTAATCCGCCCTCGGCGTCCTCGGCAAGCCTGCCGGGGCAATCTTGAGACTTGTCTTCGGGGCAACTTCGTCCCCGCTAGGCTCGCCTGCCCGGCAAGGGAGGTTTTTCCTTAGTGGTATCTTGCTCCTTTGGTTGGTCTTGGTCTTCTTGATCCGCCCTTCGATTTCTCAAAGAGCTGATCTCTTCGGCTTGGTCTTGTCTTGGATGCTGCAACCTTGTTCTCGAGCCTGTGTACAGTCTGGTCAACACACCTGGGGTTTGTTGCACCGATAGGAGCCCCTGGGCTTGGCCTGAACGCGCTGCCGAGCGTCGTCGGGGTAGGCCCTGTCCAGTACACAGGCGGGGAGGCTGCGGTAGCTCACCCTTTGGGATCTTCTTTGGTTCTTCATTAATCTGAGCTTGAGTCAGTTTCCGATTTTCCCATGCGTCGTGTAACACCAATTGTAGTGGGGCCATCCCTGTAATGGCCCGTGAATGACTTTAACGCACGGGTGAGTAACTGCCAATTCACTCTTCCCACCACGTTCTTATCCCTTGCCACGTATGCTGCATGCATTGAGTGGGGTAGGTAACGGAGGCGCGTGGTGTGGGAGAGAGCGTCATGGCAGGGGCCCGGTCTTCTTGGGTTGGTGGAGAGGGGTGGCGGTTACCCGCCGAGGGATCAGCCCCCAGCCCCAGCTCGCCTATAAAAAGGGGGGGCGAGGAGGAGCGGAAGTGCTCATCCACACACCTCTTCTCCCCATTCCCTGCCTTCTTCTTCCTATGTTGAGAGGGAGAGACTAGGGCCAGGCCCTGGGCTCTAGCTTGGGGTCGATGACGCCGAACACTTGTGTAGGCGCCCGGGGAGTGAGTCTGGTCCGGGGCCGAAGGGGATGCGGTGGTCGAGGATGTGGGTGCCGAGTCGCCCGCAGTGTGGGAGGCGTCATGCTTCTCCACAATGGAGAAACGCTCGTCTCCCTCACACGAGCCGGTTATCCGGTGAGGAACGTCATCCCTCGCTGCGGGTCGCCGAGGCTCGTTGCCCTGACGACGGGGCCCTTGGGGCTTCCGGCGCCTGTTTGGGGTGCATCACTCGGGATCCTTGGTAATCCCAGTGCTGTTCCTTCCGGCAGAGTCGGGGCAAACGCTGAAGATGGTGGCACCTTCCTGCCTTCTAAGGTGGGGAGCGGTGCTTCTTGCGTGCCTCGGATGTCGCCGTCGCCTGCTGTTTCTTCGAGGGAGGTGACAGCCCGAGGGGCTGGCGTCCTCCCGGAGTGGTATTGATGAAGAAAGAATGAGGGAAGACGGAGAAGGCGGGTGGCAGGCCGTCAGGTCGGAGTACGATGGCACCGACGCCTTCGTCTCGTATGGCCGGCACGCTGCCTCGTCTTTCCACTCTTCCCCTCCTTCCCTGGCACCATCATCATCGGCCTCTTTAGGACGGTTGCCGGGGAGGGGGTCGCTCTCTTGGTGCCTTCGCCTCCTCCAGCAGTCTTCCAGCTGAGCTCCGGCGGTTCCCCCTGCCGGTGCTTGCGCTGGGGCTTCTTGCTGGTCCTGGAGGTGGTGACCAGGGCACCGCCGAGCTGCTCCTTCCGCCCCTCTCCTTCGCAGCCTCACCACTCTCGATCTTGTCAGGCCGCGCCCGGCAAGCCCTGATGGGATCGGGTTGGGCTTCCGCTCAGGCACTCCTTTTGTCCTCTTCTCTTCCCACCGTAGTGCCTAGGAGGAGAGGGACAAGAAAGGGATTACGGGGCACTTATCTTTTTTCAGTTAAAAATGTGTAGGCATTGGCCAAACTTTAGTCTAAATAATGTAAACTTCCTTATCCATGTGTGTGTTCTGTAAGATCTGTACTTGCTTATCAGCATATTTAATGAAAAAGACAAGCTTTGCTGGGTACTTGTGCATGTATCATATCCATGTAGAGGTGAAATGACTCTATACATTCGAGTAAACAAGTTTCCCCGGCAGGCTATCCTGCCGGTGCCCTCAGTTTGTTGCCGCGGGGCTAGGCCTGTCGGGCACAAAACCATAAGAAGGGACCAGCCCCCCGCTGAACCTTTTCCGTTAAAGGCCACTGCGACCACCCTGACCGAAGCAGCGTTCGAGTCAAAGGGTAGGAGCACCTATGTTTCGAAGGTGGTGGGGTTTTCATATGCGCAAGTTTTCAAATTACAGAACAGGTATGGATAAGAAGGAACTTATCTGTTTGGTCTGCCGGGGATCGTCATGTAGACTCGTCTTCATTTCTTCTCTTCGGGATCAAGTCCACGGCAAGAACCCTGCAACTTAGTGTAGATGAAAACAATGCCACATGCGACCTTATCTAGATGATCATGCTATGCTCATGATATGCTTATGCATGCATGCAAGTTTCGGGGGCCCCCCATCGCTTCGTTTATTTCTCTGTTGCTCAGGGTCTGCGCCTGGCTTTGTACAAAGGGTTACATGCAACTTCGGCAAGGCTTGTACAAAAGGGTGGCTGCCGGGCAGGGCCCGACAGCCGCGCCTTACGGGTAGAACTTATGGAGATGCTCAATGTTCCATGAGTTTTACAATTGAATACCATCTCCGGTCTCCAGACGGACTGCGCCAGGTCTGGTGACTCGTACTACCCGGTAAGGACCTTTCCACTTCGGCATCAACTTGTTTGCACCCTTGGCGGACTGAACACGCCTAAGGACAAGGTCGCCTTCCTCAAAGCTCCGGGCATGAACCCTGCGGCTGTGATAGCGACGCAGGGCTTACTGGTAGCGTGCAGCACATGTAGCAGCCCGGAGACGGTTCTCCGCAAGTAGCACAGCGTCGCCACACCGGTGCTGTTCCTGCACTACTTCATCATAGGCAAGCACTCGAGGAGACTCGAATATGAGTTCCGTGGGGATAACTGCTTCTGCCCCATAGACTAGGGAGAAGGGAGTCTGCCGAGTAGCTCGATTTGGTGTCGTACGGAGGGACCAAAGAACCACCGGCAGCTCGTCGATCCATCGGCTGCCGCACTTCTGCAGCCTATCAAAGGTTCTTGTCTTGAGACCTCGCAGCACTTCAGCATTCACCCTCTCAGCTTGCCCGTTGCTTCTGGGATGGGCCACAGAGGCAAATGAGACCTTGCTTCCGAGGGCATGAACGTATTGCATGAAGGTGCGGCTTGTGAATTGGGTGCCATTGTCGGTGATGATTCGGGCAGGTACCCCGGAGCGGCACACCAATCCTTTCAAGAACTTGATAGCTGACTGTGTGGTCACCTTTCTCACGGGCTCTACTTCCGGCCACTTTGTAAACTTGTCGATTGCGACGAACAAGAATTCAAAGCCCCCGGTAGCACGGGGGAAGGGGCCCAAGATGTCGAGCCCTCAGATCGAAAATGGCCATGACAAAGGGATTGTTTGGAGAGCTTGAGCAGACTGATGGATATTCTTGGAGTGGAACTGGCAGGCTTCACACTTGGTGACTAGCTCAATTGCGTCTTGGAGGGCTGTGGGCCAGTAGAAACCTTGCCGGAAAGCTTTCCCGACCAAGGCCCTTGATCTGATGTGGGAGCCACACATACCCTTGTGTATCTCTGCCAGCAGTTCCTTTCCTTCTTCCCGGTAAATGCACTTCAATTTCACACCGTTGGGTCTTCTTCTGTATAGCGTGTCGTCAACGAACTGATACATACTGGCCCTCTGGGCTACTCTTTCAGCTTCTTCTTGTTCTTCGGGAAGTTCTCCTGTTTAGAGGAAATGAACAATGTGCCGCGCCCAAGTTGGAGCCTGGGGCTCGGCAACAAGGACTAGCGACACCTCCTCATCGATGGAAGCGCATGCCTCGACCGCAAAGACTGGTAGTTCGGCGGGAGGGTGCAGCTCACTGATCGAAGGGGAGTTGTTCCCGCCAAGCTCTCTGCCGGGGGCTTCGAGAAGCTCTGCCGGGAGAGGCTTGCCAGAGTTCAATTTCCTCCTCTTGCTGGCCATTGTTGCTGGGGATACAGAGGGTTGAGTCAGATGGAGAACAAAGTCCCTGGTTCCACAGGGAGTTTTTGCGCAGCGCACTTTGACAGATGATCAGCAATGCTGTTTTCCGCATGGGGCACGTGCTCTGTTTGCAATCCGTCAAAGCGCTCCTCCAACTTCCTCACTTCCTCGACATATGCCTCCATCAATGGGCTTTGATAATCCTTGTTGACTTGCCTCACCACAAGTTGTGAGTCTCCATGGATGATCAGCTTCTTGATTCCCAGTTTTGTTGTAATTCTGAGCCCAGCAAGGAGCCCTTCATACTCTGCAGTATTGTTGGTAGCCTTCTCCCGTGGGAAATGCATTTGAATGACGTACTTAAGGTGCTCCCCAGTGGGAGCAATGAGAAGCACGCCAGCTCCTGCACCTTGTAGGGAGAAGGCACCATCAAAATACATAATCCATTCTTAGGGCGCTTCCTTGCCGGGGATAACTGTCTCCAGTACTTCTTCATCAGGGGTTGGCGTCCACTCCGCAATGAACTCTGCCAGTGCTCTGCTCTGAATAGTTGACGTGCTTTCAAACTTCAAACCAAAGCTGGATAACTCCAAAGCCCATTCCGCAATTCTGCCGGTGGCCTCGGGGTTTCGGAGTATGCGTTGCAAGGGGAAGCAGGTGACAACCGTGATCTTGTGGGCTTGGAAGTAGTGGCACAGTTTCCTTGAGGCCATGATGAGGCCAAAAATCAACTTTTGCACGCCAGAGTACCTTGGCCTAGCCCCCTGCAGCAGGGAGCTGACGAAGTACACTGGGCGCTGCACCACCTTCTTCCTTGTCGTGATCTTGGAACCGTCTCCGCTGCCTTGCTCTTCCTTGTCTTGAACTGCATCTGACTTTGCCGGGACGGGTTCACTTTTCTCACCAGAGGGGACAGCGGTGGTGGCTGCTGCTTCATCTACCTCCCGCTGTGCCACCAGCGTTGCGCTAACCACTTGATTGGTCGCTGCTAAATATAGCAGCAACGGCTCATGTGGTTTAGGAGCGACTAAGGTGGGAACAGAGGAAAGGTATGTCTTCAAATCTTGTAGCACAGCGTCTGCCTCTGGGGTCCACTCCACGGGCCCTACCTTCTTCAAGATTTTGAAGAATGGCAAGGCGCGTTCGGCGGACTTGGAAATGAACCTGCTCAGCGTGGCAACACATCCAGTCAAACGCCTCACGTCTTTAACTGTCTTGGGTGCTCGTATCTGCTCGATAGCCTTGATCTTGTCGGGGTTGGCCTCTATCCCCTGGTGTGACACGAAGAAGCCAAGTAGCTTGCCGGAAGGAACGCCAAACACACACTTCTCCGGGTTCAGCTTCAAGTTGATCCTGCACAAATTTGCAAAGGTCTCTTACAAATCCTGAATGAGAGTCATTCTGTCCTTGGTTATGACCACTATATCATCCATGTAGGCTTCGATATTTTTGTGCAGCTGGGACTCAAAGCCAATCTATACTACTCTTGCAAAAGTGGATCCAGTGCTCTTCAACCCGAAGGGCATTCGTACAAAACAGTACGTGCCACATGGGGTTATGAATGCGGTCTTCTCTTCGTCTTCCTTGGACATGAAGATCTGGTGGTATCCATAGTAGGCATCCAGGAAGGAAAGCAGGTCACACCCGAAGGTGGAATCCACAATTTGGTCGATGCGCGGCAAGGGGAATGGGTCCTTCGGGCATGCTTTGTTCAGATCTGTGAAATCTATGCAAAGCCTCCATTTCCCATTCACCTTGAGCACCACCACTGGATTTGCTAACCACGTTGGATGCAATACTCCTCTAACCAAACCAGCTGCCTTGAGTTTCTTGATCTCCTCGGCAATAAACTGCTGCCAGTCCAAAGCTTGCTTATGGATCTTCTGCTTGACGGGCAGGGCATGTGGGTAGACAACAAGGTGGTGCTCGATTACCTCCCTGGGAACACCGGTGATGTCAGATGGTTGCCAAGCAAACACATCGACATTTGCCCGCAGGAAGGCAACAAGCGTGCTTTCCTCTTTGTTGTCGAGGGTGGCACTGATGGTAAACATACCATCAGCGCCTGCCAGCCCTGCCGGGACCTTCTTCACAGCGGGTGCAGCAGCCTTGGATCTCTTGCTATCAGAACTCTCCGGCAAGTCATCAACAGGCGCAGTGCACTCCGAAGAGGTACGCTTCCCGGATTCCTTGCTGGCATCCTTGCTGGCTTTCTTCTTTTTCTTGCTTTCTTTAGCGGGAGCAGTGGCTTCCGCGGCCTCTGCAGCGACTGCTTCCCAGTACATCTTGTCCACGCATATGATTGCGTCTTTCTTGTCTGATGGAATGGAAATGACGCCCATTGGCCCTGGCATCTTCAAAGTGTTGTAGGCATAGTGGGATGGCGCCATGAATTTGGCCAGGGCAGGGCGACCAAGGATTCCATTGTACGGCAGGGGGAGGTCAACCACATCAAACACGATCTTCTCAGTCCGATAGTTTAACTCCCCCCCCCCCCCCCGAATGTTACCGGCAGTGTGATCTTCCCCTTAGGACGACTCCTGCCGGGGTTGATCCCTTGGAATGTACCAGTAACCTTGAGCTCTTCTTCTGCTATCTGGAGTTTGCTGATGACCTTCAGAGAAATCAGATTCAACCCGGCCCTGCCATCAACCAACATCTTTGTGACCTTGAGGTTGTGGATCGTTGGTGAAACCAACAACGGCAAACACCCTACCGCGGTAGTGTGGTCAGGGTGATCCTCCTCATCAAAGATGATGGGTGTGTGGGACCACTTGAGCGGCTTCCGAGAATCTGCCGCTGGCTCCACGGCATTGACCTCATGCGCCCACTTTTTAAGTTGGCGGTGAGAGGAGTGCAAAGATGCACCCCCGTCAATGCATAGGGCGTCAGTGGCTTTCTGGAATTCCTGCTCGCTGGTTTCCTCTTCATCTCCTTCGTCACTCTCGTCCTCGCAATCCTTCATCTCACAACCTTTGGCGGGTTTCCCCTAATACTGAGGAGCCTTGCCGGGGCGACCTGTTCTGCTGCCTCGGCCCTTCCCGCCAGCGCCATCTTGGTCTTTCTCCTTATCACGCTTCTCATACTCAGCCCTCTGCTTCTTCACGAGTTGCTCAACCCGACGACACTCATGAAGATCGTGGCCCTTGGTCTGATGGATCTTGCAGTACGGCCCATCACCCTTCTCGGCAGCCGCGGCTTCCCGGCAATCAGTGCACGCGGCAGCTTCCTTGCCAAGAACCTCGGTCTTGGACTTCTTGCCGATACTTGGTACACTCGATCCTTCAACGGTCAGCACCGCTTTATCCTTGCGCTTCTTGTTGCGCTTCTTGTTCTTCTTCTTCTCGTTGGTGGCGTCGTTGTCGTCCTCTGAGTCGATGTGGATGCCATCTTCTTCACCGGGGAGTCGTCTCCCCTCTTCTACTCGGGCACACTTATCCACCAGAGTGTATAGCTCATTCACAGTCTTGGGCAATTGAACGTTCATTTTAGAACATATCCGACGGTTGCGCACGTTGGACTGGAATGCGGCTATCACAGCTGCCGGGTGCATGTCTGGAATATTCCTGTGCACCCAGCTGAACCTCTGCATGTACTTCCGCAGACTCTCTCCTTTCTTCTGCGGAAGGAGCTGCAAGTCACTGGGCCGCCTTGGTTCTTGATGGCCGCCTGTGAAGGCGCCAACAAACTCATGGCACAGGTCAGCCCAGGTCGAGATGGAATTCTCTGGCAAGTGCATCAGCCAAGACCTCACATTTGGCTTGAGTGCCAAAGGGAAGTAGTTGGCGAACACCTTCTTGTCTCTTCCCCCGGTAGCTTGAACAGTGATGGTGTAGATGCTCAAGAACTCTGTCAGGTTCAATCTTCCATCGTACTTCTCTGGTATTTCTGGCTTGAACGTGCGAGCAGATGGCCAACGGACTTGCCGCAGCTCACGAGTGAAGGCGGGGCACCCAACCTCGAAAGGTAGGTACCCACCTTCACCGGGCGTGGGCTCGTCTACGTCGGGGCCATTAAGCCTATCAGACTGGCGTTGGGTTTCGCAGTGTCGTTTGATGGTGACGCGCGCGTCTTCCCTTCGCCTGTCTTCCAGGACTCGCCGCTGGTCTCATCGTGCTCGAGGATCGGACGAAGCCATCAATACGTCATTGGGTTCTTGGTCGCGTGGCTCTGGCTGCGGCCCCTGCGCTGGCTGCCGCGGAGGGGATTGCACAGTGGGGGTGGCCCCTTTGGTACGGCCAGCGGCTGGGGCCGTTGTCGCCGCCTGCGGAGGCCGTGATGGGCCCGCTTGTTGTGATCCTCCCGCCTCGGCGAAACCAATCATGCTCTAAATGGTGGCTCTCCACTCATCCATCTGATCGGCAGCCGGCGGAAATCTCAACAGGAGTTGGGCCCGTGCCATGGCCTCTGAAGCAGTGCTCGGCATAGATGACGGCGCAGATCGCGACGTCGCCTGGCTTCTGACCGTGCCGGTAGTGGCAGCGTCGTGCTCTCGTCGTCGTGAGCCAGTCGCCAGGGTGGCGTGGTGACAAGATGGATGTTCTTGGGGATCGGCGGCTCCGTTCGGTGCATCAGCTTGGCCAGCCTGTCCCGGGGGTGGCGCATGCCCTGTGGCCGCACCTGCAGCGGGAGCGGCCGGAGGGTTGCGGTTCGCTCCAGGGCGAGCACCACCACTGTGGCTGCGTCCTTCGGCGGGGTGGAGAGGCGCGGACGGGATGATCTCCCCTCCCGCACCTTGTGGAGCGTGGCCGCTGGGATGTTGTTGGCGCTGTCCTTCTCCGGTGCTTCCTACTCTCGTTTCGGCCAAAGGGAAGGTGGTGACGACGCCGCCTGCGCCGGCCACATCCCTGATAACCCACAAGTATAGGGGATCGTTTGTAGCCTTCTTCGATAAATAAGAGTGTCGAACCCAATGAGGAGCTAAAGGCAGAACAAATATTCCCTCAAGTTCTATTGACCACCGATACAACTCTACGCACACTTGACGTTTGCTTTACCTAAAACAAGTATGAAACTATTTTGCGAGAATAAAACTACGAGTACTTTGTGAGAATAAAAACTACGAATAAATTGCAAGGTAATAAAAGTGGATAGCTTTTGTCAACAAGAAAGTCATTTGTCCCTAGGCAATCGATAACAAGACCGGTAATCATTCTTGCAATTTTACATGATGGAGAGGCATGAGCTAACATACTTTCTCTACTTGGATCATATGCACTTATGATTGGATCCCTAGCAAGCATCCGCTAAAGATCATTAAGGTCGTGAAACCAAACCATAGCATTAAGTATCAAGTCCTCTTTACTCCCATACGCCATAACCCACTTATCCGCGTTTAGGCTGCTGTCACCCCCGCAACACCGACAATAAGCAAACCATGAACATATTGCAACACCCTACAGCGGGGGCCCCTCACGTTTGGGTGATATGGAGGGTACCGTAGGACAGCACCATAAATAAAATATACAATCATACCAACCAAGATCACAATTAACCCACAGGACAAAACGGATCTACTCAAACATCATAGGATAGCCACATATCATTGGGAAATAATATACGGAGTTGAGCACCATGTTTAAGTAGAGATTACAGAGGGGAGATGGGAGGTTACACTGCTACATAGAGGGGGAGATAGTTGGTGTTGACGGTAGCAAGATTGTTGATGTAGATCGCCGTCACGATCCTTGCCCCGGCGGCACTCCAGCGCCACCGGGAGAGAGGGGGAGAGAGCCCCCCCCTTCTTCTTCTTCCTTGGCCTCCCCCCTAGATTGGAGGAGAGTTACCCCTCTGGTCCACGGTCTCCATGGCCGCGGAGGGGCGGGAGCCCCTCCGAGATTGGATCTCCCTCTCTGTTCTCTTCTGTTTCACGTTTTCCAGATCTGGCCCTTCACCATTTCTTATATTCCCGGAGATCCGTAACTCTGATTGCGCTAAGATTTTAACACGATTTTTTCCATAAATTATCTTTCTTGCGCCAGAAGAAGGGATCCAACTGACGTTCGAGGAGGGCACAAGACACTAGGGCGCGCCCTGGTGGGTTGTGGGCACTATGGGCCCCTGTTTGCGTTGATTCCACCTCCCAAAAATCACATAAATTCCAAAATAATTTTCCATAATTTTTTATCGTGTTTGGACTTCGTTTGATATGGATTTTCTGCGATACAAAAAACATGCAAAAAACAGGAACTGGCACTGGGCACTGGATCAATAGGTTAGTCCAATAAATCATATAAAAAGTTGCCAAAAATATGTGAAAGTTGTGTAATATTGGCATGAAACAATCAAAAATTATAGATACGACGGAGACGTATCAGTCCCCCGCAGCGTCCACGTCCCCGTGCGCCCCCGTAGCACCCACGGCATCGGCGGCGGCGTGTGAAGGGGCCTTCGAGGTGGACGGGTGAGCTGCGACACCGGGTTTCTTCTTGGGCGCCATGGATGATGAAGTCATTGATGAAGAGAACGATGGTGAAGATGACGCACTACTTGTACTCTCGGGTTCGCGCAAGCGCTTCCCCCTACCTGGTGCACCAAAGATGTCATGGGAAAACACGGCCACCTATGGGGCCATCGGCCCCTTGTGGTTCGGCAGGGGGAAGGACGCATTGCACAAAGAGCAGAGGGCGTGGAGCAGCACGACAATGATCACACGGGTAGTTTTTACCCAGGTTCGGGCCGCCACGAGGCGTAAAACCCTACCCCTACTTTGGTGGATTGATGAGAGGACCGCGGTGGAGACGCAGCGCTCTAGCCCGGCAAGGTCGCCTCGGGGTGAGAGCAGCTATGCGCGTATGAGTGTACAAATGTCCGAATCCTTTCTAAGGTTGCCATGGCCCTCCTTTTATAGATCAAGGGGTCACCACAATGGCAAATCAGTCATTGCGTACTGATTAGATAGCAAATAGTGCTATCATACCTAACTCTGTAGATAGGACAGAGTGCATTAAATGCACCGCTTAGTGTCACATCATAGCGTAGCCCGGCAATCCTTGCCGTGCCGTTCGGCCACCTTCTCGTCTGCCTGCGTGACACATCCCTGGACGGGTGTCATTTGGAGGTGATTTCCTCTGGAAGCGGCTGCCACGTGCCAAATAACAGTCACTTAGTCACTTGGGGGCTCGACACCTCACCGATCGATGACTTGCGTTGCCGTGAGGTGGAGCGGTGGAGCCTTGGCGGGGTAATCCGCCCTCGGCGTCCCCGGCAAGCCTGTCGGGGCAATCTTGAGACTTGTGTTTGGGGCAACTTCGTCCCCGCCAGGCTCGCCTGCCCGGCAAGGGAGGTTTTTCCTTAGTGGTATGTTGCTCCTTTGGTTGGTCTTGGTCTTCTTGATCCACCCTTCGATTTCTCAAAGAGCTGATCTCTTCTGCTTGGTCTTGTCTTGGATGCTGCAACCTTGTTCTCGAGCCTGTGTACAGTCTGGTCAACACACCTGGGGTTTGTTGCACCGACAAACATTGATCGCCTAGCCTGCCTTGGGCAAGCTTCACTGGGCCACAACGCAGGCCAAGGCCAAGCGAGACACCTAAGACTTTTTCTTTCGCGGGTAACAAAAGGCATTTTTCCTTCGCGGGGAACAAAAGACGTTTTAAAAAATGTTCAGGTTTCAGAAAAAAATAAAAAGAGAAAAATTGTTCTTTTTGAAAAAAATGTTCGAGCTAAAAATTTTGTTTAGAAATTTACAAAAATATTCGCGTTCTAAAATATATTTATTTTTTCCAAAAAATATATTTTTCTTTGCTCTTAGTATCTGGCACAGCTATTTGCTAATTTAATATGTCGCGTTGTAATTTGAACACAATGTCTTGTTTAGTCCAGTGGCTAGCATTCTGATGCGGCTAGCGTGAGCTCCCATGTTCGATCCCTCGTGTCGCTTTATTTTTCTCTTTGACTATTTTCACTGGCCCGAGCTGTTGGCACATCATCCGCTAATGGGCCGGCCCATTGTGGCTCGGCTCCGTGCGTCATGCGTGTTTTCTAGTAGAAACAAATCGGGACGAACTAAAAATGACCGGTCCGACGGACGAAAAAAATCTGGGTCCCACGGGAAACCAAAATAATTGGAGAAACAATCCTCCCTTTAATATTAGGTAGAGATTACGGTTTAGGCTTGAACAAATGCAGAATAAAACTAGCATTTAATTTGACAAGCACAAACCTAAAACGACTAGGCTCACCTATGTGCACCAACAACTTATGCTAAGCAAGATAGAGAACTAAGTGATAGCAAGATATATGACATGAAACAATATGGCTATCACAAAGTAAAGTGCATAAATAAAGGGCTCGGATAAGAGATAACCAAGGGACATGGAGACGATGATGTATCTCGAAGTTCACACCCTTGCGGTTGCTAATCTCTGTTTGGAGCGGTGTGGAGGCACAATGCTCCCCAAGAAGCCACTAGGGCCACCGTAATCTCCTCATGCCCTCGCACAATGCAAGATGCCGTGATTCCACTAAGGGACCCTTGAGTACGGTCACCGAACCCGTACAAATGGCAACCCTTGGGGGCGGTCGCCGAACTCGTACACTTTGGCAACCCTTGGGGCGGTTACCGGTACCCGTCAAATTGCTTAGGGCGATCTCCACAACCTAATTGGAGACCCCGACGCTTGCCCGGAGCTTTACACCACAATGATTGAGCTCCGACAACACCAACCGTCTAGGGCACCAAGGCACCCAAGAGGAACAAGCTCTAGGGTGCCCAAAAACCCAAGAGTAACAAGCTTCTCAACTTCACTTCCACGTATCACCGTGGAGAACTCAAACCGATGCACCAAATGCAATGGCAAGGGCACACCGAGTGCCCAATTCCTTCTCTCCCAAATCCCACCAAAGCAACTAATGCTTGGGAGGAAAATGAGAGGAAGAACGAAGAAGAGAACACGAAGAACTCCAAGATCTAGATCCAAGGGGTTCCCCTCACATAGAGGAGAAAGTGATTGGAGGAAACATAGATCTAGATCTACTCTCTCTTTTCCCTCAAGAACTAGCAAGAATCATTGGAGGGATTGAGAGATTGCAAGCTCGAAGAAGGTCAACAATGGGGGAAGAACACGAGCTAGAAGGATAAGGTTTAATGGGGAATAAGACCCCCTTTTATAGGAGGGAAAAAATCCAACCGTTACCTTGCTCCCAGCTCACACCGAGCGGTAGTAACCCAAAAACAGTGCAATGGCATGAAGCCACGAGGCGGTAGTATAGCCGGAGCGGTACTACCGCTTATAGGCAGTAGTGCTACTCTCCACTGCCGCTTCATTTCCGCTGAGAGTGCATCGAGGCCTGGAGAGAGCGGTAGTAGCGGGCGGTACTACCGCGTCGCACTACCGTTGCACTTCCACGCAAACCCGACACGAAAGCCGAGTTCCCAGAAGCAACAGTGGTAGCCGCGGTACTGGACAGTGGTACTACCACTAACCAGAGCGGTACTACCGCTTGTGGCCTCCAGCTCACAAGCACAGCAACAGATGGCTACAAGAAAACTAGAACTACCATAACTTCTGCAAATGAGCTCCGAATTGAGCAAACTCAAGCTTGTTGGATAGAGGACGACAAGAACTATCCAACAACGACAGGGGTAGTATGCCTGAGATATAGTAAGAAGATACAGGGGGAGTATGCCTAAGATATAGAGGAGGGAAACCTCTATCGGTGAAGAACCGGCAAAAACTCCAACATGAAAACACAATAGAAGATGCATACGTGAACCCCGCTTTCAATGAACTCGAGCTTGTCATGAAGATTACCAAAAGCTCTAAAACTCACACAAAGGAAAACCAAACAAGAACCAAGAAAGATGGTGCAAGGATGAAATGGTTTGAGCTCTCTACAAATGATACGATCAAGCAACTAACTTGAGAGCCCCCCTTGATAGTACGGCAAACAATCGTATAACCCGGTCTCCCAACTACCACCTTGAGACCGGTAAACTAGAAAACCTATCAAGGACAAACCTTTGCCTTGCACATAGTCCACTTTGAGCTTGATAATGACGATATTGACTTCCTCAAGTTGGACCACCTTTCTTGATTGAGTTGGCTCGATGAAGACTAGTTGATTGCTCCCCCATACTCCACTCTGGGTGAGCTACTCTTCGGCACATCTTCACAAGTCCATTGTCACCACAATGGACGGCAAGCTTCAAGCATGATATCTTCGTGATGCTCCACTTGAACTTGCACACCGCAACCATACCATGGGATCACTTGATCCCTATCAGTGCATCTTGTACGCTTTGTGTGTTGATCAACTTGATTCACTCCTTGACTTATTCTTGATCGACCTTGTATCATGTCTTCTCCCTAACAAAACTTTGGATAATTCCTTGAATAGCACATTGGTCAACTCATAAACTCCTTGAAACCAACACATGGACTTCAAGAAATGCCTATGGACAAATCCTTCAAATATAACGCAAGGCAACCATTAGTCCATAGAGAATGTCATCAATTACCAAAACCACACATGGAGGCACCACATGTTTTTTCAATAAGCAATAGCTCCCCCTAAATTTGTGCATTGTTAAAAATTTGCGTTTGAATGCAAATGCACAACCGATTAGGATCATGGATCACTCTTCCATGTCACATACATCTTGGTGGAGCGCACAAAGTGATATAAGTGAAATAACATGCATGCATCACCAAAGACATAAGTGAATGATCATACTCAAATAATTGTAGGGATAAGCATTAAGCACACATTAAGCAAAGTATGATCAACCACATAGGAACGTAGTATCTCACAAGCGTCATACAATAAAGTAGCACAGATCAAATGAACATAGTAGAAAAAATGCAATAAAAACCAAAGAGCAAAAGCGAGACACACACACACACACTCTCTCTCTCTCGAAGCCTAATGATCTATACAATTTCTCCCCCTTTGGCAGCAAGTACCAAAAAGCTTGAAAAGGTATAGAGCTATGTACCTCCGGAGCTCCTGAAGGGGTCTTCTGGCTTGTGGCTCCTGTGTGCGTAGATGGCGTTGAGAGAACTGCGTCTGGAAATGCTTCTTCTGAAGTCTGCTGGACTGGTGGAGTAGACACTGGAGGTGGCACTGTAGCAGTGGTGTCAGGTGCAGAATGAGTGGTCCTCATATCTGCAACTGGCACAGCTGAAGATCTGGGTGCTCTGAGTACAGTCTAGAACCTCTGAGTGGTAGGTCTCTCATCTCCACTGTCCTCAGCAGCAATCCTGCTTGCCTCAATGTCTGCCTGCAGCTTCTCCACAACTGTCTGAACCTCGGTGATCTTCACATCAAGATCATGAATCTTTGTCTCGACAACCCGGTCTAGACTCTCCTGGTTTTTGGAGATGTTGGCCAGACTCCTCTCAATCCTCAGGGTGGCCTCTAGCAGATATGTCACCTGATCGTTCTTTGACTTGAGGTTTGCAATGGGTGCATTGGGAGCTGCGACTTCCTGAGCTGCTTTAGCTGCTGCTGCTGCCTGGGCCTCCTCTTGAGCCTCAACAGATGTGGGGTGTGAGGAATCCATCACCACCACATTATCGTCGAACTCTAGTTGAAGAGGGAGGTGCTCACGATGCAGTAGATATGTGTCTGTACCAACTTTGGAGTTGATAAGCATCTGAATGTGTGGGGCATATCCACAAGACCTCTTCTGGTCAGCAGTTGTCCTCTTGACCGTCTCTACAATCAAACTCATAGCCTTGAACTTCTAGGGAGGGGAGTCAAACAAATGGATCAAATTGATGGAGTGTCCACGTATCATTTTGTCATCTCCAGACTTGGGCAAGAGAGTATGCCTCAAGATTGTGTTCGTGGTGGACAACCTAGCTAGCAAATGCTTGACTGACCCAAGGTTGTGTATACCAAGATATTTCTTGGGAATTTCCTTGTACATATTTGCCATTGAGTTGTGGTCCATCCTGGGCTTCCCATAAACATCAAGATCATCTTCCTACTTTGGGGCATCAAGAAGTGCAGCCCACTCAGAGATGGTTGACTGGTACTTGTGTCCCTCAGTCATCCATGCAATCTTCCCATCTGGATAAAAGTGTGTTGTGGAGTAGAATTTCATGATCATCTCATCATTCCACTTGGTGAGCTTCTGACCAACAAACTTGTCAACACCTGCGAGCTTAAAGCTCTCATGAACGTGGGGGAAATAATCTTCATTGGCATCAATATATTTCCATTCCACCCACTTCATGTCACTGACAATGGGCTTCTTATCAAGCAAAACTGTCGGCATGGAGCCGGCGATCTATGGGGTAGGGTTGCCCCTTTGCTGGTTCGGCTGGGGGTCAATCAACGCCAAGAGCAAGGGCAACGAGAGACGCCATGATTTTACCAAGGTTCTAGCCGCTGTGAAGCATAAAACCCTACTCCTGCTTTGGTATATTGGGTGGATGTGGAAGAAAGTACACGGAGCGCTCTCCCCCGGCAAGTCGCTAGGAGAGGGCAGCTGCACGGATATCTAGGCATGTGAGCTGCAAGGGTTCGAACCCCTGTAAAGGTTGCTCTGGCCCTCCTTTTATAGCTCAAGGGGTTACCACAGTGGAAAAAGGTCATTACAGGGTGATTAGACTGATACAGAACTATCATACCTAACTCTGCTAGTTAGGACAAAAGTGCATTAAATGCACTGCTAGGTGTCGTGTGTAGGAACAACCCCGGCAAGGTTGATGCACCGCTTATCCAACTACCTCTTATTAGCTTGACACGCCATTAGGACGGGTGCCAATAAAGGTAATCCTCCTTCCCAGCAAGCTGACACGTATGGGCTGCCTCCACCTAATCACCTACGGGCTCGACACCTCACTGACCAGTGGGCAGCTGGCCAGATATGTGGAGCACTAGCGTTCGGCAGAAACCCGTGCTCGAGGGGCTTGCCGGGCCGTGACTTAACGGCTTGCTTTTGCTGGGGTTGGTTGCTTCTGTTGTGAATCTCGTGGCTTGCTCCAAGCCTTGGCCTCCTTGATGCGCTCCTTGATCTCATGAAGATCGACTTCTCTGGTCTGGTTGTGTTATGAAGCTTGGTACTTGCTGGGAGAGCTACAATATGTCTGTGCATAAGTCAGGGCAGCAAACGCCCATGTTTGTTGCACCGACAGGAGCCCCCGAGCCTAGATCACACGTGCCGCCGGGCGTTGTTGGGCTAGGCCCAATAATGCACAAACGCGCACATCGATCTTGCCGTGAATAGGCACTGCATCTTGGAATCTTCTTTGCTTCTTCATTATTCTGGATTTAGGTCAGCCCCTAGCTTCACCCTGATATCTTTGGCATTTGGACGATGCAGACTGTTCGCGTCAAAAACCAGGGGCGTGCGCGCACGCAGGATGTTGTTATGGTGCCCGCGCATGATTTGGGGTAACTACCATTTCTACCATCACTTCCCCCTTTATCGCAGCCTCCCCCCTTCCCCATGACGTGGATTAGGCGCGGGGCATGGGATTGGCGCATAAGGGTGGTCGTGGTGGTAGTGCTTTGATCAGAGGAGCCAGGACGCCGGATTAGCGAAACTGGGCAGTCGATGCATGGGGCAAGATGCTGGCCAGGGGTGCTGGGGGTTGGATTGGTGGAGCGGGGCGGTTGCCCTAGGGTAGTGGAGAGCCAGCCCCCATGCTCCCCACTATAAAAGGAGGGTTGCGAGGGCAGCGATGCTCATCCACCTTCCTCTCCTTCCTTTCCTTGCTTCTGTTTCCACCATGGCGAGTGGAAGAGGCCGGGCTCATGCTTCGGCCACGGTGGCGAGAGCTTTTCCTCGACACCACGCTTCTGCTTCGTCTGTGGCCGCAGAGGCCGGTGCCAGCACACGAGGCGGGGCCGTAGGGCGAGGTCGGGGTCGATGTGGCGCCCGTGGTCGAGGCGGACGGGGTGGCGCGCTCGTTGTTTCTCTTCCAACCGCCCCGCCCCCGGCAGAGGGCCATACGGGGGACACGGCGCTCGAGTTCATCGTTGAGCTGCACGATCCTCCCCGTAGTTGCCTGCGGCTCCCTCGCCCATTCGCCAGGGTGATGGAGGTCGACCAGCCGCTCGGGATGTGGCTGCGCGTGAGCGGCTGCAGTAATGGTGTCGTGTGCGTGAACGTCGAGTTACCGCGCCTCGCGTTATGTTCCTTAGGCGCGGGTGGAAAACCTTCGCCCGCGCTCACTATCTTGCGGAGGGGCATGTCCTCCGCTTCGAGTTGGCAGAGTCCGACACACTCTCCATCAAGATCTTCGGGCCTTTAGGTGCTCGTCTTGGGTGCTGCGTAGAAAGCTCGAGCAATGACGAAAGCTCCTCCTCGAGCGACAGTGACGAGGAGGCCGTAGACGACGAAGACGGTGACGGTGAGCCCCCGGTCGTCAAGGCCAAAGAAGGTGACTCAGACTCCAGCTGAACGCCGGCAACACGTTCATCACCAGCTGAGCGTGGGCAGCACCATCATCTGCAGCTGGACCTTGGCAGAGCGATTTGCCGGGGTGACTTGCCTAGCTGCTCTCTCCGTCCCTAGCTTCATCTTCCCTGCCGTGGGGGGGGGGGGGGGGCGCTCTCCCGATCTTGTCGGGCTGCGTCCCTCTGGTCCTGGCGGGGGTGACCAGAGCTCTACCCAGGCGCTACTTTTGCCCTCCTTGCACTCGATGCAAACCCTAGGAGGAGAGGGACAAGAAAGGCATTATGGAGCACTTTTCTTTTTTTAGCAAAAAATGTAGGCATTTGCCATGTTTGAATCAAATATAAATATTTCCCATCTATATTCGCACTTGTATGACTTGTACTTGTTGTCCCATGCAATTTTGAGAAAAAACTTGCCGGAGATGCGTACTTGCCTTAGATGTTTAGAAGGACTAGCCCTCAGCAGTCTTTTGCGAGTAAGATATCCAGCAAAGCCTCTTGCCGGTCCCAAATGTGGCTACTACTCACCCTTGTCGACCAGATTCGAGGCAAGTTTAGGAGCGCGGATGGAGGCTGGCCTCTTGCCGGCTGTAAACGCAGCTGGAACTAATCCTGTCGAGCGGACTCGAGGCAAGGATAAGAGCGCGAATGAAAGATGCGGCAAGGTCTCCTCGCTTGCAAGTTTCTCATACGTAGACGTAATATAGAATGACAGGAAATTTCAAATGAAACAAACTTTTGACTTATTTTTCTTTGTCGTACTTCTTATAGCTTGGATAAGGAGGGGCTACCACAGGTCCAAGTGAGCGAGCACGCTTCCATCCTTCCCCCGGGAAAGTTGCTCGCAAGGAACCCTTCTGTCTTTGATATAAAAAGAAAGAAGAGAAAAGATAGCATGGGGTCCTTGACGGCATGTTAATCATCTTATATAAACAAGTGTAATCACATGAAAATCATGCTATAGCATATAGATAAACATGTATGCAAGTTTGTAAAACACTTGGTTTTATTCAGATATGCACAGGGTCTGCGCTTGGCTTTGTACAAAGGGTTACAAGCCTTTGAGACTATGCTTGTACAAAACGGGTTGCCGGGGCAGTGCCCGGCAACCGCGCCTCACGTGTAGAACTTGCGAAGATGCTCAATATTCCATGAGTTTTGCACGTGAATGCCATATTCGGTCTCCAGACGGACTGTGCCAGGTCTGGTGACTCGTACTACCCGGTAAGGGCCTTCCCACTTCGGTGTCTACTTGTTTGTACCCTTGGCAGACTGAACGCACCAAAGGACAAGGTCGCATTCCTCAAGGCTCCGGGCGTGAATCTTGTGGCTATGATAGCGGCGCAAGGCTTGCTGGTAGCGTGCAGCACACACAGCTGCCCGAAGACGATCTTCCTCAAGGAGCACGACATCGTCATATCACAGCTGCTCTTGCTCTACTTCATCGTAGGCAAGTACTCGAGGTGACCCGTATATGAGTTCCATGGGGAGCACCGCTTCTGCACCATAGACTAGGGAGAAGGGTTTCTGGCCAGTAGCTCGATTTGGTGTCGTTCTGAGTGACCAAAGAACCACCGGCAATTCGTCAATCCAACGCCTCCCGCACTTGTGCAGCCTGTCAAAAGTTCTTGTCTTGAGCCCGTGCAATACTTCAGCATTTGTTCTTTCTGCTTGCCTGTTACTCCTTGGGTGAGCAACGGATGCAAAGCACACCTTGCTTCCAAGGCTCTGAGTGTATTGCATGAAGGCGTGGCTCGTGAATTGTGTGCCATTGTCAGTGATAACCCTGTTCGGGACCCTGAACCGGCAAACTAATCCTTTGAAGAACTTGATAGCTGACTGTGCAGTTACCTTTCTCACTGGCTCTACTTTGGGCCACTTTGTGAATTTGTCGATGGCGACGTACAAGAACTCAAAGCCCCCGATAGCACGGGGGAAGGGGCCCAAAATATCGAGCCCCCAGACCAAAAAGGGCCAGGATAGAGGAATCGTTTGGAGGTCCTGCGCTGGTTGGTGTATGCTCTTCGAATGGAACTGGCATGCTTCACATCTTGTTACTAGCTCAGTTGCATCCTGGAGTGCAGTGGGCCAATAAAAGCCTTGCCGGAAGGCCTTCCTGACAAGGGTTCTTGCTCCTATGTGAGACCCACATATGCCTCCATGTATCTCCGCCAACAACTTCAGTCCATCTTCCCGGGTAATGCACTTCAATTTCACTCAGTTTGGTCTCCTTCTGCACAGGATGTTATCCACAAACTGGTACATACTTGACTGACGGGCTACTTTCTCAGCTTGTTCTTGCTCTTCGGGAAGTTCTCCTGTTTGGAGAAATTGAACTATCTGTTGCCCCCATGTAGGAGCTTGGGGCTCGATGACGAGGACTGAAGGCATTTATTCATCCACGGAAGCGCTGATCTCATCAGCAAGAATCTGGGATTCTGCCTGAGGCCACTGCTCACCGGCAGGCGCATCACTGCTCCCGGCAACTACTTTACCGGCGGCTTCTGGGAGCTCTGCTAGAAAGTATTTGCCGGTGCTTATCTTCCTTCTGTTCTTGGCTCTTGTTGATGGGGTGACTGTGGGTCGAGTCAAGTGGAGCATAAAAGTCCCTGGTTCCACAGGTAGCTTTTGGCAGCACACTTTTATAGCTGATCAACGATGTTGTTTTCCTCACGGGGGATGTGCTTTGTTTGCAGACCATCGAAGTGTTCTTCCAACTTTCTCACTTCATCCATGTATGCTTCCATCAATGGGCTCTGGTAATCCTTGTTCACTTGCTTTACTACAAGCTGTGAATCTCCACGGACGATCCGCTTTTTGATTCCCAACTCTACCGCAATTCTGAGGCCGGCAAGCAGTCCCTCATACTCAGCAGTATTGTTGGTAGCTTCCTCACGGGGGAAATGCATTTGAACCACATACTTGAGATGCTCTTCGGTGGGTGCGGTAAACAACACCCCGGCACCGGCGCCTTGCAGCGAGAAAGCACCGTCAAAGTACATGATCCAATTCCTTTGGGTTTCCCTGCCGGGGAGGGTTGATTCCTGGATCTCGTCATCTAGTGTTGGCATCCATTCTGCAATGAATTCAGCCAATGCTCTGCTCTGAATAGTTGATGTACTCTCAAATTTGAGCGCAAAGCTTGACAGCTGCAATGCCCACTCTACTATCCTACCGGTTGCCTCTGGATTCCTTAGAATGCGCTGCAACAGGAAGTGAGTGACCACCATGATCTCATGTGCTTGAAAATAGTGCCGCAGCTTCCTTGAGGCCATGAGTAGGGTAAAGAGAAACTTTTGCATGCCCGAATACCTTGACCTAGCCCTTGCAGTAGGGAGCTAACAAAGTATACTGGTCGCTGCACCACTTTCTTCTTCGATGTAATTTGCTGCTCAGCTGTTTTCTCTTGCATCACTTTTCCCTTCCTGGCATCTAACCTTGCCGGGGAAGACGTCATTTCGCCATGGGATGGCCCTGCCACTGTTGTTTCCTCATCATCAGCTTCTCTCTGCGCAACTAGTGCAGCACTGACCACTTGATTCATCACATCTAAGTATAGCAGCAACGGTTCTTTCGGTTTGGGCGCGACTAGAGTTGGCGCAGAAGACAGGTACTTTTTCAGGTCTTGCAGCGCAGCCTCCGCTTTCGGAGTCCATTTTACCGGACCGCCTTTTCAATATCTTGAAGAAAGGCAGGGCGCGCTCAGCAGACCTTGAAATAAACCTACTCAGAGTTGCGACACAACCGGCAAGGTGCCATGATGTCTGCTAGAACTACATTGGTTTTTCCCTAGAGAGGGAGGGATGATGCAGCACAGCGACGGTAGGTATTTCCCTCAGTGATGAGACCAAGGTTATTGAACCTGTAGGAGAACCACGCAACACCACATAAACAGCTCCTGCACACAAAGAACAAATACTTGCAACCCGACGTGTAAAAGGGGTTGTCAATCCCTTTCGGGTAACGAGATAGATAAAATTGTAGTAGATTGCATAAATAGATCTCGCTGGAACGCGAGATAAAATAAATAAGTAAAAATTGCAGCAAGGTATTTTTGGGTTTTTGGATTAATAGATCAATAAAAGTTGCAAATAAATAAAAGAGCAAATAGCAAAATAGATCTTGAAGGCAAATATATTAAAGAAGAGACCCGGGGGCCGTAGTTTTCACTAGTGGCTTCTCTCGAGAAAAATAGCAAACGGTGGAAACAAATTACTGTTGGGCAATTGATAGAACTTCAAATACTCATGAAAATATCCAGGCAATGATCATTATATAGGCATCACGTCCAAGATTAGTAGACCGACTCCTGCCTGCATCTACTACTATTACTCCACACATCGACCGCTATCCAGCATGCATCTAGTGTATTAAGTTCATGGAGAAACGGAGTAATGCAATAAGAACGATGACATGATGTAGACAAGATCTATTTATGTAGAAATAGACCCCATCTTGTTAGCTACACCCAATGCTCAAGTATGATCATAGTGCCCCTTAGTTGGTGCTTTGTAAGAGAAGATGTAGACTCAAATTAAAA
Source organism: Thinopyrum elongatum (assembly GCA_011799875.1). Lineage (NCBI taxonomy): Eukaryota > Viridiplantae > Streptophyta > Magnoliopsida > Poales > Poaceae > Thinopyrum > Thinopyrum elongatum. The sequence continues at coordinate 404,688,923 of CM022299.1, read as the reverse complement.
ATAAAAATTGCATAAAGTAAAAGAAAGGCCCTTCGCAGAGGGAAGTAGGGATTTGTAGAGTTGCCAGAGCTCAAGGCTTAAATTGAGAGATAAAAACATTTTGAGAGGCATACTTTTCTCACCAACGAAAATGACTTAGAGCTCCCAACACTTTCCATGCTAGATATATCATAGGCGGTTCCCAAACAGAAAATAAAGTTTATTCCTTTTTCCACCATTTCTTTTACTTTCCATGGCTAGACGTATCCACGGGTGCCCTCCATACCAACACTTTCCAAGGAATTTATTATTTGACAACATAAAGTAAATTCATTTTTTGTTTCTGGACTGGGCATCCCTAATACCTTTGCCGTACTCTCGTGCAATGACAAGTGGATAAACACTCATCGTGAGAATAACACATCTAGCATGGAAAATATCGGCCACCCCTCACCGCCTCGCGAGTGGTACGAGCACACAAAAGAGAAATTTATTTTGAAAATTAGAGATGGCACATACAAATTTGCTTAGAACGGCACGGAAATACCGCATATAGGTAGGTATAGTGGACTCATATGGCAAAACTGGTTTAAAGGGTTTTGGATGCACAAGTAGTGATCATACTTAGTGCAAATGAAGGCTAGCAAAAAGATTGAGAAGCGCCCAACCAAGAAACGAATAATCTTGTAAGTAAGCATTAAGCATAAGTAACACCGAATAATGCACCATAAGTAAGACATAATTTCATTGCATAACTATTGACTTTCGTACTTGCATACGGAATCACAAACCTTAACACCAATATTCTTACTAAAGCATAATTACTCATTAACATGACTCACATATCACTATCATCATATCTCAAAACTATTACTAAGAACCAAGTTTATTTTGTCCAATGATCTTCATGAAAGTTTTTATTATATCCTTCTTGGATATCTATCACTTTGGGACTAGTTTCATATGTTGCTTTTAATAAGCTCAAACAAATATAAGTGAAGAACATGAGCATAATATTTCTTTGTCTCAAATTAATCTAAGTGAAGCAAGAGAGAATTTCTTCAAAATTTTACTAACTCCCAAATAAATCTAAGTGAATCATGAGAGCATTTCTTCAAAAATAACAAAGCACACCGTGCTCAAAAAGATATAAGTGAAGCACTAGAGCAATTCCAAGGCTCTAAAAATTTAAGTGAAGCATAGGAGCAAGCATAGCATAGTTTTTGGCTCTCTCAAAAAGGTGTGTATAGCAAGGATTCAAGACTTGAAATAAAAAGCAAAAGAAGAAAATACTCAAATTATACAAGACGCTCCAAGCAAAACTCATAATATATGACGAATAAAAATATAGCTCCAAGTAAAATACCGATGGTCGTTAGAAGAAAGAGGGGATGCCACTCGGGGGAATCCCCAAGCTTAGCTACTTGATACTTCTTGAATATTATCTTGGGGTGCGTCGGGCATCCCCAAGCTTAGCCTTTTCCTACTCCTTATTCCTTCATCCATCGTGATCTCACCCAAAACTTGAAAACTTCAATCACACAAAACTCAACAAAACATTCGTGAGATCCGTTAGTATAAGAAAACAAATCTTTACTTTAATTACTGTAGAAAACCCATTCAAATTTTGTTATTGCATTATATCTACTGTATTCCAACTTTTCTATGGCAAAAACTCTTCAAAGAAAACCATAGATTCATCAAAATAAGCACACGATGCAAAGAAAACAGAATCTGTCAAAAACAGAACAGTCTGCAAAGATACGAATTGTTCTCATACTTATTTATCTCCAATAATTCTGAAAATTAGGAAAACATAGGAAATCTGTATATCAATCTTGTGTAAAAAATTCAGAATTTTTCGTATCTGTTGTGAATTTTCAAAATTGTTTTACTGGACGCAAAAGTTTCTGTTTTCCAACAAGATCAAATCAACTATCACCCAAATCATCCCAAAGGCTTTGCTTGGCACAAACACTAATTTAAACCACAAAAACACATCTAACCATAGGCATAATTGGGTATTTTATTGAAAACAGCAAGAAATCCAAAAAGCAAAAAGATACAAGTTGGGTTGCCTCCCAACGAGCGCTATCGTTTTACGCCCCTAGCTAGGCATAATGCAAAAGATCTACGTGTTGTCATCTTTGTTCTCCAACTCTTCAATCAAATACTTAGAATTCTTCAAGGATTTAGCATATAAATTCTCAACGACAATACTTCTAGGAACGAGATTGAAAAATTCATTCTTGCAAAAAGGGTCTCGTATCACTTCAATAAAATTGGGGTGGATACTAATCATCTTAAGATCTCCTTTATCATTACTAGAAGTTGCACCCTTGTTTTTAGTAACTTAAGTAGTCTTGCCAATTTTTACGGGAGTTTTGGCGGCAGCAAAAGCCGTACTTAAATTACTAAAGATTTCTTCCAGTTTATCAATCCTAGAAGGGCTTTCTTCAATTCTTTCATGAATTATAGTCCCCTTTTCTTTTAACAACTTAAAAACTTCTCCCGCTTTTGAGCCAATTTTAGTAGCAAAATTATGCATCTTTTTATCTAAGTTTTCAATGTGTTCCTCGGTAAGCATTTTCTTTTCGATAGCATCTAGTCTTTCCATAACATGGTCAAGAGTCAAGGTTGTTTCATTAATCATAAGTGGTGGAGAACCCACTAAATTTCCCATAGCATTAAAAGCATCAAGAGAGGGGCACATCAAGAAATTTCCACCGGTAATCGTATCAAGGATGAATCTATACCAAGTGGTGATGCCCACATAAAAACAACAAAGAAGAACAACGATAGATTGCTTACGGATAGATCTATTATGAGCATTGCAAATCCTATAGCAAGCATCTTTTAAATTCTTCCCTCCCCTTTGTTTAAAGTTAAGAACCTCGTTCTCGGGGGTGTACGCAATAGAGGAAGAACTATCCATAATGACAAAAAGTAGTCAACAAGATTGCACACAAAAATAGATCTGACGAGAAAATGGCGAACGAAAAAGGGGGCGAATAAAACGACAAATTTTTGTGAAGTGGGGGAGAGGAAAACGAGAGGCAAATGGCAAATAATGTAAATTGCAAGGAGATGAGATTTGTGATTAGGAACCTAGTTGATGTTGATGATGTCTCCCCGGCAATGGCGCCAGAAATTGGCGCGTTGTCGGGAGACTATCTTGACTTGATCCTCCCCGGCAATGGCGCCAGAAACTCCTCTTGATGTCTGCTAACTACGTCGGTTTTTCCCCAGAGAGGGAGGGATGAAGCAGCACATCGACGGTAGGTATTTCCCTCAGTGATGAGACCAAGGTTATCGAACCAGTAGGAGAACCACGCAACACCACGTAAACAGCTCCTGCACACAAAGAACAAATACTTGCAACCCGACGTGTAAAAGGGGTTGTTAATCCCTTTCGGGTAACGAGATAGATAAAATTGTAGTAGATTGGATAAATAGATCTCGCGGGAACGCGAGATAAAATAAATAAGTAAAAATTGCAGCAAGGTATTTTTGGGTTTTTGGATTAATAGATCTGAAAATAAAAGTTGCAAATAAATAAAAGAGCGAATAGCAAAATAAATCTTGAAGGCAAATATATTAAAGAAGAGACCCGGGGGCCGTAGTTTTCACTAGTGGCTTCTCTCGAGAAAAATAGCAAATGGTGGAAACAAATTACTGTTGGGCAATTGATAGAACTTCAAATACTCATGACGATATCCAGGCAATGATCATTATATAGGCATCACGTCCAAGATTAGTAGACCGACTCCTGCCTGCATCTACTACTATTACTCCACACATCGACCGCTATCCAGCATGCATCTAGTGTATTAAGTTCATGGAGAAATAGAGTAATGCAATAAGAACGATGACAGGGTGTAGACAAGATCTATTTATGTAGAAATAGACCCCATCTTGTTATCCTTAATGGCAACGATACATACGTGTCGTTTCCCTTTCTGTCACTGGGATCAAGCACCGTAAGATCGAACCCATCACAAAGCACCTCTTCCCATTGCAAGATAAATAGATCAAGTTGGCCAAACAAAACCCAAATATCAGAGAAGAAATACGAGGCTATAAGCAATCATGCATATAAGAGATCAAAGAAAACTCAAATAACTTTCATGGATAAAAAGATAGATCTGATCATAAACTCAAAGTTCATCGGATCCCAACAAACACACCGCAAAAAGAGTTACATCATATGGATCTCCAAGAGACCATTGTATTGAGAATCAAACGAGAGAGAGAAAGCCATCTAGCTACTAACTACGGACCCGAAGGTCTACAATGAACTACTCACGCATCATCGGAGAGGCACCAATGAGGATGATGAACCCCTACGTGATGGTGTTTAGATTGGATCTGGTGGTTCTGGAACTTGCGGCGGCTGGAATTGATTTTCGTCGACTCCCCTAGGGTTTCTGGAATATTGGGGTATTTATAGAGCAAAGAGGCGGTGCGGGAGGCCCCCGAGATGGGCACAACCCACCTGGGCGCGCCTGGGCCTCCAGGCGCGCCCTGGTGGGTTGTGCTCCCCTCGAAGCACACCCCAGGTGCTTCTCCGACCCACTGGATGTCTTCTGGTCCCAAAAAAATCCACAAAAAGTTTCACTGCGTTTGGACTCCGTTTGGTATTGATTTCCTGCGATGTAAAAAACATGCAGAAAACAGCAACTGGCACTGGGCACTATGTCAATAGGTTAGTACCAAAAAATGATATAAAATGATTGTAAAACATCCAAGAATGATAATATAACAGCATGAAACAATCAAAAATTATAGATACGTTGGAGACGTATCACGCCACACATCCTTGACGGTCTTGGGTGATTGGATCTGCTCAATAGCCTTGATCTTGTCGGGGTTCACTTCGATCCCATGCTGAGATATAAAGAACCCAAGGAGCTTGCCAGAGGGAACACCGAACACACACTTCTCAGGGTTGAGCTTCATGTTGATCTTCCGCAAGTTGGAAAAGGTTTCCTCCAAATCTTGAATTAGGGTGGACTTGTCCTTGGTCTTGACCACAATATCATCCATGTAGGCTTCTATGTTCCTGTGTAACTGTGGTTCAAAACCGATCTGGACTGCCCTCATGAACGTCGAACCCACACTCTTTAGTCCGAAAGGCATCCGTACAAAGCAGTACGTGCCACATGGAGTAATGAATGCGGTTTTCTCCTCATCTTCCTTGGTCATGAATATCTAGTGATATCCGGAGTAGGCATCAAGAAACGAAAGCAAATCATAGCCGGCAATGGAGTCTACAATCTGGTCAATGCGCGGCAAGGGGAAATGATCCTTTGGGCATGCCTTGTTGAGGTCAGTGTAATCAATACAAAGTCTCCATTTCCCATTTGCCTTGCGCATGACAACCGGATTCGCCAACCAGGTTGGATGTAGAACTCCTCTGACCAGGCCAGCTGCCTTGAGTTTCTTGATCTCTTCTGCTATAAATTGTTATCGTTCCAAGGCTTCCTTTCTGACCTTCTGCTTGACGGGCCGAGCATGAGGGCACAACAAGGTGGTGCTCAATTACCTCCCTGGGAACACCGGGGATGTCAGATGGTTGCCATGCAAACACATCTATATTTGCCCGCAGGAAGGCAATGAGCGCGCTTTCCTATTTGCTGTCTAGGGTGGCACTGACGATGAAAGTACCACCAGTGCCATCCTCCCTTGCCGACACCTTCTTCGTTGCAGGTGGAGTGGCCTTGGATCTTTGGCATCAGAGCTTTCCAGCAAGTCTTCGACGGGTGCGCATCACTCCGAGGAGGTGCGCTTCCCGAAAGCCTCGCTGGATGTCTTGTCGGACTTTTTGTTATTCTTTGGCTTGGCGGAAGCTGTTGCCTTGTCGGTTTTCGCTGTGACCGTGTCCCTATAGAGTTTGTCCATGCAAATTACTGCATCTTTCTTGTCGAAGTTGATGGAGATGACCCCCATGGGCCCTGGCATCTTCAATGTGTTGTAAGCATAATGTGATGCTGCCATGAATTTGGCCAAGGCTGGGCGACCAAGAATTCCGTTGAACGGCAAGGGGATCTTAACGACTTCAAACACAACCTTCTCTGTTCTGTAATTTAGTTCCCCGCCAAACATCACTAGTAGCGTGATCTTTCCCTTAGGTCGGCTCCTTCTGGGGTTGATTCCTTGGAACGTCCCCGTTTTCTGGAGCTCTTCCTCAGGGATTTGCAGCCTCTCGATCACCTCGGGGGAGATCAAGTTCAGGCCGGCCCCACCATCAACTAGTATTTTTGTGACCTTGAGGTTGCGTATCGTTGGTGAGACCAACAACGGCAAGCACCCGACCGCGGTTGTGCGATCAGGGTGATCCTCAGCATCGAAAATAATAGGCGTGTGACACCACTTGAGGGGCTTTTGTGCATCCACTGTCGGCTCTGCCGCATTGACTTTCTGCGCCCACTGCTTGAGTTGGCGGTGAGAGGAGTGCAAAGATGCACCTCCATCAATGCACATGGCCTCTGTTGCCTTCTGGAATTCAAGCTCGCTGGACTCTTCGTCATCTTCATCATCACTTCCTTCATCCTCTTCTTTCTTCTCTCTGCCCCTGGCGGGCTTTTCTTTCTTCTAGCTGGCGTTGCCGCGGCCTCCGCCTCGACCACCGCAACCCTTCTTGCCGGATCCACCTATACTGTCCTCGCCCTTCTCCTTGTCCTGCTTCTCATACTCAACTTTCTATTTGTCGACCAACTGCTCGATTTGATGGCACTCCTGGAGGTCGTGGCCTTTGGTACGGTGGATCTTGCAGTATGGCCCGTCAGACTTTGCCAGCTTTTTCTCCCGCCACGGCAACCTGGTAATCAGCGCATGTAGCTGCTTCCTTGCCGGTACTCTCCGTTCTGGGTTTCTTGGCGGGGCTAGAGTTGCCGGATCCTTCTACAGCCATAACTGACTTGCCTTTGCGCTTTCTGTTGCGCCTTCGACCTTTCTTCCTTGGGGCGGTTGCATCGTCATCATCGGATTCGACTTCAGTGGCATCATCCTCCCCGGGAAGTCTTCTCCCTTCTTCAGCACGCGCACACTTGTCCGCCAACGTATAAAGTTCGTTGATGGTCTTCGACAGGCGGATATGCATCTTCTCCCGCATCTTGCGATTGCGCACATTCGCGCACTACAAAAAAAAGACACATCCGTGACATTTTGGGCCGAACGAAATATTTTCTGTCATGCTTATGACACTTCTATGATGATAATTGTGACAAAAGCACGTATCATCAAAGATGTGGTGGGCTCCTACTTCTATGACAAAAAATCATGACAGAAAATGGGCTTTTCATCCTGGGCGGGCCGGGGACGCACCTGCATGACATTCTTTGGGCCGTCCATGATGGAAAAATTCGTGGTAGAAGCGAGGGCGAGGAAAATATCGGGGAGTTCCTTGTTACGGTGGGTGGTCGGGGCCAAGCGATGCACGAAGGTTTGCGCGTTTCTCTCGTGTATGCGCGTGTGTGCGAGGCGTTGGCTAACTGAACCCGAGCGATCGCACTAGCTACATTTATTGAACCCGAGCGATCGATCCCTTGGCTGTTAATTGAACCTGAGCGATTCATTCGCCGCTGACTGAACCCGAGCGATTCCTTCACTGCTGCTGCTAACAGAACCCGAGCGATCGATCACTGCTGCTGCTTACTGAAGCCGATCGAGCCCCCGTGCGAGAGGTAGCCAGCCGGTGTTGGGTTGCCTCTTGATGAACAGTGACCGTTGCTATCGTGCGTGCGGTACATTGAACGAGTCGAGATGTGGTGAGTCGAGCCGGTTGGTTGGCTATGGATGAACAGTTTTCGGTGGGGGTTGGATGAACAGAACCCCGTGGTAGTAGGCCGTTGCCACTGGATGAACAGGACCTCGAGGAGGCTGCCGCACCCCAGCCGGTTGGGGGTGGATGAACAGGACCCCGTGGAGGCTCTATGAACAATAGCCAGTGGAGGCTAGATGAATAGTAGCCCGTGGATGAATAGTAGCTGGTGGAGGCTAGAGGAAGTCGACGGTGGATGAACAGTAGCCCGTGGAGGCTAGAGCGAGACAGTAGATGGTGGATGAACAGGACCCCGTTTCGACCGTAGGCCCTCGAACAGAAATCCGTTTCCTCCGTTTTGCGGTATGCCGGACCCTTCCCGATGAACAGTACCCTATTTCGACCGTACGCCTTTGAACAGAAGTCCGTTTCCTCTGTTCTGCGGTACGCCAGACCTCGTTTCGGCTATTCTGTCCAAGCCGGTTGGCTCCCGATGAACACGACGCATTTCGTTCCCTCCCGATGAACAAGACGGAGTTTCTCCGTTCCGACCCAGCCGGTTGGCTGCCGATGAACAGGACGTCGTCGCTGTACGCGTTCGAGACCCTGCCCGTATGTACGTACGTAGCCGTATTTACTTTCTTGCAGCGTGGTTGTATGTACGTGTACATAATTTATACAGGACTGCCTCAACTGCTACATCACACGTGCCGCTCCTTGCTCGGCCACAGTTCATCCTTGCAGAGAGACCGATCGACCAGTATATACGTACACGTTCGCTACCAGAGAGACAACCCTACATACGGTTCGACCCGGTGGGTCCCAGCTGTCAGGGAGGATAAGGAGGCACTTCCTTGCGTGCGAAGATATAGCTGATGGAACCCAGCTGTCAGGGGGAGGAATCATTTATTTTGCCCGTAATAAGAACGCACTTCCTTGCGTGCGAAGATGCGGCTGGTGGGTCCCAGCTATCAGGGGGAGAAAACATTATTTTTTAGGGTAAAAAGGATGCAGTTGCATGCATGTGTCCATGGGCGTGGTGCGTCCCTGCTGTCAGCCTCTCACGTACAGTCATCTTCCGATGACTCTCGTTTGTTGACCACGTTGACCACACCGTGCCGAGCGCACCAAGGACGGTGGACGACGGCTAGGCCCCAGACTGGAACGACCCAGAGATGGGGAAGACGCGGCAGTTGAGTCATAGATGGAGAGGAGTGGGAAACTTGACTGGTTCGGGTGCGGGGTGGGCGTACACTCGGCAGAGAATAACAGGAGGTACAGAGGAGTGGAGAGATGGCCTGGCCATCGGTGGGGTAGCGTTTCGCTCCAAGGCGCGTGAAACAGCGCCGCTGGACGCTGGAGGCTAGAGCAGGCGGTCCTGGCAGCGCTGGAGGAAGAAGACGAGAGATTGAAGAAGAATGCCAGTCGTTGGATGTAAATCGAACGCCTTGCTTGGGCTTCGACCTTTGTATTTTTTTTGGCAAAAGTGCTTAGGCTTCTATCTACTCGCCCACATGTCAGCCAGTCCATTTGGATTTTTTAGTCCATTTGGTGGGCTGGGTGAAACAATGATGTAGAGTCTATGCAGCCTGTTTATATATTATGTTAGAATTTAAAGCCCATTTGCATTTTTTTCGAAATCCACGAACTTGATGGGCTGGGTGAAAATATCGTGTTGGGCTGGATGGAGAAATATTATAAAAACATAAACACATGATTGCACGTCTATTACTGATTGGTCAGTAAAATCTTTGCAAACTTACGTACGCAATCACCAGGAGTTAACTTGCCAAGTTATATATAAACAATTATTATTATTATTTTGTAAGAACTTTCGATTTACGAAATAAAATATCATTTTAATTTGATGAGTTAATAGGATGTGGGGTATTATTATTTTTAGGCTAGACGTGGGACAGTTGAGTTGGTTCTAGTGAAAACTAATGGGAGAAAACTCAGATTACATGGAAAAAGAAAGTGGGAGAAAATTCAGATATAGGATTAATGAAAATGAAAAATAAAGGAAGTGGGAAGGTCTATACAATGGTTGGACGAACGACAGGTTTAACGGAACCTTATGTTGCTTCTTTTATATATATGTAATAAAATAAGATATAAATATAAGTATATATATACTATTATTGAAGGGAAAACATAGGTTCAGTTTTGCATTCTTATAGAAAAATAGAACTGAGCTATGCGTTGTCTTGAAAAAACAAACATAACTTGGGCTGCTGATGTTATAGACAAGCTAGGCTGGGAGGCCCAGAGGCTGCTTGATACCTGCTAGACCCCAAAAAAAAGTTGAAACCTGCTGGATCAACTGTGTCTGCATGTCGTGGGCTACACGTGTTAAACAACAAAACCTAGGCCATGGATCTGGTGGGCCCGAACTGTCAGCCTCTTGACGAACAGTCGTCTCCCGATTCCTCTCATTTTGTTGACCATGTTGGGAATGACAGACGGCGGCGCCGCGGCGAGAACACCAAGGTGGAGGACGACGTCGAGACCTCGGACTGAAACAAACCGGAGCCGGGGAAGACGCAGGCGGAGGGGAGTACGAGGGTTGACTTGTTCGGGTGCAGGGTGGGACGGTAGAGCTGCCACTGCCGGAGAATGTGTGGGAGTAGAGGGATAGCCTGGCCAGCGCCATAGGCTAGGATGGGTCACCGAGGCGTGCGTGGCAACGCCGCCAGCCGCTGTAGGGAGAGGACGAAAGATTGAACAAAATAAAGAAATACAAATGGATAGGTGGTTGGTCCCAGATGTCTGTGTACGAGACCTGCTGGGTCCACCTGAGAAGGGGAATATGTTGGGAGGAAGGAGATTCAAAGCACGACAGCCCAGTGAACTAGTTACATACATAAGCAAATAGCCACTAAAAAAAGCAAACACGTTAATGGGTTTTTAGACGAAATATTTCGGACAAAACAGATAATTACGACACATAGGCTAATGCATGAAACACCCAGATGATAAAGGTGCTTAAACAAAAAAGTACATCATCTAGACCTTCCTGGCACACTTGATCATGACGATGCGGCTGTCCGTGTACTCGTCGGTTACGGGAAGCAGACACGCCCTCATGTCCAAGATCCGCCTGTACATGTCGTAGCATGTGCATGCATCCTTGGCCGCGTAGGTTATGTAGGCTAGATTCATAGGTACCTCCCACGTGTTCAGGTCCTTGGTATCGACGTCTTCTTTCATGTTGGTGTAGCAGGATTCGATGATGGTCGTGGCGAGGTCAACCACGGAGTCCTTCTCCTGCCCATTGCCGATGATCTTGTATTGCTTCTGGATGTCGACAAGCTTGTTGCACCAGATGGCCGAATCGTAAAGCACAATCGCGTTCTTCCTGCTCTCCACCGTAGCAAAGGTGCAGTCAGCGGTGCCGATGAAACAGGCGAATGCTCCAGGACCTCTGATGGCCCTACAGCAGTGGTAGATGAGAACCTCGTCCCGCACGCATACCTGGGCGACGGCGATCCGCTGGTCCCTGTCAGGAGACGAATGGATGGGCACAAGGTCTAGTCCTGCGCCCTTGTGCTTTCTCCTCCTGTAGGTACTGCTTGAACTTGGCGAGGCAGAGCTTCACCGAGTCCGGATCATTGGTGTACATCACATTCAACTTGGTGCTGCCATGGGTCTGAACGGCGAACTCAAAGGTGAACTCCTTGCTGAAGTCCATATCCAGCAGGCTCACACCTTGGATCGCCATTGGAGTCTCTTCTCACGCAGAGTTGATGTGGCGGTTCTCGTTTTGTGGGGATTGGGGGCAGGGGGAGATGAAGACGATCGCTGTGTATTGTGGTACTAGGGGGCGGCACCGCGGCAGCAATAGTTCATTTTTCCAATCTTGGGGAACTGCAATCGATGGTGAACGAGTGGGTAGGCGGCGGCAGCAGTTCGTTTTTCAGCTCTTGTGGAACTGCATCCAACAGTAAACTGAGTGTGTACAGGCAACAACAGTTACTACCCCTCCCTCGCCCGCTGCACGCCCGGCAGAACATGCCCCCTCGGGTTCACAAGCGGGTCTATATTGGTACTGTAATAGCAAGTGTTAGTGGTCACTTTACATAAATTTTATTAGCTTTAATTAAAATTTATTCTTAAAACAAGCAAAACATTGGCTCGTTCTATCGGTGCCACAGGATCAATATGCACAACAATTAGAATTATTATTCTCAGGACACAAACGATAGGCTCATTTGCCACACTTTCACAGACAATTCTACCAAGTTTGAACAGCTTGTTATGGTTGCTGTCCTCTACATCATCATGCCGTGTTTCCCAGCTTGCAAGATTCAGAACCAACCAATAAGATTCAAATAATAAGTAAAACAAAGATGCCTACACATCACAATGATTCCCAACTTGCAAGATTCAGAACCAACCCATTAGATTCAAATAATAAGTACAACAAAGATGCCTACACATCTCAATGATTCACATATCAGAGCCAATCATAACTGTACAACTCAAACATTGTGAGAATGTGAACAGATAAATAAAAATTGATCGATGCTTCATGTAAGCAATTTGGTCCAAGGATTTGCTTAAACATTGAAACCAGTCCTTTTTAAGGCCACACAGGTCAAACATTGGCAGCTGAAATATTCTGCATCACTGGTGGCACTACCACTTACAATATATGCACAAGAGGGCCTTCTAGATTTTGAAGTAGTGTGCATAGAGCCTCATCCTTAGTATTTAACAAACACACATAGCAAAATCTAGTGGAATCATCAATCAACATCCTGAAATATCTCTTTCCACCTTGCACACACGCATAGCACTTTAGAGCCTTTGGATAAAGTGAATCTCGGGATTATATCCATCTTGGCTAGCCGTGTCATACAACCCAAGAACTTGGCGAATGCTTTTGACCATCACAACATCTATAGTTGAGTATTCCTGTTTGCATAAATAAGAAAGAGAATGATTACTATAATATTGGCACTAGTTAAAGCAACTTTATTTCCAAAATGAGAAAAGATTGTGATAGAATAGCTTTATTAAAAAAATACAACGTTAGCACAGTATGACAAAGCACAATCATGTTGATAAAGGACAGTACTAACCTGTGTGAGATGACTTTGGGAGATCAAGTTATTTTTCATGTCCCCGTATCTTGCCATGAAGGCGATTCGTTGACATCCATTAACACCTCAGTGTGGCAGTAGAAGGAGGAGCGTCGACTCATTTCAATCACTTTTTTGTGCAGTTCAACTAAAATTATGGCGCCCGCCAGTTAGAGAGGGGGCCCATGCCACCTCAACGGTAGGCGTGATGGACTCAACTAGTTCATTGCAACTATGTGATTGATGCAGTGCACATGGACTTGATTCTGCCGGATAGGCCTTCTGCAAGTTATCTACATTGGAAATGAAATGGTAGCTAAGACAGTAGCTCTATTTTAAATGTATTATTACTTCATTTTATCAGTGGCAGTAGCGGTGCCAAAAGATTGCCACAAATTATTAGTGGCATTAAATTAAGATGCAAAAACAATATCATTGTTTCTTTCTCATAGCAGTGCCATAACAGTACCGCAAGATCACTAGCTGGATGCAGAGTCAAAATCAACCAAGAAGGAACATACCCAGTCATGGGAACCATAACTGAGAGAGGGGCCCTACGCCGCCACGACTCGATGTGGTGAACCTGTAGATCCACTCAGATGATTCAATTCAGGCGATCTTTTTCTGTAGTTCGCCTGAAATGAAGCAAAGATTATATCATGCAGCTAGCAAGAAGTACTTGCTCTCATGAGCTGGCAGTTCTTCTTTAGTAGTTGCACTAAAATTGAGCAACATTAAGGTTGGTTGTTCTGCTCATGCAAGGTGCAACTATAATTTGCTTATCCTTTTGTGCAGTTCCACTAAAATAAAGTGCCATTGTGGTGACAGTGACGGCTCATCTTGCAAAGGCTAATAAAATGTTGCACGAGATTACCAGCAGAGTTTGACGGAGATGTTGGAAACTCCAATCAACCTTTGTGCAGTTCAACCAAAATTGAGAGATGTTGCCCACGTGACATTTTAGTTGAACTGCACAAGACACTCATTCCAAAAAAATTGTTTTGTGCAGTTCACCAAAAGGTCACAATAGCAACGAGGTGAAATGGATATCCCTATCCACACAAAAAGATAGAAAGAAAACAGTTACTGGTCAATACCAAGATACGAAACATACATGAAATGAAAAGAAGCATCTTGATTATGTTCATGGCAATCACGCAAGAACAATAGAAATTCTAAAATAGCAGCATTGCTTCATGTTACTGGAAGCATTACGATCAACAATGACATTCGTCAAATATGGGATTACTTTAATGGTGGCATTGCTTGTTTACCAGATACAGTAGATCAACAATAGCTAAAGAGTTGGTTTAAGGGCATGGGACACTGGGGACACCAGGACACTCAGCAGCGTAAAGAAGCAACTTACTTATCATACTGGGAAAAATAGCAGGAGTACCATTTGTAACACAGTTTAATTGCATCGTATTAATGGAGGCATTAGATTAACAATAACATTGGTTAGACATGTCCTTACGGTAACAGTGTGATTGCTTCATTTTACATGCGCCCTTATATTAACAACTGCAAAAAGTTGGTATAAGGACATGCGACAGTGGACGCATCAGCACGATGTACCTACAAGGATGCATAAAGTGGTGATGCCGAGTTTGTTCATACTCTGTGAGGGCAGCAAATCTAATCCTGGATACCTTTTACTATGTGAGGGCATCACATCTAATCCTGGACATACTCTATTGACTTGTCCACCAGCCGCCACTTTCTATCCCTTTTTCAACCAATAATAGATCTGTTCCTTATCCAGTTTGTACTGCCTTTTCCCTTTATTTCCCTTTTCAACCACCGGTTGGGTATCCAGTCTCTACTACTTTCTCCCTGTTATTTCCTCTTTGAATCAAGTCCTAGATTCATGCTACAACTTCCCCCCTTCGCTGTTTGAACCAAGTCCTAGATTCGACTACATGAAGTAACTTTACCTCTAATAATACTAAAAATTTAGGTGGCTTTGGAAGAGCTGATGGAAGTAGAAAAAGATCCACATGCAGACACGTGGGGAGCTGGGGCAGTAGAGCAGGGCCGCTTTCGAAGGAACTTATACCTGAGGGTCATCGGGATGTGGGTAGGAGGCCGGCGGCAGGTCGGATCTGCCCACAATATGGCATGGAGGAAGAAGGGGTCGGAGGACCTCCCGAGCCGGCGCTGTGTCCGAGAGAACGGCACGGGCAAAGGATCGGGACCTGCCAGCAGCTGTGGGTTTCCTCCCTCACCGCCGATGACCGCGTGAACGATGCACCTAGTCCCCTACACACACCGGCCGAAGGGATCCGGCCGCATCTGTGACCAGCGGTCAGCAGAGAGAAAATGTCGCTACCACTGTGTTGTTTAGATCTGGAGAGGATGAGAGAATGAAGAGAGCAACCCTAGTAAAGCAAGCACTCAGGCCCCTGCCTATATATATAGTGGAGTGATTATCTTTTTCTCTCCACAACAAGCATTTCAATTTGTGTATGTGGCATTAAAGAAAAGAAACTCTCTATTTAACGTGACTGACTGCAATTTGCACTTTGTTCACTTGTGCTCCCTGGCCCTACATTCATTGAACAACCCCACGGGTGAATAAACATACAGTACTATTTATATAGAATGAACAAGCTCGAACTATTTTGGCTTTGAGATATCGATGGTACAGTTTGACCACATTGCATCAATGGACTCAGTACTTTGAAGAAACCTATACGTATAAACACATGCACGGTTTACATTCCGAATCGCTAGCTAGAGCTTGAACTGTATTTGTTTACATGTACCACCTTTTTCTTTTGGTTTTCTGCTCCATGGCGCAATTCATCGATACAAAATTATACTATGAGTATTTAAAAGTTGAGGGCGGGGCTTTTCCCGGGCAGTACGCGCGGCAGTTTTCGCGTAGCCGGTTTGCCAGAGAGGCGAGGAGGGTTAGGGAGTAGTGGATTCAACTTACCGCTGGAAAGGTAGGGCTGTGCGATTTGACTGCTTGTTACTGCTGGAAAGATGGGGTCTTGTGATATGACTACTCACTATAGTCATTATTACTCCGGTGTAGTTTAAAAAAAAATTACTCCGGCGCTACGACTGGGGTGATGCCCCCCTTCTGTTCCCCACTCTAAATCTGGTGCATGACACGTCGACCCGGATGCTGGCTGTCCCACATGTCAGCGAAGTAAGAAGGAGCAAAGAATCATGCGGTATATCTCTACTTCTTATAAAAACCCGAGTTGGTGATGATGGTGTGCCTACCATCTTGCAATATAGATCGTCCGATCTATATCTGACGGATAGAAAGCAAACTATGGCAATTTTGCAAAAAGATACCCGCACCTCTCTCCATGTTTGCAGATAAGGCCTTCCCTCGTTCATCCTTATCTCCCACAACCTTATTGTTGAGCAATTAAAAAAGGAAGTCTCTGGAACAATCTGGCATGGTGGCTGCTGCCGGCGCCGTCCATCCCCTTGCCTCTGCCCAATCCGACCACCAGTCACCACCACGCCCCACTCCTCCTCACCTTATCTCTCATCTTTCTCGAGATATCATTTTTTCGAAGAAATTCTCGAGATACCATTTTTCCGATGAAATTCTTGAGATATCATTAGTTTTTACACATGGGATTACTCTTGCATGGGTCAATCACAACAGGTGTTTTGTAAAAAAATGCATCTTGATGTTCCGTGCAATGCACGAGCATCTTGCTAGTATAGTACTATTCACGTCAGAGGAGTGCGAAACACGGCAGCCCAGTGAACCAGCAGGCGATAGGCCATAGAAAACAATGTGGTGATATGGCCATAAAAAAACAATGTACTACAGTCCAGTCTCTAGCACGTACAGTACTCCACCTCTTCCTCCTCCTCTCGGTTCATCGCCATCATACTTTTCCCATTCCTGTGTTTTCAGTATCCTGCGAATCAAAGAGGCCCTTAGACTGGTTTAGGTCCGGTCATTTTTTATAAATGTGTTATGTCCAAAATTTAATGAACGTGCTCCGGTTTCTATGAAAATAATCAAGTTTGCATGTAGTAATTCATTTATTTATTTATTCTTCTGCAGGGGGTTTGCATGTAATTCGTCAGGTCTAAAATGTAAAGTATGCTGGCATGGTTGCATATGCTCCGAGTCGTGCATGCACTACGACCCAGATGCTCTATGTCCCACGTGTCGGCGAAAGGAAGCACGTGGAAATAGCCTAGGAGTACATATAGGTGGAAAATGCGTGAAAAAATATGTACTATGAAGCGTAGCTGTGGTTCAAAAAGGAGACCTAAAGTGATGATAGGTATAGGTCGCACGCACCCACCTAGTGGTACTCAGTACTAGACATACGAGTACTCAGTACTCCATCTGACAACAGCGTCTGTGCTACAGCTAGCTCTTCTCCCTCGTTTCTCTCTTCTAATTCTAACTCAGCCGACGCGCAGTGGGCGGGGTGGGGATTTGCCGATAGTCGGTTTACTCAACTGCGGCCCCACCTGACAGTGAAAATGCTAAGACAACAAGCGTTCCCTTGCTTGGGCGGCATGCCGGACAGACCGTGTGGGGGTGCGACGCGAACGCGACAGTCTTTACCTTTATAACTTGTACATAGAAAATACCAAGCCAATGCATGATGAGCGGTGGGCCGGAACGACAGTGTGGGGTGCGATGCGAATGGCATAGGCGTGCTGTAGTACTTGTTCCACTTTCTCGTTTTGAACTCGTGACATGTAGTAACGCTCAGTTTTGAATATATAAGCTTGGTTACCGCGCCAATATATTTACTCCCTCCATGTAGGTTGGGTCGCTGAAGTCAAAATTTGACACAAAACACGATGGTAACCAGTCTACCTCCGTCCTGGTTTGTTGCTCCCCATCGTAATCTGTGCCAAAATTTGACTAACAAAAGGTTCATGCATGTCACCAAAATTATACCATTGAAAACTATGTTCAAATACAAATCAAACGATATAATTTTTGTTGACATGCACTAACATTTTGCCAGTTAAATCTTTGGTCAAAATTTAATACAAAAGGGACTAATAAACCAGGACCTAGGTAGTACACAAGGACAAAGACAGTGATACTACATATAATTAACGCCAAATAAGAGCAAGGGATCAAACATGTCATTTACAAATGGAATAAAAATGCCATACACTAATAAAACATCAAGGTCACGAGGCGATGCAGTGCTGGTTACAGGAGGCGAGAAGAAAGATGCATCCATTGACGACCTCCTCCTCCTCGACTCAGGGCGCCGGCCCACCGAACGGCGGCTAAGTAGCAGCAGCTTTCATGGCCAGGTCAACGTGCTTCTCAACAATAGCGTCCAAAGATTCCAGCCGGTGGAAGAAGGCCAACGTTGTTCTGTCCTCCTTGGCCTTGTAATGGCCTATGTAGACGATTTCCTTGTAGACATGGATGTGTAAGTCGATGGTTTCTTGCATGGCGAGGCACTGCGCGGCGAGCGCGGCCTCGAGGTGCACATTCTTCGTCGCGACCTGTGACGACCCCGGCTTAATCGTGCACTAATCATACACGCAAATGCACACGATCAAGCCTAAGGACTCACTTGAAGATATCACAACGCAACTCTAAAACATAAATAAAGTCATACAAGCTTTATATTACAAGCCAGGGCCTCGAGGGCTCGAATACATCGCTCGTTGGCATACAAGCGTCAGCGGAAGCATCAGATATCTGGGTACAGATATAACATAGTTACAGATAGGACTTGGAAAGGCGGGGCAAAATAAAATACTACGATCGAAAGGCGTAGGCCTCCTGCCTAGGACCCTCCGAACCTACTCCTGGTCATCGGTCGGGTCCTCGTAGTAGTACTCGCCAGGAGGGTAGTAGTAGTAGTAGCCATCGGCGGGGGCAGCTGGCTCCTGGGCTCCGTCGTCTAGTTGCGTCAAGTGGATAAGGGGAGAAACAAAAGCAAAGCAAATGTGAGTACTCATCTGAAGTACTCAGCAAGCAAGGATCTACACTACATATGCAACATTTTCAAAGGAGGGCTGTATATGTGGACTGGGCTGCAGAAATGCCAGAATAGAGAGGAAGGCCTAGTCCTATCGATGACTAGCATCTTCATCATCTTCAGCAGTCTTGCAGCATTAGAAGAGTGCGGAATAACATAATGTAAAGTAACAGTAGTGTTATCAACCTCGCCCAGAGATTCTTCCTCGACTCCCTGCGAGAAAGCAATCCCAGAGCCATACTATCCAGTATCATCTCAACTGTCCAGTTCTAGTTGTACCGATCGGGATACAACTCTGAGTGTCCGTTAACGTAGGACAGGCTATCGATAGATTAGTTCTTCCCTGCAGGGGTGCACCAACTTACCCACCACGCTCGATTAACTCCGGCCGGACACACTTTACTTGGTCACGCCCGGCCTCGGCCAAACGATACGCCGCAACCCGACCGAATACTTAACAGAGAGGTCAGCACGCCGGACTAACCTATGCCCCCAGGGGTCTTGGGCAATCACCCCGGGAACTCCTGCACATTGCGTCATGCGGCCGAAAGCAGACCTAGCCCCCTTAATACAAGCGCGGGCTTAACCAGTCCAATTCGGCGCGCGCCGCTCAGTCGCTGACGTCTTTTAAGCTCCGGCTGAAGTATACAATACAGAACGCCCATACTATGCCCACGTGATGGTTAGTGCTATCGGGCCAAAGGCCCCTCAGATCAAATATCCAAACCGTTAGTGTGTTGGTAGTGAGCTAACGAGCAGAGACTCACGAAAGATGTGACCCCGTCGCCCCGTCTCGAGGACTTGCGGCAAGGGCTAGGAATGCCCGGCCACGCCTCGTGTTCAACTCTCGGGCACCATCCAGGTCCACCCGACTCCACATCTCTCGTAATTAAGCTCACGCGGGTACCCCTCAGGGCTGACCCGTCTTTAGTACCATGGTTCAGTGTAAAGTCATAGTAACCAAAGTAACTGTGTGTCTAACACCAAGGGGAACCCTGAGGAATCACCCTCGATGGAATTCCACTTAATGTTATCATCAAGGTGAACGAAGGAGGAATCACCCTCGAGGTCCACTCTTGAGGAGTTGCACGACGGTGTCGTTATTGGGGGTGGTGTAGGAGGAATCACCCTCGCTGACCACGACCGTTTAACTAACCTACAAGGTTATCATCAGAAGTGCTGATGAGGTATCACCCTCGGCACTCGATAGTAACCCAGTAGTGTCGGGCAACTAAGGGGGAAGTGATGTGCGGTGCCGGGGCCTGGTCTTCGATCCCGTTGATCGGGGCTTCTGATACTCCAGCGGGGCAGTCGGGATAGTTGGGTCTCTGATGGTTCTCTACCCAACCTATACTAAACAGTTTAGGATAAGTAGGTAGGTAACAATAGCAGGTTACACTAAATAGGCTATGCAGCAGAAATAGGACAACAACAGCAGTAACTTCTAATGCAAGCAAAAGAGAGAAGAGAATAGGCGATATCGGAATGCTCAAAAGGGGGGGGGTGCTTGCCTGGAAGCTCAGTGGCAAGGGTCTGTTCGTCAGGGGCGTAGTCGACCTCCGGAGCTGTGTCGGTCTCGGGAGCTACGTCGACGTCGGGGTCTACCGAGAGAGAAGAGGGGAAGGAAACAAATAAATACACAGCAATATTGCAACACAGAACATGCCATGCCTAGGATGCAGTGCAGGGTTGCCTAAAAGTATGTCTAAGTCATTTTAGTTATTTTAGGATTAAGGTGGGATTTATTAACCGGTGAATATGCACTATTCACATACCGGAATCGGACTAAAAGTTACGGGTTCTCCTACGTAGGGGGTTCCGACATGGAAACAGATGGCACGATCAGATTCGTCTCGTCATTCTGATCAACTTTCATGTATAAAGTTTTTTGATCCGAGCTACGGTTTAAATTCTATGGATTTTAAAAGATTTAAACAGTTTTTTCAATTTATTTTAAATTAACAGAAACTAATTATGATGTCAGCATGATGTGGGGATGACATCAGCAGTCAACAGCCGCACTGACCAGGTCAAACCTGACCAGTGGGTCCAGATGTCAGCCTCTGTTATAAAACAGAGTTTATTTTAAACTAAACTAATTCTAATTAACTACTGGACCCCACATGTCATAGACTTATTAACTAAAGTAATTAATTTTAATTACAGAAACATTTTAATTAAACTAAAATGCGGTGGGGCCCGCATGTCAGCGATTGGGACCGCCCAGTCAGCACAGTTGACCAGGTCAACTGGTCAACTGGGGGCCAGGGGCCCCACTGGCAGTGACCCTGGGGGTGGCCCTAGGTATGCCACGTCGGCGTCGGCGCCGGAGATAGCTCCGGCGACCCAAAACGCGGTGGCGCGTCGCCGGAACGCGTCGGATTCGCTCTACGCAGCACCAATTCACGCGCGGTAACGTGCGTTCGAACGGCCGCAGTGCTCCGCGTCGATTGGTGGCGGCGCCGGACCAAATGGTCACCGAAAACAGAGCCGACGATGAGCTACGGCAGCTGCGCGTGCGGTACCTCGACGAAACCTACGCTAGGAGGCACGGGGAGGCACGTGCTCGAGCCCGTTGGGCTCCTGGGAGCACCAGGAGGTTGGCGGTGGCCTCAGGCGACGGTGACATCGACCACAGCAACGGCCACAAGCCCGTTGGCAGCGAGCAGAGCACGAATGCGACGGCAGCTAGCTACGGCACGCGGGGAAGCTAACGAAGAGGAGCAGGGGAGGAGGAGCTCACCGCGCGGCATGTAAGATTGCCCATGATGGATTAGTAGCAGCAGAAGCCGCCGGAGATGGAGGGGATCGCCGGCGCCCGAAATGAGAAGGCCGGCTCGATCCCGATGAGGTAGAGCTCCTCGGCTTGATCCGTTGGGCGAGGACGAGGTAGCAGTCGACGGCGGTGACGCTGGACACGGCGGAGCGGTGAACGGGGCTCGGTGGCCGCGAGGATGAGCGAGGATGGCAGCGATGGCGCTCGGACCAGAGAGAGGGGGAAGGAAGCAGCGGCGATGGTGGGTGAGGAAGAGAGGGGGAAGTGGATAGGTTTGTTGGGGGAGGCAGCAGCGACGTTCTTATCCCCTCACCGGCCCTGTAGCGTCGGTGGGCGTCGCGGTGTCGGCCTGCGGCCGGCGAGCGCGCGCTCGGCCACAGCGGCGGCGACACGCAGGGGAGAGAAGGAGGGTGATGGGCCAGGTGGGCCGGAATCGGGGCACTGTGCACTTAGGCCCAGTGCACAGTGCCTCTTTTCTTTTTATTTTTCTGTTTTCTTTTATTCTTTTCTGTTACATTTTATTTTTAAGTCCATTTGACTTTTGTAAAATATGAGACTTGCCAAAATCAATTACTAGGCAATGGCTGGCACTGCCACAAAAAGTTTGGGCATTTTTCGAATTCTTTTGGGATTTTCTAAAAATGGAAATAGCATTTTCAGTGCTGTTTTGGCTCTCCTAAAATACTTTAGCCCATTTAGGATTGATGATGATGTTGTGTTCCTTAACAGCAAATAGTTTTGGATTATTTGCTATAAGGTGAACATTTTTCCCACAAGTTTTGAGCAACTTCATATTTCCCTTTTGAATTTGAGTTGATTTTCAGAATAGAATTTGAATTGTTTTGATTAACCACTATGACTAGGCACTGCAAATGAAGATGACTTGGCATACTTAGCAGAGTGTCACAGTGCTTATTACATGGGGGTGTTACAAATTGTCCTCCTCTAAAAGAAATTCTCGTCCCGAGAATTTAGGAGGTAGAAGGAAAGAGGTCGGGATATTCTTCCCGAAGATGATCCTCGCGTTCCTAAGTGGCTTCATCTTCATTGTGATTCGACCACTGCACTTTCAGGAACTTGGTCGTCTTCTGACGAGTGTGACGTTCAGCTTCATCGAGAATGCGGATCGGGTGCTCCTTATAAGAAAGATCATCCTGCAATTAGAGCATCTCATGATCCACTACGCGGTGCGGGGATTCCTTGAAGCATTTACGAAGTTGCGACACATGGAGGACGTCGTGGATATGAGAGAATTGCGGTGGCAACTCCAATTTATAAGCCACCTGTCCATATCTGGCAACGATGCGAAAGGGGCCGATGTAGCGTGGAGCTAGCTTTCCCTTGATTCCGAAACGACGAGTGCCCTTCATAGGAGTGACACGAAGATAAGCTTGATCACCTAGTTGATAAGTTAGACCCCATCGTTTGCGATCATAGTTGCTCTTCTGGTGGTCCTGGGCCGCCTTGAGATTTTCTCGGACAATGCGAACTTGTTCTTCGGCGTGTTGAATAATGTCCGGTCCCACGAGTGGTCGTTCCCCAGTTTCTGACCAATTCAGATAGGTTCAACACTTACGTCCGTAAAGCACTTCGAAGGGGGCCATTTTCAAGCTGGCTTGATAGCTGTTATTATAAGAGAATTCGGCAAACGAAAGAGATTCTTCCCACTTCTTACCGAACAATATAACACAAACTCGAAGCATGTCTTCAAGTACTTGGTTAACTCGCTCAACTTGGCCTTGGGATTGGGGATGATAAGCTGAACTCCATGTAATGTGAGTCCCCATAGCTTCTTGGAAACTTTCCCAGAACTTGGAGGTGAAAAGACCGCCACGGTCCGAACTGATCTCCTTCAGAATACCGTGGAGTGAAACAATTCTGGAGATATATAGCTCTGCTAACTAACTAGCAGTGATAGTCTCCTTGACAGGCAGAAAATGTGCAACTTTAGAAAGCTGGTCAACGATGACAAGAATAGCATCGTGACCCTTCTGAGACTTGGGAAGACCAGTTATGAAATCCATTTGCACTTTATCCCATTTGCATAGAGGAATAGGGAGCGGTTGCAGAATTCCAGCAGGCTTCTGATGTTCTACTTTCACGCGACGGCAAACATCACATTCAGCAACATATCGAGCAATGTCCTGCTTCATCTTAGACCACCAGTACCTTTGACGGAGATCACGATATATCTTGGTGCTACCCGGATGGATAGATAGCGGTGTATCATGAGCCTCCTTCATGACCTTGTCAGTCATAAGCTCGAAATGAGGTACGACAATTCGATTTTTGAAATACAAGGTTCCGTCTTCAGCAATTGAGAAATCCATGTACTTCTCGAGGTGAAGCTCTTTCTTCATTAGATCTACTTCGGCATCTTTGGCTTGCGCAATCTTTACCGCTTTCTCAAGATCTGGCTGTACCACAAGGTTATTAAGAGAACCCTGCGGAATGATAAAGAGATTCAACTTGCGCAGTTCTTCATAAAGATGGGGTTGAGCTTGCTTAACCATGAGGTTGATACAATAGGACTTGCGGCTCAAAGCATCAGCCATCACATTAGCCTTGCCAGGGGTATAAGAAATACCACAGTCATAGTCCGTGATTGTTTTCAACCATCGCTGCTGACGGAGATTGAGATCCGGCTGAGTAAACAAATACTTTAGACTCTGATGGTCGGTATAAATCTCACACCGATTACCAAGGAGGTAGTGTTGCCACTGCTTTAAAGCATAGATCACAACAGCGAGTTCGAGATCATGCACTGGATAGTTTTCTTCATGCGGACGCAATTGTCACGAGGCATATGCAATTACCTTTCGTTCTTGCATTAGGACACAGCCTAATCCTTGATGAGAGGCGTCGCAATATATCACAAAGTCCTTGCGAGAATCAGGAGGAGCAAGCACTGGAGCAGAAGTTAGCTTGTCCTTGAGGGTCTGGAAACTCTCCTGACATTTGTCGGTCCACTCAAACTTAATGCCTTTGTGAAGCAGATTAGTCAGTGGCTTGGCAATCTTGGAAAAATTCTCGACGAATCGGCGGCAATAACTTGCAAGGCCGAGAAAACTTCTCACTTGCTTGGCATTCTTCGGAGGAGTCCAGTCAAGAATAGCCTGAACACGCTCCGGGTTAATGGTGATACCGTCCTTGGAAATCACATGTCCAAGGTAGGTTACTTCAGAAAGCCAGAATTCACATTTAGAGTACTTGGCATACAACTTGTGTTCACGAAGCCTTTCCAGAACAAGACGAAGATGTTCAGCGTGTTCTTCCTTATTCTTCGAATATACCAGAATATCATCCAGATATACCACGACGAACTTGTCGAGGTAATCCATGAATATGTAATTCATTAAGCGGGAGAACGAGTAACGAAGGCAGTCTTCGGAATATCCTCTTCACGGACACGGATCTGGTGATAACCCAACCTCAAGTCGAGTTTAGAGAACACTGACGATCCAGTAAGTTGATCATATAAGTCATTGATCCGAGGAAGTGGATATTTATTCTGAATGGTTGCCTGGTTGATAGGACGGTAATCTTGGACCAGCCTATTCGTACCATCTTTCTTCTTGACAAAGAGAGACGGTGCTCCTCAGGCAGAGGAACTAGGGCGGATGAGACCATTCTTAAGTGACTTGTCAATTTCTTCCTTAAGCTCGAGAAGGTGGTGCGGAGGCATCTTATAAGGACGCTTCGCAATAGGGGTAGTGCCAGGCTTCAAGTCGATGACAAACTCGACAGCTCTAGCAGGGGTTATTCTTGGAAGTTCTTCTGGAAAAACATCCTGGAAGTCACAAACGACTGGAATGTTTTCGATCCCCTCAAGCGGAGAGGCGTTCAACGCATTCAAGGCATAAATTTGAGCCTCGGCGTTCTGGGTGATATGAGCATGGTAATTTACTATCTCATCTGATGGGTGCAGGAGGTGTACAACCTTAGTGGCGCAATTGATTGAGGCGTAATGAGCCTTCAACCAATCCATTCCCAGAATAAGATCAATCGAGGAAGACTTGAGTATAATGGGAGGAGCGCGGAACTTTAACCCTTCAATATCAATGATGACATCGGGGCTGAACACGAAGGCTCAACATTGGCCCGTGGGAGTGTTTACAGCTAAAGAATGGTGTAGCACCTCACTTCTAACGTCATGCATGAGTGCAAAATGTTCTGACATGAATGAATGCGATGCTCCTGAATCAAATAAAACAGATGCTGGTACTGAATTAACAAGAAGTGTACCCATCACGGTTTCAGGTTGATCCTGAGCTTCAGCCATGTTGATGTGATAGTTCTGTCCATGACCATAAGAAGGTCTGACATTGTTGTTACACTGCTGAGGAATTCCACGGCCATTACCACGGCTAGCAGGAAGAGGCACTAGCTTATTCTGACTCTGACAACAGTCTCTGGCACGGTGACCTGGCTGGCCACACTTGACGCAGAGTCCACTGTCTGGACGTGGTGCAGGAGCTCGAGGTGGTGGAGCTCGAAAAGGCTGCCTCGATGGTGGAGGAGGCAGGCGAGGTGCAGCATAAGCAGGTCTGTACACTGGAGCTGTTGGACGGTACATGCTTTGCGGAATCCAGATGCGGCGCTTCTGCGAAGACGAGCCCGAAGATGAGCCCGCTTCACGTGTGCGTCTGGTCGCTTCTTTATGCTTCTTCAGACCAGTCTCGACCATAATAGCCTTGTTCACCAAGGTGGCAAAGTCAGGAAAGTCTTGGACAAGCAGGGCTAGCTGAATGTCATGGTGTAGCCCATCATGGAACTTCTCCTGCCTACGAGCATCAGTGGGAATGTCTTCTTCAGCATAGCGAGACAAGTCAAGGAACTCTCGCTGATAGACTTCTACAGTCTTGTTGCCTTGAACGAGGCTACGGAACTCGGCCTTCTTCCGATCTATAACCCCTTGAGGAATATACCGGGCACGAAAAGCAGTCTTGAATTCCACCCAGGTGATGATAGTTCCAGGAGGTAAGGTCTGTCTGTGGGTGGCCCACCATTGTGCTGCGGGTCCCTTCAGGAAGTATGTCGCGAAAGTGACATAGCTGACAGGAGGAACTTCAGCTGACTCCATCTCATAGAAGATGTCACGCAACCAATCATCGGCATCCAGTGGATTAACTGTGTTGCGGAATATCGATGGGTTGAGTCGCACAAACCCTGGCAGCATGATTGAAGTCTGCTGCTGGTTGGCATTGGGACGGGGGAATTGACCCATGATCCCCGTCATGAACTGACGATTGAGTTCAAATTGTTGCATCATAGCGGCCATACAGTCAGGCGGTGGTGACGGTGGTGGATTGTTATCACCCATCCTGCTAAATTCAACAGGGGTAGTTTAGCAGAAGCTATTGCGAGTGTTTAGTAACAAGCATGATGTAACACGATGGAATTTAAGTAGTGTAACAGATGCTTAACAGTAGTCACTTAAGGCATACAGATCCACACAGAGTCGGTTACAATCGGACAGCATAACGGCGCAAATTTAAAAGCTAGACATGCTAGGCGGCGCGCAGCCACGCGGTAAGGAAGTACACAACAAGACATAGCAAAGGCTACATCAACGTCGGAGAAAACCACTGAAACGGGGTAGCTGCAAGTGCGGACGACGGATGTTCGTCGCAGAAGGATCCTGTGCTCCATGTGCACTCTGATGCAGAACCCGGTCTCGAACTGAAAGAAGAGGTCCACGTGCAGGTGTGTGACCTCCCACAGCAGGCCAATCAATCCCTGGTGGCATCTCGGTCCTACGCGGGTAAAGGATGTGCTCCAGATGTATCCCTGCATGAACAGCTGGTAGCAACTGCGTCATAGCATCATAGAGGCGTGCTCGAGTGGCAAACAACTCGACGGCAAGAGCACGAACAGTACGATGCAGAGCCTGAGTACACTGAATCAGAACTCGCGGATCGTAGCGACGAGGCGCGTACGGTGCACAGATAGCTGTGTAGTATCCAGTAGCATCTCCAGCAGGGGCATACGGAATGTATCGAAACTCAGAGGCATCCAAGCTAACGCTGAGATCTCCTCAGAGACGTGCGACAGCAGAGTATGCGACATCATGGACTGCCATCTCAATCGTCACGCCGATACCGTGGAAAAGGTATAGCTCAGTGTCTGAGTCATCCTGCTGATCATAGATACGAACATCAGCATAGTACTACTCCTGGTTGAACTCGCGGTATACCTCGTAGACCATGTACTTGGGGTACCAGCGGTAACCCAGTCTGGTCAGAAGGGCGATCAGGATAGCTGGAAAGCCAGGGCATCACGAGCCCAAGTGCGAAGCACAAGCTGCGTCGTAGGGCGTGGTGGAAACAGACGATCCATCTGAAATAAAGGAAATTCAGGATTGTTATTTGACGATGAGGAGTATAACAGATTTCGAAGAAAAAGGTTAAACAAAACAATGGAAAGGAAAATGATTATCAGACTAATCAGATCAATGACAGGGAAATCACAGAGATATCCAGCTCTCCGGGAGGACGGAATTTACGAGATCCTAAGTGTCGGCGTTAGCAAATTTATTTAACCCGAATAGAAGAGAGATCAAAGTCCCAGAGTAAAGACGAGGAATAAAAGATCCTAATACCACCCAGTTGGCGACGTGGGCCCGTAAGCCACACAGCCAAGTTAGTAAAACAATTTTCGGTTACTAGACTCAACTTCGGCCAAGGAGTTGGATAGGGGAATTTCTAACGGCAGTCGGCTCTGATACCAACCTGTGACGACCCTGGCTTAATCGTGCACTAATCATACACGCAAATGCACACGATCAAGCCTAAGGACTCACTTGAAGATATCACAACACAACTCTAAAACATAAATAAAGTCATACAAGCTTTATATTACAAGCCAGGGCCTCGAGGGCTCGAATACATAGCTCGATGGCATACAAGCGTCAGCGGAAGCATCAGACATCTGGGTACTGATATAATAGAGTTATAGATAGGCCTTTGGAAAGGCGGGGCAAAATAAAACACTACGATCGAAAGGCGTAGGCCTCCTGCCTAGGACCCTCTGAACCTATTCCTGGTCATCGGTCGGCTCCTCGTAGTAGTACTCGCCAGGAGGGTAGTAGTAGTAGCCGTCGGCGGGGGCAGCTGGCTCCGGGGCTCCGACGTCTGGTTGCGTCAAATGGATAAGGGGAGAAAAAAAAATCAAAGCAAACGTGAGTACTCATCCGAAGTACTCAACAAGCAAGGATCTACACTAGATATGCAACATTTTCAAAGGAGGGCTGTATATGTGGACTGGGCTGCAGAAATGCCAGAATAGAGAGGAAGGCCTAGTCCTATCGATGACTAGCATCTTCATCATCTTCAGCGGTCTTGCAGCATTAGAAGAGTGCAGAATAACATAATGTAAAGTAACAGTAGTGTTATCAACCTCGCCCAGAGATTCTTCCTCGACTCCCTGCGAGAAAGCAATCCCAGAGCCATACTATCCAGTATCATCTCAAGTGTCCAGTTCTAGTTGTACCGATCGGGATACAACTCCGAGCGTCCGTTAACGTAGGACAGGCTATCGATAGATTAGTTCTTCCCTGCAGGGGTGCACCAACTTACCCACCACGCTCGATTAACTCCGGCCGGACACACTTTACTTGGTCATGCCCGGCCTCGGCCAAACGATACGCCGCAACCCGACCGAATACTTAACAGAGAGGTCAGCACTCCGGACTAACCTATGCCCCCAGGGGTCTTGGGCAATCGCCCCGGGAACTCCTGCACATTGCGTCATGCGGCCGAAAGCAGACCTAGCCCCCTTAATACAAGCGCGGGCTTAACCAGTCCAATTCGGCGCGCGCCGCTCAGTCGCTGACGTCTTTTAAGCTCCAGCTGAAGTATACGACACAGAACGCCCATACTATGCCCACGTGATGGTTAGTGCTACCGGGCCAGAGGCCCCTCAGATCAAATATCCAAACCGTTAGTGTGTTGGTAGTGAGCTAACGAGCAGAGACTCACGAAAGATGTGACCCCGCCGCCCCTTCTCGAGGACTTGCGGCAAGGGCTAGGAATGCCCGGCCACGCCTCGTGTTCAACTCTCGGGCACCATCCAGGTCCACCCGACTCCACATCTCTCGCAATTAATCTCGCGCGGGTACCCCTCAGGGCTGACCCGTCTTTAGTATCATGGTTCAGTGTAAAGTCATAGTAACCAAAGTAACTATGTGTCTAACACCAAGGGGAACCCTGACGAATCACCCTCGAAGTAATTCCACCTAATGTTATCATCAAGGTGAACGAAGGAGGAATCACCCTCGAGGTCCACTCTTGAGGAGTTACACGACGGTGTCGTTATCGGGGGTGGTGTAGGAGGAATCACCCTCGCTGACCACGACCGTTTAACTAACCTACAAGGTTATCATCAGAAGTGTTGACGAGGTATCACCCTCAGCACTCGATAGTAACCCAGTAGTGTCGAGCAACTAAGGGGAAGTGATGTGCGGTGCTGGGGCCTGGTCTTCGATCCCGTTGATCGGGGCTTCTGATACTCCAGCGGGGCAGTCGGGATAGTGGGGTCTCTGATGGTTCTCTACCCAACCTATACTAAATAGTTTAGGATAAGCAGGTAGGTAACAATAGTAGGTTACAATAAATAGGCTATACAGCTGAAATAGGACAACAACAGCAGTAACTTCTAATGCAAGCAAAAGAGAGAAGAGAATAGGCGATATCGGAATGCTCAAAAGGGGGGTGCTTGCCTGGAAGCTCGGTGGCAAGGGTCTGGTCGTCAGGGGCGTAGTCGACCTCCGGAGCTGCGTCGGTCTCGGGAGCGATGTCGACGTCGGGGTCTACCGAGAGAGAAGAGGGGAAGGAAACAAATAAATACACAACAATATTGCAACACAGAACATGCCATGCCTAGGATGCAGTGCAGGGTTGCCTAAAAGTATGTCTAAGTCATTTTAGTTATTTTGGGATTAAGGTGGGATTTATTAACTGGTGAATATGCACTATTCACATACCAGAATCTGGCTAAAAGTTATGGGTTCTCCTACGTAGGGGGTTCCGACATGGAAACAGATGACACAATCAGATTCGTCTCGTCGTTCTGATCAACTTTCATGTATAAAGTTTTTCGATCCGAGCTACGGTTTAAATTCTACGGATTTTAAAAGATTTAAACAGTGTTCTGAATTTATTTTAAATTAACAGAAACTAATTATGATGTCAGCATGATGTGGGGATGACATCAATAGTCAACAACCACACTGACCAGGTCAAACCTGACCAGTGGGTCCCACATGTCAGCCTCTGTTATAAAACAGAGTTTATTTTAAACTAAACTAATTCTAATTAACTACTGGACCCCACATGTCATAGACTTATTAACTAAACTAATTAATTTTAATTACAGAAACATTTTAATTAAACTAAAATGCGGTGGGGCCCGCATGTCAGCGACTGGGACCATCTAGTCAGCACAGTTGACCAGGTCAACTGGGGGCCAGAGGCCCCACTGGCAGTGACCCTAGGGGTGGCCCCGGGTATGCCACGTCGGCGTCGGCGCCGGAGATAGCTCCGGCGACCCAAAACACTACGGCGTGTCGCCGGAACGCGTCGGATTCGCTCTACGCAACACCAATTCACGCGCGGTAACGTGCGTTCGAACGGCCGCAGTGCTCCGCGTCGATTGGTGGCGGCGCCGGACCAAATGGTCGCCGGAAACAGAGCCGGCGACGAGCTACGGCGGCTGCGCGTACGGGACCTCGACGGAACCTACGCTAGGAGGCACGGGGAGGCACGTGCTCGAGCCCGTTGGGCTCCTGGGAGCACCAGGAGCTCGGCGGTGGCCTCAGGCGACGGTGAGGTCGACCACAGCGATGGCCACAAGCCCGTCGGCGGCGAGCAGAGCACGAATGCGACGACAACTAGCTACGGCACGCGGGGAAGCTAACGGAGAGGAGCAGGGGGCGGAGGAGCTCACCGCGCGGCACGCAAGATGGCCCGTGATGGATTAGTAGCAGCAGAAGTCGCTGGAGATGGAGGGGATCACCAGCGCCCGAAAGGAGAAGGTCGGTTCGATCCCGACGAGGTAAAGCTCCTCGGCTTGATCCATTGGGCGAGGACGAGGTAGCAGTCGATGGCGGTGACGCTGGACACGGCGGAGCGGCGAACGGGGCTCGGTGGCCGCGAGGATGAGCGAGGACGGCGGCGATGGCGCTCGGACCAGAGAGGGGGAAGGAAGCAACGGCGAAGGTGGGTGAGGAAGAGAGGGGGAAGTGGATAGGGTTATCGGGGAAGGCAGCAGTGATGTTCTTATCCCCTCGCCGGCCCTGTAGCGTCGGTGGGCGTCGCGATGTCGGCCTGCGGCCGGCGAGCGCGCGCTCGGCCACAGCGGCGGCGACACGCAGGGGAGAGAAGGAGGGTGATCGGCCAGGTGGGACGGAATCGGGGCACTGTGCACTTAGGCCCAGTGCACAGTGCCTCTTTTCTTTTTATTTTTCTGTTTTCTTTTATTCTTTTCTGTTACATTTTATTATTAAGTCCATTTGACTTTTGTACAATATGAGACTTGCCAAATCAATTACTAGGCAATGGCTGGCACTGCCACAAAAAGTTTGGGCATTTTCGGAATTCTTTTGGGATTTTCTAAAAATGGAAATAGCATTTTCAGTGCTGTTTTGGCTCTGCTAAAATACTTTAGCCCATTTAGGATTGATGATGATGTTGTGTTCCTTAATAGCAAATAGTTTTGGATTATTTGCTATAAGGTGAACATTTTTCCCACAAGTTTTGATTAACTTCATATTTCCCTTTTGAATTTGGGTTGATTTTCAGAATAGAATTTGAATTGTTTTGATTGACCACTATGACTAGGCACTGCAAATGAAGATGACTTGGCATACTTAGCAGAGTGTCGCAGTGCTTATTACATGGGGGTGTTACAAGACCTCCGGTAGCTGCAGGGCCACCAGGGCTTGAAAGAGTTCGTCACCATGGAGGCCGATGAGGGTGGCAGGCAACGAGGAGCCTGGGTGCGCGAGCTGGAGCAGTACGGCAAGGTCGTCCGTGCACTTCTTGACGGCGGTGAACTTGCGGATGGAGTGGACCATCATGTCGTCCATGCAAGGGGCAAAGCCGGCGTCGGCGAGGGCTACGACGCTGGCGGTCGCCAGCACTATCTGGAAACGCTGCGCGGTGCGGGGCCGCAGGCCGGCGTCTTGGATGATCTGGCACAGCCGACTGCCGCTCGCGTCCATCGCCTCCATAGGTGCTTGTGGTTCTAGTCACTTGGTCTTGGATTGGAGTGAGCAGTGTTGCGCAGAGACTAGGAGTAGATGGATTGGAGTGGTGGGGCGCCTTTATATGAGAGTCCAAACTGCGTTGCATTACATCGTGTTGGCTCCATTCTGCTTCTCCAATTAATTCCCTCTGCATGCTAATTGAGGATGCATCATTGACCGTTCAACGTTTCGGGAACCGCTACCCTCTCCCTCCTTGGCATTCAAGCCGTATCAACGTAAATGCGGGTCAAGAAGAGACTAGTCATTACTACATTCTGCACCGCGACCAAGGCGGAGGGGAAAATGGGAGAACTTAATATTTTTACTGTAGTACTACCATTGCATGCAATTAACTGACCGCAGCATGCCATGCTAGGTACTCTCAAGGCATTAAAAACATACACAGCCCACGTCTCTTATTGGTTGATTCCTTTATTCATGTCAAGAAACAAGAAACGAGGTCTAGTTAATCCACCGCGCCTAAGTGTTTTGGTAAGCGATCGACACAATAACTATAAGATCTGCCTGCGATGGTGGCACCTATTTGACGCAAATAGCAATAGAAAAGAAATGCCGCAAAACTGCGACACCACGCCCCCCTCCCCTACACATAAGACTGGCACGCGAGCGTACGCAACTCCCACGTTTGGGTTGCGCTTGGCTCTTCGCCTATTCGAGAAGTCGAACAATGATATCATTTACGACTGGAATAAAAATGACATACACTAATAAAACATTAAGGCCACGAGGCGATGCAGTGCTGGTTACAGGAGGCAAGAAGAAAGATGCATCCATCGACGACGTCCACCTCCTCGACTCAGGGCGCCGGCCCACCGAACAGCGGCTAAGTAGCAGCGGCTTTTGTGGCCAGGTCGACATGCTTCTGAACAATGGCATCCAAAGATTCCAGCCGCTGGAAGAAGGCCAACGTCTTTCTGTCCTCGCTGGCCTTGTAGTGGACTAAGTAGACGATTGCCTCATCGATGTGGATGTGCAGGTCGACGGTTTCTTGCATGGTGAGGCGCTGCGCGGCGAGCGTGGCCTCGAGGTGCACATTCTTTGTCGCGACCTCCGGCAGTTGCAGGACCACCAGTGCTTCAAAGAGTTCGTCACCTTGGAGGCCGATGAGGGTGGCAGGCAACGAGGAGCCTGGGCGCGCGGGCTGAAGCAGTACAGCAAGGTCGTCCGCGCGCTTCTTGACGGCGGTGAACTTGCGGGTGGAGCCGACCATCATCTCGCACATATGAGAGGCGAAGCCGGTGTCGACGAGGGCTATGACGCCGGTGGTCGCCAGCACCGTCTGGAAACACTGCGCGGTGCGGGGTCGTAGGCTGGCATCTTGGACGATCTGGCACAGCCGACTGCCGCTCGCGTCCATCGACGCCATGGGTGCTTGTGGCTTCTGGTCACTTGGTCTTGGTCTTGGATTGGAGTGGGCAGTGTTGCACAGAGACTAGGTGTAGATGGATTGGAGTGGTGGGGCGCCTTTATGTGAGAGTCCAAACTGCGTTGCATTCACATCGTGCTGGCTCCATTTTCTGCTTCTCCAATTACTTACCTCTGCATGCTAATTGAATGCCGAGGCATCATTGACCGTTCAACATTTCGGGAACCGCTACCCTCTCCCTCGTTGGCATTCAAGCCGTATCAACGTAAATGCGTGTCAAAAAGAGACTAGTCAGTAGTAGTATACTCAATATTGTGCACCGTGACCAAGGCGGAGAGGAAAACGAGAGAACTTAATACGTATTTATTTACGGTGTAGATTCACTCATTTTGCTCCGTATGTACTCATTTATGGTGTTGTCACTTGTTGAAATCTCTAGAAAGACAAATATTTAGGAACGGAGGGAGTAGTCCCTCCTTTCCGGTTTACAGGGCTATACAATTAAGAGCTAGTACAATAGTGGGCTTATAGCCTGCTTTCATGGCAATTTTGTCTATGTGGAGGAGAGAGACATAAAAAAATGCAAGAGCCTGGCTATATGCATGCTCCAAGGCAGATGCAATAAATGTGAGGAAAGAGATAGAGAGAACATGAGAAAAAGTACTACTAATCTTATAGCCAACCTTATAGCTAAGCTTGTTGTATATAAGTGACTATATGTGTTGGCTATAAATGATATGGCAACATCTTATAGTCAGCAGTTGGCTGTATTATTAACCATGCTCTTACTTTTTTATGTCTCTCTCCTCCACATAAGCAAAGTTGCCATGTAAGCAGGCTATAAGCCCACTATTGTACTTGCTCTGAACTGACCGTTGCATGCCGTGCTAGGTACTACGTCCCACATCTCTCATTGGTGGATTCCTATTCATGTATAGAAACAAGAAACGTGGTCGGGTTTGTTTTGGGATTGTTTGATTTTTGTAAGATGACTATTACTAGCAATCGCCACAATAACCGTAAGATATGCATCCGACGGTGGCACCTATTGGACGCAAACAACAGTAGAAAAGAATTGCCACAAAACTGTCGCACCACGCCCCACCCCTACACATAAGACTGCCACGCGAGCATTCGCAACTGCCACGTTCGGGTTGCGCTTGGCTCTTCGCCTCTTCGAGAAGTCAAACAATGATGTTACTACTTCTACAGTATTGAATCAACTGCTGCATGTCCCGTCCACTGCATGGGCGAGGGAGAGCTTGTTGTAGGAGTAGTAAAAGCAAAAGCCTCTCCTCGTCTGCGAGCCACCGCGCGCATGGGCGAGGGAGAGGGCGTACTACTAGTAATCAAGCTTCTCCTTGTTGTACGAGTTGACGCGACACATCATAGCACGGGCCCCACATGCTTGCCTCTAAACTTGGCTAAAAGACACATATTGTACAATATTTGCTGCAACCTCTAACATTTACCCCACCACAAATTAAAATATATATTCCTCTCTTGACCAGGTCAGCATGCAAACTACAATAACCAGGATGACAGGTAGGGCCAGAAGATTATTTTAATCAAAAAAATACTTCCAGACGGCCTCATAGCACGGAGCCAACTCCAACGATTTTAAGCTTAGAGGCACGGTACACGCTATCCTAGACTATGTTACTATACTACTACCTCCCCTACACATGAAACTGCCACACGAGCGTTCGGGTTGTGCTTGGCTCTTCGCCTCTTCGGGAAGTCAAACAATGATGGTACTACTACAGTGGAGTACTACTAGTATGCTTCTGGCCATCTGTCACCGAATGAACTGCTGCATGTCCACCACGTGCGGGGGGGGGGGGGGGGGAGCGTGTAGTGAAAGCTTCTCCTAGTCCTGCGAGCCACCACGCTCATGGGCAAGGGAGAGGTCGTTGTAATCAAACTTCTCCTTGTTGTATGAGTTGACGCGACACATGAAAGCAGTGCACTCGATATATTTCAATAATTTGCGTTTACTGATGCATTAATTACAACGCATGCATGCATGCCGTGACTTTCCTTTTGATACTTGCATGTGTTGATTTAATGCACCTTGAAGTAGTATGAATATGTGATGGTAAAACTTTCTAATGCCCCGGCCCTAAAGCGAGAGATGGTGGTGCACGAGGAGGGCGAGATCATGCCGACGGAACAGGACCCGACGATGGAGCTCTCTATGGTCTCTATGGACCTCACCTTGCTCCACTGCCCCTTGTGCCTCCGCCCCTTGAAGCCTCCAGTGTATGAGGTTCGAATACACCTCATCCTTTCGGCTGATCGAGCAAGGTGCAGGTTTCTTGATTGATGTGTTGTTCGGTTGATTTGTGCAGTGCAAGGGAGGGCACCTGGCCTACGCGGACTGCCGCGGCGAGCGCCCCGGGAACCAGCGGCAGTGCCAGAAGTGCGAGCGCGGTGGTAGCTTCGACATGGGAAACACGGCGATGGACACCGTCCTCTCCTCGGTGAGGGTGGAGTGCCCGCATGAAGGCTGTGGGCTCTACATCACTTACCACAAGCTCGCCGATCACCAGAGCGTGTGTCCGCTCGCGCCCTGCAAATGCCCCTTGCCCATCTGCGGCTACGAAGGCCCGCCGCCGGCGCTCCCCCACCACATCAGCACCGTGCATCCCATGCCCGTGCACAGGAGTCAGTACGACAAGGTGCTCCAGCTGCAAGTGCCAGTGTCGGAGCCGCGGCTCTTGCTATTCGTGGAGGAGGACGGCCGCGCATTTTTCTTGGTCGGCGGCGTGCTCGACATCGGTGCCCCTATCGCCGTGTCAGTCGTCTGCATCAGTGCGGGGGCGTCCCCACCACCGCACTATGCAGCCAAGCTGTGGGCGAAGGGCCCGCCGGGGGAGCCCAAAGGCCGGACCGACACCGTCAAGGTGGAAATCGAGGTGACAAGCAGCAAGGATCCCGGCGCCATCGCCGTGCAGGAGCTGGCCTTCTTCATAGTTCCGCCCAAGCTGCTGGTCGGGGCTGGGTTGTCGAGGATGGTGTCCCTCCACATTCAGATTGGCAAGCTCACCTCCTAAATGATTCTAAAGTGCCTTCTATTTATCTTAGTAATATGCTAATATAGGGGTTAGCTCGGTCTACTTTAGCTTAAGAGATGGTGGATTTGGTTGGCGATGCAGCAATTACTTCGACATCAGATCAGCAGTTAAAGTAATTTCCAACAGTCGAACAGATATTTTGTGTCTGTTGGATATAAAGATCCTTTGGGTAAGCAGTATAAGCTGCTTTGTATGCTTGTTTGTTGAGGAAGTGTTGCATACTTCTGCGAGTTGACGCGACACATCAAAGTAGTACTACTACTAGTAGTACTCACCCGACTGCGCACCAGGCAGACGAAGCTCGTGTCGTGTTGGTGCCGTGTGCAGCCCGCACATTAACCAAAACCTCGCACGTCCAGCTTAGCCTCCACGTTTTAAACTTCTCAATCTCAAGGCCAAGGAGCAACGGGAACCTATGATAGAGCCAATCGGATGGTTGAGAACACTACAATTCGTAGATATAGATGCGTGTGGGAGAGAGGACGAGTGTGTGCGTGCACCTCTTCTCTTCGTTTATAACGTACTAAACTTAGAGTACAAGTGTATGTGGGTGGCATCGACCTAGGGAGCTAGAGATGGTGCGTGCGAGAAGTCCCAAGAGTCTAGGTGTGTGCGTGGGAAAGAGGGAGAGAGATGATATGTGTCGATGTAATGCGTGTGAAAAAAAGACTAGAAAGAGAAGTACCGTGGCATATTACAAAACTGCTACACCACGGCCGAGAACGCGTGCCCACATTATGCCATCCAGGAATAGTGCCGCACTTCAAAACTAGAACCGTCAATAAAGTTTGAGCTTGCGTCTCGTCACATTCCAAATTACTACCACTCTATATTTAATTGCAAACCTGTTCACACCGATCAAAACCCAAACGGTTTCCCACTTAGGAGCGTATTAGTACTCGGTTATAAATACTCTACTCCAAGATGACTGCACATTCCTCCTCAACTCCTCATCCATAAAAGCAAACAAGTCTTTCATCGTCGTTCCCTTGTCTGCCATGGCCCTCATGAGTTCTGGGTCGAGAGATTACTACCAGGGAGAGGCGAGCATGGAAGCGGAAGCACATGAGATGTCCCGCCTCGCCGTGAAAGCAGCCGACATGTCCTGCCGCTCCACCGTAGCAGCACAGAGGTACCGCCGCACTGCCGAAGCAGCATAGAGGTCCCGTCGCGCCGTCGATGCAGCATTCTGGTCCGACCACGCCGTGGAAGCAGCAGAGATGTGCCGCCGCGCTGCGAATGCAGTAGGGAGGTCCCCCCGTGCCGCGGCGGCCTGGGAAAATGTCTCGCAAGCAGGCGAGGATTCTCACAGGCGCATGCGCGCTATGCTCGATGGCCTGCTGGGTCGGATCTCCGGCTGGATGAAGCTGCAAGACGAGATGAATGTCTCATTTGAAAATGCTACCGGCGTCATTCGGCGACTAGGGGAGGACAAGGCGAAGCTCCGCACCGAGCGCGACCTGCTAAGGGCGAAGATCGCCGGAAGGGTGAAGCAGGCGGAGGAGACCGCTGCCTTGTTGAAGAGGACAGGCGTCATCGTCAAGAAACTTAAGGACGAGAATGCCATGCTCCGCATCAAGCGCGAAAGGCTGGTGGAGGAATCCGTGGATGCTGCCAAGCAGCGTATTGAGGACATGAAACTGACGAAAGATATCATCACCGCTCACCGCGAGAACTAGTCTCCATGACCTGCAGCGCATCAAGAAAGTAGAGATCAGCGAGCCAGAGCGTTGTATGCGTCTTCCTTCTTCTTTTGCCCTTGTGTATTTAGGGCGTAGCCGCATGTGGCTTTTTTAATTATCTTCCTAAATATGTAAGACAATTATTATCCACTTTCATCGTCCTTATATATTCATCAGTCGTGCTATAAGTCGCAGTAGATGCTATATAGGTCCGTCGGATCTTACATCAAGATCCGTGCAAAATTTTCTTTTCAGATTTTCTTTTTTTCTCTCTCTTAAATCTCAGTCGAGTGAGACATAGCCACGCCATTAAACAGGGGCTCGAGCGCCATTAATGGAGACTTTGGGAGAGAGGTGGGCGTCAGATGGAGGTCAAAGGGTTCTCCTCCCGATAAGCACGCGCAGGGGGTCTGATTGCACACCTCCCGTACTCAAATAGCTACCCCGCACGGCGCCTCCTAGCCAATAAAAAAGGGGACGTGTGGCGGCACGTAAATGGTAAGTAGAACGCCCACGGTTTCAATAATACTTGTGTTTCCGATTGGAACGTGACAGCACTTGTTCCAAAATGACTTTGTTGATTGTTAATGTGTGCGCCTTCGCAAATTGGACAGCAAAATTACCACAGCATGTTGGTGCCATGTCATGACACCAAGCCAAGTTTCATGATTTTCATGCGTGTTTTGGATTTACAGGAATTAGAAAACCAAGTTTCTCAATTTTTTCGGCTGAGCCACGACGCCCAGATGTTTGAATTTCAATCCCATTTCTTGCATGGGACCTAGAAATTCACCCGAGGACACAAATGTGATTTTCAACCAACTTTGATGCACTAGAGCATGTGCTTGTAGTTCAAATTTGAATTATGCACTTTAAATGACCAGAAACTCAATTAATGTATAAAAAGGCCAAACGAACCCGGAATAATTCCAAAATTTAACACAGCACTCATATAGTTCTATGTTGCCTCTGTAAAGAAAATCAGGGGGGCATCATATATCATTTCGCACACAAAGGTGACACATTCCCTCTCAGAACCATGAGCCTTCTTGAGAGAAGCTCTAGTTTGCAAGAAGCTTATACCAAAACTTGTTCCAATTCGGCCAAATTTTTTACCACAGCATGTTAGTGCCATGACATGACACCATGCCAAGTTTCATGATTTTTAGGTGAGTTTTGGATTTATAGGAATTTAAAAACCAACTTTCTCAATGTTCTCGGCCGAGCCACGATGCCCAAATGTTTGAATTTCATTCTCATTTCTTGCAAGGGACCTAGAAATTCACCCAAGGACACACATGTGATTTTTCAACCATCTTTGGTGCACTGGAGCATGTGCTTGCAGTTCAAATTTGAATTATGCACATTAAATGACCAGAAACTCAATTAATGTATAAAAAAGGCCAAACAAACCCGGAATAATTCCAAAATTTAACACGGCACTTATATAGTTCTATGTTGCCTCTGTAAAGAAAATTAGGGGGGAGGCAGTGTATATCGTTTCGCACACAAAGGTGACATGTTCCCTCTCGAAACCATGAGGCTTCTTGAGAGAAGCTCCGGTTTGCAAGAAGCTTATACCAAAACTTGTTCCAATTCAGCCAAATTTTTTACCACAGCATGTTAGTGCCATGACATAACACCATGCCAAGTTTCATGATTTTCAGGTGAGTTTTGGATTTACAGGAATTTAAAAACCAAGTTTCTCAATGTTCTCGGCCGAGCCACGACGCCCAGATGTTTGAATTTCATTCCTATTTCTTGCATGGGACCTAGAAATTCACCCAAGGACACACATGTGATTTTTCAACCAACTTTGGTGCACTGGAGCATGTGCTTGCAGTTCAAATTTGAATTATGCACATTAAATGACCAGAAACTCAATTAATGTATAAAAAAGGCCAAACGAACCCGGAATAATTCCAAATTTTAACGCGACATGTTCCCTCTCGGAACCACGAGGCTTCTTGAGAGAAGCTCCGGTTTGCAAGAAGCTTATACCAAAACTTGTCCCAATTTGGCCAAATTCTATACATATGAAAACAGGGTTTAGATTATCCTGAACATCTTGCTACCTAGACCAATGTACTGTGATCTGAATTCAGCATAAAATGGATACAAATATTTGAATTGGAGATCGTATGGTACATGTAGTTCATATTTAAATATGATTACTACTATATGCATGTTTTCTGTTATCAAGATAATATTTAAATGATGGTATAACTTGACAACAATCGTATTCAAATAAGGAAAATTGATTCAAATTTAGTCCATATGGTAGACGACAATATATATATTCATAGGGTGGAGTAAAATGTTCATATAAGATGCAAGATCAAATTGTAGGACTACATCCATTGTAAACCGCAAGATCACCTAATGATAAATTCGAATTCAACATAAGGTGGATTCAAAAATTAAAATTTGAGATCCTGGCATTTGTAATCATATAAAAAGGGACATGACTCTTTCTTGTGGTGGGAATTGATTTGTTTTTTGTTGTTGTTGAGGGAAGTGTGAATTGATTTGGTACTGTACATGCTAATCTTGTTCGCCTGATTTTTTTATATTTTTCTTGTACTTTTTCAATGGCATTTATAGCAATATAGTAAAAGGGGACATGACTCTCTTGTGTCTTGTATGAATTGTCTTTTTTTTGTACACGTTATGTTTCTTATGCCGAACATGGAATCCGCACCTTGTTATCCCGAAATTTTCAAGCTCGAGTATTTTTTGTCTCTTCTGCTGCGAAACTCCCGCCTCTTCAACCCGCGCCGCGTTATCCCAAAATTTTGACGCACACGAAAACTCCCTCCTCATCCGAATTCGGTCCCGCAGCCCAGACACGCGAAATGCCCCTTCTACCCCTCAGCCGGAAGTGCCGCCTTGATGTCGCATGGTCAAAATCGGTGGGGGTTCGTTCGTAACTTACCCCACATTTCGGACAAGCGCGTCCCTAAGCCATGGCTCCCCCTACCTTCCCCTTTATACCCCGCCATTCGTACACCGAGGCCGCCAAAACCCACGAACCCCACGCTCCTCCGTCGGCCTCCCGACCGCCGCCCAGCTGGAGCCTCTTCCCCGACGACGTCGTCCACAGCAACAGCTCGACGTCCCTCATCCACCACACCGGATGAGGATCCATCATCGATCTCGTCGTCCCACCGGATCAGCCGCCCCGTCCTCCACCTCCAAGGAGCTGCCCCGATGTTCGCCTCGTCTATCGCGCCACCTCCATCTCCACAGCGCCGTCTTGACCTGCCCCACCGGAACCGCAACACCCTCACCAATTCCTCCGATGAAGCCGAGGCCTACTCGGCGCCGCCAAGGAGGTTCTGCACTCACCGCTGCATTTTATCTTTTATTCGATCTCACGGGGCTGCCGGTGCTCGATACCGAGCAGCCATGGCGGGTCTCCATCGACGGTGCCGTCGCCGGCCACTTCCTCCACGGCGTCTCTCCCCCATGTCGTTGTTCCTCGACGGCAACTTCCACACCAGCACTAGCTGCTGCTGCTCTGGCTCTTGCTCGTGCTGCTGCTGCTGCTCCGGCTCTCGCTCGGGCTGCGGCTCTGCTCTGGCTCTCGCTTGCGTTGCGGCACTACTCTTGCTGTCGGTCGCGCTGCTGCACTGCTCTTGCTTTGGTTTGCGCTGCTGCTCTGCTCTTGCCTTTGGTCGCACTGCTGCTCCGCTCTTGCTCTTGTTCATGCTGCTGCTCCGCTCTTGCTCCCATTCATGCTGCTGCTCCACTCTTGCTCTCGTTCATGCTGCTGCTCTGCTCTGCTCTTGCTCTCGCTCGCGCTGCTGCTGCTGCACGACCTGCGGCAGCTACAGGAGTTGTTGCTTTAGCACTCGCTCGCGGTGCTGCTGCATGAGCTGCTCTCTGCTAGTGCATTCCTTGCTCGAGCGGCTACTGATTTAGATCACTGCTTCTCTGCTACCAGTGCTCGAATGCCCTAAACTACTATTACAGTGCTCTGCTACTAGTTCAATCAGTTTTGTCAGTAAAATTCAGTTTCGACAATAAAATTCAGTTTCAACTGTAAAGTTCAGTTTCTTTAGTTAAGTTCAGAGTCAACAGTATTTACAACATCTTTCGGAGCGGCCACGGCGCGGCTGATGCATTTTACATCTAGCAATTTTTGGTGATGTATTTTACATCATCTATTGCACATGCTATTAGACTCCCACTTCAGATTAACGTTGTCTATCTTGTCCTGCTTTAGCCTGGCCATCGTACACCTCACCGGAGCTGCTCCAACGATGGAACCATCCATTAC
This sequence comes from Thinopyrum elongatum, assembly GCA_011799875.1. NCBI lineage: Eukaryota > Viridiplantae > Streptophyta > Magnoliopsida > Poales > Poaceae > Thinopyrum > Thinopyrum elongatum. Next base: position 404,645,695 of record CM022299.1, on the reverse strand, counting down.
AGTGGAGCAGTACCCTCGGCGCCGTCTCCAGAGGCCTTAGATCTTCTTCCTCGCCTCCGACAGTCACACCAGCATCACCATCCTCCACGTCCAACCCAATGATGCTGAGGTCGACAAGGCTATGCCAAAGAGGTTCTACACTCGTCGCATCACTTTGTTACTCTACATTCATGTCGATCCCTCAGGGATCCTTTGGTTCAAAGCAGTTGCAAATCTAGAAAGAAATGAATCATGGTCACAAAGTTAACAGGGAGAAAACTAAATGCTCTTTTGAACCACAATTTGAATCGGTTTAGCAAGAGAGCCATTATATGATATTCATGTGGACCAAATCTAAGCTCACAAAATATTTCGAGGGTAGGCTTCAACCTGTTGAAGACTGCCTACTAGAATCGCCACTGGTTCAAAGAAAAAGTGAAGGAAAACATAGGAATTGGAAACTTTACTATGGTACTACTATTTGTGCATTTGGTTAGAAGGAATGGAGCAAAGCAAAACTGGAGGATTTTTTCCTTTGGTGTCTCTTTCAAAGAAAAAACGTAGCAATTTTAATATCCACTTGGACGTCCTTTTCAAATTAATATGCATGAAGAACAGGACTAAGTGCATTATCGGCATAATAAGATTCTTATTTTTCATTTTCATGTGGTTTGACTTTAATTTGACCAAGTTTCTCCATTCCTGTGTTCTTCCAATTCAGTGAACCAAACACCCAGGTTGACAGAAATCCTATGATTGCAAATGCTCTGTTTTGCACGTGCATTCCTATCCTATTCATGTGTTTTTCCTGTCCCTGCATTTTTAGAATCCTCCAATTCTAAGGAGCCCTTACATATTTACTTCATTTTCAGATAGGTGTCAAAGAAAACTCTGTGTGTTTTGTCCCGCTCCTGCCGTGCCGTCATCCACCCCACCTGAGGTGCACCATCGACGGAAGCATGCACGGCAGCAGAGATTCCCCCTGCAGACCTTCTTTCGCCGCCTCAGATTATCTTCCCTGTTGCCGGCAGCCAAGCCAACTGCATTACCATCATCGACTGACTAGATGAACCTGAGGACTACACAGTTCCGGAAGAGAGGTCGCACTCTTTCGTGTCTGCTTACGTTGTACATCGGTTATTATTACCTACTACTTTATCGTCCTGTTCACCTCTTAGACTCTGAGTCAGGTCCAAACTAATGTTCCAACTTGAGTTTTAAAATGCCCATTGGGCACATATCGAGGAAACAACAAATAGTATCTGTCTACTATCTGGTTCATCTGGGGTCTTCTATGTGGTTTATGTTCGGTGGGCAACAAACAGTAGATGAGCCATCGTCTATCTTTTTAAACTGAAGCTATCATCTGCCTGCTATCATTAGTTTTGGATCTATCCACTCGTTTGCTACCATCGATCCTGATTTCTGCATGCACCCCTTAGGCTTTACATAATCTAACTATGTTTTTTTATTATGTATGTCAGTTATTGTACACAATCGTACTGAACATGTAGAGAAAAAGAGAAGACCATTGCGTGGGAATATAATGTCATGCAGATGCCGCTCCATGGTGGACGAAGTGCCCCCCCCCCAATTCCAGATTGTATTCCAAAGGAAGATAACTGTTCAGAGGGGGATTCAGAGGGAGCCGACCACTCCTATTTACCCCCTGAGGTGTTTGCTCTAACCTGGCATGCTGATGTTGGTCATATCATGCATATGGTGCCTCGCATTGCTTACTTTATACATCTTATATGTCATCAGCTTAGTTTAGATTTGCTTTGTGTGAATGCCACATGTTTGGTTTGTATATCATACTCCCTCCGTTCGTAAATATTTGTCTTTTTAGAGATTTCAACAAGTGACTACATACTGAGCAAAATGAGTGAATCTACACTCTAAAATATGTCTATATACATCCATATGTGGTAGTCCATTTGAAATCACTAAAAAGACAAATATTTAGGAACGGAGGGAGTATATGTGAATTATGCAATGCCATCTTCTTTAGCCAGGCATCATATACGTGAATCATGCAATGCCATCCTGTTTAGCCAGTCATCGTATATGTGAATTGTATCGTGCTATACTATTTTTTTATAATGTATTCCATTTGTCAACAATGTTTGTACATTCATCTATTCTTCCTGTGCATCAGCCATTTGGGTCGGTGATGGGAAAATCTGGAGTGAAACCAAGGTCTTCTGAGCAGTCAGTGCTACCTGTCGATCCAGATTTCTTGCTAGTTACAGATAACTCCTCAGAGGAGGATTCAAAGACAGATGACTAGTCGTATTCCCCCCCGAGGTGTATGCTCTAACTTGGCAGGGTTATATTGCTCATATCATGCATATGGTGTCTTGCATTGCCATGCCATCTGCTTAGATTAGACATGCTTTGTGTGAATGCCTCCTGTTTGCTTTCTATATCAGATATGTGAATTATGCAATGCCATGTTTTTTAGCCAGTTATCATATATGTGAATTATGCACCGCCATCCTCTGTAGCCAGGCATCATATATGTGAATTATCTCATGCCATCCTTTTTTTTTCATTACGTATTCCATTTGTCGACAATCTGTGTATATTGAACTACTCTTCATGTGTATCAGCCATTTGAGCTGGTTATGGAAAAATCTAGAGTGAAAACAAGGTCTTCAGAGCAGGCAATGGTACCTGTTGAAGCATATATCTCGATGGTTATATATAGCTCCTCAGAGGAGGATTCAGAGACAGATGACCAGTCCTATATCCCACCTGAGGTGTATGCTTTAACTTGCAATGTTTATATTTCTCATATCATGCATATGGTGTCTTGCATTGCTTAGTTTAGACGTCATATACACAATATTCAATACCATCTGCTTAGTTTAGAGATCATACATGCGAGTGCCAGCTGCTTAGTATATGAATCAATTATGTGAATTATATCATGCCATCCTGTATACTTGGGCAACATGTATGTGGATTATTTCATCCCAACCTATTTTAGAAAGACATCATATATAGTTTTGTCATGTCATCCTGTTTAGATACTCATCATATGTTGAATTATGCCATTATATCCTGTTTAGTTTTCCATCATATATCTGAAACTGTGTCATGCTATCATGTTTAGTTTGCCATCATATATGTGAAATTGTGTCATGCTGTCATGTTTGGTTAGACAACATATATGTGAATTACCACATTTGTCTATGATACAATGTCTGTACATTCAATTTCTTTTCTTGTTTATCAGCCATTTGAATTGGAGGGGGTGATGGCAGTATCTAAGGGAGTAAAAACCCGTTCTTCACAAAAGACGGTGCTACCCGTCTATGCAGATAGAACCATGGTTTTACTGGCCCATGAACTAGCCCCACCACACATAATCGAGACTCTTCCAGATTGTACACTTACACCGTTCGACAGAGAACCAGCTACAGCCCATCTAACCCCAACCCCAGCAGATAGTAACCCACTTCTAGTTGACACAGCACTATGTCCACCACAGAGTACCCCCACACGAGCAGTTTCTAAAGCAACTGCAGTGCCCAAAGCACGAAGACCACCACAGCGAACCCAAGCTCCACGTTTAAAGCAGAAGAGCAACTGTTCTTAGGTCAGATTCCGTAGCTATGGTCCATACTCCTTTGCTCTTGCATCATTGTATTTACTCATACCAACTAATTTCGAATTTGAAGGATCCAATTGAAACTCCAATGGCGCAACAGGTATGTTTTAAACCTACTTCTTTAACTGGATTGCTGTTCTAACTTCTTGCTCTATGTTGATTTCAGTTTCAGTTGTATAAACAGTTATGCTCTCATGTCATGCACATTATAAGTGTTGTTAGTGTTGTGTAGTTTCCCACACTTATAGTCTGTCTATGCTGCTTTGTCTTAAATAGATATGATTTGAATTGTGTCTCTATCTTCATTTGGCAACATAAACTAGGATGATATAGACAATACAGTGACCATAGTACATAGATATATGTTTGTTTCATGCTGTTATCCTGTGCACCTTACTACTGAATTGGTTTACCAAAATGAGTTTCATATACAACATGGTAAACCTGTGAAGTGTCTGCTTGTTTCTCTTTTAGAATGTGGACAAAATATTGGAGAAGAGTACCCCGTTATGCAATGGTAAAGGAAGTAATGCAGATAAGGTTCAAGATAGTGAGACATCCCTGTTGGTCTCCAAGAAAGCTGATAAAAACTATCTTGAAGACAGTGAGACAACCCCAAAGTCTTGTCTTGATGTAGTGTTCGAGTTACTGGCCACTACTGCTGGCACCAGCTCTTCGAACTCGCTGCCTGAATTAGTTCGGCTTCTTGAGTCTCAACTTCAAGTTGAAAGACATCGATCAGATGTGCTGCGACAGGAAGCCGAAGGACTGAGGAAGTCCCTGCAGAATTCAGATGCATACTTTCTGGTGCAATAGCAAGCGCTGGAGGATTTAAGCGCCAAACAAGAGAAAGCTAATAAGCTTGCTAAGCGTCTTGCCAGCATGGTGGATACCCAGTATATTGTTTCTTGAGCTCTTGTGAAGTGGTTTTAGTGCTGGACTTGTTTTGCTGCGGCGTTTATTTGCACTGGTCGCTAACTTTTACAATGAGTGTATGTAATATGCTGCTTTGTTACCCATATTTGCACTGGTGTCGAACTTTGATGCCCAGTGGATGTAATATGTGTAATAGCCGTGATAGCCTAGCATAAGTTGCTTGCTTATTTATTTCCTTGTTATCTTGTTTATTTGTAGTCAGTGCAGTACTTTTTCCGTGGTTTGCTAGTGGCCGGAATAACCTATATTTTAAAACTAGGCCACAATAACCACGTGCTACATATCTACTGTAGTGACCATGGGTCTCCTACGGGCCGTAGAAACAATGGGCCTTCTACGGGCCGTAGAATCAATGGGCCTTCCACGGGCCGTATGATCGATTGGTCAAACATGGGCTAATAATGGACCGCATTATGGGCCGTAAACGGGCTAGAATTGGAATCGTCCGTTCATGGGCTGACCATAACGGGCCGTTGTTAATCGGCCGTATTTGATGACGCTATGAAAACAGCCCAACGGATTAACGGGCCGACTTTAACCACGGGCTGAATTTGGCCCACAACCGGAACAGGCCAGTAACGGACCGTAAGTAATCGAATGCTGCAAATCAGCCCAAGAATAAATGGGCCCTGAGAAGGCCGAAAGATAACACGGGCTGGAAACGGCCCAATGGAATAATAGGCCGTTAATGGGTATAAAGCGATACACTATTCATGACGGCCCAGTTTCACCACGGGCCGTTAATGGCCCAAGAGTTACAAAGGGCCTCATATGGGCCGAAAGACGTCATGGGCCATACATGGGCCGGAAGTTACAACGGGATGGAATCATATTGGACGGCCCAGATGACGCTATTGGGCCTAATTCGGATAGGCCATAATGGGTCGTGAGTTAGCGGGTTGTAAATGGGCTATATGCGAACAGGCCGCTAACAGGCTTTAAGTGGGCCGGCCGTTACCTTTTGACCAGGTCAAACGGGCTGGCCTTTTGACCTGAATGGTCCACTGTTGGGCCGTGCCACGTGTTGACGTATCATAGGCGTGTCCCATCCATTCGCTGGTTGACAACTGTCCGAATGCTGGGCCGACACGTGGATCCGCCGGCGAATGAGAATTTTACATGTGGAAAATCCCCATTGGTCCGGGCTGTTAACGGGTTATCGGATCCAAACTTGAACCCGATAGCTTAACGGTGACTCGTTACGGTGGATGCCACGTGTTGGTCACCCTTGACGAAAACACTTCCATGACCCGCCATTTATCATCATGGAAGTGGACACTTCCGTGATGATAATTTTGGTATTGTCATGGAACACTTCTACGGCAGCACAGGTATGACTATCTTGATTCTGTCATAAAATCATCATGGATGTACATGCATGACAGAAAACGTGACCTACTGTGACAAACACGTATCATCACGGAAGTGTATTTTTTTGTAGTGGTGTGGAATGCGGTAATCACGGCCGCGGGGTGGATATCTGGTATGCTGCGGTGCACGCGACTGAATCTCTAGATGTACTTCCGCAGGTTCTTGCCTTCCTTCTGAGGGATCACTTGCTAGTTGCTAGGCAACCCTGGACCTTTCTGTCCCCCGGTAAAAGCACCAACAAACTCATTGCAAAGATCTGACCATGAGGACATGGAGTTTTCCGGCAAGTACATTAGCCAAGACCTCACGTTGGGCTTGTGTACCAACGGGAAGTAGTTGGCTACGATTTTCTCATCCCTTCCCCCGGCAGCTTGCACAACAATTGTATAAATGCCCAAGAACTCTATCGGGTTCTGATTGCCGTTGTACTTTTCCGGGACCTCAGGCTTGAACGCGCGGACGGACGACCAGAGGACTTGCCGCAGCTCATGTGTGAAGGCGGGGCACCCGACCTCGTAAGGTAAGTACCCGCCAACAATGGGCGCTGGCTCATCGATGACTGGACCGTTGCACTTGTCTGATTGACGGCGCGCCTCCCGTCGCCGTTGGATGGTAGTGCGGGCATCCTCTGCCCACCTGTCCAGCAGTACCTGCCTCTGGTCCCGCTGCGTCTAAGGGTCTGAGGAAGCCATCGATGAGTCATCGGGCTGTGCGTCTTGCTAGGTCCACTGCGAGCGCCGTTGCTGCCGTTGAGATTGTTGCCGAGGAGGTGATTACACCGTGGGTGCGCTGCCTGCCATACGGCCTTCAGTTTGGGGTGCAGGCACAGTTGGCGGATATCGCGAAGGCTCTGCCAACTGGGACATGTTCACATCAGCAAACTCGATCAAACTCCGTATAGTGGCTCTCCATTCGTCCATCTTGTCGGCCACTGGGGGAAAGTCCAGTAGCATCTGCGCTTGCGCCATCGCCTTTGTCACTGTCGAAGGAAGGTTGGGACACGAAGAGCGTGACATCTCTCGACTCCTGGCAGAGCCAGCAGGAGCGCCGTTGCGATCTTGTCATCGTCCGCGGGAGCGACGACGAGTTGGCGTGGTGGGAGCGGCGCCCGAAGGTCTTGGGCCTGATCAACGGGCGATTTGCTGTGCAGGAGATGTTGCGGGGGTACAACAACGCCACTCGGCGTCACATCACGCCCATCTTGCGACGGATGTGGCATATGCTTGGATGTCATTTCCCCTGCAGCCATCGGTGCAGCAGCAGGATCTCGGCTCGCGCTTGTCCGGGCGGGATTGTTTCGGTGGCTGTGCTCGCCGTCACGCGGGGGAAGCGGGAGTCGCGCATCCGCATTGCCCGTGCCGTTGTTGCTGTTGTCACCAGAGGGTTGAGGAAGTCGACCGGCTCCGGCGTTCCCATTGTCTGCTCCCGCCGCGGCGGGCACGGCGACCGCACCTCCTGTGCCGGCCGCGCCCCCGTGGCGTTTGCACCATCCGCCGCGGGGGCCCCGCCTGTGCTGCCCGCAGGCGACTGTGGTGGGAGCTTGGACAAGGAAGGTTTCGTCGTCATGGAGCCCTTCTTCTTGGGCGTCATGGATGATGAAGAAGATGCTGAACTTGATGAAGTTGACGTGCTGCTCGCTGTCTTGATTCACGCCGATGCGCACCCCTACCTGGCGCGCGAAAGATGTCGGCGTGGAGCCGGCGATCTATGGGGCAGGGCTGCCCCTTTGTTAGTTAGGCTGGGGGTTAATCGACGCAAAGAGCAAGGCCAACGAGAGATGCTTGATACGTCTCTGTCGTATCTATAATTTTTGATTGTTTCATGCCAATATTATACAACTTTCACATATTTTTGGCAACATTTTATATGATTTATTGGACTAACCTATTGATCCAGTGCCCAGTGCCAGTTCCTGTTTGTTGCATGTTTTTTGTTTCATAGAAAATCCATATCAAACGAAGTCCAAACGCGATAAAAATTTACGGGGAATTATTTTGGAATATATGTGATTTTTGGGAGGTGGAATCAACGCTAACGGAGGCCCATGGCCTCCACAACCCACCAGGGTGCGCCAGGTACCCCTGGCGTGCCCAGGTGTCTTGTGCCCTCCCTGTAAGTTGGTTGAGGCCCTTCTTCAGGCGCAAGAAAGATAATTTATGGGAAAAAATCCTGTAAAAATTTCAGCGCAATCGGAATTACGGATCTCCGGAAATTTATGAAACGGTGAAGGGCCAGAAAACAGGAACACGAAACAGAAGAGACCAGAGGGATAGATCCAATCTCGGAGGGGCTCCCGCCCCTCCGCCGCCATGGAAGCCATGGACCAGAGGGGGAACTCTCCTCCCATCTAGGGGGAGGCCAAGGAAGAAGAAGAAGGAGGGGGATCTCTCCCCCTCTCTCCCTGTGGCACCGGAACGCCGTCGGAGCTAGGATCGTGACGGCGATCTATATCAACAATCTTGCTACCGTCAACACCAACTCTCTCCCCCTCTATGCAACGGTGTAACACCTCTTCTCCCTGCGGTAATCTCTACTTAAACATGGTGCTCAACTCCATATATTATTTCCCAATGATCTATGGTTATCCTATGATGTTTGAGTACATCCATTTTGTCCAGTGGGCTAATCATGATCTTGGTTGGTATGAGTGTATATTTTATTTATGGTGCTGTCCTACGGTGCCCTCCGTCTCGCACAAACATGAGGGGTCCTCGCTGTAGGGTGTTGCAATATGTTCATGATTCTCTTACTGTCGGTTGCGGGGGTGACAGCAGCCTAAACACGGATAGGTGGGTTGTTGCGTATGGGAGTAAAGAGGACTTGATACTTAATGCTATGGTTGGGTTTCACGACCTTAAAGATCTATAGTAGTTACGGATGCTTGCTAGAGTTCCAATCATAAGTGCATATGATCCAAGTAGAGAAAGTATGTTAGCTCATGCCTCTCCCTCATGTAATATTGCAAGAATGATTACCGGTCTTGTTATTGATTGCCTAGGGACAAATGACTTTCTTGTTGATAAAAGCTATCTACTTTTATTATCTCGCAATTTATTCGTAGTTTTTATTCTCGCAAAGTACTCATAGTTTTATTCTTGCAAAATAGTTTCATACTTGTTTTAGGTAAAGCAAACATCAAGTGTGTGTAGAGTTGTATCAGTGGTCGATAGAACTTGAGGGAATATTTTTTCTGCCTTTAGCTCCTCGTTGGTTCGACACTCTTATTTATCGAAGAAGGCTACACACAATCCCCTATACTTGTGGGTTATCAAGACCTTTTTCTGGCGCCGTTGCCGGGGAGCAATAGCGTGGGGTGAATATTCTCGTGTGTGCTTGTTTGCTTTATCACTGAGTAGTTTTTATTTTTTGTTCTAAGTTGTTCTCTATCTTTAGTTATGGATATGGAACACGAAACACCAAAAAAATTAGTTGTACTTGCTACTCATGGAGATGGGGAACCTCCTAAAACCCTCGATGCTCGCTGTGTGAAAAATATTATGCACTACTTTGATAATCCTGAGAAAACCCCATTCAACTTTATAATGGGAGACACGTTGGATCAACATGAATACTTTAGGAATTATCGCTTGACTCAAAAATGAAAACTTTTACGGGATCAAATTGATATGTTGCATTGGTATGCTCGGAATTTATGCTTGAGATATGATTATACTTGTTGCCCTAGGATGAAGGCTACACACCTTCCCTTTTCATGCAAATTTAATGAAAATGAAACCTTAGCTTATTATGCTAATGGTAGATATGATTACTATGATGTGGAACAAATAGAAGAATTTGTTGCTTCTAAGGGTGCTTATGAAATTGAATATTTGTTTGAAAAATATGAAGCTTTTGATGATGATGTTTATAGACCTGAAAATTTTTCTATACTTAAATATTGCTATGATAATTATAAATGCAATTTCGATATTGATGTATTTATTGAGAATGTCTCCGCTGTCCAAGAAGAGACTAATATTTTGCAGGAGTCTATGGAAGAAGAAATTGATGAAACTGTGAGCTCATTGGATGAAAAAGATGATGAGGGGAGCGAAGAACAAGCGAACGAAGAACGGATTAGCTACCCGTGCCCACCTTCTAATAAGAGTAACTCTTCAACTCATACATTGTTTAATGTCCCTTCGTGCTTACCGAAGGATGAATGCTATAATTGTCATGATTCCGTTGATTCATTTGAAATATCCCTTTTTGATGAACTTGATGCTTGCTATGCTTGTGGCCATGATGTCAATTTGAATTATGCTTATGGAGATGAACTTGCTATAGTTCCTTATGTTAAGAATGAAATTGTTTCTATTGCACCCACACATGATAGTCCTATTATCTTTTTGAATTCTCCAAACTACACTATATCGGAGAAGTTTGCACTTATTAAGGATTACATTGATGGGTTGCATTCTACCATTACACATGATGATTTTGATGATTATAATATGCATGTGTTTGCTGCTCCTACTTGCAATTATTATGAGAGAGGAACTACATCTCCACCTCTCTATGTTTCCAACACGATAAAATTGCAAGAAACTGCTTATGCTATGTATTGGCCTTTACTTGATGTGCATGAATTGTTCTTGTATGACATGCCAATGCATAGGAAGAGAGTTAGACTTCGTCATTGCATGATATATGTTGCTTTGTGCTCACTACCAAATGCCAAATCATTGTTAATTAAAATTGGTTTGATATACCTTGGGATCCAGGTGGATCCATTACTTGAGCACTTTATGCCTAGCTTAATGGCTTTAAAGAAAGCGCTGCTAGGGAGACAACCCAGAAGTTTTAGAGAGTCTTTTTATTCTATTGAGTGCTTTTATAAATTTTAAAAACAAAAAAAATAGAGGGGAACTTAAAACTTTTCAACAAAAGAGAAGCGATTGGAAGTTATGCATTGGAGAAGTGAGGGTCGACCTTGAACACTTGTGTTCATGCTCATGAAAACAATGTAGAATTTTTCATGAAGATTCTCACAAAAATAATTATCCCCTTGTACAAATCCATTGTATTATAAAAATAATGTGCCAAGATTTGCCTTTAGGATGATTAGATTGCTTGTTGGTATGTGCGGTGTAAAAACAGAAACTTTGGCTGTAGTGCGTGATTTTACATTTTTTACTGGAACATCAAAATTTTCTGAAAGTTTTTGCACAGTATTTCTATACAAATTGTTTATTTTGTACTAATTTTTCAGAATTTTAGGAATTACAGAAGTATGGTGAATGTTCATATTACTACAGACTATCCTGTTTAAGACAGATTCTGTTTTTGATGCATTGTTTTGCTTGTTTTGATGAAACTATCGATTCTATCGGTGGTATGAGCCATGGATAAGTTATAATACAGTAGCTACAATGCAAAAAAAAATATGAATTGGTTTGCAATATTACTTAAAGTAGTGATTTGCATTATTATACTAACGGATCTCACGAGGTTTCTATTGAATTTTGTGTGGATGAAGTGATCATAGATCGAGGAGGTCTCGATATGAGGAGAAGGAGTAGAGGCAAGAGCTCAAGCTTGGGGATTCCCAATGCACCCCAAGTAAACATTCAAGGAGACTCAAGCGTCTAAGCTTTGGGATGCCCCGGAAGGCATCCCATCTTTTTCAACAAGTATCGGTATGTTTTCGTCTTCGTTTCGTTCATGTGATATGTGTAAATCTTGGAGCGTATTTTGTGTTTATTTTCACTTTTCTTTTATGCACCATGCTGGTATGAGATAGTCCATGGTTGACTTATAGAATACTCATTGCACCTCACTTATATCTTTTGAGTATGGCTTTATAGAATACTTCATGTGCTTCACTTATATCATTTGAAGTTTGGATTGCATGTTTCTCTTCACATAGAAAACCGTTATTTGTAGAATGACCTTTTGCTTCACTTATATTTATTAGAGCATGGTATTTTGTATAAAGAATTAAACTCTCTTGCTTCACTTATATCTATTTAGAGAGTCAACAGGAATTGGTCAATTGCAGGGTTAGTCATGAAATCCTAAATAAAACTTGTGGATCACTGAACATGATATGTTTGATTCCTTGCAATAGTTTTGCGATATAGAGATGGAATATGTGGGAGGTACTAGTAAATGGTTGTGGTTAGTAAGAATATTGGTGTTAAGGTTTGTGATTCCCGAAGCATTGTCAGGACTGGTTTTCCAATAAAACATTTATTGAAAAATCGCCCCTTTCGTCAGACCAGTATAGAAAAATCTTACTGGTAGACAAATCCTTGATACAGAAATCCAGAAGTACTAAATATTATACAGGGTTGAGCTGAGGCTGCTCAACAATTTTATTACAAGCACGCCAATATTACCCATAAAGGCGGATATGACACAAAGGGTATGGTGGCATAACTACTGACTCGCAATAAAAGTGGTGGTGGATATGTAACAGAGAAGTGGGTGACATGACTCCAAAATCTTACAACTCATCAAGCGTCGGAGTGAGGCTCGATGATTTTATTAAGGTAGCGGAAGCGTACATAATACAGGTGACCAACTCCAGGATCGCAAGGGACTGACTGGGACTCCTCTAGGCGTCGGACTCGCTATTGTACTCTTCATCCATAAGATCGCCTTCGTCAACATTTGGCCAAATCAACAAGCCAGGTGAGTACTTTGAATGTACTGGCAAGACAGTTTGGACATAAGATATAACGAATGCAAACATGATGCACATGAGCAGATTAGCAATGCACACTCAGGTAATAAATTTGCACTGCAAGATAAATAAAAAAGAAGTCAGGCGGTAGTCCTCCCGAAATCCCAATAAAATAGCTGAAGACCGATCGGGTGTCTGAAGCGACGCCTCGAAAGGTAAAATAAATTAACATGCCGCAGTCGGGCGTCAGGGCGACACCACATAAAGGGCTTATACTGAAAGGTAAATGATAGTACGTGCCACAGTCGGACGTCTAAGCGACATCTCGAAAAGGGCTTATAATGAAAGTAAATAACAAGGATGCCACAGTCGGACGTCTGAGCGACATCACATAAAGGGCTTATATCCAAAAGTAAATAACAAGAATGCCACAGTCGGACGTCTGAGCGACATCTCATAAAGGGCTTATATTGAAAAGTAAGTAACAAGATTGCCACAGTCGGACGTCTGAGCGACATCACATAAAGGGCTTATATCCAAAAGTAAATAGCAAGAATGCCACAGTCGGACGTCTGAGCGACATCACATAAAGGGCTTATATTTCGTCATTCGAATTTGAGTAGTCCGTGGAGGTAGCACCATCCCACGGAATACTCGGTACATAATCATAAACAGGTTAGTCCATCCACAGGAATAACATTCAGCCGGGTTTACCACTGTCAGTTAACAAGTTTGTTCTTTAGAGACTGATACTGGAACTGACACTGAGACTGACACTGATAGGTCAACCAACGTCCTTGACCGAGGACTTGGTGCCTCGAATGGTTTTGACTCTGCAGAGTTTGTACTCTTAACCCACAGCCAACGGATTTCAGTAGTCACAAAGGACTAGTTCCGTTTACGGTATTTTAGAAGAAAACACATCTAACCAGTACACACCCATTTCACATCCCGCTGCCAGGAATCACCCTAGACAACGATCAAGAAAAACTCTAAGACGGGGAGGCCAACACCTCGAATAGCATGGGATCAAATTTATATCGCGCGCTCTAAGGGGTGCCCCCCTCTCGGTCCCAACCGGAAACACCCATGCCCCCTGACCGGATGACGGGCTTTAATCCAGGGCCATGGAACCCTCATTCCGGCCCCTCTATTTGGTGTGTACCTGGAAAGAGGTTTGCAACTTACTAAACCGCATTCATTTCAGAAAACATGTGGCAGCACGAAAAAAGGGACGACCGGGAACAAGACTCGATCCACATCAACACTGGAGTTAAACAGTTGATACAGAACTGGCATGCTTCAACAATACCAGCTTGCAACCTATCATGCCACCACATGATCAGGTTGTCTCACCATCTCATGAACGCATCAAGTTTCGAAGCTCACTTGCAGCTTGCTTTGCATGGAATATAGCATTCATCAAATGCTTATATAAACATGCCATGAGAACACCACTCAAGCAAACATGAAAAACACTCATCATATCAAAGGTTCAAACATGCTTGCCTGGTTCGGAGTAGTCGGAGTCTAGCTCGGCAAGGTTGGCGGCACCGTCACCTCCTTCGGTATCTACGTTATAAAAAAAATCGGGTACTAACGTAAATACCGTGCGTGCATAAAAATTGTTCCAAATATTTTTCAAATAATTATGATAAAAAACTAGACAGAAAAATAAAGATGACAGAAAAAGAATCAACTCAAAATCATCTTTTGTTTAAAAGTTATTAATGTTTTAGTCCAGGGACTAATCTGTGATGAAACAGAAACTTTCCAGGGACTAGTTTAAAAGAAACCGAAAACGCTTCGGATGAAATACGCCTTCCAGAGAAGAAAACGCACCCGACCCGAAGGCGCCAACAGAAAACGATTGAGAAGAAGAAGGGAGAGGCTGACGAGGGGGTCCCTCATGTCAGGTTTGAAAATCCCCTGGCGGCAGAGGCGGACGATGATCGCCGGCGGCGATCGATGGCGAACCAGAGGAGGGTAAGGTTATGGTTGCACTCACAGGTCAGTTCCGCGTCGGTGGGTGGTGGAAGTAGGCGTTGGGGAGCACCACGTCGACGGCGGCTTCCACTCCGGCGGACGGCGGTTCGGGCGAGCACGGATTCGTCGGAGGAGAGCTGCCAACACCGAATTGAAGCTCGGGTTAGAAGAGGTGGTGGACTAGGAGGTTGCTGGCAAAGTTTGGGATGCGGGGGCGCACTCACCAGGGAGAATTTTGCCGGCGCCCGCAGCGGATCGGGGCGGCCGGAGCTGGGGAAGAAGACCCTCCCGAAGCCCTCTGATGTGTGAGGCGTGGTTCTGAGGAGAGGTGGAGAGGTGCTGGGTCGATGAGTGGTTCGGGGCCTCTATTTATAGCCGGCCCGAGGCGGTTGCCGAAAACGGGATAACTCCGGCGAGCGATTACGGCGAGGCAGGGGTTGGATGGAAGGATTAGGCGACTGGGTATCTTCGGATTGGTCCACTGGCACCATTCAAAGGTTAAACCTGGTTGGATTTGGCCTGCTTCCGTGGTCTTGGCGGGACGGAGCTCACGGGCTCGTCGGCGGTAGAGAGCGTGCTCTGCGCTTCTCAGGCCACGGAGACGGTTCTGCAGCGTGCTCAGAGCAGGAGGTGAACACGCGTAGGCCACCAGTGGCTCGGGCGGTGCGGAGGACGGCGTTCTGCAGCGCTGGCTTCTGCCAGCCGCCACAGGAGGCTCTGCCACGGTGGAAGGCGCCGGCATTGACGCGACAAGTCACCACCGACGCTCGCAACCGGCCAAGCAACCATGCGGCACACTGGATAAGAAGGGGAACAGGGAGCAAGGCACCAACGCGTGCACTGGCGAGATCGACGACAAGCTCTGACGAAAACGACACTGAACCCTCTGAACTTTCTGAATTTGACAGGAACAGTGCATGCCAGCTGTTCGACGAAATGATTGACGCACGTGGAAAATTTTTCTTGAGCTGAAACTTGGAGGGGTGGCCTCTTGATGCATCCAGAGACTCCCTAAATTTTCTCAGAATTTTTGGAAAAGGAAAAGAATGAATTTCACCAAAAATGGCAAATCTGGTCCAAACTTGCAGCAAGCAAATTTTGAAAACTTTGAACTGTGGACCAGCAGCTCTTGATGGATCTAGGTTGAGGGTACTAAGGACTAGCCAGAGGAATTTATTTGGGACCAAAGCTCAAAGCAATCAGATACTTCCTTTGTAAACTTGAGGGGTCCAAAATAAATTACAGAAAAAGGCTTGGGGATAAAATCAATAGAAAAAAATCTAAAAGGGGTTGAAACTTGCTGGAATTGGATGCTTGGCTTGACACAAAGTAGGGAGGAGGGTTTGAGAAGAAATTTTTGAAATGTAAGTCATGGCGAGAGAGTATTTTTGAATAGGGAAGTAGAAATCCAAAAATTATAGGAATTCTTTTTGATAAAAGAATTAGTAAAACAATCCCAGAGTATTTGTGTTGAACCAACACATGTTGAAAACCCTCAAGACCAAAATCAAGATTGGGAAGAACTCATAAAATATTTGTCATAAAAGATTTGAGAAGGAGAGTCTTTTAGAAAAAAAAATTGAAATAACCTCCTTCCAATCAAATAAAGAATTCGATAAAAATCAAGACCAAAATTTTGGGGTGTTACAACACCTACCCCCTTAGGAAAAATCTCGTCCCCGAGATTGCAGCTGATCCTCAAATAGGTGTGGGTGCTCTGCCCGAAGAAAATCCTCTCTTTCCCATGTTGCTTCATCTTCGGTGTGATTGCTCCACTGAACCTTGAAAAACTTAATTGTCTTCTGACGGGTCCTTCTTTCAGACTCCTCCTATATTTTTATTGGACGTTCCCTGTTGGTGAGGTCTGGTTGCACGTCAATGTTCTCATGGGATACATGCTTCTCTGGTTTGCTTACACACTTCCTCAGCTGTGAGATGTGGAACACGTCATGGACGTCTGACAGTTCTTCAGGTAGGTCTAGCTGGTAGGCCACTGTGCCTCTTCGTGCAATCACACAGAAGGGCCCAATAAATCGTGGTGCTAGCTTTCCTTTAACTTTGTATCATTGCAGGCCCCTCATAGGGGATACTTTAAGATACACATATTCACCAGGTTCAAAACTGACTTCATGATGTTTTTGATCGTAATAACTCTTTTGTCGGCTCTGAGCTGTCTTGAGTCGATCCTTGATTAGTTTAACTTTCTCCTCAGCTTCCTTGAGCATGTCTGGGCCGAAGATACGACTGTCTCCTGTCTCTGACCAATTTAGTGGGGTACGGCATCTTCGCCCATATAAGGCTTCAAACGGTGCCATTTGTAGACTGGCTTGGTAACTGTTGTTGTACGCGAACTCGGCATACGGAAAGCTTTCTTCCCAACTGGTTCCATAGGTGAGAACACATGCTCTTAGCATGTCTTCTAGAATTTGGTTCACACATTCAGTCTGTCCTCCAGTCTGGGGGTGGTAAGCTGTGCTGAATACAAGTTGAGTTCCCAGAGCTTGTTGTAAATGATCCCAAAATCTGGAGACGAATTGAGTGCCTCTGTCGGATATTATAGTCTTTGGAACTCCATGCAGACAAACAATACGGGAGAGATAAAGCCTGGCAAGTTTCTGAGTGGTGTGGGTTGTCTTTACTGGAATAAAATGTGCCACCTTGGTTAATCTATCTGTGATGACCCATATGGCAACATTTCCGTGTCGTGACCGAGGTAGTCCGACAATAAAATCCATTCCAATTTCGTCCCATTTCCATTCGGGTATCCTGTTTGGCTGTAATAGTCCTGCTGGTTTTTGGTGCTCGGCCTTAATGCGTTGACATGAATCACAACATGCAATGAATGTGGCTAAATCCCTCTTCATACCGTGCCACCAAAATTTTTCCTGAATGTCCTTATACATTTTGGTTCCTCCAGGGTGGATTGAATATGGAGTGGTGTGGGCTTCGGTCAAAATTTGCTGTTTGAGGTCCTCTACATTTGGTACGCAAAGCCTGTCTCCGTACCATAATATTCCCTTATCGTCTATGACGAATTCTGAGGCCTTGCCCAGACTCACTTTTCTTTTTATGCCTTCGATGCTGGGGTGTCCATGCTGAGCTTTCTTAATCTGTTCCATTAGGGTAGGCTGTATTTCCAAATTTGACATCGTGCCTTCAGTGACCAACACCATATTGAGTTTGGCAAACTCCCTCTGAAACTCAGGTCTCAAATTTTGTAGACCGTCGTTGCCCGAGCTTGGGTTTCGGCTGAGAGCATCTGCCACTACATTCGCCTTTCCTGGATGGTAGTGAATGCCAACATCATAATCTTTCACTAATTCCAACCAGCGTCGTTGTCGTAAATTGAGTTCTGGTTGTGTGAAAATATATTTGAGGCTCTTATGGTCCGTATATATTTCACAACGATTCCCAAGCAAAAAGTGTCTCCATTCTTTGAGAGCATGAATAACTGCTGCTAATTCTAAGTCATGAGTAGGATAATTTTCTTCATGCCTTCGTAGTTGCCTGGAAGCATATGCGACTACTTTGCCTTCTTGCATTAATACGCATCCGAGGCCCTTCCGGGACGCGTCGCAATATACTTCAAAAAATTTGTGTATGTATGGTACAACCAATACTGGTGCCGTTGTTAATCTCTTTTTGAGTTCTTGGAAACTTTTCTCGCAAGCTTCAGTCCACGCAAATTTCTTATCCTTCTTGAGTAACTGAGTCATAGGTTTTGCTATGGTGGAGAATCCCTCAATAAATCTTCTATAATAGCCAGCCATTCCCAGAAAACTTCGTACATCTGTAATGTTGGCTGGTGGTTTCCAGTCAAGTACGGCCTTGACTTTTTCCGGGTCCACGGTGACACCTTCTTGGGTTAATACGTGGCCTAGAAAACCAACCTGTTCTAACCAAAATTCACATTTGTTGAATTTGGCGTATAATTTATGTTTCCTTAACTCTCCCAGTACAATTCTGAGATGTTCAGCATGTTCTTCTGGTGTCTTAGAATATACTAAAATATCATCAATGAACACCACAACAAATTTGTCCATAAATTTCATAAATACTTTGTTCATGAGGTGGACAAAATATGCGGGGGCGTTTGTCAGTCCAAACGGCATTACTGTAAATTCATATAACCCGTATCTGGAGGTGAATGTTGTCTTAGGAATATCTTCTGTTCGTACTTTTAATTGATGATATCCCGACCTTAAATCAATTTTTGAGAAAACCTTGGCTTGTGCGAGCTGGTCGAATAAATCATTTATCCGTGGCATCGGATATTTGTTTTTGATGGTGACCATGTTGAGTGCTCGATAGTCTATACATAATCTCAGTGTCCCATCCTTTTTCTTGGCAAATAATACTGGTGAACCCCAAGGTGAGGAGCTGGCCCGGATAAATCCTTTGTCTAGTAATTCTTTTATTTGCTTCTTCAATTCTACCAACTCGGAGGGTGCCATTCTATAGGGTTTCTTGTAACTGGGAGTGGTTCCAGGTGCTAGTTCAATGATGAACTCTATTTCCCGGTCAGGTCGCATGCCTGGTAGCTCTTCGGGAAATACATCAGGAAACTCACACACCACTAGAACTTTACTTAATTCTGAAATATCCACCCTGTTCAATCTTGGTCGCAGTGATATTTGTCTTTCTTGAACTGCAATTTTTATTGTCTTCCCGTGATGATGGGTGAGGATCACAGTCCGATTGAAACAGTTGATAAATCCCTTGTTGGTGGTTAACCAGTCCATTCCTAGGATAACATCCAGTCCCTTATTCTCCAATACAATGAGGTTTGCCCGAAACTTTAATCCCTCAATCTCAATAACCACACCATGGCAGTAACTCTGAGTGATTTGCTTAATCCCGGGGGACTTGATGGTCATAGAATTTTCCAAGGGAAGAATCAGAAAATTATGTTGCAAAGCAAATTTCTTGGAAACAAACGAGTGAGAAGCTCCGGAATAAAAAAAAACTGTGGCAGGTATTGTGTTGACAGGGAACGTACCGAGTACGATGTCCGGAGCATTCTGTGCTTCCTCCTTGGTCACATGGTTCACGTGACCCTTCTTGTGATTGTTATTGGGGTTGAAGTTGTTACGCTTGGGGGCTGAATTATTTCCACTGTTGTTCGGCTTGAGGGACGAGTTTCTTGGCTTTGGGCACTGCTTGGCATAGTGTCCTTCCTCTCCACAAGCGAAGCAAGTAACGCCTGGGTGATACGTAAAATCCTTGTCCCTTGCATGAAATTTTTTGTTTGGGCGTAGAACATTGGTTGCGGATTTGTTCGCCCCATTTTTCTGGAAATCATTCTTGTTCCTGTTGTTGCGAGAATGAGTAGTCTTGTCCCTTTTGCGCTTGCAAAAATCTTCCAAGCTGCGGCGCTCATTTTCCAATGTAATAGCTTTGTCCACAAGCGTTTTGAAATCTGGGAAGGTGTGTACGACCAGCTGGCATTTAAGTGCTGGTGCCAGACCGTCCAGGAATTTTTCCATCTTTTTATTTTTAGTCATATGTTCTTCATTGGCATAACGAGATAATTGAGTAAACTGACTATTGTACTCCGTCACTGTCATGCTTCTCTACTTGAGGTCATCAAACTCCCTTTTTTTGATTTTCATAACACTTCTGGGAATGTGCGCCCCACGAAAATTTTCCTTAAATTCCTCCCAGGTGATGTTGTTTTCATTGGGGTGCATGTGTAGGAAATTTTCCCACCATGATGCAGCTGCTCCAGTGAGGTAGTGAGGTGCATAAAGTACCTTCTCACGGTCCGAACATTGTGCAATAATTAGCTTTCTCTCAATGTCTCGAAGCCAATCATCGGCCTCAAGCGGTTTATCAGTGTGAGAAAAAGTTGGGGGACGTGTCTTTTGTAGTTCAGACAATTTGGAATGCTACTGGTATGGTTCGCGGTGATTTCCCATATTGATAATATGGTTCATCATTTCGTGATGCTGCTGCTGGCTTTGCTCATAAAGGCGGCATACTTGAGAAAACGCTTCTTCACTGCCTTGCTGACTTGACTGCCCCTGTGTGAAATTGTTACTTGTCTGGGTACCGTAATTTTCTTCTGGCGGACTTGGCATGGAACGAGTCCAGGGACGAGGCATTTCCACTCTGGGGTATATTTGCAGAACTCATAAGAAAAAAAAATCTGAGTAGCAAAAATAAATAATTTTGCAAAGGCAGAAAGAAAAATTTCGAGATTTTTCAAGAAAATACTTGATTGCGCATGGAGAAGGACCGCTCAGTACATATCTTACATGCAAGCCGTAATTATACAATACATCACTCAGGATGTGCGTACACATTCCTGACATGTTATTTAGGCTAGTGCACTTCTCCGAGTTCCTACCTAATGCACACACAAACTACTTCTCATCAAACCTATATACATATAAACATATCATACAAGCTGGTACAACACACGGCTACTCGGCGCACTCAGTCGGAGATGGCAAAAACTTCCCTCGGCCTGCCAAGGGTAAGTCCCAGTGATGCTGGGGACTCCACCTCCTCCTCAATAATAGGCTCTAGGCGCGAAGCACTGGGCTGAGCAGCTGGTGCGGGTGTGGTAGGTGGTGCAATACTAACTGGGGTAGGAGCAATGACTTGATCAAATTCCTCAGTGGTAGGCAGGCGGCAAGCGGTGGCTAGAATGGCAGGTGCATAGGATGCGGAGGACGAGATGTATGACAGTGGTGGTGCTGTATGGAGGAGTTCCCTTCTGTTGGCACTACAGCCCTGAACTAAGTCCATACGAGCAGCCACAAAGTCATCCACTAGGTTATCAAAAGCTGCCTCAAGAGCCTTGAGATACTCAACAAGCATCTCAATAGCCTCATCTCTCTCTCCCCTAGTGCAAGCGAATGCATAGTGACAAGTGTATGGCACGTGGCATGGGAGGTAGCGGTAGCGACGAGCCTTCATTGAAGGAAGAGCATCCCGGAGACGAGCTATTGCCTCACGGGCAGCCATCTGCATGGCATGCCTCTCCGTAGGCATGGCCCTCCCAACAAATCGGAAGCGACGTGACTCAGAACGTCCTCCCTTGAATTGCACCGTGGCCTGGTGCATAGACACGCTGTCGCTGAGCTTGTGCTGGTAGAGTGTGAACTCCGGACGAGCCGATGGCCCGATCGCGACCTTGGCGATGGAGACGAGAAGCTTGATAAATCCCTCAGGTACATTGGCGAACACCTGTGACTCATAGTCGCTGCCAGACATCTACAAAAGTAGACAAAAATTCCAGATAGTCAAATCATAAATTTATGATGACTAACAGAAAATTGCTACCATTTGCAAATTGCTAAAATAGCACCTATTACGCTAATACCCGATTAGCGATCGCACCTAGTGGCTTCCTACAGTCAGCCTGGCTCTGGTACCAAGGTTGTCAGGACCGGTTTTCCAATAAAACATTTATTGAAAAATCGCCCCTTTCGTCAGACCAGTATAGAAAAATCTTACTGGTAGACAAATCCTTGATACAGAAATCCAGAAGTACTAAATATTATACAGGGTTGAGCTGAGGCTGCTCAACAATTTTATTACAAGCACGCCAATATTACCCATAAAGGCGGATATGACACAAAGGGTATGGTGGCATAACTACTGACTCGCAATAAAAGTGGTTGTGGATATGTCACAGAGAAGTGGGTGACATGACTCCAAAATCTTACAACTCATCAAGCGTCGGAGTGAGGCTCGATGATTTTATTAAGGTAGCGGAAGCATATATAATATAGGTGACCAACTCCAGGATCGCAAGGGACTGACTGGGACTCCTCTAGGCGTCAGACTCGCTATTGTACTCTTCATCCATAAGATCGCCTTCGTCAACATCTGGCCAAATCAACAAGCCAGGTGAGTACTTTGAATGTACTCGCAAGACAGTTTGGACATAAGATATAACGAATGCAAACATGATGCACATGAGCAGATTAGCAATGCACACTCAGGTAATAAATTTAGACTGCAAGATAAATAAAAAGGAAGTCAGGCGGTAGTCCTCCCGAAATCCCAATAAAATAGCTGAAGACCGATCGGGTGTCTGAAGCGACGCCTCGAAAGGTAAAATAAATTAACATGCCGCAGTCGGGCGTCAGGGCGACACCACATAAAGGGCTTATACTGAAAGGTAAATGACAGTACGTGCCACAGTCGGACGTCTAAGCGACATCTCGAAAAGGGCTTATAATGAAAGTAAATAACAAGGATGCCACAGTTGGACGTCTGAGCGACATCACATAAAGGGCTTATATCCAAAAGTAAATAACAAGAATGCCACAGTCGGACGTCTGAGCGACATCTCATAAAGGGCTTATATTGAAAAGTAAGTAACAAGATTGCCACAGTCGGACGTCTGAGCGACATCACATAAAGGGCTTATATCCAAAAGTAAATAGCAAGAATGCCACAGTCGGACGTCTGAGCGACATCACATAAAGGGCTTATATTTCGTCATTCGAATTTGAGTAGTCCGTGGAGGTAGCACCATCCCACGGAATACTCAGTACATAATCATAAACAGGTTAGTCCATCCATAGGAATAACATTCAGCCGGGTTTACCACTGTCAGTTAACAAGTTTGTTCTTTAGAGACTGATAATGGAACTGACACTGAGACTGACACTGATAGGTCAACCAACGTCCTTGACCGAGGACTTGGTGCCTCGAATGGTTTTGACTCTGCAGAGTTTGTACTCTTAACCCACAGCCAACGGATTTCAGTAGTCACAAAGGACTAGTTCCGTTTACGGTATTTTAGAAGAAAACACATCTAACCAGTACACACCCATTTCACATCCCGCTGCCAGGAATCACCCTAGACAACGATCAAGAAAAACTCTAAGACGGGGAGGCCAACACCTCGAATAGCATGGGATCAAATTTATATCGCGCGCTCTAAGGGGTGCCCCCCTCTCGGTCCCAACCGGAAACACCCATGCCCCCTGACCGGATGACGGGCTTTAATCCAGGGCCAAGGAACCCTCATTCCGGCCCCTCTATTTGGTGTGTACCTGGAAAGAGGTTTTCAACTTACTAAACTGCATTCATTTCAGAAAACATGTGGCAGCACGAAAAAAGGGACGACCGGGAACAAGACTCGATCCACATCAACACTGGAGTTAAACAGTTGATACAGAACTGGCATGCTTCAACAATACCAGCTTGCAACCTATCATGCCACCACATGATCAGGTTGTCTCACCATCTCATGAACGCATCAAGTTTCGAAGCTCACTTGCAGCTTGCTTTGCATGGAATATAACATTCATCAAATGCTTATATAAACATGCCATGAGAACACCACTCAAGCAAACATGAAAAACACTCATCATATCAAAGGTTCAAACATGCTTGCCTGGTTCGGAGTAGTCGGAGTCTAGCTCGGCAAGGTTGGCGGCACCGTCACCTCCTTCGGTATCTACGTTATAAAAAAAATCGGGTACTAACGTAAATACCG
This sequence comes from Thinopyrum elongatum, assembly GCA_011799875.1. Lineage (NCBI taxonomy): Eukaryota > Viridiplantae > Streptophyta > Magnoliopsida > Poales > Poaceae > Thinopyrum > Thinopyrum elongatum. The sequence continues at coordinate 404,621,716 of CM022299.1, read as the reverse complement.
TGCGTGCATAAAAATTGTTCCAAATATTTTTCAAATAATTATGATAAAAAACTAGACATAAAAATAAAGATGACAGAAAAAGAATCAACTCAAAATCATCTTTTGTTTAAAAGTTATTAAGGTTTTAGTCCAGGGACTAATTTGTGATGAAACAGAAACTTTCCAGGGACTAGTTTAAAAGAAACCGAAAACGCTTCTGATGAAATACGCCTTCCAGAGAAGAAAACGCACCCGACCCGAAGGCGCCAACAGAAAACGATTGAGAAGAAGAAGGGAGAGGCTGACGAGGGGGTCCCTCATGTCAGGTTTGAAAATCCCCTGGCGGCAGAGGCGGACGATGATCGCCGGCGGCGATCGATGGCGAACCAGAGGAGGGTAAGGTTATGGTTGCACTCACAGGTCAGTTCCGCGTCGGTGGGTGGTGGAAGTAGGCGTCGGGGAGCACCACGTCGACGGCGGCTTCCACTCCGGCGGACGGCGGTTCGGGCGAGCACGGATTCGTCGGAGGAGAGCTGCCAACACCGAATTGAAGCTCGGGTTAGAAGAGGTGGTGGACTAGGAGGTTGCTGGCAAAGTTTGGGATGCGGGGGCGCACTCACCAGGGAGAATTTTGCCGGAGCCCGCAGCGGATCGGGGCGGCCGGAGCTGGGGAAGAAGACCCTCCCGAAGCCCTCTGATGTGTGAGGCGTGGTTCTGAGGAGAGGTGGAGAGGTGCTGGGTCGATGAGTGGTTCGGGGCCTCTATTTATAGCCGGCCCGAGGCGGTTGCCGAAAACGGGATAACTCCGGCGACCGATTACGGTGAGGCAGGGGTTGGATGGAAGGATTAGGCGACTGGGTATCTTCGGATTGGTCCACTGGCACCATTCAAAGGTTAAACCTGGTTGGATTTGGCCTGCTTCCGTGGTCTTGGCGGGACGGAGCTCACGGGCTCGTCGGCGGTAGAGAGCGTGCTCTGCGCTTCTCAGGCCACGGAGACGGTTCTGCAGCGTGCTCAGAGCAGGAGGTGAACACGCGTAGGCCACCAGTGGCTCGGGCGGTGCGGAGGACGGCGTTCTGCAGCGCTGGCTTCTGCCAGCCGCCACAGGAGGCTCTGCCACGGCGGAAGGCGCCGGCGTTGACGCGACAAGTCACCACCGACGCTCGCAACCGGCCAAGCAACCGTGCGGCGCACTGGATAAGAAGGGGGAACAGGGAACAAGGCGCCAACGCGTGCACTAGCGAGATCGACGACGAGCTCTGACAAAAACGACACTGAACCCTCTGAACTTTCTGAATTTGACAGGAACAGTGCACGCCAGCTGTTCGACGAAATGATTGACGCACGTGGAAAATTTTTCTTGAGCTGAAACTTGGAGGGGTGGCCTCTTGATGCATCGAGAGACTCCCTAAATTTTCTCAGAATTTTTGGAAAAGGAAAAGAATGAATTTCACCAAAAATGGCAAATCTGGTCCAAACTTGCAGCAAGCAAATTTTGAAAACTTTGAACTGTGGACCAGCAGCTCTTGATGGATCTAGGTTGAGGGTACTAAGGACTAGCCAGAGGAATTTATTTGGGACCAAAGCTCAAAGCAATCAGATACTTCCTTTGTAAACTTGAGGGGTCCAAAATAAATTACAGAAAAAGGTTTGGGGATAAAATCAATAGAAAAAAATCTAAAAGGGGTTGAAACTTGCTGGAATTGGATGCTTGGCTTGACACAAAGTAGGGAGGAGGGTTTGAGAAGAAATTTTTGAAATGTAAGTCATGGCAAGAGAGTATTTTTGAATAGGGAAGTAGAAATCCAAAAATTATAGGAATTCTTTTTGATAAAAGAATTAGTAAAACAATCCCAGAGTATTTGTGTTGAACCAACACATGTTGAAAACCCTCAAGACCAAAATCAAGATTGGGAAGAACTCATAAAATATTTGTCATAAAAGATTTGAGAAGGAGAGTCTTTTAGAAAAAAAAATTGAAATAACCTCCTTCCAATCAAATAAAGAATTCGATAAAAATCAAGACCAAAAATTTGGGGTGTTACAAGCATGCACGTATAGTCTCTCGTTATGTTATGAAGTTGGAGCATGATTTATTATTGATTGTCTTCCTTATGAGTGGCGGTCGGGGACGAGCGATGGTCTTTTCCTACCAATCTATCCCCCTAGGGGCATGCATTGTAGTAGTTTTCTTCGAGGGCTAATAAACTTTTGCAATAATTATATGAGTTCTTTATGACTAATGTGAGTCCATGGATTATACGCACTCTTACCTTTCCGCAATTTGCTAGCCTCTACGGTACCGTGCATTGCCCTTTCTCACCTCGAGAGTCGGTGCAAACTTCGCAAGTGCATCCAAACCCCGTGATATGATACGCTCTATCACACATAAGCCTTATTATATCTTCCTCAAAACAGCCACCATACCTACCTATTATGGCCTTTCCATAGCCATTCCGAGATATATTGCCATGCAACTTCCACCACTTCCGTTTTGATGACTTGAGCATTCATTGTCATATTGCTTTACATGATCATATAGCTGACATAGTAGTTGTGGCTCAGCCACCGTGCATCATTTTTTATAAATGTTACGCTAGATCATTGCACATCCTAGTACACTGCCAGAGGCATTCATATAGAGTCATATTTTTGTTATAGGTATCGAGTTGTAATTTTTATTTCTTTTGAGTTATAAGTAAATAGAAGTGTGATGATCATCATTATTCATTATTAGAGCATTGCCCCAGTGAGGAAAGGATGATGGAGACTATGATTCGCCCATAAGTTGGGATGAGACTCCGAACAATGAGAGAGAAAAAAGAAAAGAAAAAAAAAGAAAAAAAGAAAGAGAGAAGGGGCATGCTAGTTCCACACTTGTGCTTCAAAGTAGCACCATGTTTTTCATATAGAGAGTCTCCTATGTTGTCACTTTCATATAGTAGTGAGAATTTTTCATTATAGGATTAGATGCACACCCACTTAGTTTTCATATTGAGCTTTCATACACTTATAGCTCTTAGTGCATTCGTTGCATGGCAATCCCTACTCCTTGCATTGATATCAATTGATGGGCATCTACATAGCCCATTGGTTAGCCGCTTCGATGTGAGACTTTCTTACTTTTTTTTCTTCTCTATGTTTACCCCTATCATTATACTCTATTCCACCCGTAGTGCTATATCCATGGCTTGCGCTCATGTATTGTGTGAGGGTTGAAAAAGCTGAAGCGCATTAAAAAGTATGAACCAATTGCTCGGCTTGTCATCGGGGTTGTGCACGATAAATACTTTGTGTTAAGAAGACAGAGCATGACAAGACTATATGATTTTGTAGGGATAGCTTTCTTTAGCGTTGATATTTTGAAAGACACGATTGTTTGTTGGGATGCCTGAGTATTGATGTCTTTATGTCAAATTATAGACTATTGCTTTGAATCACTTATGTCTTAATATTCATGCCATGATTAGATATATGATCAAGATTATGCTTGGTAGCATTCCACATCAAAAATTATCTTTTTTATCATTTACCTACTCGAGGACAAGCAGGAATTAAGCTTGGGGATGCTGATACGTCTCCATCGTATCTATAATTTTTGATTGTTTCATGCCAATATTATACAACTTTCACATATTTTTGGCAACATTTTATATGATTTATTGGACTAACCTATTAATCCAGTGCCCAGTGCCAGTTCCTGTTTGTTGCATGTTTTTTGTTTCGTAGAAAATCCATATCAAACGAAGTCCAAACGTGATAAAACTTTACGGAGAATTATTTTGGAATATATGTGATTTTTGGGAGGTGGAATCAATGCTAACAGAGGCCCACAGCCTCCACAACCCACCAGGGTGCGTCAGGCACCCCCTGGCACGCCCAGGTGTCTTGTGCCCTCCCTGTAAGTTGGTTGGGGCCCTTCTTTGGGCGCATGAAATATAATTTATGGAAAAAAATCATGTAAAAATTTCAGCACAATCGGAGTTATGGATCTCCGGGAATTTAAGAAACGGTGAAGGGCCAGAAAACAGGAACACGAAACAGAAGAGAACAGAGGGATAGATCCAATCTCGGAGGGGCTCCTGCCCCTCCGCTGCCATGGAGGCCATGGACCAGAGGGGGAACTCTCCTCCCATATGGGGGGGATGCCAAGGAAGAAGAATAAGTAGGGGGTCTCTCTCCCCCTCTCTCCCGGTGGCGCCGGAACGCCGCCGGGGCTAGGATGGTGATGGCGATCTACATCAACAATCTTGCTACCGTCAACACCAACTCTCTCCCCCTCTATGCAGCGCTGTAACACCTCTTCTCCCCGCTGTAATCTCTACTTAAACATGGTGCTCAACTCCATATATTATTTCCCAATGATCTATGGTTATCCTATGATGTTTGAGTAGATCCGTTTTGTCCTGTGGGCTAATCATGATCTTGGTTGGTATGAGTGTATATTTTATTTATGGTGCTGTCCTACGGTGCCCTCCATCTCGCACAAATGTGAGGGGTCCTCACTATAGGGTGTTGCAATATGTTCATGATTCACTTATTGTCGGTTGCGGGGGGTGACAACAGCCTAAACACGGATAGGTGGGTTGTTGCGCATGGGAGTAAAGAGGACTTGATACTTAATGCTATGGTTGGGTTTCATGACCTTAATGATCTTTAGTAGTTGCAGATGCTTGCTAGAGTTCCAATCATAAGTGCATATGATCCAAGTAGAGAAAGTATGTTAGCTCATGTCTCTCCCTCATATAAAATTGCAAGAATGATTACCGGTCTAGTTATCGATTGCCTAGGGACAAATGACTTTCTTGTTGATAAAAGCTATCTACTTTTATTATCTCGCAATTTATTCGTAGTTTTTATTCTCACAAAGTACTCGTAGTTTTATGCTTGCAAAATAGTTTCATACTTGTTTTAGGTAAAGCAAACGTCAAGTGTGCGTAGAGTTGTATCGGTGGTCGATAGAACTTGAGGAAATATTTGTTCTACCTTTAGCTCCTCGTTGGTTCGACACTCTTATTTATCGAAGAAGGCTACACACGATCCCCTATACTTGTGGGTTATCAACGCTCCACCAAGATCCACCCAATATCGGCGTGAATCAAGACAGCGAGCAGCGCGTCAACTTCATCAAAATCAGCATCTTCTTCATAATCCATGGCGCCCAAGAAGAAGGGCTCCATGGTGATCTATGGGGCAGGGTTGTCCCTTCACGCTCCGTGTACTTTCTTCCACATCCATCCAATATACCAAAGCAAGAGTAGGGCTTTATGCTTCACAGTGGCCCGAACCTGGTTAAAATCGTGGCGTCTCTCGTTGCCCTTGCTCTTTGCGTTGATTGACCCCCAGCCGAACCAGCAAAGGGGCATCCCTGCCCCATAAATCGCTGGCTCCACGCCAACAGTTTTGCTTGATAAGAACCCCATTGTCAATGACATGAAGTGGGTGGACTGGAAATATACTGATGCCAATGAAGATTATTTCCCCCACGTTCATTGAACATCCTGAAATATTTATCTTGAATGGACATTAGTTCAATGAGATATATGTTGTTATAAATTACCAAAACCACCCGGGGATTAGTTGCACTTTCAATCTCCCCCTTTTTGGTAATTAATGACAACATATAGATTAAAGCTTTGACAAATGATTAAATGAATGAAATACATCATCGCTTTGAGAAGTATGTGATAAGCAAGAGCTCCCCCTCAATTTGTGCATTGTTAAAAATTTGCGTTTGAATGCAAATGTACAATCGATTAGGATCATGGGTCACTCTTCCATGTCACATACATCATGGTGGAGCGCACAAAATGATATAAGTGAAATAACATGCACGCATCACCAAAGACATAAGTGAATGATCATACACAAATAATTGTAGGGATAAGCATTAAGCACACACTAAGCAAAGTATGATCAACCACATAGGAACGTAGTATCTCACAAGCATCAAACAATGAAGTAGCATGGATCAAACGAACATAGTAGCAAAAACGCAATAAAAACCAAAGAGCAAAAGCGAGACACACACACACACTCTCTCTCTCTCGAAGCCTAATGATCTATACAATTTCTCCCCCTTTGGCAACAAGTACCAAAAAGCTTGAAAAGGTATAGAGCTATGCGTCTCTCTAGGCATGATCCTATGGAGCTCCTGAAGGGGTCTTCTAGCTTGTGGCTCCTGTGTGCGTAGATGGCGTTGAGAGAACTGCATCTGCAAATGCCTCTTCTGAAGTCTGCTGGACCGGTGGAGTAGACACTGGAGGTGGCACTGTAGCAGTGGTGGCAGGTGCAGAATGAGTGGTCCTCGTATCTGCAACTGGCACAGCTGAACATCTGGGTACTCTGGGTACAGTCTGGAACCTCTAAGTGGTAGGTCTCTCATCTCCACTATCCTCGGCAGCAATCCTGCTAGCCTCAGTGTCTGCCTGCAGCTTCTCCACAACTATCTGAACCTCGGTGATCTTCACATCAAGATCATGAATCTTTGTCTCGACAACTCACTCTAGACTCTCCTGGTTCTTAGAGATGTTGGCCAGACTCCTCTCAATCCTTAGGGTGGCCTCTAGCAGATATGTCATCTGATCGTTCTTTGATCATCTAATCATTCCGCTTGGTGAGCTTCTGACCAACAAACTTGTCAACACCTGCGAGCCTAAAGCTCTCATGAACGAGGGGGAAATAATCTTCATTGGCATCAATATATTTCCAGTCCACCCACTTCATGTCACTGACAATAGGCTTCTTATAAAGCAAAACTGTCGGCGTGGAGCCGGCGATCTATGGGGCAGGGTTGCCCCTTTGCTGGTTCGACTGGGGGTCAATCAACACAAAGAGCAAGGGCAACGAGACGCCACGATTTTACCCAGGTTCGGGCCGCTGTGAAGCGTAAAACCCTACTCCTGCTTTGGTATATTAGGTGGATGTGGAAGAAAGTACACGAAGCGCTCTCCCCCGGCAAGTCGCTGGGAGAGGGCAGCTGCACGGATACCTAGGCATGTGATTTGCAAGGGTTTGAACCCCTGTAAAGGTTGCCCTGGGCCTCCTTTTATAGCTCAAGGGGTTATCACCGTGGCAAAAAGGTCATTACAGAGTGATTAGACTGATACAGAACTATCAACCTAACTCTGCTAGTTAGGACAAAAGTGCAATAAATGCACTGCTAGGTGTCGTGTGGAGGAAGAACCCCGGCAATGTTGATGCACCGCTTATCCAACTACATCTTATTAGCTTGACACGCCATTAGGACGGGTGTCAATAAAGGTAATCCTCCTTCCCAGCAAGCTGACATGTATGGGCTGCCTCCACCTAATCACCTGTGGGCTTGACACCTCACTGACCAGCGACCAGCTGGCCATAGAGGTGGAGCGCTGGCATTCGGCGGGAACCCGTGCTCGAGGGGCTTGCCGGGCCGTGACTTGCCGGCTTGCTTTTGCCGGGGTTGGTTGCTTCTGTTGTGAATCTCGTGGCTTGCTCCAAGCCTTGTTCTCCTTGATGCGCTCCTTGATCTCACAAAGAGCGGCTTCTCTGTTATGGTTGTGTTATGCCGCTTGATACTTGCTGGGAGAGCTGCAATACGTCTGTGCATAAGTCAGGGCAGCAAAAGCCCATGTTTGTTGCACCGACAAAAACTGTCTCATAAAAGTCTTGTTGTTCTCTGGTGTGGAAGCGTTAGCCATAGGCAGTCCTCCTTCGGATAGAGTAGGGATCAACTTTCCTCCACTCTCTAAGTCCCTTATCCTTCCTGAGCATCATGTTTCTGCAACAGGATGTGCATTGTCATGATCTGGGATCTTGGGCTTGAGCTTCCCGAGCACTAGTGGCTCATCATCATCCTGAACCTCTAGCACTAGAGCCTTGTTCTTCTCAGTAGCTGAAATGTTTCTTGTAGACCTTTTGGGTGCAGAAACATTGGGCTTGGCCTTGGGCTTGGAGGGAGTAGCTGTCTTCATGGCATCAGACATCAATTTCTGAGTTTTGGCAGGAGGTGCTTCAGCTTCTGGTTCTTCCTCCTCCTCCTCCTCATCTATCATCATGGAAAGTCTGCTAATTACTCTAGCCATAGTCTTCCTTACCCTCTTTTTCTTCTTGCTGGCATCACCTTCAGCACCACTTGGCTCCTCAAGTGTAAAAGTCATTGTTTCTTGTGGAGCTGAGGATTTTTGTGGCTTTGACATTGGGACTCTCCTGACAGCACTCCTTTCCTTGGCACTTGGCCTGGTGCTAGCTGCAGAGCCATACTCCTTTCTCAATACTGCCTTTTTCTTGGAAGTGGCCTCAATAGCCACAAAGTCTTCATCCTCACTGTCTGAGGTTCTCTTCTTCTTTGTCCTGGTGGCAGCCTTAGGCAAATCTGGAGAGCTCCTCTCTCCCTCATAGTAGCTCTCATTGGGACTAGAGCCTTCACTTAGATCAACATTCTGCTCTGACTCATTTTGACTGTCACTCGCACTTGACATCTTGCAAAACTAACCTTGTGAATAGATTGGTATGGGCAGAGTTGATGAGTTATCACAAAAAGTAGATAGTTTAAAAAAAATTGAGTTCAAACTTTAGTTCTAGGTTTTCACAGAATGCATTTCGGAGCAACCGAGTTGGTCATTTCGGTGACACCGAAGCAGCTGACAGAGACTAAACACACAGTTTCGGTTGGACCGAGACGTGGTTCGGTGGCTCCGTGATGCTAGGGTTTCACTGAAATTTTACTTTCTGTCTCACTGATTAGTACGTTTCGGTGGAACCGAGATGTACTTGTGCAATGGCCAGGGCCAAATCGGTGGGACCGAAAATTCCTATTCGGTCGGTCCGAGATGCGTTTGGTGAAAACCTAACCCTAAAATTTCATCTATTCTAACGAATTTATCTAGTGGATAGAAGTATTGCAGTCATGGCAAGATACATGGCATTGTCCTTGTGCATTGAATCGGATAAGAGAGGCACAAGGAGATCGAATCTCACCCTAACTCGGTGGAGATCCTCTACGGCGGCAACGGCGGGGCAGATTGTCGTTGACGGTGGCAGATTCCTGCGGCGAAGGCGCACAGGAGACGACGGCGATGATCCAGAGACCAAGGGGGCAGCAGCAATGGGCCGCGGGTGTGTGACGTTTGAAGAAATTTTCGACCGTACGGGCCGCTAGATATATATACCCATGTGCTGTCGGTGGCACCGAAATGTGCAACTGCGTGCAGTTACAGCAACTCGGTGGGACCGAGTTGGTCTAATTGGTAGCACCAAGATGAAAACCTAGATCAATCTAAATGCTTTCGGTGTGACCGAGTCTGAGTGTTTTGGTCTGACCGAAATGCAATAGAAGGTTTTGGAAGGCAGCCCTTGACGGATCAGTGGCTCCGAGTGCTCCTCACCCGGAGGGTCCGAAAAGAACTTGTTCAATTTTTGTGATATAGCATGAAATTTTTTTGAGACAAGAAGAGCATCGATAGCTAGAGAAGGTTCTTAGGCATTCTTGTACATCCACTTGGCCAATAAAAACCAAGATAATCAAAACAACAAATGGATGTCCTCGAATGGAGAAAATATGCAACCAACATGTTCACACAATAAAATAGCAAATGAAATATGAGTCAAACATGCACAACCAATTCTAGCATCTATTAAGCAATTGGCGATGACTAGGTCATCTATATATGAGTATGTTGACATAGGAGTCAAATGAGAACATTTGAACATAGGTCATACTCATCATTTAAGCACAAGTGGGGTTACCACTTTTACATAAAGCATTAATGTGTTCACACCATTAGAGTTGTTTTAGCTCAATTTTTAGAGCAAAGCTCCCCCTAGATGTGATATCCCCCAAGGAGGGATGAACTAACCTTGGGTTTTGTCGATGATGACTTCATGTAGATAGTGAAGATGTGGATGCTCAATGTTGATGTAGATCATTTAGAGCAATCCTTTGGAGTGTTGCACTTTCAATACCTACATGGGTTAGTCCCACAAGGAACATACAAGGATATCCATAGACATATAGTGAATTGCACATATGATGATGTCCATGAAAGCATTAGGTTACCTTGTCCCTTGTCTTACCAACAAGAGGGTTTGTGACTCCATGAACTAGTGCAAGATATGAAATTTGATTGCACAAGTCCTTGCCAAAATGAATATGAGTGAAGTATGTTGGCGGAGTCGCCCTCAAGAACACTCTAGTTCTTCTTCTTTGGGACCCACATCAACTTGATGGGAATCCTTGGAGTTGTAGTTGTACTTGATGAAGTAGAGCTTGATGTAGTCTTGGGAACCCACTTGACCATGGCCTTAGGAGCTTCTTCAAATGAGTCAATCTCTTCTTGAAGCTTGTCCTTGCCTTTTAGCTTGTGGTCTTGTGGTGGAAGATCATCTTGAGCTTGTGTTCCCTCAACAGAAGTGGGGTCATACTTCTCTTGTTGAGGAACAAACTTCGTCTTGGGGTATTGATCTTCTTCACATTCAACTCCATTGGCATTGAACTTTTGTTCAAAACAAACACCTTGATTCGTCCGGTGCCTTCCTTGCTTCTGAACAATTTCCTCAAATTGCTTACTCCCGGCAAGGCTCTTGTAAACACCTTTCTCTATAATTCCCTTCAATAAGCTATTTTCTGTCTGAAGTGTAACTTGGCTAAGAGAATCATTAGTGGAATCAAGAGAACTACTAGAAGCAACAATATTGGATTTAGCATGGTTATTGTTACTACTAGAAGAAGAATCTTTCTTGCTCTTGTTGCTAGATTTTACTTGTGGCATATAAGTAGACAAGAGGAGACGTTTGGCAATGTAAGAAGAACTCTTCTTTTGAAGATCAGCATTGATAGCTTTTAGGAACTCATGCTCGTGCTCTAAATTTAGCTTCTCGAAGCGTAGCTTCTCATGAGTCCTTAGGAGCTGTCTATGATCCTCTTGAGTTGTTTCATGAGCTAACTTAAGAGTGTTTAATTCTTTAGTTAGATGCTCAGTCTCCTTCTTATCATTGTCATTCGTTTCATCTTGATTAGCATGATTACTAGCAAGTTCATTACAGGTTTCATCACTAGTGTTTTCAACAAGTAAATCATCATCACCTAGCAGATCATCTTCATCACTATCAAAATCAAAGTACTCGGGGTGTGATACATTGGGGCCTTTAGCCATGAAGCATCTTCCAATTCCTTCATTTGGTGAATCAAATATGTCGTGGGAGTTGGATGACACTAGTGCAAGACCGATAACACCTTCATCTTGAGTATATTCGGAGTCGGAGTGATAGCTTCTCTCGGAGTAGTTGTCGGAGTCGGAAGCGGATACCCATTCACCAACGTGAGCTTGATGTCTTCGTCTTGTGTAGCACTTTGATGACTTATCCTTCCTTTCCCAATCCTTGCTTCTTCAAGAGGGTCTTCGTTCATAACGATCATCTCTACTCCTTCTCTCTCTTGGAGGTGATTCATCTCTTCTACTTCTCCTTTTTGGTGAGTCTTCTCTTTTCTTGTTGGGAGCCATACACTCATTGGAATAGTGTCTGGGTGTTCCACAATTGTAGCAATTACGATCATGACTACAAGATCTTTTGTCATTGTAGGACCTTGAAAGGATCGAGAAGAGGGGTCTAGAGGGGGGGTGATTACACCCTCAACAAGTAAAAGTAGCAATTTTTAAGTTCTTCAAGTTGAGGTGGAGTTTTAGCACAAGTTTAAGCATTCACAATACATTTCAAGCAAGCATGGCATGAGTATGAGCAGCGGAAAGAGTAAAGCATGCTAATTGCAAGAAAGTAAAGGGATGGGATTGGAGTGTGCAAACGCAATGAAGACACGAAGATTTTTGGCGTGGTTCCGATAGGTGGTGCTATCGTACATCCACGTTGATGGAGACTTCAACCCATGAAGGGTAATTGTTGCGCGAGTCCACGGAGGGCTCCACCCACGAAGGGTCCACGAAGAAGTAACCTTGTCTATCCCACCATGGGCATCGCCCATGAAGGACTTGCCTCACTCAGGTAGATCTTCACGAAGTAGGCGATCTCCTTGGCCTTACAAACTTCTTGGTTCAACTCCACAATCTTGTCGGAGGCTCCCAAGCGACACCTAACCAATCTACTCCCTCCGTTCGGAATTACTTGTCTCGGAAATGGATGTATCTAGAACTAAAATACGTCTAGATACATTCATTTCTACGACAAGTAATTCCGAACGGAGGGAGTAGGAGACACCACTCTCCAAAAGGTAATAGATGTTGTGTTGATGATGAACTCCTTGCTCTTGTGCTTCAAATGATAGTCTCCCCAACACTTAACTCTCTCTCATAGATTTTGATATGGTGGAAAGATGATTTGAGTGGAAAGCAACTTGGGGAAGGTTAGAAATCAAGATTCTTGTGGTTGGATTGGAATATCTTGATCTCAACACATGAGTAGGTGGTTCTCTCTCAGAAAATGTAGGCTGGAAGTGTAGGCACATTCTGATGGCACTCTCTCATATGGAGAAGGGGGTGGAGGGGTACATATAGCCTCCACACAAAATCCAACCGTTACACACATTTGACCCAACTCGGTCAGACCGAATAGAAGAACTCGGTGAGACCGATTCAGTTCAAAATGTGAACGTTAGGAATCTCGATGGGACCGACTGGAACAACTCGGCGGGACTGATGTGCTAGGGCTAGGGCAAAACCTCATCTCGGTGAAGCTGATTGATTAAACTCGGTGAGACCGATTTCAGCAAAGAGCAAACAGAGAGTTGGTTAAGCAAACTCGGTGTGATCGATCGCTCATTTCGGTGAGACAGAAATGTTACAAAGGGAAACAGAGAGTTTGCACGGCCATCTCGGTGAGACCGAGAACCGTATCGGTGTGACCGAAGTGTTTAGGGTTTCTGGCAGGGGCTATGTCAAATGAACTCGGTGGCGCCGGATAGAAGATTTTAGTGGGGCCGAGCTTGACTTTGGGTTTTGGACATATTTGTAAATGAGAAAGTGGTTGAGGGCTTTGGAGCAATATCACTAAGCATTTTGAGCAAGTAGACCATTAAGCAACACCTCATCCCCTTTTAATAGTATTGGCTTTCCTATGGACTCAATGTGATCTTGGATCACTAAAATATAAATGAAGAGTCTTGAGCTTCTGCAATGTGTATCCTTAGCATTTTGAAGGGGTTCCACATCCTCTTGTCCATTCCACGCCACAGTTGAACTTGTCTGAAATACACTAGATAAAAACATTAGTCCAACAAGAGATATGTTGACACTAATTACCAAAATCACCTAGGGAGCACTTGTGCTTTCAATCTCCCCCTTTTTGTTAATTGATGACAACATACATCAAAGCTTTTAGATTAAAGATATGCAGAGTAATGGGTAAAGCTTTGGACAGACATGTAACATGCATAAGCTCCCCCTACATGTATGCAATCATGTGGAGTTGGAATATAAGAGCATGTGAATGCATAAGCATGAGAGAGCAAGCAATGAGTTACATGTATCTTGGCTATATGCATCAGAGCAAATGATGTGGTTAAGGAGTGTACCTCCATGTGTATGAGTACCTCTTGCAAACAATATGTACATCAGCAAGAGATCACCAAGCACATGAGTATGATGCATATACTTACCTTGTGGTCTTGAGCTGGCCTTGAAAGAAGTGGACTTGAGAAAACAGGGTTAGATAACACAAGAACACTCTAAGTAAAGCAATTTCAGGAAACCACAAGAGTACCAAGACTGGGATGACATGTAATGGGTGAGTACTAAGTACTCCATTTAGATATTGACATGTCCCCAAAGATTTAAAGATATGCAATGAGTTCCAAAGATTTTCCTCCCCTAGATATGGAATCTTTCTCCCCTGAATCTGATATTGGATAATGGAAGAAAGTAGGGTGAGAGAAAATCAGAGCAAGAAGTGGTAATTATCAGCCAAAATCAGAGCAGCGAGACTATTAGCAATAGCTAAGATCAAACATACATGTCTTTCCCCTCTAAAAGACATGTGACTTCTCTCCTCTTTTGTCAACAAGCATCTGTAGGAGAGCTTAGATGAGCTCATATGATAAGCTTTGATGTGCTCTCTCTCCCCCTTTGACATCAATTTCTAAGAAGGGCACTTCTGAAGCATGAGTCAAGTAGGTATGGTCCTTGAGAGACACTACAAAGTAGTAGGTAGTCTGAGATGCTGATAGAGGATAGAATCATTGAGTGGAGCTAAAGAAAATAGGCAATAAGAAATGGCAAAATATTTTCTCAGAGTTGAAATCGGTGACGCCGATTGTCTTCCATCGGTGACGCCGAGTTACCAGAGTCACAGACAGTCCCGATCGGTGAGACCGAATCAGTCCATGTCGGTTGTACCGATGAACTATTCACAAGGAGACCTTGTGTTTCCATCAAGCCGATTGGTTTGGATCGGAGAGACCAAGTTCAACACAGAGTAAAGATTTTGTCAACTCAGCTCGCTAGGCAAATGAAATCTCACAAGGATTTGCAAGGAATTAATAGAAAGATTTGCAATGAATTAACAGAAAGATCACAGAAGAAAATCAGAAAAGAGATCTAGATGAAGTTTTTTTAGAGGGAGACAAAATAGCAAGAAACATATGCAAGAACACAAAGTAAATGAGCAAAGAAACACTAGAGAACTTCATCTAGAAGGGGTCGGCGACAAAGTCACCTATGTTAGAGTATATTGACTTAGGAGTCAAGTGAGATCACTTGATCATAGGTCATACTCACCGTTTAAGCTCAAAATGGGGTTACCATTTTTTGTTTAAGCATTTTGATGTATTCATATCTTGTTGAGTTGCTTTGACTCATGACTTGGGTCAAAGCTTCTCTAAGATGGAATGACATACCTTGGGTTGTGGTGTTGATCTTGATCATGTAGTCGAACTTGTGTTGGATGCTCAATGTTGATGTAGTTCATCAAGAGTTGGGAGCACCACTTGGAGTTTGAGTTCATCTTCCTACATGGGTTAGACTTACAAGGAAGAGCACTTGTGTATCCAAAATGGCAATCATGAAACTTGATACCAAATGAAATTTGATATATTGAAATTGTCAAAGGATATATTGAGTGGGTTCATGCTTCCTTGTATTCAACAACCATATAGTAGGGACTTGGTGATGTAGAGATTGCTCAAAATGTGAGTGACTTGCAATCTCATAGATTTGGGTTCATCCAAGTACCTACAAGGGTTAGATAACATGCAAGGGTACAAGTATAGATCCAAGACATATGATCATCATCATAAGAGAAATATCAAGGATTAGTCATAAAAGGCTCATGCCTTGCATGTATCCAAATGGAGCTTCTACTCCAAGTTTGAGGCATCAATGATGTTCAATTCACCTCTCAAACGGCAAAATACTTTCTCATCAAGCGGTTTGGTGAATATATCCGCCAATTGCTTATTGGTACGAACATGCTTAAGATTGATGTCTCCTTTAGCAACATGATCTCGAATGAAATGATGACAAACTTCAATATGCTTAGTTCGAGAATGTTGCACGGGATTATGAGCAATCTTAATAGCACTTTCATTGTCACAAAGCAATGGAACATGTTTCACATGTATCCCATAATCCTTAAGGGTTTGGGTCATCCAATGTAATTGAGCACAACATGATCCGGCGGCAATGTATTCCGCTTCAGCGGTGGATAAGGATACCAAGTTTTATTTCTTGGAGGACCAAGACACAAGGGATCTACCAAGAAATTGACAAGTACCTGAAGTGGACTTTCTATCAACCTTGTCACCGGCATAGTCCGAATTGGAGTAGCCAACAAGATCAAAAGATGACCTCTTAGGATACCAAATGCCAAAGTTTGGTGTATGAATTAAGTATCTCACTATCCTTTTCACAGCCTTAAGATGACATTCTTTAGGGGCCGCTTGATATCGTGCACACATGCACATACTTAGCATGATATCGGGACGGGAGGCACATAGATATAACAATGAACCAATCATAGAGCGGTAAACCTTTTGGTCAACCGGTTTGCCATCCTTAGTCAAGTCAAGATGTCCACTAGTAGGCATGGGTGTTTTCATACCTTTGCTTTCTTGCATGTTGAACTTCTTGAAAAGATCCTTGGTATACTTTGTTTGAGAAACAAAGGTATCTTCCTTAGTTTGCTTGATTTGCAAACCAAATAAAGAATTTGAGTTCACTCATCATAGACATCTCAAACTTCTCCGACATTAGCCTTCCAAACTTTTCACTAAAATGAGGGTTAGTTGAACCAAATATGATATCATCCACATAAATTTGGCACACAAATAATTCACCATTAACCCTTTTAGTAAAAAGTGTAGAATCAATCTTCCCAATTTCAAAGCCTTTTTCAATAAGAAACTTGGTCAAGCATTTATACCATGCTGTAGGAGCTTGTTTAAGCCCATAAAGAGCTTTGTGAAGTTTGTAGACATGATTAGGTTTCTTAGGATTAACAAAGCCGGGAGGTTGTTTAACATAAACTTCCTCCTCAATTTCTCCATTTCGAAAAGCACTTTTAATGTCCATTTGGTATAAAGTGATATCATGGTGATTGGCATAAGCAAGTAAGATGCGTATGGGCTCAAGTCTAGCAACGGGGGCATATGTCTCACCATAGTCCATACCTTCGACTTGAGTGTAGCCTTGGGCGACGAGACAGGCCTTGTTGCGTACAACTTTTCCATCCTCATCTTGCTTATTCTGAAACAACCATTTGGTTCCAATGACATTGTGGTTGTCGTCGGGCTTTTCAACCAATGTCCACACTTGATTCCTCTCGAAGTTGTGTAGCTCTTCATGCATAGCGTTCACCCAATCTGGATCCTCAAGAGCTTCTTCAACCTTCAAAGGTTCAATACTATAAATGAATGAGTAATGTTCACAAAAGTTAGCCAAACGAGTTTTAGAGCGAGTAATTCTCCCGGTTTGAATGTCATCAAAGATTTGTTCGACTGGATGGTCTCTTGTGACTCTTGCTCTAACTTGTGAGAGCTTTTGTTTGGGTTGGGGTGGAACATCCTCTTCATTGTCTTCTTCTTCTTCTTGTCCTCCTTCATTGTTGTTGACATTGTTGTTCTCTTGTGGAGGTGGAGAGGGAGGTCGATGTGGTTCATCTTGTTGTACTTCCTCATTTCCTTCGTCTTGATGTGTTCCACTTGTGGATGCCTCCAAGTCAACTTGTGGTTCACCTTGATGTGAAGTTGAGGCTTCCACTTGAATGGATGAAGTACTCTCCTTCACCTCCGTTGGGTGAATCTTGCCAATGGACAAATCTTGAATTGCTTCCGAAGGATCTTTGTCTCCTACATAAATTGGCAATTGCTCTACTTGCGAGCCGTTAGATTCATCAAACTTCACATCTACCGTCTCTTCAACCTTTCGGGTGAAATTGTTGTAGACATGGCAAGTGTGATAGTTTGAGCCATAACCGAGTAGGAAACCTTCATGAGATTTAGGAGCAAATTTTGAGCGATGATGCTTATCAAGAATGTAACACTTTGAGCCAAATACTCAAAAGTATCCAACTTGGGGTTTGTTACCGGTGAGAAGCTCGTATGCCGTCTTGCCGAGAAGCTTGTGAAGATATAGTCGATTCGTAGCATGACAAGCTGTGTCAACCGCTTCCGCCCAAAAGTGTCTTGGCGTCTTGTATTCATCAAGCATCATTCTCGCCATCTCAATAAGTGTCCGGTTCTTCCTCTCAACAACCCCATTTTGTTGAGGTGTGTACGTAGCCGAGAACTCATGTGAAATCCCTTCTTCGTCAAGAAAGGTATCCACATTGGCGTTCTTGAACTCCGTTCCGTTGTCGCTTCGAACCTTCTTGATCTTCACTTCAAATTGGTTTTGGACCTTCCTAGCAAAGTTCTTGAAGATCTTTTGGACCTGCGATTTATCATCAAGAAAGAACACCCACGTAAATCTTGAAAAGTCGTCAACAATGACCAAACCGAACGAGTTACCACCGAGACTCGTGTAGGCGTTGGGACCAAAAAGATCCATATGAAGTAGCTCAAGTGGTCTTCTCGTGGTCATGATGTTCTTCACGGGATGACTTCCTCCAACTTGTTTTCCTGCTTGACAAGCACTGCAAAGTCTATCCCTGTCAAATATGACATCTTTAACACCAAGGATATGATCACCTTTAATAAGCTTATCGAGATTTCGCATACCCACGTGACCTAATCTTCTATGCCACAACCAACCTTTAGAGGATTTAGCAATTAAGCAAGTACGAGATTGAGCTCTCTTAGTGAAATCAACAATATATAGATCACCTCTACGAATACCGGTAAAGACCATATTATGATTAGCTCTTCGAAACACTTAGCAATCTATTTCAGTAAATAGAACGTTGAAACCGAAGTCAGCTAGTCTAGATACGGAAAGTAGATTATAACCAAGAGATTCAATGAGCATGACATTTTGGAAAGAGCTATCATGGGAGATGGCCACCTTACCAAGGCCAACTATCTTACCCTTTGAGTTATCACCAAAAGTGACATACTTTCGGGGACCGTCATTTTCAGCAAGCTCACGAAACATGTCCTTATCTCCGGTCATATGATCCGTACATCCACTATCAAGAACCCATTCCTTTCCTCCAGCCATGTAACCATGAAGGTTAGCCATAAGACCAAAGTGTCTCATTGACTCATCAAGATCAAAGTCACTATCATCATCTTCATCATAATATCCATGCTCAACATCATCATGTGAATGATCATCACCTAGAGAG
The DNA here is from genome assembly GCA_011799875.1 of Thinopyrum elongatum. NCBI lineage: Eukaryota > Viridiplantae > Streptophyta > Magnoliopsida > Poales > Poaceae > Thinopyrum > Thinopyrum elongatum. The sequence goes on along the minus strand of CM022299.1, from coordinate 404,603,032 downwards.
AGAGAGAGTGATTCATTAGATGTATGACCATGACAATGTGCATGTTTATGAATTCTAATAACTTGCGAGATGATGCTACTAATGACTCCAACACCTCCTTTGGAACACATAAGGTCACGGAGCTCAAATAGACAATCATCAAATTTAGGATCACTAGGATTCTTTTTATGAAAAGCATTGGACTTTTGAAGAATCTCATCTAGATTTTTCAAGGAATAGTTTGGAAAACGCTCCTCAAGATATTTCCATATAGTATAAGCACATTCAAATGTAGGCAAGCACACAAGCAAATTTCTAGGGAATCCTCTCATGATAAGATCAATAGTTCTAAGATTGCGGGTCATGTCAAGATACTCATCGGGGGTAGGATGCAAGGGATCAATAGGGGGCATGTAAGGGCTAGTAATATACTTGTTCAAATTATATTCATTAAAAATCTTAAGCATCTCATTCTTCCAAGAGCTATAGAACTCACCGTCAAGCATAGGTACTCTACGTCTAATACTCCCAATCGTAGACTCATCCATCTTCCTCCAATGGTGATTAAACCAAAGCAATGGAGACCAAAGCTCTGATACCAATTGAAAGGATCAATAAGAGGGGTCTAGAGGGGGGTGATTAGACCCTCAACAAGTAAAAGTAGAAATTTTTAGGTTCTTCAAGTTGAGGTGGAGTTTTAGCACAAGTTTAAGCATTCACAATACATTTCAAGCAAGCATGGCATGAGTATGAGCAGCGGAAAGAGTAAAGCATGCTAATTGCAAGAAAGTAAAGGGATGGGATTGGAGTGTGCAAACGCAATGGAGACACGGAGATTTTTGGCGTGGTTCCGATAGGTGGTGCTATCGTACATCCACGTTGATGGAGACTTCAACCCATGAAGGGTAACGGTTGCGAGAGTCCACGGAGGGCTCCACCCACGAAGGGTCCACGAAGAAGCAACCTTGTCTATCCCACCATGGCCATCACCCACGATGGACTTGCCTCACTCGGGTAGATCTTCACGAAGTAGGCGATCTCCTTGCCCTTACAAACTTCTTGGTTCAACTCCACAATCTTGTCGGAGGCTCCCAAGTGACACCTAACCAATCTAGGAGACACCACTCTCCAAAAGGTAATAGATGTTGTGTTGATGATGAACTCCTTGCTCTTGTGCTTCAAATGATAGTCTCCCCAACACTCAACTCTCTCTCATAGATTTTGATATGGTGGAAAGATGATTTGAGTGGAAAGCAACTTGGGGAAGGCTAGAAATCAAGATTCTTGTGGTAGGATTGGTATATCTTGATCTCAACACATGAGTAGGTGGTTCTCTCTCAGAAAATGTAGGATGGAAGTGTAGGCACGTTCTGATGGCTCTCTCTCATATGGAGAAGGGGGTGGAGGGGTATATATAGCCTCCACACAAAATCCAACCGTTACACACATTTGACCCAACTCGGTCAGACCGAATAGAAGAACTCGGTGAGACCGATTCAGTTCAAAATGTGAATGTTAGGAATCTCGATGGGACCGACTGGAACAACTCGGTGGGACCGATGTGCTAGGGCTAGGGCAAAACCTCATCTCGGTGAAGCCGATTGCTTGAACTCGGTGAGACCAATTTCAGCAAAGAGCAAACAGAGAGTTGGTCAAGCAAACTCGATGTGACCGATCGCTTATTTCGGTGAGACCGAAATGTTACAAAGGGAAACAGAGAGTTTGCAGGGCCATCTCGGTGAGACCGAGATCCGTATCGGTGTGACCGAAGTGTTTAGGGTTTCTGGCAGTGGCTATGTCAAATGAACTCGGTGGCGCCGGATAGAAGATTTCGGTGGGGCCGAGCTTGACTTTGGGTTTTGGACATATTTGGAAATGAGAAAGTGGTTGAGGGCTTTGGAGCAATATCACTAAGCATTTTGAGCAAGTAGACCATTAAACAACACCTCATCCCCTTTTAATAGTATTGGCTTTCCTATGGACTCAATGTGATCTTGGATCACTAAAATATAAATGAAGAGTCTTGAGCTTCTGCCAATGTGTATCCTTAGCATTTTGAAGGGGTTCCACATCCTCTTGTCCATTCCACGCCACAATTTAACTTGTCTAAAATACACTAGATAAAAATATTAGTCCAACACGAGATATGTTGACATTAATTACCAAAATCACCCAGGGAGCACTTGTGCTTTCAGACCTTGACTTGGAGCTTCTCTCTTTGCTTCTACTCTTGTAGAATTTGGTGAAGTTCTTCACCAATAAGCTCAATTATTCATTGGAGACTTGCTTTTCACTTGATGTGTAGGAGCATCACTTGAAGCTTTGTAAGCACCACTTGGCTTGTTGTGGAGCTCTTCCTTATCCTTGAGTACATCTCATGAGCAACAATTCTACCAATGACTTCCGTGGGCTTGAGATCTTTGTAATTGGGCATCATTTGGATCAATGTCCACACGGTATCATATTTCCCATCCAAGGCTCGATGGATCTTCTTAATGTTGAATTTGTTGGTCATCTATTCGCTTCCTAAGCCGGCAATCTCATTTGTGATGAAAGCAAGCCTAGAGTACATTTCGGCGACTCCTTCACCATCCTTCATCTTGAACTTGTCAAGTTAACTTTGAAGCACATCCAACTTGGATTCCTTGATGGACTCGGTACCTTCGTGCATATCAACCAAAGTATCCCAAATTTCCTTTGCATTCTCAAGGCGGCTGATTTTGTTGAATTCTTCGGGGCACAATCCATTGAAGAGAATATTGCCAGCTTGAGTGCTGTATTGCAACATCTTCAATTCTTCCGCGGACGCTTCACGATCTAGTTCTTTACCATCCTCGAAGAAATCACCTTGCAAGCCAACACGCACAACAGTCCAAACGGCGGGGTTATGACCAAGAATATGCATTTTCATCTTATGCTTCCAACTAGCAAAGTTTGTACCACCAAAGTAAGGACCTCTACGGTGATAGTTACCCTCGCTAGATGCCATACTCTCCTAGGTTGTGAAACCAAGGCTATGATCACCAAAGCTATGGAAATCAAGGCTAATGGAGACCAAATCTCTGATACCACTTGTAGGATCGAAAGTATGTCTAGAGGGGGGGGGTGATTAGACTACTTGACCAAATAAAAATCTTTCCTTTTCCCAATTTTAGTTGTGGGAAGATTTTAGCAATTATGACAAGTCAAGCAATCAACCTACACATGCAATTCTAAGAGTATAGCAGCGGAATGTAAAACATTGCATATGAAGGTAAAGGGAAGGGTTTGGAGAAGGCAAACGCAATGGAGACACGAAGATTTTTGCCGTGGTTCCGATAGGTGGTGCTATCGTATGTCCATGTTGATGGAGACTTCAAACCACGAAGGGTAAAAGTTGCATGAGTCCACGGAGGGCTCCACCCACGAAGGGTCCATGAAGAAGCAACCTTGTCTATCCCACCATGGCCATCGCCCACGAAGGACTTGCCTCACTCGGGTAGATCTTCACGAAGTAGGCGATCTCCTTGCCCTTACAAACTTCTTGGTTCAACTCCACATCACGACGGAGGCTCCCAATCGACACGTAACCAATCTAGGAGACACCACTCTCCAAAAGGTAATAGACGGTGTGTTGATGATGAACTCCTTGCTCTTATGCTTCAAATGATAGTCTCCCCAACACTCAACTCTCTCTCACAGATTTGGCTATGGTGGAAGAGGGATTTGAATGGAAAGCAACCTGAGGAAGGCTAGAAATCAAGGTTCAAATGGTTGGAATAGAACCTCTTGATCTCAACACATGAGTAGGTAGTTCTCTCTCAGAAAATGAATGGTGAAAGTGTAGGCACGTTCTGATGGCTCTCTCACAAATGGAGAGGGGGTGGAGGGGTATATATAGCCTCCACACAAAATCCAACCGTTACACACTTTTTGACTCATCTCGGTGGTACCGATTAGTTAAACTCGGTGGCACCGATCTGTTCAAAAATATGAACGTTGGGAATCTCGATGGGACCGACTGGACAACTCGGTGGGACCGATGTGCTAGGGCTTAGGGCAAACCTCATCTCGGTGGCACCGATTGCATCAACTCAGTGAGACTGAAGTGAAGCAATAAGGCAACAGAGAGTTGGCAAGCCATCTCGGTGAGACCGGTTGCAACTCTCGGTGAGACCAAAATAATTGCAACAAGTAACAGAGAGTTGGCAAGGCCATCTCGGTGAGACCGAGATCCATATTGGTGTGAACGAACTGGTAGGGTTTCTGGCAGTGGCTATGTCAAGATGAACTCGGTGGCTACGGATAGGAAATATCGGTGGGGCATTAGTTCAATGAGATATATGTTGTTATGAATTACCAAAGCCACCCAGGGATTAGTTGACTTTCAGAAACCCTCCTCCCATCTAGGGAGGAGGCCAAGGAAGAAGAAGAAGGGAGGATCTCTGCCCCTCTCTCCCGGTGGCGTCGGAGCACCGCCGGGGCAAGGATCGTGACGACGATCTACATCAATAGCCTTGCTACCGTCAACACCAACTTTCTGCCCCTCTATGCAGCGGTGTAACCTCTCTATTCCCACTGTAATTCTCTACTTAAACATGATGCTCAACACTATATATTATTATCCAATAACATGTGGTTATCCTATGATGTTTGAGTAGATCTGTTTTGTCCTACGAGTTGATTAACAATCATGATTGGTTTGAGTTGTATATTTTATTTTGGTGCTGTCCTGTGGTGCCCTCCGTGTCGCGCAAATGTGAGGGATCCCCGTTGTAGGGTGTTGCAATACGTTCATGATTTGCTTATGGTGGGTGGCGTGAGTGACTGAAACACATACCCGAGTAAGTGGGTTGTTGCGTATGGGAGTAAAGAGGATTTGATACTTAATGCTATGGTTGTGTTTTACCTTAATGATCTTTGGTAGTTGCAGATGCTTGCTAGAGTTCCAATCATAAGTGCATATGATCCAAGTACGAAAAGTATGTTAGCTCATGCCTCTCCCTCATATAAAATTGCAATAATGATTATCGGTCTAGTTATCAATTGCCTAGGGACAAATAACTTTCTTGTGTGACAAAAGCTTTCTACTAAACAACTAACTTTTATTATCTTGCAATTTATTCGTAGTTTTATTCTCGCAAAGTACTTCTAGTTTTATTCTTGTTCTAGGTAAAGCGAACATTAAGTGTGCATAGAGTTGTATCGGTGGTCGATAGAACTTGAGGGAATATTTGTTCTACCTTTAGCTCCTCATTGGGTTCAACACTCTTATTTATCGAAAAAGGCTACAAACGATCCCCTATACTTGTGGGTTATCAGCGGCGACTTGAGCGCAGGTGGCCTCGCCTGCTGCTCGGCGACGAAGTTGGGGTTCGCCGTCGCCATGGCCACCACGACTTCCTCGCTCACGCACTCGCCGTACATTTGGCCCTCTGCCAGTTGGTGCTACACAGGAGGAACAAGTTGTACTGCTGCTCCTCCTGCGCATGCTGGAACAACGATGTAAACGCGGGCGTCGGCTGCTCCTCCGCCATGGTGGTGTTGAAGTGTTCATGTGCCTGCTCAATCGTCAAGCCGGCATGCACTGGCACGGACTACGGCGCAGAGTCATCATCGGAGCCAGTCTTCATCATGGGTTCGTTGTCGTAGACCTCCGGAGAGCTGGCCGGCATGCCGACCTCTATCTGCCTGGCACGGTGGCTCTGCCAGGCTACCACCTCATGCTTCTGCTCCGTCGAGAGGCTCTCCCATAAAGCATTTCCGCTCGTGGGTAATGGCAGATGTGGTGCACGGGTGGGAGATGTGGAGTGGATGGGTTGTGGTGTGGTGTGAGTGGGGTGTGGCCGCTTTTAAATAGTGGATGCCGGTGAGGCCAAGCGTCCGGGTGCGTCAATGCGCGGGCGCTGGAGTTGGTTTCTTGATCGGCGAGCCTATTTAATGGCGGCAAGCGGAGGGACAACATTGAATGGGTGTGATAGATATCCTTCCCGACCCGTCCAGTAAACGTCTCTCAGACATTGAACAGGTGTGGACACTGGAGACGCACGCGTGGCGGCGCCCTTGGCCGGTGAGCAGCTTCAATGCTAGCGCCAGCGAGAGGTCACGTATGCTCTGGGCCGGCGTCAATGCAGAGTGCCCGCTCAACAGCGGCATGAATGCAGGCAACTAGCTTCGGGTGGGAAATGGCGCAGCCGAGAGAGAGGAGGGTTTGGGTGGGCTAGGGTTGTCGGACGCTTGGGTGGCAGCGGTTCGGACATCGGCAAAGCCTCCACCCCCGGTTTGCTTCCGGTTTACGGGAAAACTGACATATACAGAACTGCATTGGATGGTAAAACACGTCTGAACCACGCGGTTCGGACTGTTGTGAACAGTATAAGGGTCGATGTTGGAGATGCCCTAATCTTTAGCGTGCTACAGAGTTTTTGTTCTGGCAAATTTTGCTATTTATTATTTATTAAAAAAAGCCTGGGTGGTAGTACAGGATCCGGTTCATGACAAAGTGACAACCAAAGGACATGTGACGAAAATTGAAAAGATTTCCGTGTGGATATTTCGTGGATGCGAAGAATCTCCTGTGGATCCATGAAGGTAGGGGTGGACAAAGGGTCCACCCATCAGCACCACGTATGGTCAGCACGCTTAACTCTCTTAAACCTTTCTCTTTGGCATTCCATGAAACAGTTCGGGTGCATGGACAAAGTTGTGGGGCTGGTCTTATCATCCTCGAGGACGGCATTGCAGAAGGGACAACGACTAAAGTCAGTTCATGAGTACTTGAGCCATCGCCGCCTCTGGCTCCTCTCCCCTAAAAAGTTTAGGCCTTCACCTTCTACCGGCACTGCCGTTGGTCCGTCCTATCTCCTGTGACCTTAGGACCATGGGGTGCTGTGGATCTCAGCCCTTGCCGATAGGATGGCTTCGTTTTTAAATCTTTCTTTGAGTTTTGTTAGGGTTTATGTCCTGCCCAGGAAGGTGAGATGATGGCAACTCTCTGAAGATGGAATAAAGTTCTCCCCGCCTAGTGCCATTTCGGTGGTGCTTCTAGCATCGACGGTAGACGTGTGAAGATGTGTCTCCGGTGGATCTGTCTTTGGTGGATCTGCTCGGATCTGGTCATCGTTCGTCTTCTTTCATGTGTCTTCGGATTGGATCCTTCTGATCTACGCTACTCTTGGATCTGTCTTTGGTGGATCTGCTCAGATGTGGTCATCATTCGTCTTCTTTCATGTGTCTTCGGTTGGATCCTTCTAATCTACGCTACTCTTCATCGACGGCGGTTGCTGTTCTGGTGCACTGGTCCTACGGGGTCTTAGCACGACGACTTCCCGACTGTCTACTACTACAAGTTTTGACCGGCTCCGACGAGGAAGGGGCTATGACATCGGCGCGCCTTCGGCTCGCTTCAGTGTTTGTAGTCATCGTCAGATGGTCTACGAATCTGGATGTAATTTTATTATTTCTAGTGTTCGTTATACTGCCATGATTGGAGATGAATAAATCGAAAGTTTTCCCGCAAAAACAAAAAGAAAGGATGGTGACTACCTATTCAAGGTCAGGGCGTCTTGGTGGACCAGTGGAGAGGTGACAACGGTGGGAGTACATTGCCAAAAACCATCACAATTATGCATAATGCATAAAAAATACATCGTCTTCATAACGGTTTGCTAATGTCATTCATTTTCAGTAATTCGTTGCCGTAAGTACTAAACGGCTCGATTGAGCGCCGTTTGATAGAAATATAACAGGCAGGCCCCGTTTCGAGGACTGACGTGGCATGTAAAAATCACACCGTTTTGGATGTAATGTTAAATTTTAGAGTGAGCCCACATGTCCGAATCACTTCTCACTCTCTCACCATTATCTCCAATTCTGTCACCATGTCCACGCGTAACAAAGTGCCATCCTCCGCACCGGTGAAGTGGCGCTCCTCGTCCTCGGTCAGGAGGGCCGTGACATGCACACCGCCGGCGGGCGAGCGCGGCCGCTTCTCCTCCCCAATTCCCTCCACGCTCCTCGGCCAACTCCCACCACCACACACCATTCATTGTCGGTGTCAGCGGCGTCGGGGCGCAGTGGCTATCAGGGCTTGGTGCGGGGCGGCGGTGGGCGGAGCTCGACTGGCGCGGTTTGGGCGCGATGCAATGACGACAATTGGTAGAGTGGTGGCCGCGCACGGCTCTGCGGCCACGACGGCGAGAGGCGCTAAGGTACGGTGCATCGGCGACGCTGGTGGGGAGCAGTATAGGAGCAGCAGGCACTGCGCAAGCATGAGCAGTGGCGGCGATTTTACCAACGAGCATCACAAGTGGAGAACACCGACAAGACTGTCACATGAAAAGATAGGAGACAACCAAGACCGTCCCTCCCAAGCCAGAATCGAAGTTGCAAAAATTAATTGAGAAATGCGTGCATCAGCTGATGTAGAGCCAAGGGTATGATCCCTTTCTTCACAATAATAATGATATAACTAAGGCAAACATGCACGTGCATGTCGATCACTCCTGAGACCAAGACTACAAATTATCATTGCTGCGCAAAAAAAAGACTACAAATTATCATCCTATATATCAATCAAATAGACGAACACCAGATGGGAAGGTTCCTCTCCACTAGTGGGAAGATATCAAGATCGGCCTGTAACATCTGACCGGCATCATCGTGACTAGATGCTTTTCATGTTGGTCGCCATCCAGATGGAGAATCGGTGCCTGCTGTCCAGTAGACATGGCGCACCTGCCGTGCTAAGATTCGTGCCTTTGTCAGTACGACGCATGTTATTGGTATCGATATTATGCAATGCAGGTTATACTGCAACAAACTGACAACCATTGGCTCCCCATCCTGTCCCTGCTTGGCTTCATGGTAGATGTTGCAGATGCCTCCTTCCTGGTCACCGTGCAGTGGTTTGTCGAGATCCTTTTAGGTGTTCTCGGTGCCTTGAGAATGGTCATCGAGCTCGTGAGTGCTGCAATGTCTGGCGCCCCCTCAGCTTCTTGGGAAGCCCTACTGTGTCATCGTTGCCTCACGTTCCCGTTGGGCACCAACAAGTTTCAGCTCCTCGCAAGGTCCAGAAAGAAGCATCACCCCTCTCGAAGACATTTTCTCGTGATTCTTGGGCATCGATCATTGCTACTCCTGCTGGCTCTGTGGCCTCGGCGGATATCCTGGTGCGGCCTGCCTTGGGGGGCCAGGCCGAGCTGCTGCGTTCTGAGCTGCTTGGTATGGCTTCCTTTCGGTTCGAGGAGACGGTCCAGCCTCTGCGTGATGTCATTGACTCCATGCAAGGTTGGATGTTGCGGATGGAGAGCTTCATGGAGCGTGCTGAGGCTGCACTACGTGAGCTCTCCCTGGCGCTGCCTGTGTTGCAGAGTGCTCATGTGTTGCGCCCTTTGGTTGAGCCTGGTGACAGCTTCGAGATCGAGAGGGGAGCTGAGCTTCATGGTTGTTTCTCCCCTCGTGCTAGAGCCAGATCACCATCGTCAGCCTTTGAGGGATTGGACAATGATGTGGTTGTGACTCCGGTACTGCAGATCATGCCTGAGCTTCGGGAACTGTGTGGGGCCCGGTTCTGCCTTTGTCCGTCGAACACCTGAAGGTAGACCTGCCCGAGATCTCGATTGTGGCTTTACCGCCAGCATCATCCCTGGAGTCTAGCAAGATAATGGAAGCCGAGGAGTGTGTTGATTTCGACGTTGCAATCTCTCGCTCGCCTAAGTCCATTGGGTGTCTGGCGCCGGCTAGCCTACCTCTGGGTGTCATGGAGCACCGAGTTTTAGATGTTGCTGCCCTTCCCTCGTCTGCGACCATCGATCAAGTGATGCATGTGAGTGGCGTGACCACTGAGCCAAGTGTGTTGGCACCTACTCCAAATTCAAATGCTCTCTTCGCGAAAGAACTTTGTGACTTGCTTGCCAGTGTGGAGGTTGCTAGACCTGGTTTGGGCAGGTCGATTGCTTGCCTCCTGACGGGGACGCCAATAAAAGGCAAACAAAAGAAGGTAGGCAAAGGCAAGAGTGGCGCCATAGGCAAGGCGTCTCTTGCTGCTTGATGGATGATCTTCGGTCTCTTGGCCCATCCTCTTGGATTGGGTTGTCGTTGTGGGTTGGGAGGTGCCTGATGTCTTGTGTCGAGGTGTTCTTGTCGGCGGTCACTTGGCGTAGGAGCAATGTCGGGGTTTGTGGATTTTGTGTTTTCGAAGAGTCTGGCGGTTGCCGCCCGTGCGGTTGTAGGTTTCTTGCCATGTGAGTAGTTCGTCATTGCTCCATTTATATTGGTTTTCGCCTGGTTTTTCATTAATTAACTTGGCAATTCTCTTCTTCTTAATTAATCGATGAGGCAAAACTTTTGCCTCCGTTTCGAAAAAAAAGAAGATATTATCGTGGGAAAGCAAGTAAGATGGTTTTGCCTGATCAGATCAGGGTCGACGTACACGAGCAACGGAGATCTAAGCATCACTCTCTAATCTACGTCAAGTTGATTAGAGAAAGCTCAAAAGCATCCCATAAGAGCCTGAGGTCATCAACGCTCACGAGCAAATGATCGGCAAAGAAATAAAAAGTGAACATGAACTAGCCCGTTAGGAATATAAAATATAACGACATAGTTATAGGTGCATGATTATACACCTTTTATACATCAGAATTACTAAAATTCGCACGCCTAGATTTCAAAGTTTTTGTCATGTTTTTTTTGTTTTGTGGTGTTCAATCACTTATTGTTAAATTCCATTGACTTTTGTGAATTTTGATCCACTTCTTTGAAATCATTTTTTTATTTACAGTTGTTTATTTTGTTAGTTTCATGTTAATTGTGACCGGACATTTTTTTGCAATTGCACTTGTTTTTGGCGTAATTGTTCTTTGACTTTTTTTCTTTTTTGTTGTCTTGGTTTGTTTCATGACATTAAACTTTTATTTCGTGCAATTGCAGTTCTTTTCATGCATTTCCATTTATCTTCATGTTCTTCAATTTGGTTTTTCTATTTTTTTTATTTTAGGTACATTTTGATTTTATAATAAACATTGAAGATTTTTTGTCTACAGGTTAAAAATTTTATAGATACAATTCAAATACATGCTGAATTATTTATCTGAATAATATTGAACATTTGTCAACTTCACAGCTTTTTCTTTAATAAGGGGTGTGTATATTTTCTAAACACACGTTAAACAATTTTCAAAATTGTCATGAACATTTTTTTAAGCCGTCCATTTTAAATGTCACAAACATTTTTTAAATGGCACAAAAGCTCTTTATATATTATGAAAAGTTTTTAAAAATTCAGTGAACAATTTTTTACATTTCCTGCACAATTTTTTATATGCCATGATTTTTTTTAATGGTGCAAACTTTTTTATATTGATTATATGAATAGTTTTTTATATTTTCAGGAACATTTTTAAAAAAATGTCATAAGCATATTTTAAAACGTGTGAACATTTTTAATATGTCAGTACTTTTTTAATTGTACCGACATTATTCTTAACCGCGAGAAGAGATTTTAACATTCTAGGAATATTTTGGAATGCATGGTGAGTATTTTTACGAAAACTAACATAAAAATGAAGATGAAAGTCTAAAGGTGTTGCTCGCCTTTTTTTCTATCTGAAAGCTCGTTGCTCGGCTTATTGCTGGCTAATTCCCATTCGGTACTTAAGGAGCCGAATAGTGGCGGGAGCTATATTCTCGCTTACAGCAAGATGGTAGCTCCCCTCGCCTGCAGTGTCCACGCAAATGGACTGGCCCAATAATGTTAGTTCCTTCGGAGTGTTCGTTTGGTGCCTGTTCGAAATCACTAATTAAGGAGTACTCTTTGCAAGGATCACTCCCATCTTCCCAGGTTGCGACAAATGGCGCATTGCATGTGCACCACTTGTCAGAACTTGGAGTTTTTTCCCTTTTTTCGTACATTCGTTTATTCAAAACGTTTTATCTTTTAAATCGCACGTCTAAATTCCAAGCTGTTTTCATCTTTAGATTCCTAGCGTCGAGATCTTCGAAACAAGATCTCATGTTGATAGGTTTCGACAAATTTTTTTTAAGAAAAGAAAACCGGAAACACGTTTTTCTTCACTCATTTCCTTTTTCGAAGAGGCAGTGCCTCTTGCGAAAAAAACGTGTTTTTTCGCGTAAATTTTCTTTTGTCAGAAAACCAAAGGGAAACCGGGCAAAAAACGAGAAGCCAAATAAACAAAAAATCATCTAAAACTCAAAAACGCCTACAGGAAAATAAAAAAATTGAAATGTTGAGAAAGTGCACAGCACGCGACGCGTGGCGATGGCTGAGAGCGTGCCAAGTGGCGCGCTCTTAGCCCACCAAAATAACCCTTGCGGGAGCCCACAACGAGTACTCCTCAGCTAGTTGCGCCCATGGTTGTTTCTTCGTTCGGGTATTGTAGGTTCTACTTTTCTTTAAGTTTTTTTCTATTTTGTTTTGTTTTATTTTTCTTTCGGTTTTCTTTTTTCTTTCCGGTTTTCTATTTTGCTTTGCTATTTTCATTGGCTTTCTTTCTTTCTTTTATAAGTTTTTACTGGGTTTTTTTGTACAATTTCTTACGGCTCCTTTGTTTCTTTTTTTGATTTCGATGGTTTTTTCTCATCCTTTTTATTCAGATCTTTTTACTTGTTCTATTTTTCTATTTTCTTATTTATTTTCACATTTTTCTTTATGTGTACTTTTTGGTTATTTTGTTTTCTTTTATTTTCTGTGCTGCATTTTTTGTAGACATCAAGAACCTTCTTTGATATCTACTTTTTTTCATACACATTTTATATTTTTTTAGACATCATTTTTTTTCTTATATACATGTTTAACATTTTTAGATAAAGTATTAACAGGTTTCAAACACATATTTTTATGTGTTACTTTTACATAAACATCTTGCAGATTTCTATGTACATCAGGAACATTTTTTTATACATATGTTTATCATTTTGGAAATTTATAATTAACATTTTTCAAAACATATTTTTTTATGTCTACTTTTTCCAAACACGTTTTATATATTTTTTGTATACATTAGAAACGTTATACCTTTTGGATATATACGTCTAACATTTTGGAAATACATGATTAAAAATTTTATACATATTTTTTTATGTCTACTCTTTTCCATACACATAGTACATTTTTGGTATACATCAAAAACATTTCTTATATACATGTTTAACATTTTTCAGATACAAGATTAACATTTTGAATACTTATATTTTCCATTTGTACTTTTTTACATACACATTGTACCTTTTTGTATAAATCAAGACAATTTTTTATACAGATTTTACATTTTACAAGTGCACAATTAACATTTTTCAAAAAAATATGTAATTTCTTTAGAATATATGTATATATATATATATTTGGAATATTTGAAAGTATAAAATTTTAAAAATGAAAAAAAATATGAAAAGAAAACAAGCGAAAAAAACAAGTGCTTTTGTGGCAAGTGGCTTCCCGCGTGCTGGCCCAGCGAATCTCGCGGTCACTTCAGCAAGTTTACCCTACGTCTCGCTACAAGCGAGACATAGGTGCGCCCCAAAATAGTGGCGCGCACAAGCCCTCTCTTTCGCTAGATCCAAGTGCGTGGCCGACCCATCTTCTCTTCGCGCCGGTTTTCTGATTTACGTTTGTTCTGTTTTTATTCTTTTATCTTTTCATTGTTTTTTTTATTTTTTTTATTTTCCTTTTTTATTTTTGCCTTTTCATTTTAAATTTCATGAAGGTTTTTTTCAAATCTGTGATTTTTTAATATTATTTTTACCCAAATCTTGATTTTTTAAATATTATTTTTACCCAAATCATGATTTTTTTTTTTTGAGATTTTACTAAAATTCTGTTATTTTTCAAATCCAAAATAAAAACAAATTCATGAAAAGTTTAGAATTAATAAAAAAATCCTGATTTTTTAAAAACACATGAATCTTTTTGAATTCGTGAACTTTTTTCAATTTACGAATGTTTTTCAAATGTGCAAACTTTTTTCAAATCCATTAACAATTTATTGAAATCCAGTAACTTTTCTCAAATTCATGGATTTTTCTCTCCAAATTTACGATTCTTTTTCAGATACGTGACTTTTTTTATAGAAAAGTCAACGGTCAATGGCTCAATTGTCATCTAGTCAATGCTCAACTGGCCAATAGGTCAATAGCTTTTTATTTTGAGGGAGAACAGACGCATCTACTGGTATGGCCCAGACCGCTCCCTATGCCTCAGCATGCTATTCGCTAGAGGCGGAGGACGAGAAAAAATTAAGGTGGGGCGAACTCTTAAGAATTTTTTTATGTAGTAAAACCATATGTCGAGACACATTGCGAATGCACATTAATATTTTCATCTGATCCTCACTAGAGTAACTAAAAATAATAAGAATGTAAACACATTTAGTATTAAATAGAAAAACAATCTAAAATATACCGCCCGCTAGGCCCAAGCCGCCACCGCCGCTCGCTGCGCCCTACGAGCAGAGCCCAGCCGCTCTGCTTGCTCGACGCTCACAGCGGCCGTTGCCCGTTGGCCGTCCCGTCGTCCGCGCTAGGGGCATTGTTGCGTCTCTGTGCTTGTTCGTAGGTCTCGATCTTTAGGTCCCGTCTCCGGTGCGTGTGGCGTGCATCGTGTGTACTGGAGGATTGAGGCAATTGGGCGTTGGGCGTTTAGATCGGCTCGTGGTCCATGTATATTCAGCGAAGGGCCTGCCTGCCTGCCTGCCTATATGGCGTCCGTGATAGAGGAGTACTAGCAGATAGCAGCGAGTGTATATATGCGTACGTATTAATTATCTTTTGCATCGATTCAAGGTATGGCGGCCGCCACCCCTTGCCCATTGGGGTCCTCCGCCAGTGCTATTCGTCGAGCCACCATCTTAGAGCATCTACAATCAAAATAATGTACTAATAATCTCGGTCCCTATATATCCGCAGACGCGCACGGTCGCATTCGCGAATAACGCCCAGTCACCCCCTGTCGGTGTCAAAACCGCATGACCTCAGGGTAGGGGGTCCCGAGCTGTGGATCTCAGATCGAGGGTAACAGGAACGAAGGAGACGATGTTTATCCAGATTCGGGCCCTCTTGATGGAGGTAAAACCCTACATCCTGCCCTTGTTTATATTTATAGAGATGTATCGACTACAGAGTTGATCTACCTCGAGATCGTAATGTGTGGTCTAACTCTAAGGCTAGGTGAATGATTTTGTTTTGATGTCCCCTCTACGGGCTAAACCGTATGGCTTATATACACGCCAGGGAGGGTATCTAGGGTTACAAGGTCGGTAGCTTGGCGGTGACAGAGATCTTGAAGTATACGTCAAGTGTTCGGGGGAGGCAGTCTTGATCACGCCTCCTGCATGCGGCCTCCAGAGTCCACCATGACCACGAATGAGGGCCTGTCGGCCCATCCCAAGGAGAGTGGGTCGACTGGGTTAGTACCCCCTTATTCAGGACACCGTCAGTAGCCCCTGAACTGGTCTTCTATGCCGAGGACAATGTTTATGATGATAACAACCTCGGATCCGGAGTCCTTGGCTCGACAGACGAGTTCCTCCTCGTAATCTTCGAAACACTCCTTCAAAGGAGCGACGCCAACCAAAGCTCGGCCTACCCTGTTACCTCTGCCCGAAGTGATTAGGTAGCTTAGCCTCGAAGGCCAAGCACCTCAGTGTGAATGGTTCCACTCAGTCTGACAACTTTATCGAAACAGCTCATCACACGACAGGTCGAGCAGTTACTGGTCCCCTCAAATCGCGACCCGAGGCAAACTTTTTGCTGGCACGTCCCTTCGAGGCAGAGATTGTGCCCGTTTTCTCAGGGATATCATCAAGATTCTGTTTCCCCCCATATGCTCAATGGCAGCTTTGATGGGAGTGGCGAGTTTATCGGTGCAGCGAGGGGGACTCTTGGCCTTACATAGGCCTATAAGAGCAAAAGGGAGGACAGCGCAACCGACCACGCTCCCATTCTCCCCATCTACTGCTTCGTCTAGCTCCAGCGCCCAGATCCGATCTCGCATCCCTTTCCCCCAGCAAGTCCATCCTTCCTCGCCAACCATGGCCGAGACCCTCCAGGGGCACTGGGGTGGTTCCATCATGACGGATGACACCATCCAAGAGTTGTGCAACGCGGGGTATTTGACCACAGATATCGCCGCCCGTGCTCCTGTTGCTGGCCAGCAAGTGCCCGCTCCCAATGCTGGGGAGCAGGTAGTTTTCGTCCCCCACCTCGTACGAGGGCTAGGGTTCCCGCTGCACCCCTTTGTGCGTGGGGTGTTGTTCTATTTCGGGCTCAATTTTCATCATCTTGACCCAAATTCCATTCTCCATCTTGCCTCTTTCATCACAGTCTACGAGGCCTTCCTCCGCTGCGAGCCACACTTCGGCCCTGTGGCTGAAGATCTTCGGGATCAAGCCGAAGTCAAGTGGCTCCGACCTCGCAGAGTGCGGACGTGCCATGATCAGCAAAAACCAAGGGGCCGAATGGTTCAAGGGCACCTTCATCGAAGCGGTGAAGGAGTGGCAGTGGGAGTGTTTTCAAATCACCGAACTGCTCGCCCCTGGACAGGCCGAGGTCCCGGCCTTCTTGGCCGGACCTCCCACAAAGCACAAGTCCTGGAAGGAGAAGGGCGTCGTGTGGGGGAACCCGAAGGAGGTGGAGGCCTTGGTCAAGAGGTTCAAATGGTGGTCCACCACGGGGAAGGTCGAGCTTGCAGACGTCATTGTCATGCTCCATCGCCGCATGCTCCATCTCCAACTTAGGGCTAACCCTATGTGGGTGCAAAGGCTCAAGGACAGTGGGCCCCCTCATTGCCTTCTTCCGCTCCACCTTGGCCATTATGTGGACAAACTCATGAAGCTGGCCAAGGACAAGATCCCCAAGGAAGGAGAGGACCGCGGCCTCGAGGACGGCTATGAAGCCCCCGGGTAAGTGACCTTGATAACCCACAAGTATAGGGGATCACAATAGTTTTCGAGGGTAGAGTATTCAACCCAAATTTATTGATTCGACACAAGGGGAGCCAAAGAATACTTGTAAGTATTAGCAGTTGAGTTGTCAATTCAACCACACCTGGAGGCTAAATATCTGCAGTAGCGTGATCAGTAGCACAGTAGTATGACAGTTGATAGCAATAACAATGATAGTAATAGTAACAGTAACAGTCGTAGCAGTAGTTTTGTAGCACTTGTAATAGTAGTAACAGCAGTAGTAACTTAGCAAGATCAATATGTGAAAATCTCGTAGGCATTGGATCGATGATTACGTTGGATAATATTCATCATATAACAGTCATAACCTAGGGCGACACAGAACTAGCTCCAATTCATCAATATAATATAGGCATGTATTCCGTATATAGTCATACGTGCTAATGGAAAAAAACTTGCATGGCATCTTTTGTCCTACCCTCCCGTGACAGCGGGGTCCATAAGGAAACTAAGGGGTATTAAGGCCTCCTTTTAATAGAGAACCAGAACAAAGCATTAACACATAGTGAACACATGAACCCCTCAAATTACGGTAATCACCGGAATCCCAATTATTGTCACCTTGGGGTATACGGATCATAACACGTAATAGGTGCATATAACTTGCATGGTAGGATCAACAACACAATTATATTGGTGAAAACATAAACGGTTCAGATCTGAAATCATGGCACTCGGGCCCTAGTGACAAGCATTAAACATAGCAAAGTCATAGCAACATCAATCTCAGAACATAGTGGATACTAGGGATCAAACCCTAACAAAACTAACTCGATTACATGATGAATCTCATCCAACCCATCACTGTCTAGCAAGCCTACGAAGAGATTACTCACCCCCGATGGTGAGCATCATGAAATTGGTGATGGAGGATGGTTGATGATGACGAATACAGAAGACCCCCCCCCCTCTTCGCAGCCCCGAACGGACTCCAGATCTGGCCTCCCGATGAAGAACGGGAGATGGCGGCGGCTCCGTATCGTAAAACGCGATGAAACTTCCTCTCCTATTTTTGTCTCGGGAAATAAGAATTTATAGGATCCAGATTAGGGTCAGCGGAGCCTCGTGGGCCCCACTACCCACCAGGGCATGCCAGAGGGGGGTGGCGCGCCCTGGTGCCTATTGGGGAGCTGCCCCCCTCTAGTGGGTCTTGATTCCAGTATTTTTCTTTTATTCCAAAATAATTCTCCAAAAAGTTTCGTCCAATTTAGAGAACTTTTATTTCTACACAAAAACAACACCATGGTAGTTCTGCTGAAAACAACGTTAGTCCAGGTTAGTTTCATTCAAATCATGCAAATTAGAGTCCAAAACAAGAGCAAAAGCGTTAGGAAAAGTAGATACGATGGAGGCGTATCAACTCCGCCAAGCTTAACCCATTGCTTGTCCTCAAGCAATTCAGTTGATAAACTGAAAGTGACAAAGAAAAACTTTTACGAACTATTTTGTTCTTGTGTCCACATATATGCTTAAATAATACCCAGGTTTTCAGCAAAGATCATAACTAACCATGCAAATGATAACTATTAGAATTTATATTCACTCATATCAATGGCATAATCAACTAGCGAGCAATAATAAAATATTTCAAATGCCAACACTTTGTCAAAACAATCATAATACAATATGATAGTAATGGTATCTCGCTAGCCCTTTCTGAGACCGCAAAACATAAATGCAGAGCACCTCCAAAGTTCAAGCAGCGACTAAACATTGTAATTCATGGTTGAAAGAGATCCAGTCATGATGCACACAACATTAACTATACACAATGCATGAGGATGACAATAGTGTTCTCAGGACTGGTGCTTATTTGAGAAGGTGATGACTCAACAATAAAAGTAAAATAACATAAAAGTAAATAGATAGGCCCTTCGCAGAGGGAAGCATGGATTTGCAAAGGTGCTAGAGCTTGAAGCTTAAATCAGAGATAAATATAATTTTGGGAGGTATACCTTTCCTGTCAACGTTACGACCAAGAGTTTTCAATATCTTCCATGCTAAAAAAATTAGCGGTAGTTCCCAAGCGGTAAAAGTAAAGTTTACTCCCTCTCCGCCAACAAACACAAGACATGGCTAGCCGAATCCTCGGGTGGCCTCCATACCAACAACAGTCCCGCGGAGTTTTGTTTAATTATTTGCAATTTTGATCATGGGACTGGGCATCCCGATTACCGTCCCCTCTCGTGCAAAGATGAGTGAATAAACACTCATCATGAGAATAACCCGATTAGCATGGAAGATACTGACCACCCCCTGTCGCTCCATGAGGGGTACAGGCACACAAAACAGATGTTCATTTGAATTTTTAGAGGTGGCACATGCAAATTTACTTGGAACGACAGGATAATACCTTATATAGGTAGATATAGTGGACTCATCTGGAATAACTTTGGTTTAAGGATTTTGATGCACAAGTAATATTCCCGCTTAGTACAGGCGAAGGCTAGCAAATAGGTTGAGAAGCGACCAGCTAGAGAGCGAAAACGGTCATGAACATGCATTGTGAATAATTAACATTGAATACTAGCATTAATAGGATACAAACACCATGAACATAATTGTCGTGGAGGCTATGTTGGTTTTGAATCAACTACATGTGTGAACATGTGCTAAGTCAAGCCACTCGAAATATTCAGAGGAGGATACCATATCATCATACTACATCACAATCATTTTAATGCATGTTGACATCTAAAATAAATCATTATCCACTCCTAGCTACTTAAGCATGGCATGAGCAAATATAATCTCTAATTGTCATAATAAACATGTTCAATCATAATATGCCGAATCATGGATACTGAGTTAAGCGTATTTACAAAAACAAAAACAAGTTGAGTTCATACTCGCCTTTCCTTGCCTCAGTCACTTCATCATATATCGTCATTATTGCCTTTCACTTGCACGACCGAATGATATGAAAAAAAAAATAGTGCAAGAGTGCCATGTACTAAGCTGGAATCTGCTAACATTTTATTCAAAGAAGAAGACTAAATAATATAGGCTCTTTGTTAGATCAAGAATAATGCATATGAGAGCCACTCAACATTTTCATCGTGATCTTCTCCTCATACCAACTCAACAAAAGAAAAGAATTTCAGTGAAACACACTGAAATATTTTTGGAGTTTTTGTTTTTTCTTGAAGAAAGAAAATTAAAAGAAGAAAAACAAAAATGAGAAAAAACTATTTACACGGGAAAGCTCCCAACAAGCAAAAAGAAGAAAGGGAAATCTTTTTGGGTTTTATTTTAATACTACAACTAATTTAAATTAGAAAGAAAAATCAAAAAGAAGCAAGAAGTATTTTTGGATTTTCTCAAAGTTTTTCAAACAAACAAGAAGAAAGCGAGAAAATAAATATAACATGGACAATACAATGAAAAAGTATGAACACTGATAACTGGAATGAAATGTGTGAACATGAATGTAATGTCGATGGAAATACGTACTCCCCCAAGCTTAGGCATTTGGCCTAAGTTGGTAATCACCATCCGTAGTAGCCATCCAGTCCCATGTGAAAGTGCTGAGGCGGCGACACTTGAGCGTCCCACTCCTGGGGCTCCTCCTCTGCCGCTGCCCGTGCATTTCGGTAAGCGACAATGTCCTCTGGTAGGATGGTGTATCCGTTCCTGGCATAAGAGTCAAACAAAGTAGGTGCAGGTAAAGGAATAATATCACGGGTATCCTCACTAAAAACCAAGTTATAACGAATGTGGTGAGGAGGCATTGAAGTGATCTTGCTTCATAATGTAATTTTCGAACTCATACAAGCATTGACTAGGATGTTTATTGTAAGGGATATCACCTTCATCAAACTTTATAAGAGAATTTACCTCTACCACCTGTGGTGGTGTGTCAAGACCATGTATTTCTTCAATAGGTGGTAAATTCTTAACATCTTCATCTTTAATACCTTTTTCCTTCATACATTTCTTTGCTTCTTGCATATCTTCATGACTGAGAAATAAGATACCCCTTTTCTTCGGAGTAGGCTTAGGCAGTGGTTCAGGAAGTGTCCAATCATTATCATTCTTCAATATATTATTCAATAATTCCTCAGCTTGTTCAACAGTTTGTTCCCTGAAAACACAACCAGCACAACTATCTAGGTGGTCCCTAGAAGCATCGGTTAGTCCATTATAGAAGATATCAAGTATTTCATTTTTCTTAAGAGGATGATCAGGCAAAGCATTAAGTAATTGGAGAAGCCTCCCCCAAGCTTGTGAGAGACTCTCTTCTTTAATTTGCACAAAGTTAAATATTTCCTGTAAGGTAGCTTGTTTCTTATGAGCAGGAAAATATTTTTCAGAGAAGTAATAAATCATATCCTGGGGACTACGCACACAACCAGGAGCAAGAGTACTATACCATAACTTAGCATCACCCTTTAATGAGAAAGGAAATAACTTAAGAATATAGTAATAGCGAATCTTTTCATCGTGAGCAAATAGGGTGGCTATATCATTTAATTTAGTAAGATGTGCCACAACAGTTTTAGTTTCATAGCCATGGAAAGGACCAGATTCAACCAAAGTAATTAACTCTGGGTCGACAGAGAATTCATAATCCTTATCAGTAATAAAAATAGATGAAGTAGCAAACTTAGGATCATATTTCATTCTAGCATTCAAGGTTTTTTCTTTCAACTTGCATAGTAATTTCTTAAGATCATCTCTATCCTTACAAGCAAGAAAGTCTCTAGCTACCTCTCCATCCATAACATAACCCTCAGGTATCTCAGGCAATTCATAGCTAGGAACACTAGTTCCAATAGGTGTTTCATAATTTTCAGTTTCAATAATTTCATCAGTTTCAGCATCCTCAATTTCTTTAGCTCTAGCAAGTTGTTCATCAAGAAATTCACCTAGTGGCAAATTCTTATCAATCAAAGTACTAGCATCATCAATAGCATCATTCATAGCAGAAGTAGCATCATCAATTACTTGTGACATATCAGAATTAATAGCAGGTGGTGGTGTCACAAGCTTACTTAAAACAGAAGGTGAATCAAGTGCAGAGCTAGATAACAGTTCCTTACCTCCCCTCGTCTTAGAGGGAATGATCTTGGTTCTATCATCCTTAAGGTTCTTCATAGTGATCAACAATATAAATCCCAAGTGACTCAACAAATATAGCTATGCTCCCCGGCAACGGCGCCAGAAAAAGGTCTTGATAACCCACAAGTATAGGGATCGCAAAAGTTTTTTAGGATAGAGTATTCAACCCAAATTTATTGATTCAACACAAGGGGAGCGAAAGAATACTTGTAAGTATTAGCAGTTGAGTTTTCAATTCAACCACACCTGGAGACTAAATATCTGTAGTAGTGTGATCAGTAGCACAGTAGTATGATAGTTGATAGCAGTAGCAATGATAGTAATAGTAACAGTAACAATAGTAGCAGTAGTTTTGTAGTAGTTGTAACAGTAGTAACATCAGTAGTAACTTAGCAAGATCAGTATGTGAAAAGCTTGTAGGCATTGGATCGGTGACAACGTTGGATAATATTTCATCATATAACAGTCATAACCTAGGGTGACACGGAACTAGCTCCAATTCATCAATATAATGTAGGCATGTATTCCGTATATAGTCATACATGCTTATGAAAAAAACTTGCATGACATCTTTTGTCCTACCCTCCCGTGGCAGCGGGGTCCATAAGGAAACTAAGGGATATTAAGGCCTCCATTTAATAGAGGACCGGAACAAAGCATTAACACATAGTGAATACATGAACTCCTCAAATTACGATAATCACCGGAAAGAATCCCAATTATTGTCACCTTGGGGTATGCGGATCATAACATGTAATAGGTGCATATAACTTGCATGGTAGAATCAACAACACAATTATATTGGTGAAAACATAAATAGTTTAGATCTGAAATCATGGCACTCGGGCCCTAGTGACAAGCAGTAAGCATAGCAAAGCCATAGCAACATCAATCTCAAAACATAGTGGATACTAGGGATCAAGCCCTAACAAAACTAAATCGATTACATGATGAATCTCATCCAACCCATCACCGTCCAGCAAGCCTACGAAGAGATTACTCACTCCCGGCAGTGAGCATCATGAAATTGGTGATGGAGGATGGTTGATGATGACGAAGACGGAAGATCCCCCTCTTCGGAGCCCGGAAAGGACTCCAGATCTGGCCTCCCGATGAAGAACATAAGGTGGCGGCGGCTCCGTATCATAAAACACGATGAAACTTTCTCTCCTATTTTTTCCCGGGAAATAAGAATTTATAGGATCGAGATTAGGGCCAGCGGAGCCTCATGGGCCCCACTAACCACCAGGACGCTAGAGGGGGGTGGCGCACCCTGGTGCCTAGTGGGTAGCTGCCCCCCCCCCCCTCTAGTGGGTCTTGGTTCCAATATTTTTCTTTTATTCCAAAATAATTCTCCAAAAAGTTTCATCCAATTTCAAGAACTTTTATTTCTGGACAAAACAACACCATGGTAGTTCTGTTGAAAACAACGTCAGTCCGGGTTAATTTCATTCAAATCATGCAAATTAGAGTTCAAAACAAGAGCAAAAGCGTTAGGAAAAGTAGATACGATGAAGGCGTATTAGACCTTACTCACAAGTTTATTATTTCTGTCCTCCGAGGAGTAGATCTTAATGAATAGTTACGCTTGACGCTTTGCAGAAGTGGCTGGCCTGGGTAGAAGGAGTGCACTGCCCGGCTCCACTGCCAAAGGAGCACGACTCCCCTGCTCTTGGCGCTCCTGACCGAGGAGCCGCACGTGGTGGCCCCCAAAGGGATGAAGTCCCAGAAGGGCAAGCTAAGTGCTCGAACCCGGGAGTCCTCGGTCACCCGGTCTGAAGGGACCCACACCTCCGCCACTCATGACGGCGACGCGGAGGAGGGCAATATTGAGGAGATCCCTCACCCGAAAGGGAAGAGGACGGCATCATAGGACTCCAAAGCTGGTATGCAGCCCAAGGGCTCAAAGAGGCCGAGGAGAACCTCGGCCAGGGCTGCCGGCAAGTTGCCGGAGAGCATCGAGCTCTTCGGCGACTCAGAAGAGGACCTCCTCGCGATGGGGAGGAGGAAACCAGCGCCACGAGGGTAAGCCGTCGTCTTTATACCCTGTCTCTCTATTTAACAAGTTCTTTTCAGCAAGGAAACCTCATAGATTGTCTTGTCTTACGCAATCTGCCAAGGGCGATCCCCAGTGGCTCCTCGAGCGGGTTGCCATCCGCCAGTGGGACTCCAGAGCCCGCTGCTCCTCCCCCAATGCATGACGGGCTAGGGGAGGCGACATCCACCCTGGCCCCCGACGTCGATATGACGTGGGTCGGAGAGGTGGCCGTCATGGCCGAGGTCGACACCTCGACCCAACAAGACCTGGGGGAGAAGCACCCCGAGGTCGTCGAAGAGGGGTTGGACCAGACATCGGTCCAATCGATATCTACTTCAGCTCCGCCACCGCAACTGGAGGCTATTCGGACTAGCACATCAGTGCCCGAGTCTAAGGTAGTCCCGCCACCTCCGCCGACTACCCAAGGACGGGCTAGTGCGGGGTGGACCGAGGAGGTGGAGGAGACCCTAAAGGGCTCCTCCCTTAAGGAAGAGCATCGTGCCTTAATAGGCGCGGCGCTGCAGGGCTTCCAGTCCACTGGGGCCGGCCTGCATGAGGCTTTCAAGAGCCTTGTTATGAGCTTTGAGGTATGCTCCTACCCTTTTACTTGGTCTATTTACATATTTATGTGCTTGTCCGAAGACATGTCATCACGGCCTTCTAAACGGCTTAGTGAGTGAGTAGCCCCCGAGCCCAAAGTTGGTTTCAAGAAACCGGCATTGGGGTCGTATGATTTAGTAGGAGCCTGCCATGTAGCCCCCAGGTCGTTGCTTAAGGCAGTCGTCCTAGATCTTCAATAATTTAGACTGTGGGCTTTGTAATAAAGATTTCTGTTGGCAGGTTTCGACCTCGGTTCCGAACTCCATCTCCGAGGAGATTGCGGAGATGAACCGGAAGCTCGAGAGGTCCCAGGAGGACCTCAATCTAAAGAACCAGAGATTCGAGCAGTCTCAAGGTAAGCAAGTGAAACTTGCATGATACTTTGCATGATAGGTTTTGCTAGATTAAAGACTAAGGCCGAACTGTTTTAATGACAGCAGCATTAGCTGAGCTTGAGACGCTCAAGGCCGACCTTAAAAATGCTTGACAGGAGGTGAAGTAGCATGAGGCCGCGGTCGCGGATACGGAGAAGGCCCGAGCCGCCGAAAAGGCTGCCAGAGACAAAGACTGGGCGCGGATTCTTGAAGTCGAAGAGACCCTGAAGGGCGTGTTTGAAGCACGCGATAAGCTTCAAGCGGAGGGGCAGCGAACGAAGGAGGAGCTTGAAAAGCTCCAGCTTGCCCATTCTGACCTCAAGACCGCGGCCCGGGCTAACCGGAGGTGCTCCAGCAGTTGGAGCAGATCACCTCGGGTAAGCAATACTTACTGCAGTGTGTATATTGGCAGCAAAGGGTACGTCGAGCTCACCGAGTTGTGGCATTTCACATAAGTCTTCGCGGATCTCCCGTAGAGCGTGGTGGATGCCATTGCGCACTTCAACCAGCAGGCGGGACATGAAGTGGAGAAGGCCTTCTGGGGGCGGTTCCCGGGGTCTTCGACATCGCAGCTGCTGAACAATTGAATGAAGCAGCTGGCCGAGCTACTCCGCATGGCGAGGCCGGCACTACAAGACCTCTGCGTCGCGCTGTGGCCTGCCGATGCCCTTTCGGGTAGCCTCTTCGGTCTCGTGATGCGCCTGCGGTGGGCTGTTTCGCGTGCCGACAACTGGAGGAGGTCTGCGTGCTTTGAATTAGCGTGGAGGGCGTATGCCTGCGTGAAGACGCACTGGCGCAAGGTCGACGCAGTGACTATGGCCGCGGGTCCTCCTGCGGACAAACCTTGCACGACGGAGTAGTTCTATCCAGAGATGGAGGAGGGAGGTCGGCTTACGAGGCCATGTGTCCGAAAGACACTTTGTATTATTAGGTAGGACTTCGGGATGCCAAAGTTTATGGAATGTATAAAACATTGTCTTTTTTTGAATGACTATGGCTTTAAATTCCATGTGTGTTTTTCAATTATTTTTACCTCCTAGGTGACTGCTTTAAACTGAAAGTGGCCAGTCGTCGGCTTCAGCCCCAGTGTAAATTATACAAAGGGTGTTCCGAGATTTGACCCTTAGCCGATGTCTCAGTTCCTGGAGGCGGTCTTCTGCTCATAGGAACGAGGCAATCAGACTATAGTGGCTTGAGAGCTTTCAAGGAGTCCTAGGAGTTTGACTGTGGGGGCTGATGACCAGCCCCCGATATGGGAAATGGTCGGCCTGGTAGGCAGAGGTCTAGGCCATGACGCACTTCGACTTGAAATTAAAGCCCTTCGTTTAACACGGGTGATCTCTATCGTCACGTCGCTTAACACGGTCTGCGGATGGCCGACCAGTTTGCGCCAACCTAGATAGTTGATACGTCCATTTTGCGTCATGTTTTCTTACTGTTATTTATGGTGTTTTTATTCAATATAACACTTTGTGGAGTAATTCTAATGCCTTTTCTCTCATAATATGCAAGGTTTACACAAAGAGGGAGATTACCAGCAGCAGGAATTCTGGACCTGAAAAAGCTATGTCAGAGATACCTATTCTACACATCTCCAAATGAGCTGAAATTTTATGGAGATTTATTTTGGAATATATAAAAATATTGGATAAAAGAAATACCAGAGAGGGCCACCCAGGTGCCCACTAGGCACCAGGGCGCGCCTACCCCCTGGCGCGCCCTGGTGGGTAGTGGGCCCCTGGCCAGCCTCCGGTGCCCATCTTCTGGTATATAAGGTCATTTGCCCTAGAAAAAATAAAGCGAGGACTTTCGGGACGGAGCGCCGCCGTCTCGAGGCGGAACTTGGGCATGAGCACTTTTGCTCTACGGCGGAGCGATTCAGCCGGGGATACTTCCCTCCGGGAGGGGGAAATCAAAGCTATCGTCATCACCAACAACCCTCTCATCGTGGTAGGGCCAATCTTCATCAACATCTTCAATAGCACCATCTCATCTCAAAACCCTAGTTCATCGCTTGTGTTCAATCTTTGTATCAAAACCTCAGATTGGTACCTGTGGGTGACTAGTAGTGTTGATTACATCTTGTACTTGATGCTAGCCGGTTTATTTGGTGGAAGATTATATGTTCAGGTCTATTATGCTATTCAATACCTCTCTGATCTTGAGCATGAATATGTTTTGTGAGTAGTTACTTTTGTTCTTCAGGACATGGGAGAAGTCTTGTCATAAGTAATCGTGTGAATTTGATATTCGTTCGATACTTTGATGATATGTGTGTTGTGATTCCCTTAGTGGTGTTATGTGAACGTCGACTACATGACACTTCACCATCTTTGGTCCTAAGGGAATGCATTGTGGAGTAGTTATTAGATGATGGGTTGCTAGAGTGACAGAAGCTTAAACCCTAGTTTATGCGCTATTCCGTAAGGGGCTGATTTGGATCCATATGTTTAATGCTATGGTTAGATTTTATCTTAATTCTTCTTTCGTAGTTACAGATGCTTGCGAGAAGGGTTAATCATAAGTGGGAGGTTTGTTCAAGTAAGAACAACACCCAAGCACCGGTCCACCCACATATCAAATTATCAAAGTAGCGAACGCAAATCAAACCAACATGATAAAAGTGACTAGATGAAATTCCCGTGTGTCCTCAAGAACACTTTGCTTACTATAAGAGACTGTTCCGGCCTGTCCTTTGCTATAAGAAGGATTGGGCTACCTTGCTGCACTTATTGTTACTATTGCTACTTATTGCTTGCTACAAATTATCTTGCTCTCAAACTATCTGTTACCGACAATTTCAGTGTCTGCAGAAAATACTTTGCTAAAAACCACTTGTCATTTCCTTCTGCTCCTCGTTGGGTTGAACACTCTTACTTATCGAAAGGACTATGATTGATCCCCTATACTTGTGGGTCATCAATAGTCAGTTTTCGACTTTCTCCACTGAGGCGATCTGCCAATTAACCTGGCCGCACTATCGCAGTGGTTCTCCCGTTACACCCTTAGCCGAATTCATCGGAAATGTAATGGGTACACATAGGAGCCGGGCAACCCAACTATTGACCAAAATCTAGATTCGAAACTGATGCATATAAAGCCAAAATCCGAGACACTGAATAGTTCAGACTTGTAATACAATTGTATCTTTTTAGGGGGCCTCTTTTGAGCGTAGGGGGCATGCTTATAAAGAAATATGATAAGGACCTTTAAAGGGCACTGTTTCTTTATTTCATAATTTCAAGCCTTTACATGCCCAGCTGCATCAAGAGGAACTGAAAGAATACAACATAAAAAGCAAAAAAGAAGAAGAAAGAAACAGGGCAGATATATGTCTTTGGATTTTTAGGAACCCGGGCCGCTTCCTACCGCACGTCTGCGCTTCTGAGCTGTTGACTAGCTTGTCACCATTAACGCTGGGGACTTGTGGAGGCTAATGCCCTTCCGGCCCTTTATACGCTCCAGGAGTTTTATTGACCGAGCTCCTTGAAGGAGTGGCTGCCGAAGTCCGTTTCGTGGTTGAAGCCACGTTGACGTTGACGTAGTCATGTCTGGCTGCTTCTTTGACAGAGACTTGCCTATATGAGGGCTTGAAGCCACGTTGTTGCTTGGTCGAACCGTTCCGATGTTTTAGTAATTTTTTGGCTCCTTGGCAACCCAGGGAATCTTGAGTGCAAAATTGTGCACTCTGGGAACATAGTGCTCCATCCATAGAGGGCACACTAGGAGCCCGTATCCCTATTTAGGGTGCGGGAGTATGTGGCCGAGGTCGATTTGCGTGGCCTGAATGCACTTCGAAGAGCTAGCGGGGCATTTACCGGCGGGCTGCCTCCTCGGACGCCTGTACCTAGGCTGCAAAAGCCACGGTCTGCTCCTTAGTCCGGAGTGAGCGCTCGGTGTTACCATTGACTGTTATAACACCGTTGGGTCCTGGCATTTTGAGCTTGAGATAGGCATAGTGCGGGACCGTGTTGAAGCGTGCGAAGGCGGTGCGCCCTAAAAGCGTGTGATATCCGCTCCAGAAGGGGCGATGTCGAAGATTGACTCCTCACTTCTGAAGTTCTCGGGCGAGCCAAAGACTACCTCCAGGGTGATCGTTCCGGTGCAGCGGGCTTCAACGCCTGGGATGACACCTTTAAAGGTGGTGGTGCTCGGCTTGATCCGGGATGAGTCGATGCCCATCTTTCTAATCATGTCCTTGTAAATGAGGTTGAGGCTGCTTCCTCCGTCCATGAGGACGCGTGTCAGATGGTAACCATCGACAATTGGGTCCAGGACAAGTGGCTCCGATCCGCCAAGCCTAATGCTGGTCGGATGGTCATGCTTATCAAAAGTGATCGGGCAAGCCGGCCAAGGGTTCAACTTCGGGGCGACTGGCTCCAATGCGTAGACATCCCGAAGTACTCGCTTCCTCTCCTTTTTAGGGATGTGGGTGACATAGATCATGTTGACCTCTGTTACCTCGTTAGGAAACTTCTTTTGGCCTCCATTATTGGACCACCGAGGTTCTTCCTCGTCTTCGCTGCGATTTGGGGTTTTATTTTGACCCTATGTCGCTACCTTGCCGGCTTGTTTAAAGACCCAGCAATTCCTGTTAGTGTGGGTTGCTGGTTTGTCCTGAGTGTCGTGGATTCCACATGGGCGGTCCAGGAGTCTATCAAGCTGGCTAGGTCCATCTTTATTCCCTTTAAAGGGCTTCTTTTTTGTGTCCGAATTTAGGTCTGATGAAACCTGCGTTGACTCCATTGTCTTCTATATCGCTGCCTCCATTTTTATACATGCGCTTGTTTTTATTGCGCTTTGGTTTTCCATTTGGCGCCACGTGTTTCCGAGGTGCCTGCCTCGCCATTATGAGAACTGCGGGTGAGCCAAATATCCTCTCCTGCGCAAAAACGAGTCATCAGCGAGGTGAGGGCAGTCTATGATTTGGTTCTTCTTGGTGAGGAACCTGTTCTAGAATTTCTGAGCTGGTTCGCCTGGCTGCTGGGTGACACGCCTGAGATCGTCAGCGTCCGGAGGTCGGACGTACGTGGCCTGGAAGTTTGCTCGAAAAGTGTTCTCTAGGGCCTCCCAGCTGCCAATAGAGTGGGGAGGCAGGCTGTTAAGCCAATGCCTATCCGGTCCCTTTAGTTTGAGTGACAAATATTTAATGCGTGGAGATCATCTCCATTGTCCATGTGTATATGGAGGAGGAAGTCCTCTATCCATACTGCAGGATCGGTGGCGCCCTCGTATGATTCGACATTGATGGGCTTGAATCCTTCGGGGAATTGATATTCCATCACCCTGTCAGTGAAGCAGATTGGGTGGGCCAGACCTCGGAACTGAGAAGCATCTCGTCGGAGGTCGGGAGAAAGCCATGAATAGGCCTGGTCTCGGGCACGGCCATTCCTGTCCATCCAGGCATCGTAGCCGTCCATCCCGGCGGGCGCGCGTCCTCTTGATCCATAGATGGACCGAGGAGGTGCCCTATTTGCCTCGATGCGACGTTGAACGTCGTGAGGTTCTAGGTAATCCACGAGGTCCTTGCCATAACGGCATGGAGGTGGCCGGTCATTGAGGTTTTCCCGCATTAGCCTGTCCCGCCCTCTAGGGGGTCGGTCGTGGTTGTCGGTGAGCTCCTCATCAAACTCCGGCAGGAGACGCCTACGTGGATATGATTTCGGCGCACAACGGCGCCGGTCTTCCATGTCTTGTTCGGCGGAGAGCACTTTGACCCACTTTTCATTCAGTGCGTCGGTATTGGTCTGCAGCTGCCGCTGGTTGCGTTTCATGCTCCGAGCCGTCGAAATGAGCTGCCGCCAAAAGCGCTCTTACTCGAAAGGGTCTTCACGGACGACAAAGTCCTCGGTACCGAGGCTTTCGTCCTCCTTGGATTCCGGCATGTAGTTGTCATCGGCCCCTTCAAAGAGGTCGTCGGGATCTGAATCCTCGAGATGTCCTTCGGGTGTGCCGTTCCGCCCTGGGGAAGCTTGATGGTCTCCCTCGGGGTTATCGGCGTCACCGGCGTCTGCGTCGCAGTTATCGGCGGTTGCATTATTGCCGCTAGGTTCCCCATTGTTGCCTCTTCTGCATCTTCGCCGACATCTTGGAGGAGTATTGGGGGTGTCCACCATGTAGACATCATAGGTGGATGTAGCAGTCCACCTGCCGGTATTTACCACGGGCGAGGTGTCTTCTACAGGGCCATCGGTATCTTCATCCATGTCTGTGGCCTCACCATAGTCTAATACATCGGTTAAATCATCGACTGTGGTGACTAGGTGGGTGGTGGGTGGGATGTAGATTTCCCGATCGTCAGCTTTAAGTCCGACCTGATCATAGGCCGAAGTCTTGCCGTCCGAGATGGACATGCTCTGGATACGATCAAGCATCTCATTGAGGTGAGACAGCTCTTCGGGATTTATCATTGTGTTATAGGCTGGGCTGACTCAAAGTATGCCCGGAGTGTAACTTGACGTGTCTTCGGTGTGAAGGGGATCCAGGAGTGATTCCGGGTGTTAGGGCATGTCTCTCTCTAAGTGGTTTTGGTGATTGATGACAATGCTTTTGCGGACTAATCATGTGCATTGAGCATTTCAGATATTCATTCATTGGCACGAGATGATTCTTTCTCCTCAGGGCTCAAGGTGAAGACGGTGTAGTCTCGTTCATTTCAGTTTTGGTGGACTTGAGTCATAGGAGACGTCGTACTATCAAGAGGGGGTCCGTATCGGAAAGGCTAGGGTGGAATCAACACGTACACATCTTTCTCGCACCCCCAGCTCCTTCTCTCTTCCTTGGAGTATACCGTTATCGCGGAAGTGGCACAAGGGAGGAGCCAGCGGTAGTACCGCCGAACCGGAGCGGCAGTACCGCTGATAGCCTCAAGCGATAGTACCGGTGTTCCACAGCGGTAGTACCGCTCGTGGCCATCAGCGGCAGTACGGCTCCAGTTCCGCACTGGTACCGCCTCGATTCGAGACCGTCGCTTCTCGTGTCAGGTTGGGCGGCAGTAGGAGTGGCAGTAAGCGCGGTAGTACCGCTTACAAGTGGTAGTACTGTCCTACCACCGCTACTAGTGCCGCTCGAGGGCTCTCTCTCTCCTGCTCCTTCTCTCTACTCTCTGTGCGCAGCCCCAGCGGTACTACCGCTGGGCCAAGCGGCAGTACCGCTGCCTAGTGCGGTAGTATCGCTCCCGTGGGCGGTAGTACCGCTCTCTGCGGGCTGAGTTGTGGGATAACGGTTGGATTTGATTCCCCACTATAAAAGGAGGTCTTCTTCCCCAAGAAGACCTACCTCTTTTCCCCCAAGCTCCATTGTTGCTCCAAAGCTCATTTTTGCCCGATCTCTCTCCCTAGCCAATCGAACTTGTTGATTTTCTAGGGATTGGTTAAGAAGGCCCGGATCTACACTTCCACCAAGAGAAATTTGATTCCCCCACTAATCCCTTGCGGATCTTGTTACTCTTGGGTGTTTGAGCACCCTAGATGGTTGAGGTCACCTCGGAGCCACATTCCATTGTGGTGAAGCTCCGTGGTATCATTGGGAGCCTCCAATCAAGTTGTGGAGATTGCCCCAACCTTGTTTGTAAAGGTTCGGTCGCTGCCTTCAAGGGCACCTCTAGTGGAATCACGGCATCTCACATTGTGTGAGGGCATGAGGAGAATACGGTGGCCCTAGTGGCTTCTTGGGGAGCATTGTGCCTCCACACTGCTCCAACAGAGATGTACTTCCCCCAAAGGGAAGGAACTTCGGTAACGCATCCTCGTCTCCATCGGCTCCACTTGTGGTTATCTCTTCCCTTTACTTTGTGCAAGCTATTGTTGTGTTGAATCCTTTGCTTGCACTTGTTGTTGTTGTTGGTTGCATCATATATGTTGCTCACCTAGTTGCACATCTAGACAACCTATTTGTTGCTAAACCTAATTTGTTAAGAAAAGCTAAAAATTGGTAGTTGCCTATTCACCCCCCCTCTAGTCAACCATATCGATCCTTTCAATTGGTATCAGAGCCTCGTCTCTTTATTAAGGGTTTCTAAACCCGAAGAGTATGGTTGACACCGGGGAGGAAGTGCCTGAGGCCGTGGAGTTGACTTTGATCACTCGAGACGGCTTAAATGAAGCTATGGCTTCACTTAAGACGTCTATGACGACCGAAGTCAAGTCTATGCTTAAAGAATTACTTGAGGGGATGAAATCCACTCCCGATCCCTTGCTTGTGGTTAATCCCACGGCATCGGAGTCGGAGGCCAATTCCGACAAGGAAGTGGCTAAAGGTACTCATGTTCCTTCCCTCTTGACAAGAATGGGACGGGAACCTTTGCCTCGGTTCCCCCTCCCCCGGTCTATGGAGGACCGGTCCCTACACCTCGCATTAATAATTATGGTCCTCCTCCCAAGCTTGTTAAGGGTGATTTTGCTAATTGGGTCTTTCGCATTAAGTCTCACTTGAATCATTGCTCAACTAATATTTGGAGAATCATTGAGCAAGGCTTCTACCCGCATGATCCAAACAACTTCACCACAAGAGAAGAAGTGGATAATCAATACAATCACTCCGCATTGTTCATCCTTCAAGATGCGGTCCCTCCCGAAGATCTATCGCACTTACGACCTTTCACTCGTGCAAAGGATTGTTGGGAGCACATTGTTTCTATGTACAAGGGGAGCTCAAGCATCCAACGGTCCAACTTTGAAGTGGTCCTTGATGAGGCAGATGAATTTGTGATGCTTGAAGATGAGGATCCGCGTGATCTCTACCGGAGGGTGACAACTCTTGCGGTTGCTCTCCAAGACCATGGAAGCAAGGATACGGATGACACTTGGATCAAGCGCAAGTTCCTCAAGGCCATCATGCCTTTCAACAAGGCCATGTCTTCCGTGATTCCTCAAAGGCCGGACTTTCACACCTTAACCTCAAGTGAAGTGTTGGATGAGTTTATTGCCATGAACATCATGAACAAGACCGCCGACAATGCTCTTGCTCGTTTCCGGTCAAAGAAAAGCACTCCCACCCTTGCTTTGAAGGCCAAGGCCATTCCGGAAGAAGAAGAGGAAGAAGAAGAGGAATGTGGCCCCGAGGACACCAAATATGCTTACCATGAGCACATGGCTCTTGCGTCAAGGCAATTTTGGAGCACCAAGAGGAACTCAAGGCCCAACTTCACCAAGAACAACTCAAGTGGGTCAAAGAACAAGCAACGAGTAAGAACTTGCTACAATTGTGGCAATGTGAGTCACTTTGTGGTGGATTGCCCTTACGAGAAGCGGGAAGACAATGGTGGCAAACTCATTCGCAAAGACAAAGCCAAGTCTTTCCCAAGCAAGAACAACTTCACCAAGAAGTCTCCTCCGAAGGGCTTGGTGGCACATGAAGAGTACCCCTCCGATGATGATGAGGAAGATACAAGTGGAGAAGGAATGGCAATGGCAACCATTGCCATTGCTACATCTTCCCCCTCCAAGGTGTCTCTCTTCGGCGCCCCCAACGAAAACATCATTGCCAAGTGCCTCATGGCCAAAGGTATCAACAAGGTAACTCCTAACATCAAAACCACCATCATTACTACTCCTTCATTGTTAGATTGTGTTGATGATAGTGAGGTGGAGAAAGTTGATGAGAATGAGTTCACCAAGTTTGTGAGCAAGCTCAAGGGTGAGTCCAAGAAGCACTTTGTTGCTCTCTTGGAACAACTTGGTGAGGCCAATGATATCATTGAGTCGCATGAGGATACTATCTCCAAGTTGGAGGGGCATAGTCGTGACTATGCCGATGAGATTGCGGATCTTTCCATTGCTCTCAAGGAAGAGCGAGATCTTCGTTTGACTCTTGAGGAGTCACACAATGTTGATCATGCTAAATTGCAAAAGGATCTTGATCATGCTATTGTTCTTACTCGTGTGCTTAAATCCGAGAAAGTTGCACTTGGGGTTGGCCATGATAGACTCAAGGAAGAGTTTGATACACTTGACAAGGCTCACAAGGTCTTGAAGGGTGTTCATGCTTCTCTCAAAGAGTCTCATGATCAACTCCAAGTGAAGCTAACCAAGGAGATTTCCACTTGCCCTCCGTTCGTTCTAATTGATAATGCCCATGCTACTAACCCTTGTTGTGAGCATGTGCATCTTGTGGAGGAAAATGCCAAGTTGAAAGAGCAACTTGAGAAGGGCCTTGTGACTTGCATACAAGGTGAAAAGAACCTCAATGACCTTTTAACGAGCCAAAAGGAAGTTGTAGGAAAGGAGGGACTTGGGTTTGCACCCAAGTCAAAGAGGAAGAAGAAGAAGAACAAGACCAAGCAACCTCTCCCACTAAAGGAAACCTTTGTCAAGGCGGGTGAGGGTACTCATGAGAAGATGAAGAACAAGGAAGTGGGTGGTAATGCCAAGAAGGTCAAAACCGTTCCTAACAACAAAGCCAGCGACTTTAACCCTTCTTATGTTTTATGCTGTGCTAGTGATGGACATGTTTATGCCAAATTCGTTGGTTCTTACTATGAGTACATTGAATGGTCTATTTGGGTTCCTAAGACCCTTGTTACTAACCTCAAAGGACCCATTCAAGAATGGGTACCTAAATCCAAGCATTGATCTCTTGTAGGAGTTTGCTTCCGGTGGAGTGTCATGTTTTCTTGATAGTGGTGCAACAAATCATATGACCGGGAGCAAGGACTTGGTGGTGGATGTGCATCCAATTCCATCTATGCCCACCCATGTCCAATTTGGTGATGCCTCAACTTCTAAGGTATTGGGACTTGGCAAGGTGGTCATCTCTCAAGATTTATCTATTGAGAAGGTCATGCTTGTTGAGTCCCTTGCATACAATTTACTTTTCGTTCATCAACTTGCACTTATGGGCTTTGCAACTTTCTTTGATCTTGATACCGTGGCCCTTTTGTGGAGCAAGACTCTTAAAGTAGCCTTTGTTGGGCATGTCGAGAACGGTCTCTATGTGGTAAACTTTTCAGAGCGACCCACTAAGACCGGAACTTGCCTAATGGCTAAAGTTGATGTGGGTTGGCTTTGGCATCGCCGACTAGCCCATGTCAATATGAGATCTTTGCAAAGTCTCCTCAAAGAGGACCACGTCCGTGGACTAAAAAATGTGAGTTTTGCCAAAGACCGTGCTTGCAGTGCTTGTATCGAAGGAAAGCTTCATGAAACGGCTCATCGACCCTCGACTATCATCTACTTGAAGAGGCCCTTGGAGCTCCTTCACATGGATCTCTTTGGACCTCCATCCTTTGACAGTCTTGGTGGAAGAAAGTATTGCTTGGTGATTGTGGATGACTTCTCAAGATATACATGGGTATACTTCATCAAGAGGAAGAGTGAGACTCAACAAACTGTCATCAACTTTGCAAATGAAGCTCAACATCAACATGAAGCAAAGATATTGATGATTAGAAGTGACAACGGCACCGAGTTCAAGAACTACACCTTGGATGAGTTTCTTAGTGATGAGGGGATCAAGCACCAATATGCCGCACCCTATACCCCTCAACGAAATGGTGTGGCAGAGAGGAAGAACCGGACGTTGATGGACGCGGCAAGGACCATGATGGCGGAATTCAAATCTCCGTACAACTTTTGGGCCGAAGCCATCAACACCGCATGTCATGCATCCAGTAGGCTCTACCTCCGCAAAGGCTTGAACAAGACTCCATATGAGATACTTACCGGTAACAAGCCCAACCTCAAGTACTTCCGGGTGTTCGGTTGTAAGTGTTTCATTCTAAGAAAGGTGTTCGTTTGTCTAAATTCGAACCTAGAGCTCAAGAGGGCATATTTGTTGGTTATGCTACAAACTCTCATGCTTACCGTGTCCTCAACAAGTCCACCGAACTCATTGAGGAGATGTGTAACATGGAGTTTGATGAAAATAACGGCTCCCAAGTGGAGCAAA
This sequence comes from Thinopyrum elongatum, assembly GCA_011799875.1. Lineage (NCBI taxonomy): Eukaryota > Viridiplantae > Streptophyta > Magnoliopsida > Poales > Poaceae > Thinopyrum > Thinopyrum elongatum. The sequence goes on along the minus strand of CM022299.1, from coordinate 404,566,136 downwards.
GTGGTCTTTGTGATGTAGGTGATGAAATTCCTCCCCAAGCCATAAGAAGAATGGGGATTGGTCAAATACTCCCCATTGAGGAACCCCTTGTGGCCGAAGGAGAAGGACAATGCTCTACTCAAGTGGTGCCATCACCTACGCTAGACCCACACGCTTTCGAAGAACAAAGTGAAGGCCCTCAACTCAATGAACAAGATCAAGGGAAACATCAACCCCATGGAGATGGTGATGCACCAAATGATGCCCAAGATCAAGCTCATGCCTTCGAGCTCGCTTAAGATCAAGACGATGCTCAAGGTTAAGAGCAAGCTCAATACGGTGCTCAAGATCAAGAGCAAGCTTAAGATCAAGAGGAAACTCAAGACGGTGCTCAAGATGTGCAAGATGATCCTCAAATGCCCATCGAGGAAGTTTTGGAGCGCCGTGCCGCTAAGGTGGCTTCCAAGCTCGAGCGTCAACAACATGTCATGGAGAATGTGCTTGGAAGCTTGAGAAAAGGGGTAACTACTCGTAAACAATTGTCAAACTTTTGTGAGCATCACGCGTTTGTTTCGTGTGTTGAACCCCAAAAGGTACATGAGGCGCTCGATGATGAGGATTGGCTTGAAGCTATGCATGATGAACTCAACAACTTCGAGCGCAATCAAGTTTGGGAATTAGTGCCAAGGCCAACGGAGGAACACAATGTCATTGGGACCAAATGGATCTTCAATAACAAGCAAGATGCGAACGGTGTGGTTGTTCGAAACAAGACGAGATTGGTGGCACAAGGCTACTCCCAAGTCGAGGGCATCGACTACGGTGAAACCTTTGCCCGTGTTGCACTTCTTGAATCTATTAGCATGTTGCTTGCTTATGCATCTCATCATGATTTTAAATTGCAACAAATGGATGTGAAAAGTGCATTTCTTAACGGTCCTTTGAATGAGTTGGTGTATGTCAAACAACCTCCAGGATTCGAGGATCCCAAGCTCCCCACTCATGTATACAAACTCAAAAAGGCGCTCTATGGCCTTAAGCAAGCCCCACGTGCGTGGTATGAGCACCTTACCGAGTTGTTGCAAGATCGTGGGTTTGAAATTGGGAAAATCGATCCCACTCTTTTTACCAAGAGGGTCAAAGGGGATTTGTTCATATGCCAACTATATGTTGATGATATTATTTTTGGTTCTCCTAACAAATCTTTCAATGATGAGTTTGCCGCACTAATGACCGAGAAGTTTGAGATGTCTATGATAGGAGAGTTGAAGTTCTTTCTTGGGTTTGAAGTCAAGCAAAGAAGAGAAGGAACATTCATCAACCAAGCCAAGTATACCCAAGACATGCTCAAGAGATTCAAGCTAGATGATGTCAAGCCGGTCAAGTTTCCAATACCCACCAAATGCAAGCTTGACAGTGATCCCAATGGTAAAGCGGTGGATCAAAAGGTATATTGCTCCATGATTGGATCCTTGCTTTACCTTTGTGCATCTAGATCGGATATCATGTTGAGTGTGGGAATTTGTGCATGGTTTCAAGCCGCACCTAAGAAAAGTCACTATGTGGCGGTCAAGCGAATCTTTCGATATTTGGCTCATACCCCAAACTTTGGCTTATGGTACCCCAAAGGAGCAAGCTTTGATCTCATGGGTTACTCGGATTCGGATTGGGCGGGAGATTGTGTGGAGAGGAAGTCATCTTCCGGAGGGTGCCAATTCCTTGGTCGCTCTTTGGTGAGTTGGTCTTCGAAGAAACAAAATTTTGTGTCTCTCTCGTCCACCGAGGCCGAGTATGTAGCCGCCGCAAGTTGTTGTGCACAATTGCTATGGATGAGGCAAACTTTAAAGGATTACGGTGTCACTTGTGACAAAGTGCCTCTTCTATGTGACAATGAAAGTGCTATCAAGATTTCTCACAATCCGGTGCAACATAGCAAGATGAAGCATATTGAGATTAGTCATCATTTCATTAGGGACCACATCAAGCGGGGAGATAGTGATATCATCTACATCAACACTCAAGAGCAACTAGCGGATATCTTCACCAAGCCTCTAGATGAAGCAAGATTTCGCGAGTTAAGGCATGAGCTAAATATCATTGATTTGAGCAATGTGGCTTGAATCTAGGCACACCCCACCGCACTCATCATTATATCTTGTTCTAGATGTAGGCATGGACATAGGGGGAGTGTTGTTCTCTCAATGAACTCTCCCTCCCCCCATTATGCATAAATCGATCATGTCTTTCACATTAGCCATTTTTTATGGTACTTGTGCTTCAAAGATGAGTTTAGCTCATGGGCCCAAGGTTAAAATCTTTGCGGTGACATACCACTTGACTCAAACATAGGTGGCCTCGGCCACCGCCCTCTCTTTGAGAGATGTGTGGTTTTTCTTTTTCTCCAGTTGATTTGGTTTGTGGTGTTATTGTGTTTTGCTTCTAGTCTCTCCGTGAGTGCATCTCTGGTTTTTGGTTGTGCTTTGCTCGTGGAGTTGCTCCCTCGGCTCGTCTCGGTGTTTCTCTTTGTTGGAGCTATGCCTTTTTCTTTCCTGTCTCATCGAGTTTTTGCTGGGCGGTACTACCGCTGTGGACGGGCGGTACTACCGCTGAGTAGCATCAAGCGGTACTACCGCCCGCCCGAGCGGTACTACCGCTGCGGGGCGGGACTGGGGGTTATGAATCGGGCAAGGGGAGTTTTACTCCCCCATACCCATTTGACTCGCCCCGTCTGTTCCTCTCTCGCTCCAGTGACGAACTCGCCGCGGGAGGCCGCCGCCGGGCCGCCTTCTCCGGGCTGTCCTTCGCAGTTCCAACCGGTGGAATCGATCCCCACCCTTTCCTCTTGCCATGGATGCTGGTATTTTCCCCATTCTTCTCCTCGTTGCTTCTAGTTTTTAGATCTAGGCTTTTGGGGCAATAGTCTTAGCATTTTTCGATTTTTGGCCAAATCGAGGCTTGAGTAGGATGTTGAAGGCTGCTAGACTAGTTGGATTGATGTTTGGTAGGAGTACTTTTGATTTTGGCACCCCCGGTAGTACCGGATCTTGCAGTGGATGTGGCCTGACCGTTGTTCTCTGCCCCGGGCGGTACTACCGCTTGCTAGGAACGGTACTACCGCTCGGGGTGCTGGCCTCCATTTTTCTCATACCAAATGTTGATTCGTGTTGCTCTTCTGCTGGCTTATGCTCATTTTGTTGGCTTTCTTTGCCAGTGTTTGTGTGGTTCCAGGTGATGGCACTTCGGAGCCCCCCGTCCGTTGTATCAACCCCGGGCGTCCAGGAGGATCAAAGCGCTATCGCACCTCTGAGGCAGCTGCTTCATCTTCAAGTGTTCCTCCAACTCAGCCCAAGCCTCCTTCCAAGAAAGTTGCCAACAAGCCCAAGCCGAAGGCCAAGTCTGTGATAGAGATGACCTCTAAGGAGTTCTGTGTGGCTCATCGTCGCAACCCGTATGCTCAAGATCAAGATCCAGCTCTTGTCAACCGCCCCTTCTGGAACTGGTTTCAGTGGTCTGTCTACTTTGATGTGCTCAAAGCAAAGAAGAATCTCTATGTAGATGTCCGCTCCATCGACATTTCTTTTTTGGAGAAGGATCGTGCCTATTTTGGCGAGACACTGGAGATGTGTGCTCAACTAAACATTCTCAAGCTCATGGAGTTCAACAAGGACTTTGATGCGGATATGGTGGCTTAGTTTTATGCCACGGTTCACCTTGGGACTGATGAGGAAAGGACTTTGACTTGGATGACCAATGGCAGACTTCTCTTAGTCAAATGGAAGGCGTTCATGGAACTGTTAGGTGTTGAAGATCAGGGCCTTGACAACCCGGTTGGCTTTCGTCCTCACAAGAATGCTACCTCTACTCACAAGTCGGCTCTCTGGCCCTACAGCACTGTGAAGATTCACCCCGTGACGGAGAAGAAGGCCTATGAGTTGTTTCCCTTTCTGGACATCCTTCATCGCATCTTCAGCAACACTCTTTTCCCTCGCATTGGGAACTTGGATATGGTTCATTCGTTCCTCGTGGATATGTTACTGTTTTGCCAGCATGAGAAGGAGAACAACACAGGAGATTCCTTGGATATCTCTCATGTCATGTGGTCAGAGCTCCTCTCTGCCATCACTGAGCGCAAGTGCCCCATCTATGCCCCCTACCTGATATTGCTCATTGAGAAATCATGGGCGCACACTTATCCCGGTGTCTCGCTGGAGACCGGTGACTTGGTCTCTCACGAGATTAAGCGTCTGAGACAGAAGGAGAACTGGGGCACTCCTATTCCGGAGACTGAGATTCCTTCTGGAGCTGATGAGGCTGAGGCTGAGGATGATGAGGACTATGAGCCCTCTGGTGTGGATCCCTCATGGGCAAAGAAGCTCAAGCGCAAGATGAAGAAGCTATTCTGCATGGAGTCTCACGGGCAGTATATGGCACATGTGTCTGAGAAGCAGTCACGCAGCCGTCACAAGGTTCTTATGCGCCAGCTGGGTGCAGAGGTTGCTAGTGGGTCAGAGGGCAAGATCACTGACGAGGAGGAGTGGATTTCTCAGCACTGTCCTTGGACGGATTCAAAGTCTGAGCAGCCCACTGCCGATGACGGAGGCGTGGGCGACCACGCGGGAATGTGATGATGGAGATCTTCGGCTTTGCTATCACATGTGACCGTAGCAGCACTCTTTGCCCTTTTGGTGTCTCGATGCCAAAGGGGGAGAGAGTTTAGGGATTTGTCGAGTTGCGAGTGTGTCTTATTTGCCTTGTCTTTCTCTCTGGCAAACTCTTTTATCGGTCGGTAGCTTTGGTTTGGTTTGTGCTTGTGAGACCTGGTTACCCTGTCATATGGTGTGAGACATATGCTATCCTATCTTTTTATTATCTAATGCGTGTCTAGTTCTTTGGTAGTATGTGAGTTGCATGCTTAACTTATGATTCCATTTTGCTCACTTACTACACCCTTGCATCCTAGCTTATATCTCTCTTATTTTAGATGCAAGTGTTGTCAGGCTATAAAATATAGGGGGAGTGTTGATCCTAATGTGTGTACTTTGCATTCCAAAGGCACTCCTATTAAGTGCACACATCTAGGGGGAGCCTGTCTATATTTTGTAGTCTCTGGGGTTTGCTTATTCTCTTGTCATATCTTTATGCAAATCCCGTATTGTCATCAATCCACCAAAAAGGGGGAGATTGTTAGGGCATGTCTCTCTCTAAGTGGTTTTGGTGATTGATGACAATGCTTTTGCGGACTAATCGTGTGCATTGAGCATTTCAGATATTCATTCATTGGCACGAGATGATTCTTTCCCCTCGGAGCTCAAGGTGAAGACGGTGTAGTCTCTTTCGTTTCGGGTTTGGTGGACTTGAGTCGTAGGAGACGCCGTACTATCAAGAGGGGGTCTGTGTCGGAAAGGCTAGGGTGGAATCAACATGTACAGATCTTTCTCGCACCCCCAGCTCCTTCTCTCTTCCTTGGAGTATACCGTTATCACGGAAGTGGCACATGGGAGGAGCCAACGGTAGTACCACCGAACCGGAGTGGCAGTACCGCTGATAGCCTCAAGCGGTAGTACCGCTGTTCCACAACGGTAGTACCGCTCGTGGCCATCAGCGGCAGTACGGCTCCAGTTCCGCGTTGGTACCGCCTCGATTCAAGACAGTCACTTCTCGTGTCGGGTTGGGCGGCAGTAGGAGTGGCAGTAGGCGCGGTAGTACCGCTTACAAGCGATAGTACCGTCCTACCACCGCTACTAGTGCCGCTCGAGGGCTCTCTCTCTCCTGCTCCTTCTCTCTACTCTCTGTGCGCAGCCCCAGCGGTACTACCGCTGGGCCAAGCGGCAGTACCGCTGCCTGGTGCGGTAGTACCGCTCCCATGGGCGGTAGTACCGCTCTCTGCGGGCTGAGTTGTGGGATAACGGTTGGATTTGATTCCCCACTATAAAAGGAGGTCTTCTTCCCCAAGAAGACCTACCTCTTTTCCCACAAGCTCCATTGTTGCTCCAAAGCTCATTTTCGCCCGATCTCTCTCCCTAGCCAATCAAACTTGTTGATTTTCTAGGGATTGGTTGAGAAGGCCCGGATCTACACTTCCACCAAGAGAAATTTGATTCCCCCACTAATCCCTTGCGGATCTTGTTACTCTTGGGTGTTTGAGCACCATAGACGGTTGAGGTCACCTCGGAGCCACATTCCATTGTAGTGAAGCTCCATGGTATCATTGGGAGCCTCCAATCAAGTTGTGGAGATTGCCCCAACCTTGTTTGTAAAGTTTCGGTCACCGCCTTCAAGGGCACCTCTAGTGGAATCATGGCATCTCGCATTGTGTGAGGGCGTGAGGAGAATACGGTGGCCCTAGTGGCTTCTTGGGGAGCATTGTGCCTCCACACCACTCCAACGGAGACGTACTTCCCCCAAAGGGAAGGAACTTCGGTAACACATCCTCGTCTCCACCGGCTCCACTTGTGGTTATCTCTTCCCTTTACTTTGTGCAAGCTATTGTTGTGTTGAATCTTTTGCTTGCACTTGTTGTTATTGTTGGTTGCATCATATAGGTTGCTCACCTAGTTGCACATCTAGACAACCTATTTGTTGCTCAACCTAATTTGTTAAGAAAAGCTAAAAATTGGTAGTTGCCTATTCACCCCCCCTCTAGTCAACCATATCGATCCTTTCATCGGGTTCTGTGCCGAGGTCAGTTCTGACCCTGACGTAATTTCCGAAGTGGGAGCCAGATCTGCATCCAGACTGGAAATCGGAAGGGGATCGACCGAGGTAGTTACGTCGGGGGTCTCTAGCGACGCCGCAATAGAGATCGGTCCCAGAGTCGAACCTCCGGAGCCAGATGAGTTCTCGATTCGGCCGGAGGCCCATCCCGATAAGACGAGCTCACGACGGGAATCCGCAGTGTATTCGAGGCCGCGAAAGGTCACGATCTGACCTGGGCGTAGTTCTCGACAGAGGCTAGATGACCTATCGAGTCGGCGCAAAGGACCTTGTTGCCGAACACAAAGAGCTGGCCGGGGGCGAAAACGCTCTCGAGGCCGTTGGAGCAGTTGATCTGCAGATGAGCCATCGATCCTTCTGGTGATCGCACAACGGAACTCTCAATGAAAGCATCAATGTCGATGTCAAAACCGGCTGACCTCGGGGTAGGGGGTCCCGAGCTGTGGATCTCAGATCGAGGGTAACATGAACGAAGGAGACGATGTTTACCCAGGTTCGGGCCCTCTAGAGGGAGGTAAAACTCTATGTCCTACTCTTGTTTATATTGATAGATATGTATCGAGTATAGAGTTGATCTACCTCGAGATCGTAATGTGTGGTCTAACTCTAAGGCTAGGTGAATGATTTTGTGTTGATGTCTCCTCTATGGGCTAAACCCTATGGCTTTTATACATGCCAGGGAGGGTATCTAGGGTTACAAGGCCGGTAGCTAGGAGCTTGGCGGTGACAGAGATCTTGGAGTATACGTCAAGTCTTCGGGGGAGGCAGTCTTGATCACGCCTCCTACATGCGGTCTCCGGAGTCCCCATGACCATGAATGAGGGCCTGTCGGCCCATCCCGAGGAGAGTGGGCCGACTGGGTTAGTACCCCCTTATCCAGGACACCGTCACCCCCAAATGTCCACGTCCACAGCCATCCCCGTCATATGCAAACCCTTAAATTGATGCAATCTATGCATGTGAACATAACACAACATAGTTCAACATATAAATAGCATTAACATAGGACAAGACATACCAAGTTCGAAACATAAATACATAGATTGTTCGATAGCAAGTTTGACATAGCTACATAGCAAACTACTCCCTCCGTACCATAATATAAGAGCATTTTTGACACTACTAGTGTAAAAAACGCTCTTATATTATGGGACGACGGGAGTAGATACAGAGGGGATGCCGCACTTCACCACTTCCTCGACGGTCGCGTCCCCTTGGAGTCTCTAGAGCGACGGTTGTAGTATTTTACATAGGCGTCGGAGGCCGAAAGGGGATCGTCAGTTGTTGTTCGTTGTCGGACAAGGAGGAGAAGTGGATCCTGACCAGACCCGTGTGGCACGGACCTCCTCCTTTGGGAGGTGGCCTCCTTTCGCCGCAGCGACCGCCTTTTGCTTGGCGAGCCGCTCAGACTCCTTGACGTCAAAGGAGCAGGTCAAGGAGAGCTGCTCGCCAAGGAAAGCCTTCGCATTTTTGCTGCAGCGGCGATGGGCGTCCGTCCCCGCCAAGGCAAAGGAGCAGGGAATGGCGTCACGGAGGAGGTCATCGCTGAAGTCGGCGGGCAGAAGCGGCTCGGGCGTGGATCTGTAGCCGGACCAGCTGGAGCCGCATGCGTCGTCCTCTGCGTTACGCAGCGGGCATCTAGTGCCCCTAACTCAGGGCTCAGAGGATTAGAGCACGTGGCTACGAACCACGGTGTCGGGGGTTCGAATCCCTACTCGCCCACGACCTTCCAAAGGGGGAAGGGCCTTTACTTTCCCCTCGAGGGTAGGAAAATCATGATCGGGTCCTAATAAGTTGTCTATCGTATCGTTGCAATTGATGTTCAATCTCAAAGAGAAGGAAGAGATCTTCGAAAAGTAGGTTTTTATGATCCGACAAAGAATCAAACTTGTTTAAATGTTCCAGCTATTCTTTATTTCCTTGAAAAGGGTGCTCAACCGACAAGAACTATTTATGATATTTTAAGGAAGGCGGAATTCTTTAAAGAGCTGCTGCCACGGCCGCGGGCCCGGTGGTGTAGACACGAGCATCCAAAGCCACCCGGGAGGAGCAGGGGATGGAGGTGTGGTGTGCAGGCACGAGCTCAAGGGTGTTGCTACCCATTCAGGCCACCGGAGAGGCCGCAGAGCTCAAGCTCCCACCCCTGCCCATCCGCGGCCGGTGGAGGGCAATGCGAAGGGTGATCTTCTCATCGTTCGAGGCAGGGGAGCTGGATTCTTCCTTGAGGAGTGTCTCCCAGTTGACGGGGTCAGACTCATGTCGGATCTGCTGTAGGCGTTGGACATGATTACACTGGGAGGGGAAGGGACGAAGAGCAAAGAGGACAATGAGGCGAGGGGAGGAGACGACACTGGAGTACCATGATGCATATGTTTAACATTAGGGTAATAATAATGACAATGGACACGGCTATGAGTTGAAGATGTTTTTGCAATAAGGGGGCTGTTGCAATTTGCAATTGGACTTTGTTGCAAAGGTGATATTGACGGCCACAAGCCGAAAATGCTTCTACAACATGGGTCATTTTAGATTGCAATAAGGTTCTTGTTGTAGCGAGGAAAAGAGAGAATAGAAATGCAGATATAATCGCACGGTGAGCATCATAGATTAGACAGCCGGATCTGATGACTCGACCGATCTTTTTTTCAAAAGATAAGCCGTCCGATGCGTAACACATTTTTTTTTCGGAGAAGTCAATGCTACCGTGTGTACGCCACCCACACCAGTCGTGTCGCCTTCGCTTGCTCTCGGCAACTCGGGCTCGTGCTCTTCGTGTCGTGTGTATCACCTTAGGTTGGGCCCCGATCGTTGATAAGTTTCCATTCCATTGGCTCCTGGCTGGCTGGTCCACCACGCTGGACGTGGCTGTACTCTCGCCCCGCGCCTATACATCCGTTCCGCCGACGGCACCAAGACTCACGGCGCCCTCACAAGCCAACGGCCCAGACGCCATCGACGCGACGACGACGACGACGATGACGGCGGGTCAGCCCCTCGGCGCCGATCCCCAGCAGCGCCGCCACAGCCCGCCAGCCCTCCACCCCGCCGTGGTGCCGTCCTACCCGCCCCCGGAGTCCGACAACGACGAGTCCTGGGTCTGGTCCCAGATCAAGGCCGAGGCGCGCCGCGACGCGGACGCCGAGCCGGCGCTCGCGTCCTTCCTCTACGCCACCGTGCTCTCCCACCCGTCGCTCGAGCGCTCCCTCTCCTTCCACCTCGCCAACAAGCTCTGCTCCTCCACCCTCCTCTCCACGCTCCTCTACGACCTCTTCGTCGGCTCCCTCGCCGCGCACCCCACCATCCGCGCCGCCGCCGTCGCCGACCTCCTCGCCGTGCGCTCCCGGGACCCCGCCTGCGCGGGCTTCTCCCACTGCCTCCTCAACTACAAGGGCTTCCTCGCCGTCCAGGCCCACCGCGTCGCGCACGTCCTCTGGGCGCAGAACCGCCGCGCCCTCGCGCTCGCGCTCCAGTCCCGGGTTGCCGAGGTCTTCGCCGTCGACATCCACCCGGCCGCCGCCATCGGCAAGGGCGTCCTCCTGGACCACGCCACCGGCGTCGTCATCGGCGAGACCGCCGTCGTCGGCGACAACGTCTCCATCCTCCACCACGTGACGCTGGGCGGGACCGGCAAGGCGGTGGGCGACCGGCACCCAAAGATCGGGGACGGCGTTCTGATTGGCGCCGGGGCGACGATCCTGGGCAACGTGCTGATTGGCGCCGGGGCCAAGATCGGTGCCGGGTCGGTGGTGCTCATCGATGTGCCGCCGAGGAGCACCGCAGTGGGGAACCCCGCGAGGCTGCTCGGCGGGAAGAAGGGCGACGACATGCCTGGGGAGTCCATGGACCATACCTCCTTCATACAGCAGTGGTCAGACTACACCATTTGAGACATTGAGCAGAGCAAGATGCCACTGTCCCCCTCTGTAACCTGCAATAATAATGCCCAGTCATGTCCCTTTCTTTCGAATAGTGAACTGGAGCTAGTCTCAATGTTGTGCCTCTGGTGAGGAGAAGGTGAACCATACCGTACATTGCCGTGCTCAGCCCCGGACAAATGTACTGAACTGAAAGTTCACCCTGTACCTGTAATTTTGCGAGATGCAATGGTCATTATTCAGATTGGCATCCATCCTTGAGGCTTTGTATTACTACTCGCATACATGATTTTGACGACATAGTTGCTGTTGGTACTTGGTACAAATCAAATTGCTCGTCTCCGGGCAAATGTACTGAAACCTCTTTCTGCAATTCCAAATTTCAGTGTCAAGCGGAGAGCTTCACATGTGTTGTTTTCTTTGGAAACACCAAAGTCTCCGTACAGCATCTACGAAATAAATCAGATCACGCATGGCATATACTTCATGAAAACCAGCGGTTGGTAGGTGGTAAACACTACAGCAGCACATTGTTTTACCAATTGCTTATAAAAAAATGCACATGGTTTTAGTTAATCCTGTGGGCAGTTGCCTGATTGGTACGGGGATCCTTGCGTGTTCACACGAAGTGCTAGGTTTCATATGCGTCCTGTATCGGTTTGTATGATCTGTGTATGAGATAATCCATGGATATGCTCTTTTTCTGTAGACTTGTATGAATTTTGATTATGTCTGACCATGAAAAAATTCTTTTCTCTAGGATTCAACGTGTCCTGACATCCTACTCTTTTTGTCTTTGAAATCTTGCGAATCATAAGACCCTCGACCTCGGTGACTCTATTTCCTGAGAGAAGCAAGCACCTTCCATTTAAAACTGTTTCTGTAACACCTAGTGCATACATCTTGATGAGATTTAAAATTGTTTATGTAACGCAAGTGGTACCGTACCGCAAGGTGAATTAACTTGAAAAAATGCTGTAAAATACTTGATGAGATGATCAAAAGGCGCCAAGTTGCTCGGCTCTCATCAGCCTCAGCTTCAGTATTCCGATAAGATGGATAGTGTTGATGATATAGGCGTTGGCCGATGGTGACATGAATGTTTTCTGAAAACAGAGAATTATAACAGTTGATAGTAGCATCGAATTTCCTGCATGCGGTGCAGTATTTTCTTTGAGTTGCTGCAAGTGCACCCCTTGAAGCTTAGCCGCAGACATGTTACTTTCGGCGGAGCTGTGATTGTATTTGCATGACTTTGACAACTCGATTGCATGGGCACCATCGGATTGTGCCAAAGCAATTGGTCGGATATTCTTTGAGATCGACTTGTGTGTGCTCACATTATTGGTGGGCCTCGTGTTAACCTAGAGATTTATCTCTAGTAGGCCACCGTTTTCTTTAACTACAAATCTACTAGTATATCTTTTGGTCGCCTGAGCACCAAGGAAAACAGCATTTCTCTAGGTTAACAACAGCATCCTCTGGATGATATTTCATTTGCAGCTTTACTCCGTCAGGTAATGGCCCTTCGCTTTGGGGAATGAAAACTTTCTATTAGTAGCAGCTAATAGAAATTACCAATTTTCTGATTATTAATCTAGAAATAAATCATGATCATAACAGCATCAATATTAATCTCATACTGATATGAACATGCGAGCACGTACTAGACATAGAATCGGCATATCTATGAACATGCTAAGTACTGCAAACGCATAAGCCAGTAAAACAGGGATGAAAGGATCATACCTTCCAATCGTCCAGGTCAAAGCCGCCGCCGGCCGGCAGCTGCAGCGGTGTCCTTGTTGGCCTTCTTCTTCGCGGCGTCGAAGTTGTCACCCATGGCATTGGTGGGGACGTCGAGCAAGATTCGATGTGCCGCCGAGGAGCACCGCGGTGGGGAACCCCGTGAGGCTGATCGGCGGGAAGAACATGCCTGGGGAGTCCATGGACCATACCTCCTTCATACAGCAGTGGTCAGACTACACCATTTGAGACATTGAGCAGAGCAAGATGCCACTGTCCTCCTCTGTAACCTGTAATACTAATGTCCAGTCATGCCCCTTTCTTCCGAATAGTGAACTGGTGCTAGTCTCAATGTTGTTCTTACTGTAAGATCTGCCTCCGGTGAGGAGAAGGTGAACCATACCGTACATTGCCGTGCTCAGCCCCGGACAAATGTACTGAACTGGAAGTTTACCGTACCTGTAATTTTGAGAGATGCAATGGTCATTACTCAGGTTGCATCCTCGAGGCTTTGTAATACTCGCATACATAATTTTGACGACATAGTTGCTGTTGGTACTTGGTACAAATCAAATTGCTCGTCTCCGGAATTGCTGTTGGTACTTGGTACAAATCAAATTGCTCGTCTTCATCCTCCCCAATGTACTGAAACTTCTTTCTGCAATTCCAAATTCCAAAGAGAAGGTGAGAGCTTATGTACCTGCTTGTCTTTCTCAATATATTTAATCGATTGCAATTTTTTGTTGGTAGCTTACCAAGCTTGCCGTTGGCCGCTTGATCTCTCAATATATATTGGACCCTAATAAGTGTCACACGTCAAGTACGAGCACATGTCAATTTTGAACATTTTCGACGGTAAGTTTAGTGACGCGAGGATGACAACTAGTTGCAAAGCATGGCAATTTTCGTGCTTCAGTTTATTTTTGACAGAAACTTGCCGTTTGTCACTGAAAATTGCAATCCTTGCGTGACTGAAATTGCCATTGAAAAATGTTAGGCCCGGATTCCGGAATGCCACGCACCTAACGTGTGACACTTATCATTTAGGTATATTTTAGGATGTGTCGTTTTCTTTGATGACATTGGAAACATCAAAGTCTCCATACAGGATGTAGGAAATAAACAGATCAGGCATGAGATATACTTCATGAAAACCAGCAGCTAGTAGGTGGTAAACACTATAACAGCACATTGTTTTAATTGTTTATAATAAAAAAGCACATGGTTTTAGTTAATCCTGTGGGTGATTAGTACGGGATCCTTGCGTGTTCACACGAAGTGCTAGGTTTTATATGCGTCCTGTATCGGTTTGTATGATCTGTGTAGTGTATGGAAAAATTCATGGATATTTTTTCTCTGGACTATTTCGTATGAATTTTGATTCAGTCTAACTTCATTAAATTTCTTTTATTATTTCTATAGGATTCAACATATCCTGACATCTGATCTCCTATGTACTTATTTCCTATTCTTTTTGTTGAAATCTTGCGAATCATAAGACCCTCGACCTCGGTGACTCTATTTCTTGGGAGAAGCAAGCACCTTCCGTTTAAAACTGTTTCTGTAACACCTAGTGCATACAGCTTGATGAGATTTAAAACCGTTTCTGTAACACCAAGTAACGCCGCAAGGTGAATTAACATGAAAAAATGGCCAAGTTGCCCGGCTCTCATCAGCCCCAGGTTCAGTATTCCGATAATATGGACAGTGTTGACCGGCTTGTCCTTCTGATGTCGTCGGTCCGGTGCGTCGATGAGTGTGCCTATGCTGGCTTCTGGCTGTGACAGAGAAGTCGGAGCTGCGTGCGATGTCTCTGCGGCAACGATGACTCCACGAGGGCGGTTTTCATCGGGCGGTACTCTCCGGATGATACGATGGACTAGATCGGTGTGAGGCTTGCAACTTTCTCTTGTGTAGCTCTTCAGCAAAATCGGAGCTGCCTTGTCCTCTGCGCTTCGGTCGACTGTTTGGCATTTGTTTGTGACAAGGTCGGCTATATGTGCCCCTTGTGGGGATGTGTATAGGTTTTCGCCGGGTTTTCCTCTAATTAACCGGGCAAATCTCTTCTTCTTAATCAATGAAAATGGCAAATCTTTTGCTTCGTTTAAAAAAAAAAAAAAGATATTGGCGATGGCCGATGGTGACATGAATGTTTTCTGAAAACAGAGAATAATGACAATTGATAGTGGCAATGAATTTCCTTCGTGCGTTGCAGTATTCTCTTGAGTTGCTGCAATTGCGCCCCTTGAAGCTTACCCGCAGACATGTTACTTTCGGCGGAGCTGTGATTGTATTTGCATGACTTTGACAATTCGATCGCACGGGCACCATCGGATTGTGCCAAGGCAATTGGTGGAGGACGACATGATATTCTTTGAGATCGACTTGTGCTCACATTTTCCCACAAAAATGAAAAAGGACTTGTGCTCACATTATTGGTGGACCTCGTGTTAATCTAGAGATCTATCTCTAGAATGCCACCGTTTTCGTAAAAAGAACTACAAATCTAGTAGTATATCTTTTTGGTCGCCTGAGCACCAAGAAAAATAACAATTATCTAGGTTAACACAGCATCCTTTGGATGTTGTTTCATTTGGAGCTTTACTCCGTCAGGTAATGGTCCATCGCTTTGGGGAATGAAAACTTTCTATTAGTAGCAGCTAATAGATATTACCAATTTTCTGATTATTAATCTAGAAATAAATCATGACCATAACAGCAGCAGTATTACTCTCATACTAATATGCTTAAACATGCTAGAGAGCGTACTACACATAGAATTGGCATATCTATGAACATGCTAAGTACTGCAAACACATAAGCCATTAAACGGGGATGAACTGATCATACCTTCCAGTCGTCCAGGTCAAAGCCGCGACGGCGGCTGGCAGGTGCACGCAGCGGTGTTTTTGCGGCCTTCTTCTTTGCGGCGTCGGAGTTGTCACCCATGGCATAAGTGGGGAGGTCGAGGACGTAGTGTAAGTAGTGTTCGAAGACAATCAAAGGCAAGCAGTCGTGCCAAGACGCTATGCAAAAACCTAACACCCTTCTCCAGTGGCGGCGCCAGGAATTTGGTGCTGGGTATTTCTATAATTTTTTTTTTGCAAAGCAATATAAATAGGACAATAAATGTGCTGTAAGATAGCAACATCAATGACTCAATGACCATATATCGATAATAGTAGCAAAATATCATTGTGGCAATATCTCTAACAATTAAGAAAGATTAATAGCCCCATCATATTCTTGCCCACGGACCATTGCAAAGCTCAAATTGCATGTCCTCAATTGTAACTTTAAGTTTCAAAGAGGAAGTATAGCTCACAACATCTGAAATTAGCGCCATAGATAAGACTAACCAGATTCAGCGATAGACGAAGGTTGTGGAATATTCAGAGAGATCAGCTAATGTATGTAACACATCGAGAGCTGAGCATTCATCTGCACAACAAAGACCAATCAGCAATCAGGCAATCAGGACCAAAGGTTTGGGCTATATAGATATGAAAGCAGAGCGAGGGCTGCCTGCAAGCCATCCAACAAGGCCGATTTAGAAAAGGAAGATTCTAAACAATTGTTGTTATTGGCAAGATTGAAACATTGCTGACAGTAAACTCAGTGGCTAAAACTAAACAAGTACAAGGTTCATGCAGAAAAGTAACCAAAATCACACAATATACCTATCCTATCTAATCTGGCCCATAGCAACATACAAAACAACATCCTACACTGTCCTAAACAGACTAACACCGACAACCTATTTCTGTGTTCAGTTTCAAAAGCTTTACAATGCTGGATTTTCAGCAGAGTATATGCTAGTATTACCCAATGAATTAGGTTGTCTGAACTAACCCAGATTTTCCTAGTTTCTCTCAAATAAATTTTAAATCACAGCATGACAGGAATCAACTAGCATTTTAGAAATGAAATTCAGATGTACAACCAATAGTTCTTCCAAAGAATGAGCGAGAATGTTGCTGCTGCTCTTCTCTGGTACTGGTAGTCTGGTACGACACAATTAATTCCAAGAAGCGAGGCACTGAAAAGTAAAGTAATCGGCACGAACATTCGCGTGCGGATCATGGCACCTCTTACCCTAGCGCCGACGCGGCTCATACAGAATTTCATATCAGAATCTTGTACAAGAAATTAAGATATGAAGAACAGCAAGCAGGTAAGCACTCTTGAGATTTGAGGAGTTGAGGTACTAGGAGGAAGAGGAGGAGTTGAGTTGAGGTACTAGGACTCTAGGAGGAAGAGGAGGAGTTGGTATACACGCGAGACGGATGCCTCCCAGCTGAGTTGATACACGGAGGCCGGAGACGGTGTGCCGGACGCGGATTGGCGGAGCCGTGGAGGGAGAGGGGCAGAGGGCATTGGCTCCGGCGCGGCATCGTTCGTCGGCGCCGCCGTCAGGCGTCAGCTAGGTTTGGGGGATAAGAGGAATCGGGGGAGGGGAGGGAGTGCGTGTCTGGTGTGTGGCGCCGACGGGAGGGTGCCGGATGGGCTGCTCTGCCGTTTTGCGCTGTGGGCTTCAGTTCGTGTGTGGGCTGTGTATAACATGTATAGTCAATTATTATTTTGCCAGAATCTTTGGTATTCCATGGAATACCAAGGAAGACCCCTGGCGCCGCCCCTGCCCTTCTCTCAGTGTGGGATCACAAAAGACAGGGTTCCGGAGGCCTGCTCCCTCCTATAGTCGTGCACGTGGTCGACGTGATGGGATCGACAGAAGCAGCACAACAACAAGAGAAATGACGGTGGATTGTGATGGATGAGGTAGAACATATGGGATCTAATCAGGTGACGGCTAGGGTTACCACCGCCTCCAATCACTAGAGATACTAAGCTCCCTTGAAATGAAGCTCGGAAAGAGCTTGTGCGTTTTTTTCGAGTGGACCCCATCTGTCACTGAGAGGTCTAGGTGTGGCCTCTACTACCACACAACCGACGCTCCTGGTTCATGGGTTTGACCGCGTGTCGGTTCGTTGTGATTTGGGGTCTCCTCGCTCGCGCTCTCCAGTCCCCTCCCTCTCCCATTCTTCGCTCGCCCACGTTTCTCGATCTATTCCTGAACCGCGACCATGCCAATGATGCCACTCCGATCTACACAAAAAAAGCCAACGGCCGCCTTGCAGTGGCGCTAGGATTAAGGGCGCCGCCGCCCTAGCCCATCCGTCGCTTCGACCGCGGGCGGCATATGTCCTACCTGTCGAAGTACTGCAGAGACCTTAACCATGCTTCTCGGCGACGGAAGCGTGACACAACAACCCCTCACCGAACGTCTCCTCCCTAGATCGAGATGTTGGCCTACTACGCGTGCTCGCCGATCTGCACATCGCCTTCGGATGCGGGCGCGAGGGGGGTGAGGTGCGAAACTGCACGCTGGCGTCGGTCACTGGCGTGGGGGAGAACAATACGCCGGCGCTGGCCAGGGTGCTCGGAAGCACGAGACGTCGGGTTGCACGCCGGCCTTGGCCTCAGCATGTTCGCTTCAACCATCTCAGCGAGTGCCCCAGAGTTCCTCGCTTCAGCTTGGGGAACCAGGCAGCTTGCTGTAGGCGGATGGAGGCTGCAGGAAAAAGGACCCAGGGCACGAGGTGTGCTGCCTGTGGTAAAGGGTGGCGGTGGTCTAATACTCTTCCAGATAGACGGCATGGATTTCAAGCTTAGTACCCAGGTTTACTTTTTGTATCGCCTCGTTCGTCGTCCTTCCTATGGTTCAATCTGGTGCTACCTGTTTTATTTCTC
This sequence comes from Thinopyrum elongatum, assembly GCA_011799875.1. Taxonomy (NCBI): domain Eukaryota; kingdom Viridiplantae; phylum Streptophyta; class Magnoliopsida; order Poales; family Poaceae; genus Thinopyrum; species Thinopyrum elongatum. The sequence continues at coordinate 404,548,071 of CM022299.1, read as the reverse complement.
CTCAGGAAGATGAAATTGAGTTAGGTTCATGTCTCATGTTTTTCTTTTGATGGGGGTACATGTGTCTGCTAATTGTCCACCAAGAGCGTGTTGGTTTTAAGCCGGATGGTACAATCCTCACAGCATTGATGTTCACATACCACTTGAACAAACGAATCGCTAATACACCGGTGGCCTAGAATTAGATCTAATCGGTGCAGCGAGAGTTATTTCAACCAAGGTAATTGATAGTACGACTGGATCCATCGATGGGCTCGCTCTCCCCTCCCTCCCCTCCCCTCCCCTCCCCTCCCCCGCTCCCCCTCGGGGGCGACCGTGGCGGCGCCATGGTGGCGGCGCCCCCCTCCTCCCTCGCTCCCTCCTCTCCTCCTCCCCTGCCTCGCCCGGTGGTGCCGGCCTCTCCTCCTGAGTCGTGGCCCTCTCCCCCGGCGCTGGCTCCCCCCCCCCTCCGCGTCTTGCCAGGCGGGAGGGGCCGCTGGATCAGAGGCGGCCTCACCTTCTCCCCGCCCGCCCGTGCTGCCACCGCCCTTGTGCCTCCCCCCCTGGTCGCCTCCGCCGGGCCGCTGCGGCCCGCCTCGTCGGCGTCTCCCCCCTGCCGTCTGATACGTCTCCATCGTATCTACTTTTCCAAACTCTTTTGCCCTTGTTTTGGAATCTAATTTGAATGATTTGAATGGAACTAACCCGGACTGGCGCTGTTTTCAGCAGAATGCCATGGTGTTATTTTTGTGCAGAAATAAAAGTTCTCGGATTGACCTGAAAATTTACGGAGAATATTTTTGGAATATATAAAAAATATTGGCGAAAGAATCAACCGCATGGGACCCACCACGTGTCCACAAGGGTGGGGGCGCCCCCCTACCTTGTGGGTCCCCTGGACCTCCTCCGACCTCAACTCCAACTCTATATATTCACGTTCGGGGAGAGAAAAAAAACAGAGAGAAGATTTCATTGCGTTTCTCGATACGGAGCCGTCATCACCTCCTGTTCTTCCCCGGGAGGGCAAATCTGGAGTCTGTTTTGGGCTCCGGAGAGGGGAAATCGACTCCGTCGTCATCATCAACCATCCTCCATCACCAATTTCATGATGTTCACCGCCGTGCGTGAGTAATTCCATCGTAGGCTTCCTGGACGGTGATGGGTTGGATGAGATTTATCATGTAATCGAGTTAGTTTTGTTAGGGTTTGATCCCTAGTATCCACTATGTTCCGAGATTGATGTTGTTATGACTTTGCTATGCTTAATGCTTGTCAGTAGGGCCCGAGTGCCATGATTTCAGATCTGAACCTATTATGTTTTCATGAATATATATGTGTTCTTGATCCTATCTTGCAAGTTGTAGTCACCTACTACGATCTATGATACGCATACCCCAAGGTGACAATAATTGGGATTCTTTCCAGTGATTACCGTAGTTTGAGGAGTTCATGTATTCACTAAGTGATAATGATTTGGTCCGGTTCTTTATTAAAAGGAGGCCTTAATATCCCTTAGTTTCCATTAGGACCCCGCTGCCACGGGAGGGTAGGACAAAAGATGTCATGCAAGTTCTTTTCCATAAGCACGTATGACTATATACGGAATACATGCCTACATTATATTGATGAATTGGAGCTAATTCTGTCTCACCCTAGGTTATAACTGTTGCATGATGAATGCCATCCAACATAATTATCCATCATTGGTCCATTGCCTACGAGCTTTTCACATATTGATCTTTGCTACATTACTTTGCCGTTGTCATTGTTACAATTGCTACAAAACCGCTACTGTTACTTTTGCCACCGTTACTGTTACTTCCATACTACTAAATATTTTGCTGCAGATATTAAGTCTTTCAGGTGTGGTTGAATTGACAACTCAGCTGCTAATACTTGAGAATATTCTTTGGCTCCCCTTGTGTCGAATCAATAAATTTGGGTTGAATATTCTACCCTCGAAAACTGTTGCGATCCCCTATACTTGTGGGTTATCAAGACCTTTTTCTGGCGTCGTTGCCGGGGAGCATAGCTCTATTCTCTGAGTCACTTGCGATTTATATCTGTTGATCACTATGAAGAATCTGAAAGATCCAAGAACCAAGATTTTTCCCTCTAAAACGAGGGGAGGTAAGGAACTGCCATCTATCTCTGCACTTGATTCACCTTCCGTTTTGAGTAAGCTTGCGACACCTACACCTGCTAGTAATTCTGATATGTTGCAAGTAATTGATGATGCTACTTCTGCTATGCATGATGCTTATGATGATACTACTGCTTTGCTTGATAATATTGTGCCACTAGGTGATTTTCTTGATGAACAACTTGCTAGGGTTAGAGAGAATGAAATTATTGAAACTGATGAAACTATTGAACCTGATGAGTATGATTCTCCTCCTAGATATGAATTGCCTAAGGTGTAACACCCCTGTACTGATGAGCTACAGTAACCCCTGGGGTTAAGCTAATTATTTTTGCTAAACAGTGCATGATCATCTTTACTTCTATCTCATTTCAAATTCCGGTCAAATTCAAATTTAAATACTAAGTGAAATCCAAAAGTTCACAAACCTGAAAACTAAAATGTTGGTCATGTGACAAATATTCACTTCTTAATATTGGTGATGAACCAACATTTTTGCAAAGTGTTTAAATGCCCTAAAGTAATTAAAACAGTGGTCTAAACAATAATTTAAATGCTATTCAAATTATAAAAATGCTAAACTATTTTATTTAAACGCTAAACTAATTGTGTCAGTGGCCTATATTTATTATACTAATTTAGGAACAGGTTTTATATTTTATAAGTCTGTTTTTGTTTTAAAAAGAATTGAAAGCAGAAAACCTTAAAAAAAAGAGTAAACCTCCCCCCCAACAGGGCCTCGGCCCAGCAGGACACCAGGCTGCCAGGCCAGCCCAGTCGGCCCCCTCACCCCCTGGCTTATCCCCCCCCCAAAAACCTAACGCCCCCCCCCCCCCAACGTTTTCCCCACTTCCTCCTCCACGATCTGGATCGAGCGCTCGACGCGCTCGTCGCCCCCGAACGCCCCGACGACCCTCGCCAGCGTCGCCGGCACCGCCCCTTCGCCACCTTGCCGCTCGCCGGACTGCCCTGCCCCGCCTCTCCATCGCCGGCCGATCCCGAGCCTCGCCGTCCCCTCTCCTCGTCCACGCCGGTGAGGACCTAGTCCTCCTTTCCCTCCCGTGGCCACCGGCGCACGCGCCGTCCCGCTCACCCACTCGGCGCCCGTGGTCGCCGCGGCCTCGTCGCGCCGCTCCGCCATCGCACCACGCCCTGCCTCCCCGCGGCCGCCCCTGCGCATGCCCGCTGCTGCTGCTGCTCGCCGCGCGCGGCGCCCCGCTCACCCCGGCTGCAGCCGGCCCTGCTCCCCTGCACCGCGCTCTGCGCCCGCGCCGCCTCTCGCTCGCGACGGCCGCCCTCCCTCCGCCGGCGCCACCCGCCGCCACCGGCCTCGCCCTGCTCACCGGCGCCGTCCGCGGCGACCCCTGGCCGCGACCGGCTCGCCAACCGCCGCGCCCGCGCGCCCGGTTCCACTCGGGCGCCCGCACGCCCGCGCCCGTTAGCCCGCTTTGGCCCAGTGCAAATGACACATGGGGCCCAGCCCCTGGAAAAAAGGAAAGTAATAATAATAATTAATTATTTAATTAATTAGAGAATTAATTAACTAATTAAATCTATTAAATTAATCTAATCACTTAGTTAAACTAATTAATCATGTTTAGTTAGTCTATGACAATGACGAATGGGACCCACACGTCAGTTTGACTAAGTCAACTGACGGGTTGACTGCTGACATCACCCTGACATCATGCTGACGTCATAATTACATTTTCTAATTAAATTAATTCTGTTAATTCAAAAAAAAAATCTTTATAAATTAATATAAAATAAACCGTATATCGGATGAAAATACTTTGTACATGAAAGTTGCTCAGAACGACGAGACGAATCCGAATATGCCCTCCTCATACCTGTCACATGCCTCTAACTACCTGAACATGGAACCTTCCCCTCCGGTTCAGTATACCGAGATCGAGCTAAACGCCGGGAAAACATCCAGATATTTTCCCGCTTCGTCTGCGACGTGTAGCACTGCGTTAGGTCACCCCTAACACCGCTTATTGCCATGTCATGCTTTGTGATTGCTTTCATTGCCGTGTATTTATATGTTTCTTCCCCCTCTTCTCTCTCGGTAGATCCCGGTACCGAAGTAGTCCCCGAGACCGACGCAGCTCCGGTGATTGGCTACACTACCGACGACCCTGCCTTTGCCGCCGAGCAACCAGGCAAGCACCCCCCCCTTGAGCATGCCTATATCGCCTATCCTCTTCTCTCTTGTGCTTGCATTAGAATTGCTGCTATTACTACTTTACCTATTCTTATGCATAGCCTGTTTATTGTAACTTGCTATTGAAACCTTACCTGCTTATCCTAAACTGTTTAGTATAGGCTGGGTAGAGACCTACCAGAGACCCCACTTTGTCCCCAGTTGCCCCGCTGGATTTTCAGATGACTCGATCAACATGATCGACAACCAGGCCTCGGCACCGCACATCACCCCCCTTAGTTGTACGACACTGCAGCGTTACTATCGAGTGCCGAGGGTGATACCTCGTATAGCACTTCTGATGTTAACTCTGTAGAGTAGCTATTTGGTCGTGGTCATCGAGGGTGATTCCTCCTTCTCCACTTTCGATACGACCCTGTCGCGCAACACTTCAAGTGTGAACCTCGACGGTGATTCCTCCTAAGTTCACCTTGACGGTTACATCGAGTGGGCATCCGTCGAGGGTGATACCTCGGATTCCCCTGATGTTATGGACACACGGTTACTGTGACTTTACCCCTGAACCTTGTTAGAAACGGGTCGGCCCCGAGGGCGACCCGAGGGAGTTACTTTTACTGCAGGACTGGAGGGACAGGCGGTACCACCCAGTAGAGGTGGACCTGAGTTCCCGATAGTCTTTCACGAGACGGGTTGACCTGGACGGTGCCCGAGTGATGAATACGAGGCGTGGCCGGGCATTCTTGGCCCTTGCCGCAAGTCCTCGAGACGGGGCGACGGGGTCACATCGATCGTGAGTCTCTGCTCGTTACCGCACTACCATTACACTAACGATTTGGATATGTGATCTGAGTGGGCCTCTGGCCCGATAGCACTAACCATCATGCGGGAATAAATATGGGTACTTTGCATCATGGTATCAGCCGAAAGCTCTGTCAGACGTCCAGTTCAGCATTGTGGCACGGTCGGATCATGTCGGCCATCTGAGGCGACGCTGGTATCCACCCTGCGCACAATGACCCAGAGTGCACAGGGCGATGGCCCAAGACCCCTGAGTGCTTAGGACATAGACCGGCGGGGACCTCTCTGCTGAGCTCTAGGTAGGGCTGCGGTGTGTCATTTGGCCGAGGCCGGGCATGACCAAGAAAAGTGTGTCCGGCCAGAGTTAAGCAAGCATGGTGGGTAAGTTGGTGCACCCCTGCAGGGAAGAACTAATCTATGCATAGCTGGATCCTCGGTAACGGATGCTCGGAGTTGTATCCCGATCGATACAACTAGAACTGGATACTTGTGATGAGATATGGATAGTATGGCTCTGGGATTTCTTTCTCGCAGGGAGTCGAGGAAGGATCTCTGGCCGAGGTTGATTCTTAATACTGCTACTACTTTATACTTTATTAATCTACACTCTTCTAATGCTGCAAGACCGCTGAAGATGCTAGTCTTCGATAGGACTAGGCCTTCTCTCTATTCTGGCATTTCTGCAGTCCAATCCACATATACAGCCTCCCTTTGATAATGTTGCATATGTAGTGTAGATCCTTGCTTGCTGAGTACTTCGGATGAGTACTCACGTTGCTTTGCTTCCTCTTTTTCCCATATCCGTTTGATGCAACCAGATGACGGAGCCCCGGAGCCAGCTGCCCCCGCCGACGACTACTACTACTACCCCGAGGATGGTTTCTACTACGAGCTTGCCGATGACCAGGAGTAGGATCGGAGGGTCCCAGGCAGGAGGCCTGCGCCTTTCGATCGTAGCTTTTGTTTTGCCCCGCCTTTCTAAAGGCTTGTCTATTTCTTTTTTATATCTGTACTCAGATATCCGATGCTTCCGCTGACGCTTGTATGTGAGCTTATGTATTCGAGCCCTCGAGGCCCCTGGCTTGTAATATAAAGCTTGTATTATTTTAATTTGTGTCTAGAGTTGTGTTGTGATATGTTCAAGTGAGTCCTTAGGCTTGATCGTGTGCATTTGCGTGTATGATTAGTGCACGATTGAGCCGGGGGCGTCACAGGTTGGTATCAGAGCCGACTGCCTATAGGATTCCACTTTCCAATTCCTTGGCCGAAGTTGAGTCTAGTATCCGAAAACTGTTTTACTAACATGGTTGTGTGGCTTACGGGCCCACATCGCCAATTGGGTGGTATTAGGATCTTTTATTCCTCGTCTATACTCTGGGACTCTGATCTCTCTTCCTTTCGGGTTAAAATTTTACTAACTCCAACATTATGTTCTCGTGATCACATCCACCCGGTGTTATGAAATTTCCCCCCTTCCTTCAAGATGGTGGGCCAGGTTCTGCTTGCAAGATCCTTTTATCGAGGGCACCCTGTGTTGCCACTTGCAGATTCCTCGCTCCAGCAGTTTTCTCCGATGTGGATGTAGCCTTTGCTATGTCTCGTTGTGTACTTCCTTACCGCGTGCCTGCGCGCCGCCTAGTTTGTCTAGCTGCGAGCATTCCCGAGCGCGTACTATCCATTTGAATCTAACTCTGTGCATGGATTGGTATGTCTTTAACAACTACTATCATATATCTAATGCCATTCTAGTTCATTTCCTGTGTTACATCATGAATAACTCCATACACATGCAGTTGATATTACTAAACTGTCCCTGTTGTTTCTAGTAGGATGGCTGACGATCCTCCACCTCCACCTTATATTGCCGCAATGATGCAGCAGTTTGAACTGAACCGTCAGGTTATGACCTGGATATTGGCTCAGTCCCCAAACCAGAATGCTCATCAATAGCCTACCCCAATAACACTGTAAGAATTTGTGCGCCTCAACCCGTCTATTTTCCGCAACTCCGCCAATCCTATGGTTGCTGATGATTGGCTTCGTGACATCCTGTTTGAGATGGAATCAGCTAATGTTGCTCCTGACAGTTACGTCACCTTTGCGACATTTCACTTGAAGGGTCCAGCTAGCCAATGGTGGGAAAGCCACAAGGGTATGTCGCCTGCTGAAACTATAACCACTTGGCAGGAATTTCAGTCAGCCTTTCATGCACGGTACATTCCTCAAGGTCTGAAGGACCAGAAGAAGCAGGAATTCCGCAAACTCACCCAAGGAACAATGACTGTGGATGAATATCAGAGGAAATTCCTTGAATTATCCTGCTATGCTGCGGATGACGTCTGCACTGGCGCTCGCAAGCAGGAGAAATTCCGTGAAGGACTGCGTACTGATATAAACCTCGCACTTGCTGTCCATGATTGCACAAACTTCGCAACGCTTGTCAGCCAATCTTTCCAAGTTGAAACTGCTCTGACTAAGTACCAGGAGTCGCTCAAGCGCACTCGTGATGTTGGCTCATCCTCGGGTCAGCCTGTTCAGAAATGTCGAGTGTGGATTCCGCACAATGTACATCATCGACCTGCTCCAACGCCCAGGCCGTCTTATGTTGCACCTTGTCTGCCTCCGCCGCCGAGACAACTAACGATTCAGGGTGGACAGTCCAATGTTGTGGCTCCATCCCATGATGATCAGAATGCATCTTGTCCTCCTGTTGGTCGTAAGAAGAGTTGTCAAAACCGCCGATTCAGGAACCATAATATCTTATCGACTGCTATTGTACTTGGCCATGCCAATCATGTCGATGCTGAAAAGGCTCAGAAGGAACCGACTATCGTGATGGGTACCCTACTAGTGAATTCAATCCCAGCTTCTGTACTCTTTGATTCTGGAGCGTCGCACTCCTTCATGTTCGAAAGTTTTGCGCGAAGCCATGATATACCTTTCGAGGAGATGTGCACCCCATTAGTAATCCAGTCACCTGGGGCTAATTGGCAAACTACCTTGGTAAGCCACGGTAACCACATTATGATTGGAGGATTGGTGTTCCCCATTTCACTCATTGCTCTCAAGACCTCCAACATAGACATTATTCTGGGTATGGACTGGTTGAAGCATCATAAAGCTTTGATTGACTGTGCCACTGAAACAATCCGCATCACACACCCTTCTGGCCAAATAGTCAAATACTCAGCCCGAATAGCTCAGGATGCTGATGAAGGAAATATACCCTAGAGGCAATAATAAAGTTGTTATTTATATTTCCTTATATCATGATAAATGTTTATTATTCATGCTAGAATTGTATTAACCGGAAACTTAATACATGTGTGAATACATAGACAAACAGAGTGTCACTAGTATGCCTCTACTTGACTAGCTAGTTAATCAAAGATGGTTAAGTTTCCTAGCCATATACATGAGTTGTCATTTGATGAATGGGATCACATCATTAGAGAATGATGTGATTGACTAGACGCATCCGTTAGCTTAGCACGATGATCGTTTAGTTTGTTGCTATTGCTTTCTTCATGACTTGTACATGTTCCTCTGACTATGAGATTATGCAATTCCCGAATACCGGAGGAACACCTTGTGTGCTATCAAATGTCACAACGTAACTGGGTGATTATAAAGATGCTCTACAGGTGTCTTCGATGGTGTTTGTTGAGTTCGCATAGATCGAGATTAGGATTTGTCACTCCGATTGTCGGAGAGGTATCTCTGGGCCCTCTCGGTAATGCACATCATATGAAGCCTTGCAAGCAATGTGACTAATGAGTTAGTTACGAGATGATGCATAACGGAACGAGTAAAGAGACTTGTCGGTAACGAGATTGAACTAGGTATGATGATACCGACGATCGAATCTCAGGCAAGTAACATACCGATGACAAAGAGAACAACGTATGTTGTTATGCGGTTTGACCGATAAAGATCTTCGTAGAATATGTGGGAACCAATATGAGCATCCAGGTTCCACTATTGGTTATTGACCGGATATGAGTCTCGATCATGTCTACATAGTTCTCGAACCCGTAGGGTCCGCACGCTTAACGTTCGATGACGATCGGTATTATGAGTTTATGTGTTTTGATGTACCGAAGGTAGTTCGGAGTCCCGGATGAGATCACGGACATGACGAGGAGTCTCGAAATGGTCGAGACATAAATATTTATATATTGGACGACTATGTTTGGACATCGGAATGGTTCCGGGTGAGTTCGGGCATTTACCGGAGTACCGGAGGGTTACCGGAACCCCCCGGGGAGTCTATGGGCCTTATTGGGCCTTAGTGGGAGAGAGGAGGAGGCAGCCAAGGTGGGGGGCCGGCCCCCCTTTCCTTCTCCCTCTCTCCTCCTTCCTTCCTCTCCTACTCCAACTAGGGAAGGGGGAATCCTACTCCCACCAGGAGTAGGACTCCCTCCTTGGGAGCGCCATGAGAGGGCCGGCCCTCCCCTCCCCCACTCCTTTATATACGGAGGAGGGGGCACCCCATAGACACGGAAGTTGATTGTTTAACCGTGTGCGGTGCCCCCCTCCACAGATTTTCACCTCGGTCATATTGTCGTAGTGCTTAGGCGAAGCCCTGCGTCGGTAACTTCATCATCACCGTCACCACACCGTCGTGCTGACGAAACTCTCCCTCGGCCTCAGCTGGATCAAGAGTACGAGGGACATCACCGAGCTGAACGTGTGCAGATCGCGGAGGTGCCGTGCGTTCGGTACTTGGATCGTTTGGATCGTGAAGACGTTCGACTACATCAACCGCGTTACTAAACGCTTCCGCTTTCGGTCTACGAGGGTACGTGGACACACTCTCCCCGCTCGTTGCTATACTTCTCCTAGATAGATCTTGCGTGATCGTAGGAAAATTTTGAAATACTACGTTCCCCAACAGTGGTATCAGAACCAGGTCTATGCGTAGATGTTATATGCACGAGTAGAACACAAAGAGTTGTGGGCGATAATAGTCATACTGCTTACCAGCATGTCATACTTTGATTCGGCGGTATTGTTGGATGAAGCGGCTCAGACCGACATTACGCGTACGCTTACGCGAGACTGGTTCTACCGACGTGCTTCGCACACATGTAGCTAGTGGGTGTCAGTTTCTCCAACTTTAGTTGAATCGAGTGTGACTACGCCCGGTCCTTGTTGAAGGTTAAAACAGCACACTTGACGAAAAATTGTTGTGGTTTTGATGCGTAGGTAAGAACGGTTCTTGCTCAGCCCGTAGCAGCCACATAAAACTTGCAACAACAAAGTAGAGGACGTCTAACTTGTTTTTGCAGGGCTTGCTGTGATGTGATATGGTCAAGACATGATGTGATATAATTTGTTGTATGAGATGATCATGTTTTGTAACAGAGTTATCGGCAACCGGCAGGAGCCATATGGTTGTCACTTTATTGTATGCAATGCAATCGCCATGTAATTGCTTTACTTTATCACTAAGCGGTAGCGATAGTCGTAGAAGCAATAAGTTGGCGAGACGACAACGATGCTTCGATGGAGATCATGCTGGGGTGCCGGTGACGATGGAGATCAAGCTGGGGTGCCGGTGACGATGAAGATCATGACGGTGCTTCGATGATGGAGATCAAGAGCACAAGATGATGATGGCCATATCATGTCACATATTGAATTGCATGTGATGTTAATCCTATTATGCATCTTATTTTGCTTAGTACGGCGGTAGCATTATAAGATGATCTCTCACTAAATTTCAAGGTACAAGTGTTCTCCCTGAGTATGCACCGTTGCTACAGTTCATCGTGCCGAGACACCACATGATGATCGGGTGTGATAAGCTCTACGTTCACATACAATGGGTGCAAGCCAGTTTTGCACACGCAGAATACTCGGGTTAAACTTGACGAGCCTAGCATATGCAGATATGGCGTCGGAACACTGAGACCGAAAGGTCGAGCGTGAATCATATAGTAGATATGATCAACATAGTGATGTTCACCATTGAAAACTACTCCATCTCACGTGATGATCGGACATGGTTTAGTTGATTTGGATCACGTGATCACTTAGATGATTAGAGAGATGTCTATCTAAGTGGGAGTTCTTAAGTAATATGATTAATTGAACTTTAATTTATCATGAACTTAGTACCTGATAGTATTTTGCATGTCTATGTTGTTGTAGATCAATGGCCCGTGCTACCGTTCCTTTGAATTTTAATGCGTTCCTAGAGAAAGCTAAGTTGAAAGATGATGGTAGCCACTACACGGACTGGGTCCGTAACTTGAGGATTATCCTCATTGCTGCACAGAAGAATTACGTCCTGGAAGCACCGCTAGGTGCTAGGCCTACTGCAGACGCTACTGATGATGTTAAGAACGTCTGGCAGAGCAAAGTTGATGACTACTCGATAGTTCAGTGTGCCATGCTTTACGGCTTAGAACCGGGACTTCAACAACGTTTTGAATGTCATGGAGCATATGAGATGTTCTAGGAGTTGGAGTTAATATTTCAAGCAAATGACTGGATTGAGAGATATGAAGTCTCCAACAAGTTCTATAGCTGCAAAATGGAGGAGAATAGTTCTGTCAGTGAGCATATACTCAAAATGTCTGGGTATCATAATCACTTGACTCAGCTGGGAGTTAATCTTCCGGTTGATAGTGTCATTGACAGAGCTCTTCAATCACTGCCACCAAGCTACAAGAGCTTCGTGATGAACTATAATATGCAAGGGATGGATAAGACAATTCCTGAGCTCTTCGCAATGCTAAAGGCTGTGGAGGTAGAAATAAAAAAGGAGCATCAAGTGTTGATAGTCAACAAGACCACCAGTTTCAAGAAAAAGGGTAACGGGAAGAAGGGGAACTTCAAGAAGAACGGCAAGCAAGTTGCTGCTCAAGTGAAGAAGCCCAAGTCTGGACCTAAGCCTGATACTGAGTGCTTCTACTGCAAAGGGACTGGTCACTGGAAGCGGAACTGCCCCAAGTATTTGGCGGATAAGAAGGATGGCAAAGTGAACAAAGATATATGTGATATACATGTTATTGATGTGTACCTTACTAATGCTCGCAGTAGTGCCTGGGTATTTGATACTGGTTCTGTTGCTAATATTTGCAACTCGAAACAGGGACTACGGATTAAGCGAAGATTGGCCAAGGACGAGGTGATGATGCGTGTGGGAAATGGTTGCAAAGTTGATGTGATCGCCGTCGGCACGCTACCTCTACATCTACCTTCGGGATTAGTTTTAGACCTGAATAATTGTTATTTGGTGCCAGCGTTAAGCATGAACATTATATCTGGATCTTGTTTGATGCGAGACGGTTATTCATTTAAATCTGAGAATAATGGTTGTTCTATTTATATGAGTAATATCTTTTATGGTCATGCACCCTTGAAGAGTGGTCTATTTTTGTTGAATCTCGATAGTAGTGATACACATATTAATAATATTGAAACCAAAAGATGCAGAGTTGATAATGATAGTGCAACTTATTTGTGGCGCTGCCGTTTGGGTCATATTGGTGTAAAGCGCATGAAGAAACTCCATACTGATGGACTTTTGGAATCACTTGATTATGAATCACTTGGTACTTGCGAACCATGCCTCATGGGCAAGATGACTAAAACTCCGTTCTCCGGAACAATGGAGCGAGCAACAGATTTATTGGAAATAATACATACCGATGTATGCGGTCCGATGAATATTGAGGCTCGCGGCGGGTATCGTTATTTTCTGACCTTCACAGATGATTTGAGCAGATATGGGTATATCTACTTGATGAAACATAAGTCTAAAACATTTGAAAAGTTCAAAGAATTTCAGAGTGAAGTGGAAAATCATCGTAACAAGAAAATAAAGTTTCTGCGATCCGATCGTGGAGGAGAATATTTGAGTTACGAGTTTGGTCTTCATTTGAAACAATGCGGAATAGTTTCACAACTCACGCCACCCGGAACACCATAGCGTAATGGTGTGTCCGAACATCGTAACCGCACTTTATTAGATATGGTGCGATCTATGATGTCTCTTACTGATTTACCGCTATCGTTTTGGGGTTATGCTTTAGAGACGGCTGCATTCACGTTAAATAGGGCACCATCTAAATCCATTGAGATGACACCTTATGAACTGTGGTTTGGCAAGAAACCCAAGTTGTCGTTCCTTAAAGTTTGGGGCTGCGATGCTTATGTGAAAAAGCTTCAACCTGATAAGCTCGAACCCAAATCGGAGAAATGTGTCTTCATAGGATACCCAAAGGAGACTATTGGGTACACCTTCTATCACAGATCCGAAGGCAAGACATTCATTGCTAAGAATGGATCCTTTCTAGAGAAGGAGTTTCTCTCGAAAGAAGTGAGTGGGAGGAAAGTAGAACTTGATGAGGTAACTGTACCTGCTACCTTATTGGAAAGTAGTTCATCACAGAAATCAGTTCCTGTGACTCCTACACCAATTAGTGAGGAAGCTAATGATGATGATCATGTAACTTCAGATCAAGTTACTACCGAACCTCGTAGGTCAACCAGAGTAAGATCCGCACCAGAGTGGTACGGTAATCCTGTTCTGGAGGTCATGTTACTTGACCATGACGAACCTACGAACTATGAGGAAGCGATGATGAGCCCAGATTCCGCGAAATGGCTTGAGGCCATGAAATCTGAGATGGGATCCATGTAAGAGAACAAAGTGTGGACTTTGGTTGACTTGCCCGATGATCAGCAAGCCATAAAGAATAAATGGATTTTCAAGAAGAAGACTGACACTGACGGTAATGTTACTGTCTACAAAGCTCGACTTGTTGCAAAAGGTTTTCGACAAGTTCAAGGAGCTGACTACGATGAGACCTTTTCACCCGTAGCGATGCTTAAGTCCGTCCGAATCATGTTAGCAATTGCCGCATTTTATGATTATGAAATTTGGCAAATGGATGTAAAAACTACATTCCTGAATGGATTTCTGGAAGAAGAGTTGTATATGATGCAACCCGAAGGTTTTATCGATCCAAAGGATGCTAACAAAGTGTGCAAGCTCCAGCAATCCATTTATGGACTGGTGCAAGCATCTTGGAGTTGGAATAAACGTTTTGATAGTGTGATCAAAGCATATGGTTTTATACAGACTTTTGGAGAAGCCTGTATTTACAAGAAAGTGAGTGGGAGCTCTGTAGCATTTCTAATATTATATGTGGATGACATATTGTTGATTGGAAATGATATAGAATTTCTGGATAGCATAAAAGGATACTTGAATAAAAAAAATTCAATGAAAGACCTCGGTGAAGCTGCTTATATATTGGGCATCAAGATCTACAAAGATAGATCAAGACGCTTAATTGGACTTTCACAAAGCACATACCTTGATAAAGTTTTGAAGAAGTTCAAAATGGATCAAGCAAAGAAAGGGTTCTTGCCTGTGTTGCAAGGTGTGAAGTTGAGTAAGACTCAATGCCCGACCACTGCAGAAGATAGAGAGAAAATGAAAGTCATTCCCTATGCCTCAGCCATAGGTTCTATCATGTATGCAATGCTGTGTACCAGACCTGATGTGTGCCTTGCTATAAGTTTAGCAGGGAGGTACCAAAGTAATCCAGGAGTGGATCACTGGACAGCGGTCAAGAACATCCTGAAATACCTGAAAAGGACTAAGGATATGTTTCTCATTTATGGAGGTGACAAAGAGCTCGTCGTAAGTGGTTACGTCGATGCAAGTTTTGACACTGATCCGGATGACTCTAAGTCACAAACCGGATACGTATTTATATTGAACGGTGGAGCTGTCAGTTGGTGCAGTTCTAAGCAAAGCGTCGTGGCGGGATCTACGTGTGAAGCGGAGTACATAGCTACTTCGGAAGCAGCGAATGAAGGAGTCTGGATGAAGGAGTTCATATCCGATCTAGGTGTCATACCTAGTGCATCGGGTCCAATGAAAATCTTTTGTGACAATATTGGAGCAATTGCCTTGGCAAAGGAATCCAGATTTCACAAGAGAACCAAACACATCAAGAGACGCTTCAATTCCATCCGCGATCAAGTCAAGGAGGGACACATAGAGATTTGCAAGATACATACGGATCTGAAATGTTGCAGACCCGTTGACTAAGCCTCTCTCACGAGCAAAACATGATCAGCACCAAGACTCCATGGGTGTTAGAATCATTACTGTGTAATCTTGATTATTGACTCTAGTGCAAGTGGGAGACTGAAGGAAATATGCCCTAGAGGTAATAATAAAGTTGTTATTTATATTTCCTTATATCATGATAAATGTTTATTATTCATGCTAGAATTGTATTAACCGAAAACTTAATACATGTGTGAATACATAGACAAACAGAGTGTCACTAGTATGCCTCTACTTGACTAGCTCGTTAATCAAAGATGGTTAAGTTTCCTAGCCATAGACATGAGTTGTCATTTGATGAACGGGATCACATCATTAGAGAATGATGTGATTGACTAGACCCATCCGTTAGCTTAGCACGATGATCATTTAGTTTGTTGCTATTGCTTTCTTCATGACTTGTACATGTTCCTCTGACTATGAGATTATGCAACTCCCGAATACCGGAGGAACACCTTGTGTGCTATCAAACGTCACTACGTAACTGGGTGATTATAAAGATGCTCTACAAGTGTCTCCGATGGTGTTTGTTGAGTTGGCATAGATCGAGATTAGGATTTGTCACTCCAATTGTTGAAGAGGTATCTCTGGGCCCTCTCGGTAATGCACATCATATGAAGCCTTGCAAGCAATGTGACTAATGAGTTAGTTACAAGATGATGCATTACGGAACGAGTAAAGAGACTTGCCGGTAACGAGATTGAACTAGGTATGATGATACCGACGATCGAATCTCGGGCAAGTAACATACCGATGACAAAGGGAACAATGTATGTTGTTATGCGGTTTGACCGATAAAGATCTTCGTAGAATATGTGGGAACCAATATGAGCATCCAGGTTCCGCTATTGGTTATTGACCGGAGATGAGTCTCGGTCATGTCTACATAGTTCTCGAACCTGTAGGGTCCGCACGCTTAACGTTCGATGACGATCGGTATTATGAGTTTATGTGTTTTGATGTACCGAAGGTAGTTCGGAGTCCCGAATGAGATCACGGACATGACGAGGAGTCTCGAAATGGTCGAGACATAATGATTGATATATTGGACGACTATGTTTGGACATCGGAATGGTTCCGGGTGAGTTCGGGCATTTACCGGAGTACCGGAGGGTTACCGGAACCCCCCGGGGAGTCTATGGGCCTTATTGGGCCTTAGTGGGAGAGAGGAGGAGGCAGCCAAGGTGGGGGCGCCCCCCCCCCCCAAGCCCAATCCGAATTGGGGTGGGGGGTCGGCCCCCCTTTCCTTCTCCCTCTCTCCTCCTTCCTTCCTCTCCTACTCCAACTAGGGAAGGGGGAATCCTACTCCCACCGGGAGTAGGACTCCCTCCTTGGGCGCGCCATGAGAGGGCCGGCCCTCCCCTCCTCAACTCCTTTATATACAGAGGAGGGGGGCACCCCATAGACACACAAGTTGATTGTTTAACCGTGTGCGGTGCCCCCCTCCACAGATTTCCACCTCGATCATATTGTCGTAGTGCTTAGGCGAAGCCCTGCGTCGGTAACTTCATCATCACCGTCACCACACCATCGTGCTGACGAAACTCTCCCTCGGCCTCAGCTGGATCAAGAGTACGAGGGACGTCACCGAGCTAAACGTGTGCAGATCGCGGAGGTGCCGTGCGTTTGGTACTTGGATCGGTTGGATCATGAAGACGTTCGACTACATCAACCGCGTTACTAAACGCTTCCGCTTTCGGTCTATGAGGGTACGTGGACACACTCTCCCCGCTCGTTGCTATACTTCTCCTAGATAGATCTTGCGTGATCGTAGGAAATTTTTGAAATACTACGTTCCCCAACAGCTGAGAGCCAGATATATGCTCTAAATGCATTGAATGCTTCACCTCTTGAAGGCATCGAGAACGTTCCCGTTGTTCGTGATCTTCAAGATGTCTTTCCAGAAGAACTTCCAGGAATACCCCCTGTTAGAGCTGTCGAGTTTGTCATCGACTTGAAACCAGGCACCACTCCTATTGCAAAGCGTCCTTATAAGATGCCCCCGCATCACCTTCTCGAGCTTAAGGAAGAAATCGACAAGTCACTTAAGAAGGGTTTCATCCGCCCCAGTTCGTCTGCTTGGGGAGCACCTTCACTCTTTGTTAAGAAGAAGGATGGAACTAACCGATTGGTTCAGGATTATCGGCCCATTAACCAAGCCACAATCCAGAACAAATACCCACTGCCCCGGATCAATGATCTTTATGATCAGCTTGCTGGGTCCTCTGTGTTCTCTAAACTCGACTTGAGGTTGGGTTATCATCAGATCTGTGTTCGCGAAGAGGATATTCCCAAGACTGCTTTTGTTACTCGCTACGGCTCTTATGAGTACACTGTCATGTCATTTGGCTTAACAAATGCTCCAGCCACATTCTCCCGTCTGATGAATTACATCTTCATGGATTACCTCGACAAGTTCGTCGTGGTGTATCTAGATGATATTCTAGTCTATTCAAAGAATAAAGAAGAACATGCTGAACACCTTCGTCTTGTTTCGGAAAGGCTCCGAGAACACCAGCTCTATGCCAAGTATTCTAAATGTGAATTCTGGTTGTCTGAAGTGACATATCTCGGCCACGTGATCTCCAAAGATGGCATTGCTGTTAACCCAGAATGAGTTCAGGCTATTCTTGACTGGACTCCTCCGAAGAACGTCAAGCAAGTGAGAAGGTTTCTCGGCCTTGCAAGCTATTGCCTTCGGTTTGTCGAGAATTTTTCTAAGATTGCCAAGCCCCTGACTAATCTGCTTCACAAAGGCGTTAAGTTTGAGTGGACAGACAAATGTCAGGAAACTTTCCAGACCCTCAAGGACAAGCTAACTTCTGCTCCAGTGCTTGCTCCTCCGGATTCTCGCAAAGACTTTGTGATATATTGCGACGCCTCTTGTCAAGGATTAGGCTGTGTCCTAATGCAAGAACGAAGAGTAATTGCTTATGCTTCGCATCAATTGCGTCCACATGAAGAAAATTATCCAGTGCATGATCTTGAACTTGCTGCAGTGATCTATGCATTGAAGTTGTGGTGACATTATCTTCTTGGTAATCGATGTGAGATTTATACTGATCACCAGAGTCTAAAGTACTTGTTTACTCAGCCGGATCTTAATCTCCGTCAACAACGATGGTTGGAAACAATTACGGACTATGACTGTGGTATTTCATATACCCCTGTCAAGGCTAACGTGATGGCCGATGCCTTAAGCCGCAAGTCCTATTGCGACAACCTCATGGTTAGGCGAGGTCAACCTCGTCTTTTTGAAGAACTGCGCAAGCTGAATCTGCGTATTGTTCCACAGGGTTCTCTTAATAACCTTGTGATACAACCAGATCTTGAGAAAGCTGTTAAGAATGTGCAAGCTAAAGATGCTGAAGTTGATCTGATGAAGAAAGATCTTCACCTTGAAAAGTACAGGGATTTCTCGCTGTCTGAAGATGGAACCTTGTATTTCAGAGACCGCATTGTCGTGCCTCGCTTCGAACTTATGACTGACAAGGTCATGAAGGAGGCACATGATACACCGCTGTCTATTCATCCAGGTAGAACCAAGATGTATCGTGATCTCCGTCAAAGGTACTGGTGGTCTAGAATGAAGTAGGATATTGCTCGATATGTTGCTGAATGTGATGTGTGTCGTCGCGTTAAAGCAGAACATCAGAAGCCTGCTGGAATTCTGCAACCCCTTCCTATTCCTCTATGGAAATGGGATAAAGTTCAAATGGATTTCATTAATGGCCTTTCCAAGTCACAGAAGGGTCATGATGCTATTCTTGTCGTCGTCGACCAACTTTCTAAAGTTGCACACTTTCTGCCTGTCAAGGAGACTATCACTGCTAGTCAGTTAGCAGAGTTATATATCTCTAGAATTGTTTCACTCCACGGTATTCCGAAGGACATTAGTTCGGACCGTGGAGGACTTTTTACCTCAAAGTTCTGGGAAAGTTTCCAAGAAGCTATGGGAACTCATATCACCTGGAGTTCAGCATATCACCCCCAGTCCCAAGGCCAAGTCGAGCGAGTAAATCAAGTGCTTGAAGACATGCTGCGAGCTTGTGTTATATTGTTTGGTAAAAAGTGGGAAGAACCTCTTCCTTATGTTGAGTTCTCTTATAACAACAGCTATCAAGCCAGCTTGAAAATGGCTCCCTTTGAAGTACTTTATGGACGTAAGTGTCGAACCCCTCCGAATTGGTCAGAAACTGGGGAACGACCGCTCGTGGGTCCTGATATTATTCAACACGCCGAAGAGCAAGTCCGTATTGTTCGAGAAAATTTGAAGGCGGCTCAGGACCGCCAGAAGAGCAACTACGTTCGCAAACGATGGGGTTTGACTTATCAACCTGGTGATCAAGCCTATTTGTGTGTCACCCCTATGAA
This sequence comes from Thinopyrum elongatum, assembly GCA_011799875.1. Classification (NCBI taxonomy): domain Eukaryota; kingdom Viridiplantae; phylum Streptophyta; class Magnoliopsida; order Poales; family Poaceae; genus Thinopyrum; species Thinopyrum elongatum. The sequence goes on along the minus strand of CM022299.1, from coordinate 404,528,511 downwards.
GGGCACTCATCGATTCGGAATCAAGGGCAAGTTAGCTCCACGCTACATTGGTCATTTCTGCATTGTTGCTAGACGTGGTCAGGTGGCATATAAATTGGAGTTGCCGCCGCAATTCTCTCATATCCACGACGTCTTCCATGTGTCGCAACTTCGTTGTTGCTTCAAGGAATCTCCGCACCGAGTAGTGGACCATGAATTGCTCGAATTGCAAGATGATCTTTCTTATAAGGAGCATCTGATCCGCATTCTCGATGAAGTTCAACGTCGGACCCGTCAGAAGACGACCAAGTTCCTCAAGGTGCAGTGGTCAAATCATACTGAAGATGAAGCCACTTGGGAACGCGAGGATAACCTCCGTGCTGAATACCCTGATTTTTTCCCTTCTACCTCTTAATTCTCGGGACGAGAATTTCTTTTAGAGGAGGAGAGTTGTAACACCCTGTGCTGATGAGCTACAGTAACCCCTGGGGTTAAGCTAATTATTTTTGCTAAACAGTGCATGATCATCTTTACTTCTATCTCATTTCAAATTCCGGTCAAATTCAAATTTAAATACTAAGTGAAATCCAAAAGTTCACAAACCTGAAAACTAAAATGTTGGTCATGTGACAAATATTCACTTCTTAATATTGGTGGTGAACCAACATTTTTGCAAAGTGTTTAAATGCCCTAAAGTAATTAGGACAGTGGTCTAAATAATAATTTAAATGCTATTTAAATTATAAAAATGCTAAACTATTTTACTTAAACGCTAAACTAATTGTGTCAGTGGCCTATATTTAGTATACTAATTTAGGAACAGGTTTTATATTTTATAAGTCTGTTTTTGTTTTAAAAAGAATTGAAAGCAGAAAACCTTTAAAAAAAGAGTAAACCTCCCCCCCCAACTGGGCCTCGGCCCAGCAGGCCACCAGGCCGCCAGGCCAGCCAGCCGCCCCCCTCACCCCCTGGCTTATCCCCCCACCCCCCGAAACCCTAACCCACCCCCACGTTTTCCCCACTTCCCCCTCCACGATCTGGATTGAGCGCTCGACGCGCTCGTCGCCCCTGAACGCCCGACGCCCCTCGCCAGCGTCGCCGGCACCGCCCCTTCGCCACCTCGCCGCTCGCCGGACTGCCCTGCCCCGCCTCTCCATCGCCGGCCAACCCCGAGCCTCGCCGCCCACTCTCCTTGTCCACGCCGGTGAGGACCTAGTCCTCCTTTCCCTCCCGTGGCCACCGGCGCACGCGCCGTCCCGCTCACCCGCTCGGCGCCCGTGGTCGCCGCGGCCTCGTCGCGCCGCTCCGCCACCGCACCGTGCCCTGCCTCCCCGCGGCCGCCCCTGCGCATGCCTGCAACTGCTGCTGCTCGCCGCGCGCGACGCCCCGCTCACCCCGGCTGCGGCCGGCCCTGCTCCCCTGCACCGCGCTCTGCGCCCGCGCCACCTCTTGCTCGCGACGGCTGCCCTCCCTCCGCCAGCGCCACCCGCCGCCACCGGCCTCACCCTGCTCACCGGCGCCGTCCGCGGCAACCCCTGGCTGCGCCCGACTCGCCAACCACCGCGCCCGCGCGCCCGGTTCCACTCGGGCACCCGCACGCCCGCGCCCGTTAGCCCGCTTTGGCCCTGTGCCAATGACACATGGGGCCCAGCCCCTGGAAAAAAAGAAAATAATAATAATTAATTAATTAGCGAATTAATTAACTAATTAAATCTGTTAAATTAACCAAATCACTTAGTTAAACTAATTAATCATGTTTAGTTAGTCTATGACAATGACGAATGGGACCCACATGTCAGTTTGACTAAGTCAACTGACGGGTTGACTGCTGACATCACCCTGACATCATGTTGACGTCATAATTACATTTTCTAATTAAATTAATTCAGTTAATTCAAAAAAAATGAATTAAATCTTTATAAATTAATATAAAATAAACTGTATATCGGATGAAAATACTTTGTACATGAAAGTTGCTCAAAACGACGAGACGAATCCGAATATGCCCTCCTCATACCTGTCACATGCCTCTAACTACCTGAACATGGAACCTTCCCCTCCGGTTCAGTATACCGAGATCGAGCTAAACGCCGGGAAAATATCCAGATATTTTCCCGCTTCGTCTGCGACGTGTAGCACTGCGTTAGGTCACCCCTAACACCGCTTATTGCCATGTCATGCTTTGTGATTGCTTTCATTGCTGTGTATTTATCTGTTTCTTCCCCCTCTTCTCTCTCGGTAGATCCCGGTACCGAAGTAGTCCCCGAGACCGACGCAGCTCCGGTGATTGGCTACACTACCGACGACCCTGCCTTTGCCGCCGAGCAACCAGGCAAGCACCCCCCCTTGAGCATGCCTATATCGCCTGTCCTCTTCTCTCTTGTGCTTGCATTAGAATTGCTGCTATTACTACTTTACCTATTCTTATGCATAGCCTGTTTATTGTAACTTGCTATTGAAACCTTACCTGCTTATCCTAAACTGTTTAGTATAGGCTGGGTAGAGACCTACCAGAGACCCCACTTTGTCCCCAGTTGCCCCGCTGGATTATTAGATGACTCGATCAACATGATCGACAACCAGGCCCCGGCACTGCACATCACCCCCCTTAGTTGTACGACACTGCAGCATTACTATCGAGTGTCGAGGGTGATACCTCGTATAGCACTTCTGATGTTAACTCTGTAGAGTAGCTATTTGGTCATGGTCATCGAGGGTGATTCCTCCTTCTCCACTTTCGATACGACCCTGTCGCGCAACACTTCAAGTGTGAACCTCGACGGTGATTCCTCCTAAGTTCGCCTTGACGATTACATCGAGTGGGCATCCGTCGAGGGTGATACCTCGGATTCCCCTGATGTTATGGACACACGGTTACTGTGACTTTACCCCTGAACCTTGTTAGAAACGGGTCGGCCCCGAGGGCGACCCGAGGGAGTTACTTTTACTCCAGGACTGGAGGGACAGGCGGTACCACCCAGTAGAGGTGGACCTGAGTTCCCGACAGTCTTTCGCGAGACGGGTTGACCTGGACGGTGCCCGAGTGATGAATACGAGGCGTGGCCGGGCATTCTTGGCCCTTGCCGCAAGTCCTCGAGATGGGGCGACGGGGTCACGTCGATCGTGAGTCTCTGCTCGTTACCGCACTACCATTACACTAACGATTTGGATATGTGATCTGAGTGGGCCTCTGGCCCGATAGCACTAACCATCACGCGGGAATAAATATGGGTACTCTGCATCGTGGTATCAGCCGAAAGCTCTGTCAGACGTCTAGTTCAGCATTGTGGCACGGTCGGATCATGTCGGCCATCCGAGGCGACGCTGGTATCCACCCTGCGCACAACGACCCGGAGTGCACAGGGCGATGGCCCAAGACCCCTGAGTGCTTAGGACGTAGACCGGCGGGGACCTCTCTGCTGAGCTCTAGGTAGGACTGCGGTGTGTCATTTGGCCGAGGCCAGGCATGACCAAGAAAAGTGTGTCCGGCCGGAGTTAAGCGAGCGTGGTGTGTAAGTTGGTGCACCCCTGCAGGGAAGAACTAATCTATGCATAGCCGGATCCTCGGTAATGGACGCTCGGAGCTGTATCCCGATCGATACAACTAGAACTGGATACTTGTGATGAGGTATGGATAGTATGGCTCTGGGATTTCTTTCTCGCAGGGAGTCGAGGAAGGATCTCTGGCTGAGGTTGATTCTGAATACTGCTACTATTTTATACTGTATTAATCTACACTCTTCTAATGCTGCAAGACCGCTGAAGATGCTAGTCTTCGATAGGACTAGGCCTTCTCTCTATTCTGGCATTTCTGCAGTCCAATCCACATATACAGCCTCCCTTTGATAATGTTGCATATGTAGTGTAGATCCTTGCTTGCTGAGTACTTCAGATGAGTACTCATGTTGCTTTGCTTCCTCTTTTTCCCATATCCGTTTGATGCAACCAGATGACGGAGCCCCAGAGCCAGCTGACCCCGCCGACGACTACTACTACTACCCCGAGGATGGTTTCTACTACGAGCTTGCCGACGACCAGGAGTAGGATCGGAGGGTCCCAGGCAGGAGGCCTGCGCCTTTCGATCGTAGCTTTTGTTTTGCCCCGCCTTTCTAAAGGCTTGTCTATTTCTCTTTTATATCTGTACTCAGATATCCGATGCTTCCGCTGACGCTTGTATGCGAGCTTATGTATTCGAGCCCTCGAGGCCCCTGGCTTGTAATATAAAGCTTGTATTATTTTAATTTGTGTCTAGAGTTGTGTTGTGATATCTTCAAGTGAGTCCTTAGGCTTGATCATGTGCATTTGCATGTATGATTAGTGCATGATTGAGCCGGGGGCGTCACATAAGGTACCTGAGGGTTATATTATCGATGAAGAAACTGCTAGAGACTTTTTTGCTTGCAATGATAGAGATGATCTTAAGAAATTGTTAGCCAAGCTGAAAGAAAAATCTTTGAATGCTAGAATGCAATATGACCCTAAGTTTGCTACTTCACCTATCTTTGTTACTGATAAGGATTATGAATTCTCCGTCGATCCTGAGTTAATTACTTTGGTTGAATCTGATCCTTTCCATGGTTATGAATCTGAAATTGTTGTGGCACATCTTACTAAACTAAATGATATAGCCACCCTGTTTGCTCATGAGGAAAAAATTCGCTACTATTATATTCTTAAGTTGTTTCCTTTCTCATTAAAGGGTGATGCTAAGATATGGTTTAATTCTCTTGCTCCTGGTTGTGTGCGTAGCCCCCAGGATATGATATATTACTTCTCTGAAAAATATTTTCCTGCTCATAAGAAACAAGCTGCCTTACAAGAAATATTTAATTTTGGGCAAATTGAAGAAGAGAGTCTCCCACAAGCTTGGGGGAAGCTTCTCCAATTACTTAATGTTTTGCCTGATCATCCTCTCAAGAAAAATGAAATACTTGATATCTTTTATAATGGACTAACCGATGCTTCTAGGGACCACCTAGATAGTTGTGCTAGTTGTGTTTTCAGGGAACGAACTGTTGAACAAGCTGAATTACTATTGAATAATATATTGAGCAATGATAATGATTGGACTCTTCCTGAACTACCGCCTAAGCCAACTCCGAAGAAAAGAGGTATTCTATTTTTCAGTCCTGAAGATATGCAAGAGGCAAATAAATCTATGAAAGAAAAAGGTATTAAAGCTGAAGATGTTAAGAATTTACCACCTATTGAAGAAATACATGGCCTTAATATTCCGACACAGGTAGTAGAGGTAAATTCTCTCTATAGGTTTGATGAAGGTGATATTCCTTATAATAAGTCTGCTAGTCAATGCTTGGATGAATTTGATAATTTTATTGTCAAACAAGAAAATTTCAATGCTTATGTTAGTAGACAATTGAAACGTAATGCTTATATGCTTGACCGCTTAGGTGATTATATGAGTAGAACTGTTAATAATCTCATACTTATCAGTAAACATGCTTCCATGGTAACAACTCAACTAGAACAAGTACTTAGAGCACAAAATGATTTGTTTAATGAGATGAATAGTAAGAACAATGATAATGTTGTTAGAGTTATGACTAGAGGTGGTAAAATGACTCAGGAACCTCTGTATCCTGAGGGCCATCCTAAGAGAGTTGAGCAAGATTCTCAGAGAACTAATACTAAAGCACCTAATTCCTCTAAAAGGAAAAAGAACGATGATAGGACTTTGCATGCTTCTAGTGAACCTGTTATGGACACACCTGAGAATCCAAATGATATTTCTATTTCTGATGCTGAAACACAATCTGGTGATGAACATGAACCTATTGATAATGTTAATGATGATGTCCATGTTGATGCTCAACCTAGTAATGATAATGATGTGGAGATTGAACCTGCTGTTGATCTTGATAACCCACAACCTAAGAATAAAAGATATGATAAGAGAGACTTCGTTGCAAGGAATCATGGTAAAGAAAGAGAACCATGGGTTCAGAAACCCATGACCTTTCCTCCTAAAGCATCCAAGAAAAAGGATGATGAGGACTTTGAGCGCTTTGCTGAAATGCTTAGACCTGTCTTTTTGTGTATGCGTTTGACTGATATTCTGAAAATGTCCCCTTATGCTAAGTATATGAAAGATATTGTTACAAATAAAAGAAAGATACCGGAAGCTGAAATTTCCACCATGCTTGCTAATTATACATTTAAGGGTGGAATACCAAAGAAACTAGGAGATCCAGGAATACCAACTATACCATGCTCCATTAAAAGAAACTATGTTAAAACTGCATTATGTGATCTTGGAGCCGGTGTTAGTGTTATGCCTTTCTCTTTATGTAGTAGACTTGATTTGAATAAGTTGACACCTACTGAAATCTCTTTGCAAATGGCTAATAAATCAACTGCTATACCCATCGATGTTTGTGAGGATGTGCCTGTTGTGGTTGCAAATGTTACTATCTTAACGAACTTTGTTATTCTTGATATTCCCGAGGACGACAGTATGACGATCATCTCCTTGGTAGACCCTTTTTGAATACTGTAGGGGCTGTTATTGATTGCAACAAGGTAATGTCACTTTTCATGTTAATGGTAATGAGCATACGGTACACTTTCCGAAGAAACAACCTCAAGTTCATAGTATCAATTCTATTGGAAAATTTTCAACTATTACTATTGGAGGTTTTGAATTCCCTCTCCCTACTATCAAGAAGAAATATGATATTCTTATTGTTGGGGACATGCATATCCCCGTTGAGGTAACCTAGTGTTATTCGAAGATTCTCCAGTTTCATGTTATTTGAAGGAAATTTGTTAATAAGACTTGATCAACCTTGTTAATGGATTCCTTTTGATGAGCATGAGATGGATGAATTTAGAAAGCACAACTTTCTATACCCACCTTTTACTTTCTATTATTTAGATTAAATAAAGTAAAAATGCCATTATTCGTCTGTTTTCTGAATTATCCATGCAATAAAAAATGTCCCGAAAATAAAAGTTCTCCAAATGCCCTGGAAATTTAGTATGATTTTTTATAGAATATTTGAGAATTTTTTAGAATTTTTGGCACCGAGGACACACCAGGGGGCTGCACCAGTGGACCACAAGGGTGGAGGGCGCGCCCTACCCCCCTAGGCGCGCCCCCTGCCTTGTGGGTCCCACGTGGGCCCCCCCTCACTTATTCCAGCACCCATCCACTTTGTCTTCCTCTAAAAAAATCATCCCGTTGCTCAAACCCGTGTTCTAGCTCAATTTGCTGCCATTTTCGATCTCCTTGTGCAAAGCTCCATTTGCAAAATAGTTTTGGGGGATTGTTCTTCGTTATGTGACTCCTCCATTGGTCCAATTAGTTTTTGTTCTAGTGCTTTATAAATTGCAAATTCTTGCTGCTGTGGTGACCCTGTTCTTGAGCTTGCATGTCAAATTTATATGGTCCAAAGTAGTTTTGATGCATGATATATCTTCTAGACACTTGTAGGAGTAGTTGCTATCAATCTTGTTGAGTTTGGTTCACTTTTATTTTGAGTCAGTAAAGATTTCAGAAATTTTCGGAGGAAGAAAGATGTTTAGGAGAATATACCAGGGCGGTTCCTCAAGTAAGAAAGCTCCGAGGCTCGCGATACGTGAGCCCGATTTAGAACCTCCGAGGGAAGCTCAAGTGCGGCCTTGTGAATGGCCTTTGGATCAATTCATGATTCATGCTGATTTTAAGGAGGAATTTGATGCATACATACAAAACGCTGGCCTTAAGGACTTCGTTTCAGATAAGTGCAGGCAATACTATTACCTCACTGATTCCTTGGTGCGAAGGTTTAAATTTACAATCACGCGTAACACGCATTCTGTTTTGTTTGATCTTTATCATAAATCATATACCATGGACCTAGAAGATTTTAATGATGCATGCAAAATTCCACAATGGGGCATACATAGTGAGCCTCGCAAAACTGAATATAGTGGCTTTCTTGCTGGCATCACTGTGGGAGAAACTAGAAATATTGCACAAGCCACCATAGGGAGCATTCACTTTCCTGCCATACATTATTTTGCTCTCTTCATAGGTAGATGCATTAATGGTAAACATGATCATAACCACCTTTGTGCATCAGATCTTAGTGTTCTCAAGTGTGCAGTAATGGATGATAAACGATATAACTTGGGGGCTATTATTGCAAGGAGGTTACATGACAATGCTTTAGATGGGGATCTCTTTGGTGGGATTTATGCCACCCATTTAGCTAATTATCTTGGGGTACCCAAAAAGGATTATGACATTGAGTTACCACCTGCTTTTCTTGATTATAATGCTATGGTACGCTACCAGTTTCTTGAGAGGAACGAACAGTCCCTCGTGTACCGACTAATCTTTGACAGGCAGCGTGCTGTCCATATTACCCTTCCTGCTCCTGCTTTCTTTAACTTTCAGGCAAAATAGAGATATTTCATAACCAGAGAGAAGGCAGACGAGTATGAGAGAGGGGTGGAGGCCGCTCGACTCCACGCTACAGCCCTTCAGGCAGTAGTTGTTGCATCCCAGTACGTCCCCGACTACAACTTTGGATATCTGCTAGGCCAGCCATGGGCATAGACCAACTTAGGCCAAACGCCTAAGCTTGGGAAAGTACGTATTTCTCACCGACAATACATTCATGTTCACACACTCATTTCAGTTGTCGGTGTGTAACATCCCAATTTTCAATTTGGATGTTAATAATTAGATCATTCATATGCATCCATGATTTATGCTTTTTTTTGCCCCGTTGATTTTCATTTGAATAAGATCCAAGGGACTTTGAGCAACTCAAGGAACGAGGCCAGCGCCCGCGCCTGATCCCCTCGTTTGCTCTTCCTTCCTCACGTAACTCTCTCTCCCTCGTTGACTTTTTTCCCTGCGCCTGGGCCCCACCTCTTTCCTTCTTCTTTTTCTGCATGAAACCAAACAGGAGACCAACTCGCACACGCCGCCGCCGCCGCGTCCGATTTCTTCGGGAACCCTACCTTGAGTCCACCCCTTCCCCAAGCATCATGTCCTATAAATAGCCACGACCTTCCTCTCCCGATTCCCCTCAAAACCCCTCGCCAAAACTCACCGTATCACACGCCATCGCCATTCCAATCTGACTGCAGAAGCTGTAGTTCATCGCCGGACTCCGACGCCGGTGAGCCATCCCGAGCCCTCTCTTTCTGTATGTCGGCTACTCTCGATCCCTACAACCGTTTTGACAAGGTCTTGCTTTCCCTCGTCATCTATAGCCGCCGCACCAACGTCGTCATCTTCGCCGGAGCACCCGGAGCACCGATCTTCGTCACCTCGCCCTGCAGCCGTCCAACGTCCCCAAGTTACTCCGTCGCCACCTCCGGAATCGCGACTCTCCACCGCATCTACTCGACACCTCCGCCGCCGCCCACGACCATCGGAAACACCGGACCCGAGCCGCCCCATCGCCTCCATCTCCTCACGTACCTCACTGTAAGCAGAACGAACTCCTGCTCGTTTTGTTCAGTTAAAAAAAACGATTTAGTAGATCGGTTTTTCTTATAGATCAGTTCTTCGGTTTATATCGAACCGGCATACGGTTTTAATTTTTTTAGCCGCCCCGAGTCAGTTTTCCTATGAATCGGCCGGCCGCTAGCAGCAAACACACGCAGACAATCACGCAGCGCCACGTGGCACCTCAGCCTCGGTCGGCCGAAACTTAGTATTTTCATGTTTTATCTTTTTCAGATTTCTGTCAGATTTTTCTTTTAGCGTATCTTTTAATCTATAGATCTGATTTAGTTGATTCTTTTTCCTACGGGTTCATAAAACTCCCCTCTATCCATAGAACCAAACGAAAAATATTTTTGAAAGTTTTAAATTTCGAATTCAAACAGATCTGAATTCAAACTTCGATAGGCCATAACTTGAGTTTCGTAACTCCGTTTTAGTTGATTCTTTTTGCAAATCGAAGCTTATGATGTGTACCTTCTGTTAAGATCAAAATCATATAATTTTACCACTGTTAGAATTAAGTTCTGTACAGAAACTTTATCTGGTTGTTTTGGAGTTTTCCAAAGTCTTTTCTTCGTTTTCTTTTTGACTCTTTGTGTGTATGCTTATGTATGTTATTGCTTGCTCACGCTAGATTGTCCGAAGTGTCAAGAGTAGAATTTTCAGGACTTTGAGTGCGGAGTACTTCATCAAATTTAACAAGCAAGTTTGTACTTTTGATCATACCAATCCTATGTTTTTACTTTGCATGTAGTGCCCTCTATCAACACAGTAGTATGCATGTGTAGGACTACTATGCTATGTTAAACCCAAATAGTATAGCCATATGTTAGCCGGATCCTGATAGTCTTTGCCGCCACATTGGGAATCATTATAGTGTAGTTATTGCTTAGCCATGCTATGGTAGACGTGGATTGGGTACCGTGTGATTCATGAAAGTTGCGAGAGAACTTAAGCAATGACTACATTAACAACTTACATGTATTGTATTTCCTCGGAGGCTCTGCAATACCAATTAATCAATCATCTGGGCGGAAAGGTTTGTCGGTACCAGTCGACAAGTATGTATCCTCTGGGAGGCTCTGCATTACTCAGGAAAAGGTGGGGAATGCCGCCCAGGTTCAAAAAGGTTGGACATGTTTCATATCAAGTAGCTTCCGTGCGCAGCCATAAGCCATTATGGGCTCTGGCTTGGTTAACCCTAGTTGTGACTCTGGCCGAACAGTGCCACGAGATGTAGAAGAACGGTAGGATTGGATGGGCACCGGCAGTGACCCAAAGGAACTCTTCGGAAGACCATGTTTCGTTCATCCCGTTCTCAAACACCAGGAAGTGCGAGGACGTGAAGGGAGGGATCGATTCTTGTGGGGAAAAGTGCGCAAACCTCTGCAGAGTGTACAAACTAATCATGATTAGCCGTGTCCCCGGTTACGGACAACTTTGAGCAACTGGACTTGAAACCTCTGGAAGATCTTCTCATACCAAATAATTATTGTGATGTGGGTTTAATTAAACCATGATCCCCAGGGGCTCTCATGGAAATAACAATTTGGGAACCTATGATCCTCGGAGGCTCTCATAGGTGGGTTAAATTGGAGGCGGTCCAATTTAACAATAGGTTAATTAAAATGAAAGAAACAAAATTTGGCTAGTGAGTAGAAGTAAGACAAAATTGGCTTTATGCAAAATTAAACCTTAGAGCTTTCCACTTGTTATATATTTGCAGGTAGATGATAGGTATGTTTTCATACTTTGGGTGTGACTTGCCAATACATTCAATGTATTGACCCTTTGTGGCTGCAACGTTTCATGTTGCAGATTTTTCAGACGAAGAGTAAGGTGCGATAGGTCATTGTTCTGCACTCAGTTTGCCGTGGAGTTGGATGGACTCATTTACCTTCGAAGCTTCCGCAATTATTTTATTTAGATGGCCTTCAGCCATATTATTGTAATAAATACTCTTTTGAGGACCTCGATGTAATAAAGTGTGTGATTGAACTCTGTTATAATTCCTCGAGTACTGTGTGTGTCAGCATACCGATCCAGGGATGACACTTAAGCACAGAGACTTCGATCCATTGGGATCGGGTCGCTACACGGTGTTCATACTTTTTCATTGTATATCTATGTTAGTTTAATTCTTTTTCTTGCTTTCTTCTTGTGAGTTTGAAAAACTTTGAGAAAATCCAAAAAATTAGTTCTAGTTTCTTCCTAGTTTAATTAGTTGTAGTATTAAAAGAAAACCCAAAAAGATTTCTCGTTCTTCTTTTGCTTGTTGGGAGCTTTCTCGTGTAAATAGTTTTTCTCGTTCTTGTTTTACTTCCTTCAGAAAAACAAAAACTCCAAAAACATTTCAGTGTGTTTCTTTGAAATTCTTTTCTTTTCTTTGGGTCGTAAGGAGAAGACCACGATGAAAATGTTGAGTGGCTCTCATATGCATTATTGTTGATCTAACAAAGAGCCCATATTACCTTGTCTTCTCCTTTGAATAAATGTTTGCAGTTTCCAGCTTAGTCCAATGCACGTGTACTCCTATTATTATTCTCACCGTTCGGTCGTGCAAGTGAAAGGCAATAATGACGATATATGATGAAAAGATTGAGATGGAGAAAAGCTGGTACGAACTCGACCTATTTTGTTTTTGTAAATATGATTAGCTCATCGTTCTTGATTCATCCCATTATGAATGAAACATGTTTGCAATGACAATTAGAGATTATAGTTACTCATGCCATGCTTAATTAGCTAGGAGTGTATAATGGTTTGTCTTGTGTGCCAACATGAAAATTAAAATGGTTATGATGTAGTATGATAGGATGGTATCCTCCTTTGAATGATTCGAGTGGCTTGACTTGGCACATGTTCACGCATGTATTTGTAACAAAAACAACATAGCCTCCATGATATTTATGTTCATGGTTATTTATATCCTACTCATGCTTGCACTCAATGTTGGTTAATCTCAATGCATGTTTATGACCGTTGTCGCTCTCTAGTTGGTCGCTTCTCAATCTTTTGCTAGCCTTCACTTGTACTAAGCGGGAATACTGCTTGTGCATCCACTTCCTTAAACCCAAATTTGTTCCATATGAGTCCACCATACCTGCCTATATGCGGTATTTACCTGCCATTCCAAGTAAATTTGCATGTGCCAAACTCTAAACCTTCAAATGATATTCTGTTTTGTATGCCCGAATCGCTCATGTAGCGACTGGGGGCTATCAGTATCTTCCATGTTAGGTGGGTTATTCTCACGATGAGTGTTGATTCACTTGTCATTCATGAGAAAGTGGCTGGTAATCGGGATGCCCAGTTCCATGCTCGAAATCAAATCAAAATAAATTTCAAACAAAACTCCCCCAGGATTGTTGTTGGTATGGACGGTACCTGTTGTTTCGGATCAGCCGTGGAGTGTGATTGTTGGTGGAGGGGGAGTAAAAACTTTACCATTCTGTTTGGTAACCGCCTATAATGTATCTAGCATGGAAGATGCCGAGATCTCTTGGTTGTTATCTTGACAATGAAAGCATACCGCTCAAAATTTTATTCATCTCTGTTTTAAAAGCTCAAGCTCTGGCACCTCTGCAAATCCCTGCTTCCCTCTGTGAAGGGCCTATCTATTTACTTTTATTGTTGAGTCATCATCCTCTTATAAAAAGCACCAGTTAGAGAGCACCACTGTCATTTGTATGCTTTGTTATTAATTGATATTGAGTATGACTGTGACTGGATCTCTTTTACCATGAATTATAATGTCTAGTCAGTCCTTGGTCTTCAGAGGTGCTCTGCATTTATGTTTTGCAGTCTCAGAAAGGGCTAGCGAGATACCATTATATCATATTATATCATGATTGTTTTGAAAAATTGTTGTCATCTGAGACTTATTATTATTGCTCGCTAGTTGATTATGCCATTGATATGAGTAAATGTGAGACCTAAATGTTATTGTGAATATGGTTAGTTTATAATCTTGGCTGAAAACCTAAACATCAGTTAGACATATTTACAACAAGAAGATCAAACAGAGTTTGTAAAAGTTTTTCTTTGTCACTTTCAGTTTGTCAACTGAATTGCTTGAGGACAAGCAATGGGTTAAGCTTGGGGGAGTTGATACGTCTCCATCGTATCTATTTTTCCAAACTCTTTTGCCCTTGTTTTGGACTCTAATTTGCATGATTTGAATGGAACTAACCCAGACTAACGCTGTTTTCAGAAGAATTGCCATGGTGTTATTTTGGTGCAGAAACAAAAGTTCTCGGATTGACCTGAAAATTTACGGAGAATATTTTTGGAATATATAAAAAATATTGGCGAAACAATCAACCGGAGGGGACCCACCACGTGTCCACAAGGGTGGGGGGCGCCCCGCTCTAGGGCGCGCCCCCCTACCTTGTGGGTCCCCTGGACCTCCGACCTCAACTCCAACTCTATATATTCACGTTCGGGGAGAAAAAAAACCAGAGAGAAGATTTCATTGCGTTTCACGATACGGAGCCGCCGCCACCTCCTGTTCTTCCTCGGGAGGGCAGATCTGGAGTCTTTTTTGGGCAACCAAATAACAAAGAGTCTCTTGTGTCCCCAACACACCCAATACAATGGTAAATTGTATAGGTGCAATAGTTCGGCGAAGAGATGGTGATACAAGTTTAATATGGATAGTAGATATAGGTTTTTGTAATCTTAAAAATCGCAAGGTAACTAGTAACAAAAGTGAGCAAAAATGGTATTGCAATGCTTGGAAACAAGGCCTGGGGTTCATACTTTCACTAGCACAAGTTCTCTCAACAATGATAACATAATTGGATCACATAACAATCCCTCAATGTGCAACAAAGAATCACTCCAAAGTTTCTATCGGAGAACGTAGGACGAAAACGTGCATCAACCCCTATGCATAGATTACCCCAATGTCACCTCGGGAATCCGCGAGTTGAGTGCCAAAACATACATCAAGTGAATCAATAGAACATCCCATTGTCACCACAGATATCCCATCGCAAGACATACATCAAGTGTTCTCAAATCCAATACTCAATCCAACATAACAAAACCTCAAAGAGCAAGACTCAATTTATCACAAGAAGGTAGAGAGGGAAGAAACACCATATGATCCGACTATAATAACAAAGCTCGCGATACATCAAGATCGTGCCAAATCAAGAACACGAGAGAGAGAGAGAGAGAGAGAGAGAGAGAGATCAAACACATAGCTACTGGTACATACCCTCAGCTCCGAGGGTGAACTACTCCCTCCTCGTCATGGAGACCGCCGAGATGATGATGATGGCCACCGGTGATGATTTCCCCCTCTGGCAAGGTGCCGGAACGGGCTCCCGATTGGTTTTTGGTGGCTACAGAGGCTTGCGGCGGCGAAACTCCCGATCTAGCTTTATTTCTGGAGGTTTTGGTATTTATAGGAGGTGTTGGCGTCGGGGACAAGTCAAGGGGGCCCATGAGGCGACGACAAGGCAGGGGGCACGCCCTAGGGGGGCACGCCCTCCACCCATGTGGTTGCCTCGGGACTCCTCTCCGATATCTTTTCGGTCTAGTATTTTTTATATTTTCCAAAAATATTCTCCGTAAATTTTCAGCCCATTCTGAGAACTTTTATTTATGCACAAAAAACGACACCACGGTAGTTCTGCTGAAAACAGCGTCAGTCCAGGTTAGTTCTAATCAAATCATA
This sequence comes from Thinopyrum elongatum, assembly GCA_011799875.1. Classification (NCBI taxonomy): domain Eukaryota; kingdom Viridiplantae; phylum Streptophyta; class Magnoliopsida; order Poales; family Poaceae; genus Thinopyrum; species Thinopyrum elongatum. The sequence continues at coordinate 404,513,380 of CM022299.1, read as the reverse complement.
CCAAAATCATATAGAATTGTTGTAAACATGGCATGAATAATTCATAAATTATAGATACATTGGAGACGTATCAGCATCCCCAAGCTTAATTCCTGCTCGTCCTCGAGTAGGTAAATGATAAAAGAAATAATTTATGAAGTGTGAATGCTAGCAAGTGCACAAGTTTGATCAATGATAATTTCAATCACTTTTTCTAGCATCATTATATATCATAAACAGTAGCTCATCTCATAAAACTTCTCATGATCAAGTAGCAAGCTATTCACATGTTAAAGCATAGATAATAAACTTTCTTGAAAACTAACAAACTAACTTCTCAGTCATCAAACAATTACAATTCATCTTATTTTCAGGAAGGGTCTATGTAAGAGCTTTGATTTAGCAAATCCCACATACTCAACTATCATATAGTCTTCCATGATTGCTACCACTCAAAGCATATTTTTAGAACAAATAGCATCCGTCGAACACAGAGAAAGATAGGGGCTTAGTATTTCGCCTCCCAACTTATTTATCATATAGATAATTATCAACAATAATAATTCATGATCAAATATATTTGAATGGCCATATATGCTTAGATCTTTCCCCATCACATGATGCTTGCCAACTAAAGAGTAGGTTGGAATGAGAAGGAATACTACTGACTCTAGCATAAAAGTAAAAGATAGGCCCTTCGCAGAGGGAAGCAGGGATTTGCAGAGGTGCCGGAGCTCGAAGTTTTTCAAAACAGAGGTGAAAATAATTTTGAGAGGTATGCTTTCATTGTCAACATAACAACCAAGAGTTCTCACTATCTTCCATGCTAGATATATTATAGGCGGTTCCCAAACAGAATGGTAAAGTTTTTACTCCCCCTCCACCAACAATCACACTCCACGGCTGGTCCGAAACAACGGGTACCGTCCATACCAACAACAGTCCTGGGGGAGTTTTGTTTGATATTATATTTTGATTTGACTTTGAGCACGGGACTGGGCATCCCGATTACCAGCCACTTTCTCGTGAATGACAAGTGAATCAACACTCATCGTGAGAATAACCCACCTAGCATGGAAGATACTGACAGCCCCTAGTCGCTACATGAGCGATTCGGGCATACAAAACAGATTATTATTTGAAGGTTTAGAGTTTGGCACATGCAAATTTACTTGGAACGGCATGTAAATACCGCATATAGGTAGATATGGTGGACACTCATGGAAGAAACTTGGTTCAAGGATTTTGGATGCACAAACAGTATTCCCACTTGGTACAGAAATTTTGGCTAGCAAAAGATTATAAATAGCAAGCACCATATGTTGGAGGATCAATAACAATATAACTTCTATACAAATATACCCAAGCATAACTCATTACGTTGTCTTCCTTGTCCAACTTCAACTAATTTGCTCAAGTTTGAAAATAATTAATGGGGCTCACAATCATAGAAGATGTCCAAGATAGTATATTTATATGTGAAATCTCTCTTCCTTCAATATTCTTTCATGAATTGTTCAAGTGACCAATACTATGTTTGCTAACTTTCAATAAATTTACCACCTCCACTTCTTATATGTGAAGTCATTACTCCCCATGGGATAAGCATATGAAACATATATATTTTCAGATTTATGATATTCAATTCATTCAACCATTTACTCATAGGATATAAGTGAAGCACACGAGTAAATGACAAACTACTCCAAAAAGATATAAGTGAAGATCAATGAGTAGTCAAATAATTAAGTAGCTATGTGAAGACTCTCTCTCAAAAATAATAATTTAGATATTAAGTATTTTATTCAAACAGCAAGCAAAACAAAATAAAATGACATTCAAAGGATAGCACATAGCATGTGAAGAAGCAAAAACTTAGGCTCAACCAAAACTGACCGATAGTTGTTGAAGAAGAAAGGTGGGATGCCAACCGGGGCATCCCCAAGCTTAGATGCTTGAGACTCCTTGAAATATTATATTGGAATGCCTTGGGCATCCCCAAGCTTGAGCTTTTGTGTCTCCTTAATTCCTTTTATATCACGGTTTCCCTAAATCTTAAAAACTTCATCCACACAAAACTCAACAAGAACTCGTGAGATAAGTTAGTATAAATCAAATGCAAAACCTTATCATTCTCTACTGTAGAAAATCACTAAAATTATTATTTAACATTGCATACTAAATGCCTCTGCATATTCAATACTCCTATCCTCAAATAGAATCATTAAACAAGCAAACATATGCAAACATAATAGCAATCTGTCTAAACAGGACAGTCTGTAAAGAGTGCAATTGTACTTATACTTAACTAACTCCAAAACTTCTGAAAAATTACCACACTGTATAAAATTTTTTTTTACTAACTTTGTAAAAATTTCAAGATTTTATCATGTTCTGACTTTCCATAAGAATTCAGACAATGATAGAAAACTTTCTGTTTTCAAAACAGCAACATATAGACTTGCAAAATAAGCATGGTAAAGGCTAAACTTGACACTTGTATTGAAATAAAAGATGAAAAACATTAATCTAAATAACAGCAAGCAAATACTAATAAAATAAAATGACGCTCAAAGCAAAACACATATCATGTGACGAATAAAAATATAGCCCCAAGTAATGTTACCGATAATGTTGGAGACGAAAGAGGGGATGCCCTCGGGGCATCCCCAAGCTTAGTTGCTTGTATATTCCTTGAATATTATCTTGGGGTGCTTTGGGCATCCCCAAGATTAGGGTCTTGTCACTCCTTATTCTCCTCATATCGATATCTCACCCAAAACATGAAATCTTCAATCACACAAAACATAACGGAACTTCGTGAGATGGGTTAGTATAATAAAACAAATCATTCACTTGGGTCCTGTCAAAGACAAGATTCATAATTTTTATCACCTGATACCTACTGTACCCTATCATTTCTACAATTTATATTGAGCAATATAAGCCATAGAAACTAGGAAACAAGCAAACTATGCATCAAAAACAGAATCTGTCAAAAACAGAACAGTCTGTAAAGATCTGAATTAAGCTCATACTTCTGTTACTCCAAAAATTCTGAAAAATCGGACAACGTAGAAAATTTGTATATAAATCCTATGTAAAAAATTCAGAGTTTTTACAGGTTCCAGTTAAAGATAGAAATTTCTTTACTGGACACAAAAGTTTCTGTTTTTGCACAGAATCAAATCAACTATCAACCACACTATCCCAAAGGCTTTACTTGGCACTTTATTGAAACAAAAGTTATAAAACACGATTACTACAGTAACTTAATCATGTGAACACACAAAAACATTAGGTATAAATGTTGGGTTGTCTACCAACAAGCGCTTTTCTTTAATGCCTTTTTAGCTAGGCATGATGATTTCAATGATGCTCACATAAAAGATAAGAATTGAAACATAACGGGAGCATCATGAAGCATATGAATAGCACATTTAAGTCTAACCCACTTCCTATGCATAGGGATTTTGTGAGCAAAAAATTTATGGGAACAAGAATCAACTAGCATAGGAAGGCAAAACAAGCATAACTTCAAGATTTTCAACACATAGAGAGGAAACTTGATATTATTGCAATATGTAGAAGCACATGTTCCTCTCTCATAATAATTTTCAGTAGCATCATGAATGAATTCAACAATATAGCTATCACATAAAGCATTCTTTTCATGATCTACAAGCATAGAAATTTTTCTACTCTCCACATAAGCAAATTTATTCTCATGAATAGTAGTAGGAGCAAACTCAACAAAATAACTATCATGTGAGGCATAATCTAATTGAAAATTAAAATCATGATGACAAGTTTCATGGTTATCATTATTCTTTATAGCATACATGTCATCACAATAATCATCATAGATAGCAACTTTGTTCTCATAATCAATTGGAACCTCTTCCAAAATAGTGGATTCATCACTAAATAAAGTCATGACCTCTCCAAATCCACTTTCATAATTATAACAGTAAGATTCAACACCCTCCAAAATAGTGGGATCATTACCTAGAGTTGACACTCTTCCAAACCCACTTTAATCTATATAATCATCATAAATAGGAGGCATGCTATCATCATAATAAATATTCTCATCAAAACTTGGGGGACTAAAAATATCATATTCATCAAACATAGCATCCCCAAGCTTGTGGCTTTGCATATCATTAGAATCATGGATATTCAAAGAATTCATACCAACAACATTGCAATCATGCTGTTCATTCAAAGATTTTATGCCAAACATTTTATTGCATTCTTCTTCTAGCAATTGAGCACAATTATCGGAATCCTTATTTTCACGAAAGACATTAAAAAGATGAAGCATATGTGGCAACCTCAATTCCATTTTTTTTGTAGTTTTCTTTTATAAACTAAACTAGTGACAAAACAAGAAACTAAAAGATTCCATTGCAAGATTTAAAGATATACCTTCAAGCACTCACCTCCCCGGCAACGGCGCCAGAAAAGAGCTTGATGTCTACTACGCAACCTTCTTCTTGTAGACTCGTGTTGGGCCTCCAAGCGCAGAGTTTTGTAGGACAGTAGAAAATTTCCCTCAAGTGGATGACCTAAGGTTTATCAATCCGTGGGAGGCGTAGGATGAAGATGTCTCTCTCAAACAACCCTACAACCAAATAACAAAGAGTCTCTTGTGTCCCCAGCACACCCAATACAATGGTAAATTGTATAGGTGCACTAGTTCGGCAAAGAGATGGTGATACAAGTGTAATATGGATAGTAGATATAGGTTTTTGTAATCTTAAAAACAGCAAGGTAACTAGTAACAAAAGTGAGCAAAAACGGAATCGCAATGCTTGGAAACAAGGCCTAGGGTTCATACTTTCACTAGCGCAAGTTCTCTCAACAATGATAACATAATTGGATCACATAACAATCCCTCAACGTGCAACAAAGAATCACTCCAAAGTTTCTATCGGAGAACGTAGGACGAAAACGTGCATCAACCCCTATGCATAGAATACCCCAATGTCACCTCGGGAATCCACGAGTTGAGTGCCAAAACATACATCAAGTGAATCAATAGAACATCCCATTGTCACCACAGATATCCCATCGCAAGACATACATCAAGTGTTCTCAAATCCAATACTCAATCCAACATAACAAAACCTCAAAGAGCAAGACTCAATTCATCACAAGGTAGAGGGGGAAGAAACACCATATGATCTAACTACAATAACAAAGCTCGCGATACATCAAGATCGTGCCAAATCAAGAACACGAGAGAGAGAGAGATCAAACACATAGCTACTGGTACATACCCTCAGCCCCGAGGGTGAACTACTCCCTCCTCGTCATGGAGACCGCCGGGATGATGAAGATGGCCACCGGTGACGATTTCCCCCTCCGGAAGGGTGCCGGAACGGGCTCCCGATTGGTTTTTGGTGGCTACAGAGGCCTGCGGCGGTGGAACTCCCGAGCTAGCTTTATTTCTGCAGGTTTTGGTATTTATAGGAGGTGTTGGCGTCGGGGACAAGTCAAGGGGACCCACGAGGCGACGACAAGGCAGGGGGCGCGCCCTGGGGGGGCGCGCCCTCCCCCCTTGTGGTTGCCTCGGGACTCCTCTCCGATATCTTTTCGTTCCAGTATTTTTTATATTTTCCAAAAATATTCTCCGTAAATTTTCAGCCCATTCCGAGAACTTTTATTTCTGCACAAAAAAATGACACCACGGTAGTTCTGCTGAAAACAGCGTCAGTCCGGGTTAGTTCTAATCAAATCATACCCAAATCATATAGAATTATTGTAAACATGGCATGAATACTTCATAAATTATAGATACGTTGGAGACGTATCACTGGGTGCCTCTGTTGACGGGTACGTCTCAGTGTGCTCCAATATGCTGGCTCGGTTGTCCTCCCCTTCCCTCTCCGGCATTGTTGACTCGCCGGGACATGAGCTTGAGGGCTCCCCTGTTCGGGCTTCTATCGACCCTCTTAAGGCCCAGAACTTGTCCCCTCGCTCCAGGGCGGAGGTGGGCTGGGTGAGCCCCCCTCGCTGGGAGTTCTTGGCGGACAAACTCGAGGAGAAACTTGATCAGCTGGATGAGTCCATTGAAGATGCTGATGATGGTCCTGTCTCCCCATCGCCCAGCCAGAAGATCACGACCCCACCTCCACCGCCCGCAAGAGCTCCCGCATCCAGCGCTCGGGTGAGACGGTGATGCAGCGGGCGAAGCGGGTGGCGGCCGCCAAAAACCTCGATCCTCCAGGTACTTCCATCCCCCCACCTTTACGGTTCTTGATAAACTTCCTGATGATCATTTGTTGCGTGTAGCCCAGGACTCGTGTATTCGTTTTAATCCAGCAAATACTGCCCCGATCTCCCCCTCTGAATTCTTGTCTGTTATCCGAGCCAATGAGTTGGCCCAGGCATCGTTGGTAGAAGCCAGGGCTGCCGTTGCCGCTGTCCCCCCGGTGACTCCTGGCACTGACCAAGGTGTGGTAGCACCCACTGATCAGGTGCCAGACGGTTGTGGCCGTCCGACCACCATCCGTCGCAAGAATCGTCGGTTGGTGTATGGACTTTTACCTTGCAGATCCAGTCTGCGCATCAAGAACCTATCTTGTAGATGAGAGTTCTATTCTGGAACATTCGCGGTTTCGGTGCTCGGGGGCATCGGGATCAGCTTAGAGACCTTATTTGTGCCGCTAAACCTGATATTATCTGTCTACAAGAGACTATTAAAACTAACTTTCGACCCCAGGAACTACATTCGCTCTCCTCTGACCTCTTCTCTTGGGTCTGGTGCCCTCCTCTTGGGCTGTCTGGGGGGCTGTTGCTCAGGACGTGCAATGAAACATGCGAACTCCTTTCTTCCTCCCTTGATTGGTTCTTTATTAGTGCGACGATCCATAACAAGCTCGATAACTTCTCTTGGGAATTGGTGAATGTTTACGGCCCCGCTGATCACTCTTTATCCTTAGTGTTCCTTGATGAGTTGTCCTCCAAGATTGCGAGCACTAGCTCGCCAATGTTGGTTGGTGGTGATTTTAACATGCTTCGTGGCCCGGCGGACAAGAAAAATTCTCATTTCAATTGGCATCTCGCCCACCGTTTCAATGATTGCATCAGCAATTCCGCTCTCAGGGAGATCCCTAAAGTTGGGGCTCGATTTACCTGGTCTAACAGACAACTTAACCCTGTGCGATGTGTACTCGATAGAGTCTTTATGTCGAGGGACTGGGAGGACCACTTTCCCTTAGTCTCCCTCTCCACGCGTCCTAGCATTGGATCGGATCACACACCTCTGGTGGTGGACGGAGGTGTCAGGGCCAGACAACCTCCGTTCCGGTTTCGCTTTGAAACTAGCTGGCTTCTTAATGAGGACTTCAAACCCCTTTTAGCTAATAGATGGGTTGTGCTTGAACGCAATTATGTTAGGTCCTTTGGCCCTCTCGATGACTGGAGGTACTGCTCTCAAAGGTTGCACCAATTCCTTAGTGGTTGGAGCACTAACCTTCGTGCGGAGGCCCTCCGTTCTAAAGCTTCTCTATCTTCCCAGATCAAGCTTCTCGACTCCTTGGCTGATTCCACGGGCCTGGATTCTGCCAGATGGGAGAGCCGCTACGCCCTTGAGTCCCAATTAGTTAATCTCCACCATGCGGATGAGGTGTACTAGAAACGGCGATGTAACATCTCGTGGATTCTGAAAGGGGATGCGAATATTGCGTATTTTCACGCCATTGCTAATGGCCGGCGCCGTCGTGCCAACATCTCTACCCTGATTATTAATGGCCTATGATACGTCTCCAACGTATCTATAATTTATGAAGTATTCATGCCATGTTTACAACAATTTTATATGATTTTGGTATGATTTGATTAGAACTAACCCGGACTGACGCTGTTTTCAGCACAACTACCGTGGTGTCGTTTTTTGTGCAGAAATAAAAGTTCTCGGAATGGGCTGAAAATTTACGGAGAATATTTTTGGAAAATATAAAAAAATACTAGAGCGAAAAGATACCGGAGGAGAGTCCCGAGGCAACCACAAGGGTGGGGGCGCCCCCCCCTAGGGCGCGCCCCCCTGCCTTGCCGCTGCCCCGTGGACCCCCCTGACGTGAAACCGACGCTAAAAATTCCTATAAATCCAGAAACCTCCAGAAAGAAACCTAGATCGGGAGTTCCGCCGCCGCAAGCCCCTGTAGCCACGAAAAACCAATCGGGAGCCCGTTCCGGCACCCTGCCGGAGGGGGAAACCATCACCGGTGGCCATCTTCATCATCCCGACGGTCTCCATGACGAGGAGGGAGTAGTTCACCCTCGGGGCTGAGGGTATGTGTAGCACCCCATGTAATTAACCACAGTGATCACCCTTAGTTAATGCCATGTCAACAAGTTTAACAATGCCTAGTCATCATTTTCATCATATTGCATTTCAAACTCCTAATTCAAACTTCAAATTAATTTAAAGTGAAATTAAAAGTTGCTCAAATACAGGAACTAAAATGTTCATAATGTTGCAAATATTCCCAAAGCAATTATAAAAATGAGATCAACATTAATTGGATTATTCAAATGACTCTATCATCATGAAACAGTACCAAAACAGCAATGATTAAATCCATTTCATTTAATCCAAAATTCAAATGAAATCATTTTGGCTCCAAACCATTTTCTGGCAGTGGTAAATATTACACTATAATTATTGAGCTAAGTCATATTACAAAACTCAAATGGTGGCTAAACGATTTGCAAAACAGAAAAACAAAAGAAAACAGAAAACATAAAAGAAATAGAAGAAAAGAAAAAGCCCGCAGCTACTGGGCCTGAGTCACCCGGCCCAACTCCCCCTTCCCCTACCTACTGCACACGCGCGCGCGCTGTCGTCTCCACCGCAGCCGCCGCGCCTGGCCCCCCCTCGTCCCTGCTCGACAGCGGCCACCCGCGCTCGTCGTGGAGGGGATAAGAACCCCTCCTCCACCCCGAGGAAGAACCCTAGCTGCCTCCCTCTCCCTCTTCGTCGCCTTCCTCCCACACCCGAGCGCCACCATGGACGGCCTCCGCTGAAACTCGCGGCCACCGCCACCACTTCACCTCGCCGGCGTGCCTAAACACCTCCCCGACGTTGACTACTTCTCCTCCGCCGCTCAACCGAAGCCGGGAGGCCATCCTTCTTTGTCAACGTCATCGTCTTCAACCTTCGGGTGCCCGCATCGCCGCCGTCGATTCGTCGTCGTTCGTCCTCCCCAGGCCCACCTTAGCACATCTACGGGCTCCCGGTGAGCCACTGCCTCTTCCCCCACTCTTCTAGCCGTCATCTTTGAGCCGTAGTGGCCATTCCCGACATGCCCGAGTTCATCGCCGTGAAACTCGTCGCCGGCGATCGTCCGGCGACCAAAGGACCTCGCACCCGCGCCCATCTTGCTCGCCACACTTCATAGGCCTCGCCTAGCCTAGCTATTTGACTCGAGTGCGCCTGCGTCGCCATTTGCCTTCACGCCCGAGCGCCACCGTCCGCCTCCGTGCCCTCCGTCGTCGCTCTGGTGCGTCTCCGACGACGCCACCGTCCGCCTCCGTGCCCTCCGTCGTCGCTCCGGTGCGTCTCCGACGACGCCACCGCCCCCACTAGATGCGGCCCACTGCTAGCTTCCGAACGCTCCAAGCCCCGCGGCAAACGGTCGCCTGTGGCCGTTTTTCGGCCAAGTCTGGCAAGCCTCCGCCGCGTACGGGCTCACCAGCGCAACTCCGGTCGCCGTCCGACGTGGCACCGACCAGGCCCCGCCTCTGTGCCACTGACCGCGGGCCCCATTGACCCGGTCCACGTGCTGACTGGGCAGCCCACTGTCACTGACATGCGGGCCCCACCCTCTAATTAAATTAAATAATTTTTTTTATAAATAAAATTAATTAGTCACTGACATGTGGGCCCAGATGTTAATTAACCCTATTTAGTTAAAATAAAACTCTGTTAGCCCCTCTGTCTATGACATGTGGGCCCCACTAGTCAGGTTTGACCTGGTCAGCCGTCATGTTGACTCCTGACATCACCATTGCGTCATGCTGATGTCATTGCTACTGTTCTGGATAATGTTGATCCAAATTAATTAAATAAATTCAGAAAATTGTTTAAATCTTTGAAAATTCATAGAAAATAAACCGTAGCTCCGATCGAAAAACTTTATACATGAAAGTTGCTCAGAACGAAGAGATGAATCTGAATACGCCCTTCGTATTGCTGTCAGATGCCCCTAACTACCTGAACATGGAACTTTTAGACTGTTTTCGATAAATGAATAGTGCTCAACTTTAATAAAATAAATCCAAATAAATTCCTAAATTAACTAAATCATCTAGTTAGGCAGTAGAACACCTCTGCATATCGTTTAGGCATGTCATTCATATTGTCTGCATTTTTGCCGTGAATTTATTGTTTCTTCCCCCTCCTTCTCTCTCGATAGACGCCGAGACCGATGCCGACGCAGCAGAGTACGACTACGCTCCGGACGAGTAGCCTTCTGACGACCAGCCCCTTTCAGCAGAGCTTCTAGGCAAGCACCCCCCTTTTTGAACATGCCTATATCGCCTATTCTTTCTCCCTCCTCCTTGCATTAGAATTTGCTACTGCTTTGAGTTATCCTATTCTGATGCATAACATGTTTATTGTAACCTGCTATTGATACCTTACCTGCTTATCCTAAACTGCTTAGTATAGGCTGGTTAGAGACCCACCAGAGACCCCACTTTGACCTAGTTGCCCCCGCTGGATTATCAGATGACTCGATCAACATGATCGACAGCCAGTCCCCGGCACCGCACATCACCCCCCTTAGTTGTACGACACTGCAGTGTTACTATCGAGTGCCAAGGGTGATACCATGATGACTTTGGGTCGGCCCTGAAGGGTACCCGCGAGTGATATGGAGACGGGTTGACCTGGATGGTATCCGAGAGATAAATATGAGGCGTGGCCGGGCATTCTTAGCCCTTGCCGCAAGTCCTCGAGATGGGGCGACGAGGTCACATCGATCGTGAGTCTCTGCTCGTTACCGCACTACCAAAACACTACCGATTTGGATATGTGATCTGAGTGGGCCTCTGGCCCGATTGCACTAACCATCACGTGGGAACAGTTAAGGGCATCTCTACGTCGTATGCATCAGCCGAAGCTTAATGGACGTCCGCGTCTGAGCGGCGCGCGCTGGGTTGGACCGCGTAACACAACCGCCTTGATATTGTGGGTTGCTAGGTCTGCTCACCGGCCGCGTTCGCAACATGCAGGAGTTCCCGGGGCGATGGCCCAAGACCCTTGGGCGCATAGGTTTAGTCTGGCGTGCTGACCTCTCTGTTAAGCCTAGGTCGGGTTGCGGCGTATCGTTTGGCCGAGGCCGGGCATGACCCAGAAAGTGTGTCCGGCCGGAGTTAATCGAGCGTGGTGGGTAAGTTGGTGCACCCCTGCAGGGAAGAACTAATCTATGCATAGCCGGTTCCTCGGTAACGGACGCTCGGAATTGTATCCCGATCGATACAACTAGAACTGGATACTTGAGATGAGATATGGATACTAGGGCTCTGGGATTGCTTTCTCGCAGGGAGTCGAGAAAGGATCCCTGGCCGAGGTTGATACTTAATACTACTACTACTTTATACTGTACTGATCTACACTCTTCTAATGCTGCAAGACCGATGAAGATGCTAGTCTTCGATAGGACTAGGCCTTCCCTCTATTCTGGCATTTCTGCAGCCCAGTCCACATATACAGCCGTTCTTTGATAATGTTGCATATGTAGTGTAGATCCTTGCTTGCTGAGTACTTCGGATGAGTACTCACGGTTGCTTTGCTTCCTCTTTTTCCCCATATCGGTTTGATGCAACCAGATGACAGAGCCCCGAAGCCAGCTGCCCCCGCCGACGACTACTACTACCACCCCGAGGGTGGTTACTACTACGAGTTGGCCGACGACCAGGAGTAGGATCGGAGGGTCCCAGGCAGGAGGCCTACGCCTTTCGATCGTAGCTTTTGTTTTGCCCCGCCTTTCTAAAGGCTTATCTGTTTCTGATTCATATATGTACTCAGATATCTGATGCTTCCACTGATGCTTGTATGCGAGCTTATGTATTCGAGCCCTCGAGGCCCCTGGCTTGTAATATAAAGCTTGTATGACTTTATTTATGTTTTAGAGTTGTGTTGTGATATGTTCAAGTGAGTCCTTAGGCTTGATCATGTGCATTTACGTGTATGATTAGTGCACGATTAAGCCGGGGGCGTCACAGGTTGGTATCAGAGCCGACTGCCTGTAGGAACCCCCCTTTCCAACTCCTTAGCCGAAGTTGAGTCTAGTCATCCAAAACTGTTTTACTAACTTGGCTATGTGGCTTACGGGCCCACGTCGCCGAATGGGTGGTATTAGGATCTTTTATTCCTCTTCTATGCTCTGGGACTCTGATCTCTCTTCTTTTCGGGTTAAATGAATTTACTAACGCCAACACTTAGGATCTCGTAAATCTCGTCTACCCGGAGAGCTGGATATCTGTGCTTATTCCTTACCATTGATCTGATTAGTTTGATAATCATTTTCCTTTTCATTGGTTTGTTTAACCTTTCTTTCCATGCTATCATATGTTTCTCACACTGTCTTTTGACACTTTTGGAACCTCTCGGCAAAATGTGTCGTGATCAGCGTCAACATTTTGATTTCTTCCGAGATGTTAATTGAATTCATGGTGAGCAATGCCATCCTTGCCCCTCGCTGATCTGCGTTATCATCAACAACCTCTTTGACTACCTGCCCACGCATTGCTGTTAACCCCGAGTGAGTACAGGCTATTCTTGACTGGACTCCCCCGAATAATGTTAGCAGGAGTTTTCTCGGACTCGCTAGTTATTGTCGTCGATTCGTCGAGAACTTCTCAAAGATTGCAAAGCCATTGACGAATCTGCTCCACATAGGTGTTAAATTTGAGTGGACAGAAAAATGTCAAGAAAGCTTTCAGACGCTAAAAGATAAGTTGACATCTGCCCCAGTGCTAGCACCCCCGGATACTCGCAAGGATTTCATGATATACTGTGATGCATCTCATCAAGGATTAGGCTGTGTCCTAATGCAAGAGCGCAAAGTGATTGCTTATGGATCTCGACAATTGCATCCTCACGAAGAAAATTATCCACTGCATGATCTCAAACTTTCTGCGGTTATTTATACTCTGAAGCTATGGCGACATTACCTTCTCGGTAACCGTTGCGAGATATACACTGATCATCAGAGTTTGAAGTATCTATATACTCAACCAGATCTGAACCTTCGCCAACAAAGATGGCTCAAGACAATTGCCGATTATGATATGAATATCTCATACACCCCTGGCAAGGCTAACATAATGGCCGATGCTTTGGGTCATAAGGCTTATTGCAACAATCTTATGGTTCAGGAAGCACAACCTGTTCTTTATGAAGAGCTTCGCAAATTGAACCACCATATTGTTTCACAGGGTTATCTCAATACCCTGGTTGTTGAACCGGATCTTGAGCACAACATTAAGATTATGCAACGGTATGACTCTGAAGTAGAAAGGATTAAGCGATACCTCAAAAAAGGAAAGCCGTCGGAATTCCATCTTGATAATGATGGGGTCCTATTCTTCCAACGCCGTCTCTTCGTACCCAAATTCAAGGATGAGAGAGAGCATGTTATGAAAGAAGCTCATGACACTCCTTTGTCAATTCATCCTGGTAGCACAAAGATGTACCGTGACATTTGTCAGAGATACTGGTGGCCTAATATGAAGCGAGACATTGCTCGTTATGTTTCTGAGTGTGATGTTTGCCGCCGCATTAAAGCAGAACATCAAAGACCTGCTGGAACTCTGCAACCCCTTGATATTCCTGAATGGAAATGGGACAAGGTCCAAAATGGATTTCATTACTGGTTTTCCTAGATCTCAGAAGGGTCATGATGCTATCTTTGTTGTCATTGACCGATTCTCAAAGGTTGCTCACTTTCTGCCAGTCAAGGAGGCAATCACTGCTAGTCAGTTAGCAGACTTGTATGTTTCCCGAATTGTGTCACTCCATGGTGTTCCGTTGGAGATCAGTTCGGATCGTGGCAGCCTCTTTACCTCCAGATTCTGGGAAAGTTTCCAAGAAGCTATGAGAACTCATCTGTCCTTCAGCACCGCTTTTCACCCTCAGTCACAGGGTCAAGTCGAACGAGTTAATCAAGTGCTCAAAGATATGCTTCGAGCTTGTGTCATCTCCTTCGGTAAGAAATGGGAGGAATCTCTTCCGTATGCCGAATTCTCTTACAACAATAGCTATCAAGCTAGTCTGAAGATGGCACCGTTTGAAGTTCTTTAGGGACGTAAGTGTCGAACCCCTCTGAATTGGTCGGAAACTAGGGAACGCTCACTCGTCGGACCGGACATTATCCAACAAGCTGAAGAAAAAGTCTGCATGGTCCGGGAACATCTGAAAACTGCTCAGTCTCGTCAGAAGAGCAACTATGACCGAAAGCACAAGGTAATGGTCTATCAGCCTGGCGAGCAAGCTTACCTTCGCGTCACTCCATTGAAAGGCACTCATCGGTTCGGAATCAAGGGCAAGTTAGCTCCTCACTACATTGGCCCGTTCCGTATTCTTGCCCGTCGAGGAGAAGTGGCATATCAGTTGCAATTGCAGCCAAATCTTTCTCAAGTGCATGATGTCTTTCATGTATCCCAACTTCGTCGCTGCTTCAAGGATCCTATTCGAGCTGTGGATCATGAAATGCTTGAATTGCGGGAAGATCTGTCTTATCTAGAATATCCCGTCTGCATTCTTGATCAAGCTGAACATCGAACTCGTCAGAAGTCAATCAAATTCCTTAAAGTTCCGTGGTCGAATCATTCTGAAGATGAAGCCACCTGGGAACGCGAGGATCGTCTTCGCGAAGAATACCCCGCTTTCTTTCAGTCTTCTTCTTAATTCTCGGGACGAGAATTCTTGTTAGAGGAGGAGAATTGTAACACCCCATGTAATTAACCACAGTGATCACCCTTAGTTAATGCCATGTCAGCAAGTTTAACAATGCCTAGTCATCATTCGCATCATATTGCATTTCAAACTCCTAATTCAAACTTCAAATTAATTTAAAGTGAAAATAAAAGTTTCTCAAATACAGGAACTAAAATGTTCATAATGTTGCAAATATTCCCAAAGCAATTATAAAAATGAGATCAACATTAATTGGATTATTCAAATGACTATCATCATGAAACAGTACCAAAACAGCAATGATTAAATCCATTTCATTTAATCCAAAATTCAAATGAAATCATTTTGCCTCCAAACCATTTTCTGGCGGTGGTAAATATTACACTATAATTATTGAGCTAAGTCATATATTTTACAAAACTCAAATGGTGGCTAAACGATTTGCAAAACAGAAAAACAAAAGAAAACAGAAAAGAAAAAGCTCGCAGCTACTGGGCCTGAGTCACCCGGCCCAACTCCCCCTTCCCCTTCCTACTGCACACGCGCGCCCTGTCGTCTCCACCGCAGCTGCCGCGCCTGGCCCCCCCTCGTCCCTGCTCGATAGCGGCCACCCGCGCTCGTCGTGGAGGGGATAAGAACCCCTCCTCCACCCCGAGGACGAACCCTAGCTGCCTCCCTCTCCCTGTTCGTCGCCTTCCTCCCACACCCGAGCGCCACCATGGACGGCCTCAGCTGAAACTCGCGGCCACCGCCACCACTTCACCTCGCCAGCGTGCCCAAACGCCTCCCCGACGTCGAATACTTCTCCTCCGCCGCTCAACCGAAGCCGGGAGGCCATCCTTCTTCGTCAACGCCGTCGTCTTCAACCTTCAGGTGCCCACATCGCCGCCGTCGATTCGTCGCCGTCCATCCTCCCCAGGCCCACCTTAGCACATCTACGGGCTCCCGGTGAGCCACCGCTTCTTCCCCCACTCTTCTAGCCGTCGTTTTCGAGCCGTAGTGGCCATTCCCGACACGCTCGAGCTCATCGCCGTGAAACTCGTCGCCGGCGATCGTCCGGCGACCAAACGACCTCGCACCTGCGCCCATCTTGCTCGCCACACTGCGTAGGCCTCGCCTAGCCTAGCTATTTGACTCGAGCGCGCCCACGTCGCCGTTTGCCTTCACGCCCGAGCGCCGCCGTCCACCTCCGTGCCCGCCGTCGTCGCTCTGGTGCATCTCCGACGACGCCACCACCCCCACTAGATGCGGCCCACTGCTAGCTTCCGAACGCTCCAAGCCCCGCGGCAAACGGTCGCCTGTGGCCGTTTTCCGGCCAAGTCCGGCGAGCCTCCGCCGCGTACGGGCTCACCGGCGCAACTCCGGTCGCTGTCCGACGTGGCACCGACTAGGCCCCGCCTCTGTGCCAAAGATCGCGGGCCCCGCGGGCCCCGTTGACCCGGTCCACGTGCTGACTGGGCAGCCCACTGTCACTGACACGCGGGCCCCACCGTCTAATTAAATTAAATAAACATTTTTTTAAATAAAATTAATTATTCAATGACATGTGGGCCGAGATGCTAATTAACCCTGTTTAGCTAAAATAAAACTATGTTAGCCCCTCTGTCTATGACATGTGGGCCCCACTGGTCAGGTTTGACCTGGTCAGCCGTCCTGTTGACTCTTGACGTCACCATTGCGTCATGCTGACGTCATTGCTACTATTCTGGATAATGTTGATCCAAATTAATTAAATAAATTCAGAAAATTGTTTAAATCTTTGAAAATTCATAGAAAATAAACCGTAGCTCTGATCGAAAAACTTTATACATGAAAGTTGCTCAAAACGATGAGACGATTCTGAATACGCCCTTCGTATTGCTATCAGATGCCCCTAACTACCTGAACATGGAACTTTTAGACTGTTTTAAATAAATAAATAAATAGTGCTCAACTTTAATAAAATAAATCCAAATAAGTTCCTAAATTAACTAAATCATCTAGTTAGCAGTAGAACACCTCTGCATATCGTTTAGGCATGTCATTCATATTGTCTGCATTTTTGCCGTGAATTTATTGTTTCTTCCCCCTCCTTCTCTCTCGATAGACACCGAGACCGACGCTGACGCAGCAGAGTACGACTATGCTCCGGACGAGCAGCCTTCTGACGACCAGCCCCTTTCAGCAGAGCTTCCAGGCAAGCACCCCCCTTTTTGAACATGCCTATATCTCCTATTCTTTCTCCCTCCTGCTTGCATTAGAATTTGCTACTGCTTTGAGTTATCCTATTCTGATGCATAGCCTGTTTATTGTAACCTGCTATTGATACCTTATCTGCTTATCCTAAACTACTTAGTATAGGCTGGTTAGAGACCCACCAGAGACCCCCACTTTGACCCAGTTGCCCCCGCTGGATTATCAGATGACTCGATCAACATGATCGACAGCCAGTCCCCGGCACCGCACATCACCCCCCTTAGTTGTACGACACTGCAGCGTTACTATCGAGTGCCGAAGGTGATACCTCGTTTAGCACTTCTGATGTTAACTCTATAGAGTAGCTATTCGGTCGTGATCCTCGAGGGTGGTTCCTCCTTCACCACTCCCGATAACGACGCCGTCGTGCAACACCTCAAGTGTGAACCTCGAGGGTGGTTCCTCCTAAGTTCACCTTGATGACTACATTAGGTGGAATCCATCGAGGGTGATTCCTCAGGTTTTCCCCTGGTGTTTGGACACACGGTTACTTTGACTTAACACAGAACCATGAAGACATCGGGTCGGCCCTGAGGGGTACCCGCGAGTGATATGGAGACGGATTGACCTGGATGGTACCCGAGAGATAAATACGAGGCGTGGCCGGGCATTCTTAGCCCTTGCCGCAAGTCCTCGAGATGGGGCGACGGGGTCACATCGATCGTGAGTCTCTGCTCGTTACCGCACTACCAAAACACTAACGATTTGGATATGTGATCTGAGTGGGCCTCTGGCCCGATAGCACTAACCATCACGTGGGAACAGTTATGGGCACTCTGCGTCGTATGCATCAGCCGAAGCTTAATGGACGTCAGCATCTGAGCGGCGCGCGCTGGGTTGGACCGCGTAACGCAACCGCCTTGATAGTGTGGGTTGCTAGGTCTGCTCACCGGCCGCGTTCGCAACGTGCAGGAGTTCCCGTGGCGATGGCCCAAGACCCCTGGGCGCATAGGTTTAGTTCGGCGTGCTGACCTCTCTGTTAATCCTAGGTCGGGTTGCGGTGTATCGTTTGGCCGAGGCCGGGCATGACCTAGAAAGTGTGTCCGGCCAGAGTTCATCGAGCGTGGTGGGTAAGTTGGTGCACCCCTGCAGGGAAGAACTAATCTATGCATAGCCGGATCCTCGGTAACGGACGCTCGGAGTTGTATCCCGATCGATACAACTAGAACTGGATACTTGAGATGAGATATGGATACTAGGGCTCTGGGATTGCTTTCTCGCAGGGAGTCGAGAAAGGATCCCTGGCCGAGGTTTATACTTAATACTACTACTACTTTATACTATACTGATCTACACTCTTCTAATGATGCAAGACCGATGAAGATGCTTGTCTTGGATAGGACTAGGCCTTCCCTCTATTCTTGCATTTCTGCAGCCCAGTCCACATATACAACCGTTCTTTGATAATGATGCATATGTAGTGTAGGTCCTTGCTTGCTGAGTACTTCAGATGAGTACTCACGGTTGCTTTGCTTCCTCTTTTTCCCCATATCCGTTTGATGCAACCAGATGATGGAGCCCCGGAGCCAGCTGCCCCCACCGACGACTACTACTACCACCCTGAGGATGGTTACTACTACGAGCTGGCCGACGACCAGGAGTAGGATCGGAGGGTCCCAGGCAGGAGGCCTACACCTTTCTATCGTAGCTTTTGTTTTGCCCCGCCTTTCTAAAGGCTTATCTGTTTCTGTTTCATATCTGTACTCAGATATCTGATGCTTCCGCTGACGCTTGTATGCGAGGTTATGTATTCGAGCCCTCGAGGCCCCTGGCTTGTAATATAAAGCTTGTATGACTTTATTTATGTTTTAGAGTTGTGTTGTGATATGTTCAAGTGAGTCCTTAGGCTTGATCGTGTGCATTTGCGCGTATGATTAGTGCACGATTAAGCCGAGGGCGTCACAGTATGTACCAGTAGCTATGTGTTTGATCTCTCCCTCTCTCTCTCTCGTGTTCTTGATTTGGCACAATCTTGATGTATCGCGAGCTTTGGATCATATGGTGTTTCTTCCCTCTCTATCTCTTGTTGTGATGAATTTAGTCTTGCTCTTTGAGGTTTCGTTATGTTGGATTGAGTATTGGATTTGAGAACACTTGATGTATGTCTTGCGATGGCATATCTGTGGTGACAATGGCATGTTCTATTGATTCACTTGATGTATGTTTTGGCACTCGACTCGCGGATTCCCAAGGTGACATTGGGGTAATCTATGCATAGGGGTTGATGCATGTTTTCGTCCTATGTTCTCTGATAGAAACTTTGGAGTGACTCTTTGTTGCACGTTGAGGGATTGTTATGTGATCCAATTATGTTATCATCGTTGAGAGAATTTGCACTAGTGAAAGTATGAACCCTAGGCCTTGTGTCTAGGCATTGCAATACCAGTTTTGCTCACTTTTGTTACTAGTTACCTTGCTATTTTTATATTTTCAGATTACAAAAACCTATATCTACCATCCATATTACACTTGTATCACCATCCCTTCGCCGAACTAGTGCACCTATACAATTTACTATTGTATTGGGTGTGTTGGGGACACAAGAGAATCTTTGTTATTTGGTTGCAGGGTTACTTGAGAGAGACCATCTTCATCCTACGCCTCCCACGGATTGATAAACCTTAGGTCATCCACTTGAGGGAGATTTGCTACTGTCCTACAAAACTCTGCGCTTGGAGGCCCAACACGAGTCTACAAGAAGAAGGTTGCGTAGTAGACATCACCCAGCTGTTCCTTGCCGCCCTCCACTGAATCATTGGATTCACCCCCCTTGGGGGCCGGCTTATGGTTGGGGTAAAGCCCTCTTGCAACCAAGCCCATGTTGTTCCACGTAGATTCTGAGAAGGGGGACCATGAGATTGTGCAACTCCCGGATACCGTAGGAATGCTTTGGGTGTATCAAACGTCACAACGTAACTGGGTGACTATAAAGGTGCACTACAGGTATCTCCGAAAGTGTCTGTTGGGTTGGCACGAATCGAGACTGAGATTTGTCACTCCGTATGACGGAGAGGTATCTCTGGGCCCACTCGGTAATGCATCATCATAATGAGCTCAATGTGACTAAAGAGTTAGCCACGGGATCATGCGTTACGGAACAAGTAAAGAGACTTGCCGGTAACGAGATTGAACGAAGTATGGGGATACCGACGATCGAATCTCGGGCAAATAACATACCGATGGACAAAGGGAATTGTATACGAGATTGATTGAATCCTCGACATCGTGGTTCATCCGATGAGATCATCGTGGAACATGTGGGAGCCAACATGGGTATCCAGATCCCGCTGTTGGTTATTGGCCGGAGAGATGTCTCGGTCATGTCTGCATGGTTCCCGAACCCGTAGGGTCTACACACTTAAGGTTCGGTGACGCTAGAGTTGTTATGGGAAATTGTGTGTGGTTACCGAAGGTTGTTCGGAGTCCCAGATGAGATCCCGGACGTCACGAGGAGTTCTGGAATGGTCCGGAGGTGAAGAATTATATATGGGAAGTCCAGTTTCAGTCACCGGAATGGTTTCGGGGGTTATCGGTATTGTACCGGGACCACCGGAAGGTGTCCGGGGGTCCACCGGGTGGGGCCACCTGCCCCGGTGGGCCAAGTGGGCTGAGCAAGGGAGGAAACCATCCCCTGGTGGGCTGGTGCGCCCCCCCAAGGGGCCCAAGGCGCCTAGGGTTGGAAACCCTAGGGGGTGGGGGCGCCTCCCACCTGCTTGGGGGGTAAGTTTCCCCCCCTGGCCGCCGCCCCTCCCCTTAGATGTGATCTAAGGGGGCCGGCCCCCTCTCCCCTTCTCCCTATAAATAGAGGGGGGTGGGAGGGCAGCAGGACCTCTCCCCTGGCGCAGCCCTCGCCCTCTCCAACACCTCCTCCTCCTCCGTGGTGCTTGGCGAAGCCCTGTCGGAGAACCACAAGCTCCACCACCACGCCGTCGTGCTGCAGGAGCTCTTCCTCAACTTCTCCTCTTCCCTTGCTGGATCAAGGAGGAGACATCCCTGCGCTGTACGTGTGTTGAACGCGGAGGCGCCGTCCGTTCGGCGCTAGATCGGATCTTCCGCGATTTGAATCGCCGCGAGTACAACTCCATCATCCGCGTTCCTTGTAACGCTTCCGCTTAGCGATCTTCAAGGGTATGAAGATGCACTCCCTCTCTCTCGTTGCAAGCTTCTCCTAGATTGATCTTGGTGATACGTAGGAAATTTTTTGATTTACTACTACATTCCCCTACAGTGGCATCATGAGCTAGGTCTATGCGTAGATTCTTTGCACGAGTAGAACACAAGTAGTTGTGGGCGATGATTTCTTCAATTTGCTTACCGTTACTAGTCCTATCTTGATTCGGCGGCATTGTGGGATGAAGCGGCCCGGACCGACCTTACACGTACGCTTACGTGAGACAGGTTCCACCAACTGACATGCACTTGATGCATAAGGTGGCTAGCGGGTGTCTGTCTCTCCCACTTTAGTCGGATCGGATTCAATGAAAAGGGTCCTTATGAAGGGTAAATAGCAATTGGCATATCACCGTTGTGGCTTTTGCGTAGGTAAGAAACGTTCTTGCTAGAAACCCATAGCAACCACGTAAAACATGCAACAACAATTAGAGGACGTCTAACTTGTTTTTGCAGGGTATGCTATGTGACGTGATATGGCCAAAAAGGATGTGATGAATTATATATGTGATGTATGAGATTGATCATGTTCTTGTAATAGGAATCACGACTTGCATGTCGGTGAATATGACAACCGGCAGGAGCCATAGGAGTTGTCTCAATTTATTGTATGACCTGCGTGTCAATATAAAGGCCATGTAATTACTTTACTTTATTGCTAACCGTTAGCCATAGTAGTAGAAGTAATAGTTGGCGAGACAACTTCATGAAGACACGATGATGGAGATCATGGTGTCATGCCGGTGACGATGGTGACCATGCCGCGCCTCGAAGATGGAGATCAAAGGCGCAAGATGATATTGGCCATATCATGTCACTTTATGATTTGCATGTGATGTTTATCATGTTTACATCTTATTTGGTTAGAACGACGGTAGCATAAATAAGATGATCCCTCACTAAAATTTCAAGAAATGTGTTCCCCCTAACTGTGCACCGTTGCGAAGGTTCGTTGTTTCGAAGCACCACGTGATGATCGGGTGTGATAGATTCTAACGTTCGCATACAACGGGTGTAAGCTAGATTTACACATGCGAAACACTTAGGTTGACTTGACGAGCCTAGCATGTACAGACATGGCCTCGGAACACGAGAGACCGAAAGGTCGAACATGAGTCGTATAGTAGATGCGATCAACATGGAGATGTTCACCGTTGATGACTAGTCCGTCTCACGTGATGATCGGACACGGCCTAGTCGATTCGGATCATGTATCACTTAGATGACTAGAGGGATGTCTATCTGAGTGGGAGTTCATCAGATGAACTTCATTATCATGAACATAGTCAAAGTGTCTTTGCAAATTATGTTGTAGATAGCTCGCGCTGTAGCTCCCCTGTTTTATTGATACGTTCCTAGAGAAAAGTAAGTTGAAAGATGATGGTAGCAATAATGCGGACTGGGTCCGTGGTCTGAGGATTGTCCTCATTACTGCATAGAAGGCTTATGTCCTTAATGCACCGCTCGATGCGCCACCCCCTCAAGCGTCGTCTGTAGATGTTTTGAACATTTGACAGGCACGTTCTGATGACTACTTGATAGTTCAGTGCGTCATGCATTACGGCTTAGAATTGAGGCTCCAAAACGTTTTGAATGTCACGGAACATATGAGATGTTCTAAGAGCTGAAATTGGGATTTCAGGCTCATGCCCGCGTTGAGAGGTATGAGACCTCCAACAAGATTCTTTGCCTGCAAGATGAAGGAGAATAGCTCAATCAGTGAGCATGTGCTCAGATTGTCTGGGTATTACGATCACTTGAATCGAGTGGGAGTTTATCTTCCAGATAAGATAGTGATTAATATAGTTCTCCAAGTCACTGCCACCTAGCTACTAGAGCTTCATGATGAACTATAACATGCCAGGGATGGATAAGATGATCCCTGAGCTGTTCGCGATGTTTAACACCGCGAAGGTAGAAATCAAGAAGGAGCATCAAGTGTTGATGGTTAGTAAAACCACTAGTTTCACAAAGGGCAAGGGCAAGAAGGGAAACTTCATGGATGGCAAGTCAGTTGCTGCTCCAGTGAGGAAACCCAAGGTTAAACCCAAACCTGAAACTAGGTGCTTCTGTTATGAGGAGAACGGTCGCTGAAGTGGAACAACCCTAGATACTTGGTAGATAAGAAAGCTGGCAACGTCGACAGAAGTATATTTGATATACGTGTTATTGATGTGTACCTTGCTAGTACTCCTAGTAGCACCTGGGTATTGGATACCGGTTCGGTTGCTAAATGTTAGTAACTCGAAATAAAAGCTATGGAATAAACGGAGGCTAGCTAAGGGTGAGGTGACGATGTGTGTTGGAAGTGTTTCCAAGGTTGATGTGATCACCATCGCACACTCTCTCGGGATTAGGGATGAACCTAAATAAATGTTATTTGGTGTTTGTGTTGAGCATGAACATGATTAGATCGTGTTTATTGCAATACGGTTATTCATTTAAGTTAGAGAATAATGGTTATTCTGTTTACATGAATAATACCTTCAATGGTCATGCACCCAATGTGAATGGTTTATTGAATCTCGATCGTAGTAATACACATGTTCATAAAAGATGCAAAATTAATAATGATAGTATCACATACTTGTGGCACTGCCGCTAAAGGTCATATTGGTGTAAAGCGCATGAAGAAACTCCATGCTGATGGATCTTTGGACTCACTCGATTTCGAATCAGTTGCGACATGCGTACCATGCCTCTTAGGCAAGATGACTGACACCCCGTTTCCGGTATGATGGAGCGGGCTAGTAACTTATTGGAGAAAATACATGTTGATGTATGCGGTCCAATGAGTGTTGTAGCATGCAGTGGATATCGTTATTTTCTTACCTTCACTGATGATTTGAGTGGATATGAGTATATTTACTTAATGAAACACAAGTCTAAAACATTTGAAAAGTTCAAACAAATTCAGAGTGAAGTCTAAGATCATCGTGACAAGAAGATAAAAATGTCTACGATATGATCGTGGAGGTGAATATCTGAGTTACAAGTTTTGTATACAACTTAAGACAATGTGAAAGTTGTTTCACAACTCACGCCACCTGGAACACCATAGTGTGATGGTGTGTCCGAACGTTGTAGTCGTACTCTATTGGATATGGTGCGTACTATGATGTCTCTTATC
Organism: Thinopyrum elongatum; assembly: GCA_011799875.1. Taxonomy (NCBI): domain Eukaryota; kingdom Viridiplantae; phylum Streptophyta; class Magnoliopsida; order Poales; family Poaceae; genus Thinopyrum; species Thinopyrum elongatum. Next base: position 404,488,931 of record CM022299.1, on the reverse strand, counting down.
GATTTGCCACTATCATTTTGGGGTTAAGCATTAGAGACAAAAACATTCACTTTAAATAGGGCAGCATCTAATTCCGTTGAGATGACACCGTATGGTTTGGCAGAAACCTAAGCTGTCATTTCACAGAGTTTGGGAATACGACGCTTATGTCTGATAAGCTCGAACCCAAAGCAGAAATATGCATCTTCATAGAATACCCTAAGGAAACATTTGGGTATGCCTTCTATCTCAGATCCGAGGGCAAAGTATTTGTTGCTAAAAACGGGTCCTTTCTCGAGAAAAGGTTTCTCTCGAAAGAATTGAGTGGGAGGAAGATAGAACTTGATGAGGTTGTTGAACCTTTGTTTCAACTAAAGAGTAGCGCATCACAGAAAGATGTTTCTGTGGAGCCTACGTCAGTTGAAGAGGAAGTTAATGGTGATGATCATGAAGCTTCGGATCAAGTTACTATCAAACTTTGTAGGTCGACAAAGACGCGTACTGCTACTGAGTGGTACGGCAACCCTGTCTTGGAGGTCATGTTGTTGGACAACAACGAACCTACAAACTATGGAGAAGCGATGATGGGCCCGGATTCCAACAAATGGTTAGAGGCCATGAAATCCAAGAAAGGATCCATGTATGAAAACCAAGTATGGACTTTGGTAGACTTGCCCGTTGAATGGCAGGTCGTTGAGTACAAATGGACCTTTAAGAAGAAGACAGACACTGATGGTAAATGTTACCATTTATAAAGCTCGACTTGCCGCAAACAAGTTTCTGACAAGTTCAAGGAGTTGACTACGATGAGACATTCTCACCCGTAGCGATGCTAAAGTCTGTTGGAATTATGTTAGCAGTTGCTGCATTTTTTGATTATGAAATCTGGCAGATGGATTTCAAAACATCGTTCCCTTGAGGAAAGGTTGTATGTGATACAACCAGAAGGTTTTGTCGATCCTAAGGATGCTAAAAGTATGCAAGCTCCAGCAATCCTTCGATGGACAGGAGCAAGCATCTCGGAGTTGGAATATACGCTTTGATGAGGTGATCAAAGTTTTTGAATTTGTACAAAGTTTATGAGAAACTCGTATTTACAAGAAAGTGAGTGGGAGCACTATAGAATTTCTGATGAGTATATGTGGATGACATATTGTTGATCGAAAATGATGTAGAATTTCTGGAAAGCATAAAGGGTTGTTTGAAAAGAGTTTTTCAAAGGAAGACCTGGATAAAGCTACCTAATTGTTGGGCATCAAGATCTATAGAGATAGATCAAGATGCTTGATGAGACTTTCAATGAGTACATACCTAGACAAGATTTTGAAAGAGTTCAAAATTGATCAGTCAAAGAAGGAGTTCTTACCTGATTTGTAAGGTGTGGAGTTGAGTGAGACTCAAAGCTCGACCACGGTGGATCAAAGAGATAGGACGAAGGTCGTCCCCTATGCTTTATCCATAGGCTCCGTATAATATGCCATGAGTCTGTCAAGGGGTACGAGTGTGATCCAGGAATGGATCACTGGACAGTGGTCAAGATTATCCTTAGTAACTAGAGGACTAAGGAAATATTTCTCGGTTATGGAGGTGATAAAGAGTTCGTCGTAAAGAGTTACATCGATGCAAGCTTTAACACCAATCCGGATGACTCTTAGTAGCAATCCGGATACGTATAGTGGAGCAGCCATTTGGAATAGCTCCAAGTGGAGTGCGGTAGCAGTGTCTACAGTATGACATAGAGATTTGCAAAGTAGACACGGATCTGAATGTCGCAGACCCGTTGACTAAAGACCTCTCTCACATGCAAAGCATGATCGAACCCCAGAACTCACTGGGTGTTAGATTCATAACAATGTAAATCACATGGTGATGTGAACTAGATTATTGACTCTAGTGCAAGTGGGAGACTGTTGGAAATATGCCCTAGAGGCAATAATAAAATGGTTATTATTATATTTCCTTGTTCATGATAATTGTCTATTGTTCATGCTATAATTGTATTAACCGAAAACCGTAATACATGTGTGAATACATAGACCACAGCATGTCCCTAGTGAGCCTCTAGTTGACTAGCTCGTTGATCAATAGATGGTTGTGGTTTCCTGACCATGGACATTGGATGTCGTTGATAACGGGATCACATCATTAGGAGAATGATGTGATGGACAAGACCCTATCCTAAGCATAGCACAAGATCGTGTAGTTCATTTGCTAGAGCTTTTCTAATGTCAAGTATCATTTCCTTGGACCATGAGATTGTGCAACTCCCGGATACCGTAGGAATGCTTTGGGTGTATCAAACGTCACAACGTAACTGGGTGACTATAAAGGTGCACTACAGGTATCTCCGAAAGTGTCTGTTGGGTTGGCACGAATCGAGACTGGGATTTGTCACTCCGTATGACGGAGAGGTATCTCTGGGCCCACTCGGTAATGCATCATCATAAATGAGCTCAATGTGACTAAAGAGTTAGCCATGGGATCATGCGTTACAGAACAAGTAAAGAGACTTGCCGGTAACGAGATTGAACGAGGTATGGGGATACCGACGATCGAATCTCGGGCAAATAACATACCGATGGACAAAGGGAATTGTATACGGGATTGATTGAATCCTCGACATCGTGGTTCATCCGATGAGATCATCGTGGAACATGTGGGAGCCAACATGGGTATCCAGATCCCGCTGTTGGTTATTGGCCGGAGAGATGTCTCGGTCATGTCTGCATGGTTCCCGAACCCGTAGGGTCTACACACTTAAGGTTCGGTGACGCTAGAGTTGTTATGGGAAATTGTGTGTGGTTACCGAAGGTTGTTCGGAGTCCCGGATGAGATCCCAGACGTCACGAGGAGTTCCGGAATGGTCCGGAGGTGAAGAATTATATATGGGAAGTCCAGTTTCAGTCACCGGAATGGTTTCGGGGGTTATCGGTATTGTACCGGGACCACCGAAAGGTGTCCGGGAGTCCACCGGGTGGGGCCACCTGCCCCGGTGGGCCAAGTGGGCTGAGCAAGGGAGGGAACCAGCCCCTGGTGGGCTGGTGCGCCCCCCCCCCCCCAAGGGGCCCAAGGCGCCTAGGGTTGGAAACCCTAGGGGGTGGGGGCGCCTCCCACCTGCTTGGGGGGTAAGTTTCCCCCCCTGGCCGCCGCCCCTCCCCTTAGATGGGATCTAAGGGGGCCGGCCCCCTCTCCCCTTCTCCCTATAAATAGAGGGGGGGTGGGAGGGCAGCAGGACCTCTCCCCTGGCGCAGCCCTCCCCCTCTCCAACACTTCCTCCTCCGTGGTGCTTGGCGAAGCCCTGTCGGAGAACCATAAGCTCCACCACCACGTCGTCGTGCTGCAGGAGCTCTTCCTCAACTTCTCCTCTTCCCTTGCTGGATCAAGAAGGAGGAGACGTCCCCGGGCTGTATGTGTGTTGAACGCGGAGGCGCCGTCCGTTCGGCGCTAGATCGGATCTTCCGCGATTTGAATCGCCGCGAGTACGACTCCATCATCCGCGTTCCTTGTAACGCTTCCGCTTAGCGATCTTCAAGGGTATGAAGATGCACTCCCTCTCTCTCGTTGCAAGCTTCTCCTAGATTGATCTTGATGATACGTAGGAAATTTTTTGATTTACTACTACGTTCCCCTACAGAGCATGGTTGCAATGTTGTTAGTATGAATTCCTTGAATATCCATGATGCTAATGATATGCAAAGCCATAAGCTTGGGGATGCTATGTTTGATGAAGATGATATTTTTAGTCCCCCAAGTTTTGATGAGAAAATTTATTATGATGAAAGCATGCCTCCTATTTATGATGATTATATTGATGAAAGTGGGTTTGGAAGAGTGGCAATTCTAGGTACTAATGATCCCACTATTTTGGAGGGTGTTGAATCTTTTCACAATATTGATAAAAGTGGATTTGGAGAGGTCATGACTTTATTTAGTGCTGAATCCACTATTTTGGAAGAGGTTCCAATTGATTATGAGAACAAAGTTGCTATCTATGATGATTATTGTGATGACATGTATGCTATAAAGAATAATGATAACCATGAAACTTGTCATCGTGATTTTAATTTTCAATTGGATTATGCCTCACATGATAGTTATTTTGTTGAGTTTGCTCCCACTACCATTGATGAGAATAAATTTGCTTATGTGGAGAGTAATAAAATTTCTATGCTTGTACATCATGAAAATAATGCTTTATGTGATAGTTATATTGTTGAATTCATTCATGATGCTACTGAAAATTATTATGAGAGAGGAACATATGCTTTTACATATCTCAATAATATCAAGTTTCCTCTCTATGTGTTGAAAGTTTTGAAGTTGCACTTGTTTTGCCTTCCTATGCTAGTTGATTCTTGCTCCCATAAGTTGTTTGCTCACAAAATCCCTATGCATAGGAAGTGGGTTAGACTTAAATGTGCTAGTCATATGCTCCATGATGCTCCCGTTATGTTTCAATTCTTATCTTTTATGTGAGCATCATTAAAATCTTCATGCCTAGTTAAAAAGGCATTAAAGAAAAGCGCTTGTTGGGAGACAACCCAATATTTACCCCTACTGTTTTTGTGTATTCACATGATTAATCTACTGTAGTAATCATGTTTTATAGCTTTTGTTTCAATAAAGTGCCAAGTAAAGCCTTTGGGATAGTGTGGTTGATAGTTGACTTGATTCTGTGCAAAAACAGAAAATTTTGCGTCCAGTAACAGAATTTTTAAAATTCACTGGAACGTGTAAAAACTTTGAATTTTTTACATAGTATGGAAATACAAATTTCCTTCGTTTTCCTAATTTTTAATAATTTTTGGAATTACAGAAGTATGACCTTAATTCAGATCTTTACAGACTGCTCTGTTTTTGACAGATTCTGTTTTCAATGCATAGTTTGCTTGTTTTCTAGTTTCTATGGCTTATATTGCTCAATATAAATTGTAGAAATAATAAGTTACAGTAGGAATTATGTGAGAACAATTATGAATCTTTTCTTTGACAGTACCCAAGTGAATGATTTGTTTTATTATACTAACGGATCTTACGAGTTTTCTGTTGAGTTTTGTGTTGTGAAGTTTTCAAGTTTTGGGTAAAGATTTGATGGACTATGGAATAAGGAGTGGCAAGAGCCTAAGCTTGGTGATTCCCAAGGTACCCCAAGGTAATATTCAAGTACAACCAAGCATCTAAGCTTGGGCGTGCCCCGGATGGCATCCCCTCTTTCGTCTTCAATTCATCGGTAAATTTACTTGAGGCTATATTTTTATTCACCACATGATATGTGTTTTGCTTGGAGCGTCATTTTATTTTATTAGTATTTGCTTGCTGTTATTTATAGTAATGTTTTTCATCTTTTATTTCAATAAAGTGGCAAGTTTAGCCTTTACCATGCTTATTTTGCAAGTTTATATGTTGCTGTTTTGAAAACACAAAGTTTTCTATCGTTGTATGAATTATTATGGAAAGTAAGAACATGATAAAATCTTGAATTTTTACACAATTAGTAACAACAAATTTTATGCACTGTGGTAATGTTTCAGAATTTTTGGAGTTAGGGAAGTATGAGTACAATTGCACTCTTTACAGACTATCCTGTTTAGACAGACTGCTGTTATGTTTGCATATGTTTGCTTGTTTAATGATTCTATTTGAGGATAGGAGTATTAAATATGCATAGGCATTTAGTATGCAATGTTAAATAATAATTTTAGTGATTTTCTACAGTAGAGAATGATAAGATTTTGCATTTTATTTATACTAACTTTTCTCACGAGTTCTTGTTGAGTTTTGTGTGGATGAAGTTTTTAAGATTTTGGGAAACCGTGATATAAAAGGAATTAAGGAGACACAAAAGCTCAAGATTGGGGATGCCCAAGGCATCCCAATATAATATTTCAAGAAGTCTCAAGCATCTAAGCTTGGAGATGCCCCGGTTGGCATCCCACCTTTCTTCATCAAGAATTATCGGTTGAGCCTGAGTTTTTACTTCTTCACATGATGTGTGCTATTTTTAGAATGTTATTTTATTTTGTTTTGATTGCTATTTGAATAAAATACTTAAGATTTAAAATTTTAAATGAGAGAGAGTCCTCACACAGCTACATAATTATTTGACTACTCATTGATCTTCACTTATATCCTTTTGGAGTAGTTTGTGAGTTGCTCTAGCGCTTCACTTATATCTTTTTAGAGCACGACGTTGGTTTTATTTTGAAGAAATTGATGAGCTCTCATGCTTCACTTATACTATTTTGAGAGTCTCTAAACATCATGGTAATTTGCTTAGGTTATGAATTTAGTCCTAATATGATGGGCATCCAGAGGGATATAATAAAAACTTTCATATAAAGAGCGTTGAATACTATGAGAAGTTTGATTCCTTGCATTTGTTTTGAGATATAAAGATGGTGATATTAGACTCATGCTAGTGAGTAATTGTGGATTGGTAGAAATACTTGTGTTAAAGTTTGTGATTCTTGTAGCATGCACGTATGGTGAACCGTTATGTCATGAAGTCGGAGCATGATTTATTTATTGATTCTCTTCCTTATGAGTGGCGGTCGGGGACGAGCGATGGTCTTTTCCTACCAATCTATCCCCCTAGGAGCATGCGTGTAGTACTTTGTTTCGATAGCTAATAGATTTTTGCAATAAGAATGTGAGTTCTTTATGACTAATGTTGAGTCCATGGATTATACGCACTCTCACCCTTCCACCATTGCTAGCCTCTCTAGTACCGCGCAACTTTCGCCGGTGCACTACACCCACCATATACCTTCCTCAAAACAATTACCATACCTACCTATTATGGCATTTCCATAGCCATTCCGAGATATATTGCCATGCAACTTCCACCGTTCCATTTATTATGACACGCTTCATCATTGTCATATTGCTTTGCATGATCATGTAGTTGACATCGTATTTGTGGCAAAGCCACCATTCATATTTTTTATATACATGTCACTCTTGATCACTGCACATCCTGGTACACCGCCGGAGGCATTCATATAGAGTCATATTTTTGTTCTAAGTATCGAGTTGTAATTCTTAAGTTGTAAGTAAATAAAAGTGTGATGATCATCATTATTAGAGCATTGTCCCATGTGAGGAAAGGATGATGGAGACTATGATTCCCCCACAATTCGGGATGAGACTCCAGACGAAAAAAAAAAGAGAAAAGAAAAAAAGAGAAAAAAAGAGGCCAAAGAGCCCAAAATAAAAAAAATGAGAGAAAAGAGAGAAGGGGCAATGCTACTATCCTTTTTCCACACTTGTGCTTCAAAGTAGCACCATGATCTTCATGATAGAGAGTCTCCTATTTTGTCACTTTCATATACTAGTGGGAAATTTTCATTATAGAACTTGGCATGTATATTCCAATGATGGGCTTCCTCAAATTGCCCTAGGTCTTCGTGAGCAAGCAAGTTGGATGCACACCCACTTAGTTTCTTTTTGAGCTTTCATACACTTATAGCTTAGTGCATCCGTTGCATGGCAATCCCTACTCACTCACATTGATATCTGTTGATGGGCATCTCCATAGCCCGTTGATATGCCTAGTTGATATGAGACTATCTCCTTCTTTTTGTCTTCTCCATAACCACCATATTCTATTCCACCTATAGTGCTATATCCATGGCTCACGCTCATGTATTGCGTGAAAGTTGAAAAAGTTTAAGAACATCAAAAGTATGAAACAATTGCTTGGCTTGTCATCGGGGTTGTGCATGATTTAATACTTTGTGTGATGAAGATGGAGCATAGCCAGACTATATGATTTTGTAGGGATAACTTTCTTTGGCCATGTTATTTTGAGAAGACATGATTGCTTTATTTAGTATGCTTGAAGTATTATTGTTTTTATGTCAATATTAAACTTTTGTTTTGAATCTTATGGATCTGAATATTCATGCCACAATAAAGAAGATTACATTGATAAATATGCTAGGTAGCATTCACACTTCATAAATTCTTTCTTTTATCATTTACCTACTCGAGGACGAGCAGGAATTAAGCTTGGGGATGCTGATACGTCTCCAACGTATCTATAATTATGAAGTATTCATGCCATGTTTACAACAATTTTATATGATTTTGGTATGATTTGATTAGAACTAACCCGGACTGATGCTGTTTTCAGCAGAACTACCGTGGTGTCATTTTTTGTGCAGAAATAAAAGTTCTCAGAATGGGCTAAAAATTTACGGAGAATATTTTTGGAAAATATAAAAAAAAATACTAGAGCGAAAAGATACCGGAGGAGAGTCCCGAGGCAACCACAAGGGTGGGGGGCGCGCCCCACCTGCCTTGCCGCTGCCCCGTGGGCCCCCCCTGACGTGAAACTGACGCCAAAAATTCCTATAAATCCAGAAACCTCCAGAAAGAAACCTAGATCGGGAGTTCCGCCGCCGCAAGCCTCTGTAGCCACGAAAAACCAATCGGGAGGCCGTTCCGGCACCTTGCCGGAGGGGGAAACCATCACCGGTGGCCATCTTCATCATCCCGGCGGTCTCCATGACGAGGAGGGAGTAGTTCACCCTCGGGGCTGATGGTATGTACCAGTAGCTATGTGTTTGATCTCTCTCTCTCTCTCTCTCTCTCGTGTTCTTGATTTGGCACGATCTTGATGTATCGCGAGCTTTGTTATTATAGTTGGATCATATGGTGTTTCTTCCCTCTCTATCTCTCGTTGTGATGAATTGAGTCTTGCTCTTTGTGGTTTCGTTATGTTGGATTGAGTATTGGATTTGAGAACACTTGATGTATGTCTTGCGATGGGATATCTGTGGTGACAATGGGATGTTCTATTGATTCACTTGATGTATGTTTTGGCACTCGGCTCACGGATTCCCGAGGTGACATTGGGGTAATCTATGCATAGGGGTTGGTGCATGTTTTCGTCCTACGTTCTCCGATAGAAACTTTGGAGTGACTCTTTGTTGCACGTTGAGGGATTGTTATGTGATCCAATTATGTTATCATCGTTGAGAGAATATGCACTAGTGAAAGTATGAACCCTAGGCCTTGTTTCTAAGCATTGCAATACCGTTTTTGCTCACTTTTGTTACTAGTTACCTTGCTATTTTTATATTTTCAGATTACAAAAACCTATATCTACCATCCATATTACACTTGTATCACCATCTCTTCGCCGAACTAGTGCACCTATACAATTTACCATTGTATTGGGTGTGTTGGGGACACAAGAGACTCTTTGTTATTTGGTTGTAGGGTTGCTTGAGAGAGACCATCTTCATCCTATGCCTCCCACGGATTGATAAACCTTAGGTCATCCACTTGAGGGAAATTTGCTACTGTCCTACAAAACTCTGCGCTTGGAGGCCCAACACGAGTCTACAAGTAGAAGGTTGCGTAGTAGACATCAGCCTACCCTGCTCGGATATTCAGACCATCTCCAGCCACATCTATGACTTCTATTCCACTTTACTTAGTGGTCGCCCGGACCCTGGTATTAGCTTTGCCTCAAGTGCTTGGTTAGGGGACCAGTGCGTCTCTGAGGCTGAGAACTGCTTTCTCATGTCTCCCTTGTCGTGTGAGGAGATAGACGCTACGGTGGCTTCATCGAAGTCTTCCTCTGCCCCTGGCCCGGATGGGTTCTCGATTCCCTTTTTCAAAGCATTCTGGCCCTCCATCAAAACTCTCATGTATCGCATCTTCCAGGGTTTTTCCTTCGGCACGGTTGACATCTCGCGGCTGAATTATGCCTCTCTCACCCTTCTTCCCAAGGTCAAAGGGGCTGACAACATCAAGCTTTTCTGGCCCATGGCTCTTATTAATAATATCGCGAAGTTTCCCTCTAAGGCTTATGCCTCTAGATTATCCCCGATTGCTCACAAGATTATTAGTCCAACCCAAACTGCTTTTATCAAGGGCCTTTTTATTCTTGATGGGATTATGGTCCTACATGAGCTCCTTCATGACATCTATAGGTCGGGCAAACAAGTCGTGGTTCTTAAGCTTGACTTCGAGAAGGCTTACGATTGTGTTCGTTGGTCGTTCCCTCCAAGAGGTCCTTCTTGACAGGGGTTTTGAGAGCTCCTTCGTCATGCGGGTCACGCAGCTAGTCTCTGGCAGCCACACATCTATCACGATCAACGGGGTTGTTGGCCCGTTCTTCAAAAATGGTCGGGGCCTCAGGAAAGGAGACCCCAGTTCCCCTCTCCTGTTCAACTTTGTCGCTGACGCTCTAGCCAAAATGCTGGATTCTGTGGTGGCCAGTGGCCACATTAAGAGCGTGGCCACCAATCTCTATCCAAATGGCATCTCTCACCTTTAGTACGCGGATGACACGATAATCTTGATCGAGAAAGACGATCTTCAGCTAGCAAACCTTAAGTTCATCCTCGTGTGCTTCGAATCCTTGTATGGGCTCAAGATCAATCTTAGCAAAAGCAAGGCCTTCGTCCTTGGCTGCGATGCCCATGAGCAACAGTGAGTTGCCAACCTTCTTAATTACTCCTTGGGCACCTTTCCGACCACCTACCTGGGCGTCCCAATTTCTCTGCGATGGCTCAAGGCTGAAGCCTTTCGGCCTTTAGAAAAGAAAGTTGGTGGATGGGTAGCGCCCTGGAGGGGCCGCTATCAATCTTCTGTTGGCAAAGTGCTGCTTACGAACTCAAGTCTCTCCTCTCTACCGACCTTCATTATGGGTTTTTACCGCCTCTTCGCAAGAAACCATGCCTCCTTTGATAAAGATCGTAGTGCCTTCTTCTGGAACACTGCTGAAAACAAGAAGAAATACAGAATGGTCAAATGGAAACTGATGTGCCGACCCAAACAGCTTGGCGGGCTTGGCATTATCAACACCTCTGTTATGAACCAATGCCTCTTGATGAAGTGGTGGTGGCGTCTCTACTCTGATTTCCCCAATTCCGTTTGGATTAAGATCTTGAAAGCCAAATATTTCCCAAACTGCCCCGCTCTGATGTCGCCTGTCAGGTCGGGCTTGCAATTTTGGATGTCTCTGATCAAACTCCGAAATGTCTTCAGGAACCTGGTTCGTTTCAAGGTAAGGGATGGGGCCTCTACCCGCTTTTGGCTTGATTGGTGGACCGGTAATGTCCCCCTTGCGGCTTCTTTTCCCACGCTATTTGCTTACGTCTCTGATCCGAACGCTTCGGTGGCCTCGTTGGCAGCTGCGGATAGGGACTTTGCCTTTCGCCGAACCCTGACTCCCGAAGAGTTGGCATCATGGCAAGACCTTATTGCCCTATTACCCCCGCTCTCGGAGTCCCCCGATGTGTTGGTCTGGCCCCATTCTGCTTCTGGCCGATTCTCGGTCAAATCTCTATACGAGAAACTTATCCCTGGTAGGCCTGATGATCGCTTTAAAGGGCTGTGGCAGGCTCGTATCCCCCTTAAGATCAGGATCTTCCTTTGGCAGGCTATTAGACGCAAACTCCCTGCTAGCGACCAGATTGTTAAACGGCATGGCAACGCAAATCCGGCTTGCACCCTTTGTGGAGTGGTGGAAGACACTGAACACATTCTTTTCAAATGCTCCCTGGCCCAGTTTGGGTGGAGCTGCGTCCGCTCCTGGCTTATTTGCACTTGGAATCCCCAGCGTTTCAATGACCTGTTCGAACTTACGCACAACTTGTCGGGGCAAGCACGCATGATCTTTTGGGCTTTCTTTGCGGCTTTATGCTGAAGCCTTTGGACGACTAGGAATAAATTTACTATTGAACATTCTTTTCCTAACAAACCTTCTGATTGCCTGTTTAAAATGGTTGCCTTCTTACAGCTGTGGGAACCTCTATTTAAAGCATGCGAGGTGGACACCTTCAACTCTCTTATCTCCAAGATCCGTGCGACTGCCATCAGCCTTGGTCATCATGTCGTGCCTCCTCAAGCTACTCCAGTGCCTTAGTGGTTTTCTTTCTTGTGCTTCCTCTGGCCTGCGTGCCATTTGCCCTAGTGGCTGTACCGTACTTTGCAACCCTGCTTGGTTGCCCTTGCTTTGTTCTCTCTTCGTAAACCTTTACTATTTGTGGTACTGGTGGTGATTGGCTTTATTTCTAAAGTCGGGCGTCAAGCCTTTTCTCCAAAAAAAAAGGTAATTGATAGTACTGGGGAAACAAAGCTAGAACTAATCAGTGGCCAGTTAAAAAATCTTCAGCGTCAAGTTGCCTTACCCTTCCATCAGTACAATTTTTTTCTCAACAATTGCTTGGTAAACTGTTACTCCCAGGAAAAGATGTATATCTATACTACATTGCTAATCGTTGAAACAAAGTAACAAATATCAACACATAAACTTTGTAACAAGACTGTACATATTGGAAGTACCAAATTATTGGGTCCTGGGGGCTAATTCATTCTGATGCATGTTCCTCATGCACATCCATTTTCTATGTCATGTCTTGAAGAAGTATACGTGCACCAGTACAGTTGTTGCAAAATTTATTTTAGAATGCATAGAAATCAAAGAATGACACAAATGGTCTCTAATTCATTGAAACACTTTGTACCACAGTTATCACATCACAATGAAAAACAAGTTAGCACATGAACATATCTGTTTCTCTATATATTTTTTTGTGAAACCATGAACATATCTGATTGCATTTTCCTCTGTTGTCTTTCATGGAAGAAGAACGGCGCGGCAAGGCGCGCGTTTCCATCTCTTATATATATGATGTCGAGTAAGGAGACATGAAGCTAGGCCCATGCGAGTCGGTAACAGCCAACGATCCGACATCTCCGATCATAACGCGTTAGTAAATGCCTCATAATTAAATGACAATTAATTATCCATTCCTGGCAGGTAAAAATAAAGTACATGCATGACATAGGTCTGAGCTCGGCTTGGCTCATTCACAAAACACGACATGCGCGTGACGCGTGGCGTGGCGTAGCGAGACAGGAGCCAGAGGAGAAGCGCGTGTCTACTACTCCTCTTCTCAAACACCAATAGCATGTCAAAGAGATAGTCTCTTATGTTTTGGTATTAACTCTCCTTCACTAGCGTAGTTGGACTAAAGTTTTCACCATGTCATGAAACCTCACATGGGCCTTTGAGATTTTCAGAAATTATTGTTTCATATATGGGCCCAAGGCCTATTTATAATTCAATAATCCCCGACCAGATCTCGGAGGCACATTGTGTTGTCCTATGTTCCAAACACGGTTTTGATATACCAGTATTTTCAGTGGAGACCGATTAAATTTAAACATGCACCTAGAGCAAAGATCTACACTTCTCGACAACTGAACAATGGATGATGCCTTGAATTGTCAGTTTTCGAAAAGAAAGATTGAAAGGGCATGTAGCCCGTAAGTATGGTTTTGGTAATTAATGACAATCTCTATGGACTAATATTTTAATTGAGGTATATTTGAAGGGATTGTCCATGGATGGTGCATCAAGGATACTAGATGGAATCAAGGATAAAGTCCATATATACGAAGATATGTTTGCTCTAAGCTTTGGTGTTAATTGACAATTCCTATGGAGCATCAAGTGCATTGAATCCTATATGAAGAAATGTTCCATAGTGATGCATGAAGCATGTTGGATTTATGTGGGAAGAATGCCATCAAAACATCCGAAGAAGTCCTCATGGTATCCCTCTCTGGGTATCCCGTGCGCACGAGCCTCCTGGCCCCCGTGCACATGGGTCGAATGTCAACTCTCTGGATACCCCGTGCGCACGGGGGGCCTAGGTTTTGGTCTCGAGGTCCCATATCCAGTCAGGTTTCAAGTTGGTCTTTGGGGATTTCTATTGAGGCCATCAAGATTGATTTTAATGTCTAACCAAATATGTTCAAGGTGGAGTTTGTTAGAGGATCTCAAAGATTGACATATGTGGGCTTATAAGAATCAAGAGCTTGAGAGAAAAATCAAATAGAAGAATTCAAGATATGACTTCAAGACAAGATCATGGTAAGCTCATGTGTTGGGTCTCGGTTGATCAAGTCTTGAAGCAAGCGACTAGAGTGAAGAATTCATTTTGCCTCTCAAGAGATTATGGAGTTTTTAGAAGAGCAAATGATGACCTATATGATATTCATAGTGAAACTTGATATGGTCATGAAAGAGTCTTTGGTGATCTTTTCTTGAAGCAATGAAGGGAAATGAGAGTTCATTATGGCTTTCAATAAACCAATATAGAGATTTAAGTAAAGATGTTGGTTGACCAAGATGAAGCTCGAAGATTGTAGCTAGATGGTCAACTCACAAGCGCAAATAATGTACCACGGGGGATCAGGTGATCTAGTGGTATGGTAAGTAATTGTGAATTGCGTTTTGTGCACTAACCCATGCTATGTGCTTTCTATGTCTAGTGGGTTAGGTGTTTCTCATGGGCTTGCATAAAAAGGGAAGATTTCAAGTAGCCTATGTGTGGATGACATCAAGTGGTGATGGTCATCGGGTTCGAGGAGTCCAAGTGCAAGATGAGAAGCCGGAGGTTATATGCTTTGAAGCTTGCGGTCCACATCATGATAATGTGCATGTGAAGATGAGCTTAAGTTAAGGCTTCCCTCATTTGCAATATGAGGAAGCATTTCGAGTATCTTCACCAAGTGAGTGTGGACAAGAAAAGGATTCCAACTTGAGGCAAGCATCAAAATCATCATCAAGCTCAAGTGGAATGTACAAGGCAAAGGTATAACTTAGCTAGGTTTTCCTAGTTTTGCCGGTCTCATGGTGCTTGGTGGGAGACCGGATTATAGGTTTGATAGCCGTACTATCAAGAGGGACTTTCAGGCGAGTAGCTTGATCACGTCGCATAAAGAGATCTCAAACCTTTGCATAATTTGCATCATTCTTTCTTGCTGATCTTGGGTGGTTCTCTATGTGAGGACCTTGGACTTTTCCATAGCTTTAAAACAAGCCCAAGATCATCGAATTCGGAGTTCGTATGCCAAAGTTGTGCATGTTTTAGTGGGATGCTGCAGGCTGTCCTGGGTACCCCGTGGGCACAGCCCCCCCCCCCCCCCCCCCCCCCCCCGTGCCCACAGGCTTGTACCATGTGCACGGGACCCCGTAGGCACGGGGTGCCTAGGAACTGTCCGTTGGAGCCCCAACGGCTAGTTTTGGAAGTTGGCTATAAAAGAGGCCTTCCTCCCCACCGGTTTGGGGGTTGTTCATACACTTTCTAAACATCATTTTGAGCATCATACCACCTCTCTCAAACCCCTATCTCCCCTCTATGTGAAGGGGATTTGTGGATGGATCTTTGAGTCATTTGTTGATTTCCTCCATTGCATCCCCTCTCTTCAATCTCCTACTTTCGAGAGTGCATCTTGTGAGATTGAGAGAGTGAGTTGAGTATTTGTTGCTTGACCTTGCATTGCATTTGTTGCATTGGTTTGAGCTCCCCACATCGATTTGTTTGAGTGAGAGCCCGTGAGTTTATTACTCTTGGAGGCTTCTGCCTGCTAGACGGTTTGGTGATATATTGAGAAGTTTGTGAAGAGGCCTAGGTGGCCAAGGCTCCTCCGGAAGCTTCCTTTTGTGGTGTGCTCCGGGGAAGGGTGGGAAGTGGCCTAGGTGGTCAAGTTCCTCCGGAAGCTTCCGTGTTTGTGGTGTGCTCCGAAGAAGATTGTAAAGGTGTGGTGGTCGCCTTCAAGACCAACCCCGAGTGAATCGAGGCTCATCCGTTGGGGATGACTCGAAAGGGAGAATACGGTGAGTCACTTGGTGACACCCCGGAGCTTTGGCTTCGGCACCGCTCTAACGTAGATTAACACCCTCACGAGTGTGAACTTTGGGATAAATCCGCGTCCCCGACTCGCTTGTGGTTATCTCATACCCACACCCTTTACTTTCCGCAATTCATACTTGCTCTTATTGATATATCTTGTGCTAGTTGAATTGCTTAGTTGTTCTACATTTCCATATCTTGTGATATAGTTTGTGCTTGCTAGTTTCCTTAAGTGCCTATCTTGTTTAGCATAGGTTGTTGGTGCACTTAGTTGAGCCTAGCATATTTAGGATTTGTGCTTGAAAAGTATCCGTTAGTTTAATTCCGCATTAGGATAAAACCAAATCCGTAAAAAAAAACGCCTATTCACCCCCCCCCCTCTAGTCGTCATCTTGATCCTTTCAAAGATTCACCAATTTTTTTTACCTATACTAGGATGCTGAAGGCTAACCCACGCATGGAGCATATTAGTGATCTTATTAGAGATTATCCTATCTCATAGAGTGTGACCATCACTCGGGCTTCTTTCAAAGATAGCTCTGTAGGACAACATCTTTCTTATACAAGCCTCAAAACGCATTAAGACGAAAGTTAATCTACCATACAGTTTGTGAGAGCAATGCATCTCAACTGGAGTGCATTAGTAAAGTTACTCTCCTCCCATGAGTAACTTGTTTTCCTAGGTCCTACTTCACGGGATCTCCCATCACATAGGTTGGATTACCACCATGGGAACTCATGCGGGTCTTGTACCCACCACTCTGGATGCATTTTCTATCACAACACATGATAGCCCTTTTGTGAAGAGATCCTCCAGATTCTTAGGCGATTGGATATAGTCCAATGCTATTAGTCTGGAGTTCCTTAAGTGGCTTATAGATCTCAATCTTCTTCTTATATGCTTTCTGGATTGCATGTTGTCCGTTGAACTGCTTGCCTTAACAATGTCTGATTGTCATAGTTCACGAGGATAGGCGGAATTGGCTTTTCAATCACTGGTAAGTTCATCGAAAGCTCTTGAAGCCATTCTACTTTAGTGCAAGATTTTTCTCATGATGTGAGTTATCATTCCATCAATGAATTAGTTAAGATGGTTCGCTTGCAAGACTTCCATGAATTAGTCTCACCTCTAAATGTAAACGCATATTCACTTGTGGCCTACATCCCATCAGCATCATAAATCCAATTCACATCACTATTCCCTTCAATTATCGTCGTGTATCTGGTATAGTGAAGTACACAACTCATAATATCTTTAATGGAGCATCACAGGCGATGCGGGGCTACATCTCACAATAAGCAAGATATAGCCTACGTGTAACAGAATTTCCAATTAGCCGCTTAATGCGCGACAAATTGTCGTCGTTTTGCACAGGCGGCGTGTCATGAGCCGGCCCAGTTCGTGCTACAAGTTTTTTTTGGTTTTAGGATTCTTCCTCAAGGTTTTGGTTCGGTTCAAGTATTTTCTTTTCTCTTTTTCCTGTTTGATTTTTTAGCGGTTATCTTGTGTTTCTTTTTATTCTATTTTATTTTATTTTCAAGTTTTAATTTATTTTTAACAAAATGCTTGAAAATTACAAATAATTTTTTGTGTTTCAAAAATTGTTTACAAATTAAAAATGCTCGCCTTTCCAAAAAGTGTTTCGAATTTCAAAAAATGATCCCTTTTTCAAATTTGATCAAAAAATTTGAAAATATTCAAGATTTTTCTAAAAAAATCGCTATTTTTAAAGTTTGTTCGGAATTATAAAAATATTCTTGTTTTGTAAGAAAATCCATCTTTAGAAAATTTGTTCACATTTAACAAAAAGTTTGAAATTTTGAAAAAATATTCATAATTTTCAAGAAATGTTTGAAAATTCTAAATATGTTGGTCATTTCAAATTTGTTTTATTTTTTAGAAAATCAAAATTTTCAAACTGTTCACCTTTTTGAAAACATCTATCTGTTTAAAAAATTCAAAAAATTCAAAAATGTTCAAGTTTACAAATAATGGTCACTCTTTTTTCAAAAAGTGACCTCGCATTTTGTACCACTAGCTACAATACAACGCAAGCTATAGTAAACAGGAAAAACACACAGCATCAACCGTGAGTCTACAGTAAACACGAACTAGGTGGCGCTAGCATGCCAATGGGTCGTCTAGTTAATCTGCCCCATGTGCGTCCCGCTGCTATTGGACGCAAGACCTCCTATTCGGCGTGTTCAGCGCCGGTTAGCGCTACTAGCGCTCGCACGCCTCTCCCGCATGGGCCAACCTAACAACCGAGCGCTGCTCAACTGCCCCTTTCATTCGCTCAGTTGATCGGTCCACTGTTGAGCGGCTAACCTGGTCGACCCTTGAGCAGTTGACCGTTGACTTTCGAGAAAAACATGAATCTAAAAAATACAAAAAAATACCAATTTCAAAAATCAAAAAAATTAAAAATTCATGGATTTGAGAAGAGTTCACAATTGTTTTAAAAATAAGGAAATTGAAATGGTTCAAATTTGTTTAAAAAAATGTGAATTGGAAGAAGTTCACAAAGCTTGAAAAAAGTTGGTGAATTTGAGAAAAAAAAATCACGGATTCAAAAAATACTCATAAATTTTAAGAAAGTTCTGGCATTTTTAAAAAAGGAGTAAAAGAAAAATGTGAAAACCGAGCAAAACCCAGGCTGGGAAAACCAAAAGAAAAATCGGCCGAAAAGGCAGACAAATACTTCAAAACCGGTGACGGTTTTTTTTTTTACATGGGCTGGACATTTTTTACGTAGTGGAAGGGGTTACAGTTCGTCATGGGCCGGCCCAGTCGGGGCTCCTCTGTGCGCTGAGGCCTCCAGTGGAGGAGGTCCCCGTTCGCTGCTCGCAAGACTTGTTCCGTTCCCCGCAGCAGCAAATGCCCATGACCGCGGGCGCGACCAGCGTGGCGGCTGCGCGGCGCTGTGGCCGGAAGTGGTCGCCGGTGCCGATTCAGCGGCAGAAAGAAGACCTGCAGCGCTCGCCGCCGCTCGGCTGCCGTCTCTGACCCAGTGACCCTTTCCCAGTGGCCCGGACGCCAACCTCGCATGCTTACCCGACGCCGCGGCGGGTCGCGGCATCATCTTTACGGGGATGTGATAGGTAATCAATCCCTTTGACTTGTGTGACTAGTAATGTTTGATTCGCTCTGTTCTCAGCAATGTTTGATTCGGTCTGATCTGTTGGGAGAGTGCTCCAGTTGTAGCATGGCTGACTCTTTCACAGAGGTGCACAAATGCACAATTATTGGTACAGTGTAGTCGACTAGTCGAGGGTGGCAAGATGTGACATGTCATCTGTCTACCACTATCTCAGTGTCATTCTTTGATGATAACGTATCAATAACCTCCCACGGATGTAAACCGTAATGTGTATTAGCTTTTGATTTGAGCCTAGCAGCTACGGGCAGCTGCTACATTTTAACAAGATTGATGTTAGTGTTGAGTAAAAAATACAGGTCTTTTATGTGTAGAGGACTGGATATATGATGGATTTCTGGCAACTTTCTTCACTTCCTAGGTTTTGCGCCTTCTTGACGTGTTCTTATAGTACAAGTACAAAACCAGCATGTCTGATTATTACGATCTGTGTTCATTTCTGCTGGCATCCAAACCACCAACTGCCCCTTTCCAGTCACCAGTCTGTTTTGCTGTCTGTTGGTGCCATCCTTCCCCTTTCCGATGCCGATCCATCCACCCCGAAAGGGATTGGCAAAACCCTGCTAGACCGTAGGAGCACTCTACCACTAATTGTAGCACAGCTCACATTCCTTTTCGGACGCAATAGTCCAAAATAGTGGTAAGTACACTGACACTCTGCGGTTTTCTGAACTCTCAAGGCAATGTAGAGGTTTCATTTCCTTCTGATGTCTTGGTTCTTCTCCTCGAAATAAAAGCAGCTCCATATTCTGATGTTGCTCGGTAATAAGACAAACAGACAAGCGCCACATCCAAGACAACGCCACTTTACACGAGAACGTTTATTCTTTCTTGGAGGCATTGTTGCGGAAGAAATCGGCCTAATCATAGGAGTTCATTTCATATCTTGTAATGGGTTGACCGTGGTTGCCCATGTTCTGTACTCTGCTTGTTGATTTTTTAGGCCTCGCTGCCTTACATTAACTATAATAAAATATGGCTATGTGCATCAATGATGCATAGACTAGGGGTTTCAACCTCCTTTTCGGAAAAAAAAAAGAGTTGATCTTGGTTCCGGGGCTCTAGCAACTAGCAGAAGAGCTATTGATATTAATTATTTTTCGGGACTCTAGCAACTATCAGAAGGTAAGACAGTGATATGTTGAGAGGGTCATTAAAGAAAGACTAGAGAAACCTGGCATATTAGACCACCACCACTTGGTATCTCCGTTACCATTTCATTTCATTGCGGCAGCTTCGACGGAGGTTCACAATGGATATAATTGTTCCTGCAATCATAGGTGATATTGTCAGCAGAGCTGTATCCTTTGCCATCAAGAAATGCTTGCAGCTTCCAGACGTCGAGAAGAATCTGGAGCGGCTAAATCAGTTGCTTCTAAGAGCCCATACCATCACCGAGGAGGCCGAGGGAAGGCTTATCAACAATCGAGAGATGCTTCAACAGCTGGGGATATTGATAGAAGGGATGCACAGAGGCCACTATATGCTTGATAACTTCAAATGTCGAGCAATTCAAGAAGGGAGAGGGGATGAGCGGGAGGTGAGTCACTTCTCTGGATTATCTATGTTCAATGCAGCAAAGTGTCTTCGTTTGTCCAATAACTACCGAAAATCAGTGCTCTTTGGCAGTAACAACACAGCAGATCTACAAGGTATGATTGCTACCCTAGAAAAGGCCATTGGTGACTTGAAGGAGTTTGTTATTTTTCTGGGGAACTATCCTCCAATCTGCCGCTAGCCTTTTCCACATGTTTTGTTTTGGGGAATTGGTTGTTCATTTGCCTGATGGGATGTGAACGGTTGAACAACAGAAGCTCTTCGGTTAGAGTTTGCTTGCATCAAGAAGCTTACTGGTAGATTTTCAGGATGCTTGCATTTGGAAGCGCAAATCCTGACCTGATGAACAACCAACACCTGCATGGTTAGCCACAGTTATTGCAACAGAGTCTGAGGGTCCTCCCTTGCCTTCATACATTATTCGTTGATCAGCAAGAGACAATTTCAGCGCTCGAGTCTGGTGCTCGGCTCGTGGATATCTGATGGCATACACACACAGGCAGCTCCTTCTGTTTGGTGAACACCCAAATAAACTTCTGTTGAGAGATCAACCATTACACTGTTTGAGAATTGCCTGAATCCAGTGATGTGTTCTGGATTTCAGATTACTACTCCATGGCGCTTTCCAGGCAGAACCAACTCCTCCAAGAGCAAGATCACTGTGTCAGGATTCATGTCAGGATGTGCTATGCACTATTGCCTAGATGAGAGATTTGATGCTCTGAAAGGCGAGGGTGGAGAACCAGAACAAGCCGTGGGCAGGAAGAAGCGAGTCTAAAAGCTGCATTTGATATCTATGTAAAAACTGCATTTGCTGAGCAGTCTAAAAGCTGCAGTTGATGTATGCTGATTAGTTGTGTGAGTAGTGAAGAGTGATTACTGATTGTGATATCTGCGGCATTGTGGCTTTGTTCTATGCCTCCGTTTTTATCTTGTTCTTGGTGTTTTGTGTTGTGTGTGTGTACCTGGCCCCATAATTTTTCTACTGAGCTTCAGCCGCCGGCAAAACAGCCATCGCACTGCTGGTGCTGGGCCCTCTCTGATCGCGCCAGTGAGGAGAAACACAGCCAAAAATCCTGAGCGCACCCGATCCAGTCGGACGAGCACAGGACCAGCAGAAATGCACCGACAGGGCCGCCGCCGCCAAAAATAGGCCGCCGTCGCGCCGGGATTCGCACGCTATTCTCCCCTGCCGTCCGTCAAGCCACACCGCCGCAAGTAGGGACCGTACTTACCTATCGTCCGGTCCGAAGATGCCGACTCATAATAATGCAGCAAAGCTTGGATTGGTGGGAGCATATGGCCATGATGATTGATGAGGAAGATGCAAAGTCTCAAGCCAACCACACCCGACAAACGGGACAAATTGCAGTGAATCGCGTACCACATGGTGACAGTGAAATCCGCCTTAGGTGCATGCATCCGTGCCCCAGCATCTTCTCTTCTTTGTCCTGCAACCGCAATATCAACTTGCTAGCATAGCAAGAGCCGGATAAGCTCCTGATGTGTGCGGATAGCCTGGGGCAAATGGGTAATACGTAGTACGCGCCGGCAAGATCGCCATCGACTGAGCGTCAGACCCTGCCGATGTGATGGCTAATTAAAAGAGCCAACGTCCATAGCCGCCATTCCGACGGCGAAAGTTATGCTCCTTCCTTGCGTCCATTACGCTCTTGTGTGGTCAGAGCTCATGAACATGGGCGTGATGTATATCTAGGCACCCGACCCGCGCGTTCCCGCCACCTGCAGCAGAAAAGCCAAGAGGAGAGGATATCCCGAAATCCTGGAACGGGACGATTATTCCAAGCACAAAAGACCAAAGCAACCGCAAGCTCCAGCTTTGATCCGAATATTGCACAGTCCACTCCACCCCACCCCCTACCTTGATCACAGTGACCATGGAGATGTTCCTGCCTGCGATCCTCAGCGACCTTCTCGGCAGGTCCGTGTCGTTCGTGGTCCAGAGGTACCTGCAGCAGCAGGGCAGCGAGGAGGACAGCGTCCAGCAGCTGCACCTCGCGCTGCTGCGCGTTGGCGTCACCGTCGAGGAGGCCGAGGGGCGGCGCATCACCAACCAGGCCATGCTCCGCCAGCTCGACGTGCTCAGAGAAGCCATGTACGGCGGCCACTACATGCTCGACGCCCTCACGTGCGGCCGCGGTCACGCCGTTGCCGACGACGCGCCGGCGCCGTGCCGCCTCTCGTCCGTGCTGTCCAGGCTCAACCCCGCCAAGCGCCTCTGCTTCGGTGCCGCGGACAGCGCCGCGGAGGTGCGGCGCGTGGTCGACAGGCTCGGCTGCATGATCGCCGACATGAAGGAGTTCGTCGTCTTCCTCGAGGGATATCCTCGCGTCTGCCGCCAGCCCTACAGCGCGCACCTGCTCCTCGAGAGGTTCATGTTCGGCCGGCAGAAGGAAATGGAGCAGATCATCGGCTTTCTGCTGCGACAAGGAGAAGCGGAGGGTGGAGTCGGCGTGCTCCCCGTCGTCGGTCCGGCCAGGGTCGGGAAGAGCACTCTCGTCGAGCATGTCTGCCACGACGACAGGGTGCGCAGCCACTTCTCTTCGATCCTCCTCATGAGCGGCGACGACCTCGAGGACGACGAGAAGCTGAGCGATCCAGGAGACCACGGCCTGATCAAGCACCACGGCCGTGCCTCGCACCCGCACAAAGCCTCGCTCGTGATCGTCGAGCTGGCCGAAGACGAGGTTCCAGACGAGGGGAGGTGGAGGAGGCTCCGCTCCTCGGCATTCTGCAAGGGGGCCGGAAGCAGGATCATAGTCACCAGCAGGTCGGAGGCGGCCCAGAGGCTGGGGACAGAGCGCGCGCTCAGGCTCAAGGTCCTCAGCCCAGAGGCCTACTGGCACTACTTCAAGACGCTGGCCTTCGGCGGCGCGAACCCGGAGGACCACCCGAGGCTGGTCGCCATCGCCATGGACATATGCGCGGAGGAGAAAGGGTCGTTCATCGGCGGCAACATCGCGTGCAGCCTGCTGAGGGCCAACCTGGACGCCCGGTCCTGGCGCAGCATCCTCCGGAACATGAGGGAGTACACGGAGAAGCACCGCCACCTGTTCGGCAAGCACCCGCACGACCTCCTGCGGAAGAACCGGCACGTCTACCTGTGGAGGCTGGCCCGGACGTCCAAGGTCTTCGTCTCCTACGGCTGCTACCAGGCGCGCCCGGCGCAGGAGGACGCTCCCAGGATGACGCTGCAGGAGGTTCTGTCCGGGCGGCCGGCGCCCAGCGGGAGGTTCGAGGCCCTGGCGTGGAGGTCCCAGATACCCCCTTGCTACAGCTACCTCATGAGCTGCTCCGTGCAGACGCCCGTCGTGCCTCATGCGCTGGCCAGGAAGAAGAGCTCCCGGCTGATCTGATTCTGTTGATCTTGTGATTGTCAGTCCATGATGTTAATTCATCTTTTGCTCGGAAGGCTTCAAACTTGTACACGTGTATTGCCAGTCCACTTGTGTTCTTCAGCTTTGTATGGTCGCTCTGTAAAGTCGCGCTCTTTAATTGTGCGATTAGCATCTCCATCTTCTTAACTAAGTTTGTCTTGTAGTGCAGAGACACCATGACAACTAAAGGACTATTTTTTGGGGGAATCATCCGGGCGAGTTCCCCGCCTGAATATATTTCACAAAATAACCGCAAAGTTAGAGCTTTACTTTTTTTTTATAAAGGATATTTTTATTAACTCAAAATATGGCATCAAGAGGATAAAAAGCATAATGAGCACACACTAATAGCAATGTACGCACACAAAAACAAAAAAAAGGGACACGGTAAAGTTAAATAGGACCGAAAGTAGCCAAAGACAATTAGGATGAATGGCATATCCATAAACTATGTTGCCACCCATGTAGGATGAACACGTCTCTGACCTCTTGCTCCATACGCATACATACTGTCGTAAAATAGGGGTGTTGTTTCACTCGCATAGAGAAGATCACGAATGAAGCCAGTGCGCACACTCGTAGATAACCTGCATAGGAGATATAATTTTACCACTAGAAACCACGTCATTTTCAAATAGCCACAACGACCATAACAAGACATACGCTCCCGCCTAATTAGCATATATACTGAACTTATGAGGAATCTCATATGGCTAGTGACCATACATGTTGGCAAAATTGCGAGTTAGATAGAAGTTCAACACGAGTTGGATAGTTGATTATGTAGCGCTCACAAAAGTGCATTGAAAAGGTGTTTAATTATCTCGTCGTGACTTGGTAAGATAGTTATTTTGTTTAGAGAACTCTCCACAACATTATTCCAGGTATGAGGGTCTTTGCAGTCAGGCACATCAAGGTATGTGCACAATCTCCGCTTGACTGTACTGCAATGGAAGATATCTGTCACATGATCTTCACTTGTGAGAGGGCAACACAAGTTTGGCAAGCTTTAGGATTGGATGAAATCGTTAATAGAGCTCGCTCTTCCGGCGGACAGATCCACGTTGATGTTCTTGAACAAATCTTGAGACTTCCATCAATGGAATCTCCTATTCTTGTTAGGTCAGTCTACATGAGTTGATTGTGGTCGGGGCCTGGCACATATGGTGGCAAAAGCGTGAAGCTTCTAACGGGAACAAATTGCGTCGGCGATGAGAACGACGTTTGCAATACAAACCATCACCATGAACTATCATGTAGCTTCACATACGATGTAGTCACATGAAATAATGTAGCAGAAGACCCACATGGGATCAAACAAGCTTAATATAGATCTCTCATACTTAATGATGGCTCGGGTGCCTTGCCGGTAGTGCTTCGTGATGATCATGGCCTAACTGTTGTCGATGTTACTTCATTGTTGCACCATGTTCTGGACGCTACGACCGTTGAAGTGCTAGCCCTACCGAGGGAGTTGGAGCTATTGGAAAAACTTGATTGTTCGTCAGTGCCTGTCGAGTCTGATTCCATGGAACTTGTTCAGGCATGCAATGGAACGATCTAAATCCGGGGCCTGTACACAATGAATTTGGTAGAATGCTTCCTACTCGCTCACATAATTAGTTCCATCTCCTTCCAGCATAGTTTGAGAGAAGCAACCCGTATGGCCTACAATCTAGCAAGGCATACTTTTTAGTCTAAGGGTTCTTTGTACTCGGGGAGGCGGGTTCTCCAAGTTTTATATTACATGATGCTTTGCATGATGCAAGTCTGTTTAAACCTCAATTAATTGCACCATATTCCTGTCAACAAATAATATTTATTTTAGGGGAAAAAGTGAATTCCAGATTTAACCCCCTACTTTGGTATTTTTGATGCTAATTATCCCATTTAACATATTTTCATACAGGTCACCCGTTTAGCGATTTCCCCAATTTATTACCATTTTATTGTATTTTAGGTCGCACATGGCTCCTCTATTCATTCCTTTGCTGGAAAAGTGCCGTTGGAGTTATTTCTAAAATGATGCAACCTAGAAGCAAACATGGTGAATAAGAATGAGTGTTTGACAAAAAACTACCACAATTGGGGCTTCCGTCTCACAGAACTACCACTTTTTTAAAAGTGGCCGAAAACTACCAAAAAATTGGAATCTCGTGACTAAAAACTACCAAGTTGACAGAATGACTGTTTTACTGCGTTTAAGCCCGATTCTGACAGCAGTGGCCCACATGTCAGGTGGACGGCAGCGGTAACGGCTAACGGCGCTCGCCCGCAGCCGTTAGAGCCGCTCGTCGGTCGCACCTGGTCGGACCAGGAATAACCTGGCCGACCGGGCCGCTCGTCCCCACCAGCTCTCTCACTCTCCCCCGAGCTCACTCCACTCTCTGCTCTCCTTTGCTTCTGTTTCTTCTTCTCGCACTCCGGCGATGCCGTGACCATGCCGTCGTGGCCCAACAGTAACGAGACCTCCGACGACGATGATGAGTACATGAGCGAGTTCAGCAGCATGCAGATGGAGTACTTTGTAAGTCAGCTCACTCTATCCTCTCCCTCTCCTCTCCTCTCCTGTCTGTTCTAGGGTTAGGGTTAGGGTTTGAAGATAATTGAGATTTCTTCCATTTAAGTTCATATATGTGAGTTGTAGTTGATATATATATGTTTTTGCTGTTGCAGCAAACTCCTGACACTGTGATAGACCCTAGTTTCTATGGGCTTGTGACTGAATCTGAGAGAAGGTGCATCCTGCACAGGCAGAGGCCAGGCAAGTTTGTGGCATTTGAAGGCACTGACACTGGCAGGAGATTCATAGGATGTGCTACTGAGGTAATGGACCAAGTTGGTGTGGATTTGATTAGCTTGATTTTCTGCTATGTAGTGGAAACAGAGTAGTGTTTGGTTGCTATTTTTCTGAATTTTTCTTAAGTGTAAAAACATTGGTATGTCTGAATACTATACTTGTAGCAAAGAGCACTGGAAACATATTGATGTATTGTATTTTTAGTATAGAGCTAGCTAGTGTAGCTATGTATATCATTAGTGTTTATGATTTGTTATTCTGAATTTGCTTGTTAACTATGGTGTTCACTATAAATTTAATTTGATTTTCAGGATGGTGTGAACTGTGGTGTTCTGGAGTGGGTAGATGCCCCCTGGCCTGTAATTCTGCAAAGGTGCTTAAGCAAGCTGTGAGATATGTATCATGAGCAGAACCTTGGTAGAGCCCAGGATAATGAGGCTCATGGGATAGAGGTTGCAAAACTGAAGAAGGAGCTTGATTCTCTGGCCAATCAGTATAGCCAGCTGGTGGATGATGTGTCCAAGTTGTTTGATTATCAGGATGGAATGAAATCTCATGACATGGATTGCACAAGCCAGGCAATCAATGAACTGAAGGAGAAGAAGAAGCAACTTGAGGAGCAGGCAAAGATTGAGCTTCAAATGGAGAAGCTTAAGCTCAAAAAAGAACAGAGGTGCATCCTTCAGAGTCAAGATGATATAATCCAAAACACAAGGAAGGCCATGAAGGAGATAGAGGTGGACAGAGACCTCCTTAAAGAAGAGAAGAAGAAGCTGGAGAATGTCATTGCTGAGCTCCTGAAGGTTGGTCATGGGTGCAAGGAAAAGTTGGACAAGATCAAGGAAGTTGTGATGGAGGAGTGAAGTGGCAGCTCTGGTTGGTAAGTATATATGAGGCCTATATGTATAACTGGCCTTGCTATGTTATCTGATGCAAATATGCATCTTAGCTATAATACTAGATATGAACTGCCTGTGAACTGTCCTGGTTTCAGATCATTTTGGGGATTTGTTTTGTGGTGCCCATGGCATTGCATGTGATCTGTAATGCTTTAAGATATTAACTGCCTATGAACTCCAAGTTGTAATGCCAAGTATGGATAGTAAGTTAGCTATGAACTATAATCCATGATGATGTTAAATTTCTATATTTGTTATCCTAAACTGTTGCATCCCCTACTGACCTATATATAGCACATAGAATTATCTGATCTTGGATACACCAGAGATAGCACATAGTCTCTCTAACATAGATAGCACATACTTGCAAATCAAGTTTCAGATATATATAACTGACGATACTGAACTTGTGAACGCTGACGAAACTGAATTAGCTAACACTAATTTCAGAGCAGGTTTCAGAGATAGGTTCACTTAGGCATCTTAAAAAACATTGGATCTACTTCTCATCTTTAGGATTTGCTAAGCGTGCAGAGCGACGCTTGATTTGCTTTGGATCTGCCTGCTTCTGCACTTCCTCCTCTTCATCGTCTTCGTCGATGACGATGATGGGAGGGGGACGGCGGCGAGCCTGCTCTGCAAGTGGCGCAACTATCTGCAAGTCGTTGTCGTCCTCTTCCTGCACTTCTACATCAGTTGCAGCTTGTGCCGGAGCAACATAGCGGTGGGCTTCCCACCGCTTACGCTGGCCATCATCGGAGGACTCTACCTCTCTCATTGCCCATAGTAGAGTGTCGATGGGCGTGATCCCCTTACCTTTAGTTCCATAGCTCTGCTGCATGCACTGCTTCTCTTGAGGCGTCGCCTTCTTCTGGACTAGTTTGGCAGCATCTACTAGTCCATCCACGCTGTTGTATCTCATAGCTATCTTCATGTAGTCCAGGAAGAGATCCTGGTCACCGCGCGTCGAACCAAATAGCATGGCAACCCAACCCTTGCCAGTGGGGAATGGGTTGAGCCATGGGTCTGGTGTGGAGGAGGAACCAGCCATGGGTGCAGAGAGGATGTGGTTGTGAGAGAAGTGGTGAGTGAGGTGAAGTTGTGGAGATCCAGTAAGGTTGATGTAGAGTAGTTGAAGAAAGAGGAGACGTAGTAAAGAGAGGTGGAGTGATGCAGTAGAGAAGTTGAATTCAGTGAGTCAGTCCTAATTTGACTGATTTGACATGGTGGTAGTTGGCTGTAGTTATTGCGTGGTGAAACTTGTGCTATTTAAAGTTGACAGAAACTTGTGCCAATTCAGAGGCAGTGCACAATAATTCAGAGAAAAAAAGATAGATCAACACAAGTAGATCAAGCAAGAAAGAACAAGAAAGATTGAGAACAATATAAAACACATGTAGTTCAGAGCAGGTTTCATTCAGATAGATCAACCATGCTAACTTAAAACATAGTACTTCGCTGGATCACATACACAGATCTAAGTTGCTAAACTTAAAACGGCTAGATCATACACTGCAGCAGCATCATCTCCATTGCACCACCATGGACTACTACTTGTGTGTGGATGCTTCTAGACCTACATTAACTACCATGAACCACCACGCACAAACAATTACAGAGCACAAATTAAGAAAATTCAGTTAACTTCAGACAAGTGTGCATACATTCAGAGAAATTGATAAGAATTCATAGAAACTGACATTCATTCAAGAGATAAATCCATAGCAAGAGATAGTGAGAACAGATTCATGATGCTGAATCAAGAATTCTACTCCACCTCGACCTTGTGACTTGATATCGATGGAAGTTTGCCCTATCTCTAGCCCACCAAATGATCAGCTCATCCGTGATGTTGGTTCCAGCTGGGAACACCTCGTTGAACTGCTTCACGTCGTTGGAGTTGCGTTCTGCCATAATTCTGGTAGCCAGCCGTCGGCGTTGCTCATGTCGATGGGCCTTCCTTTCTTCTCTTGCAGCCCTTCTTGCTGCCCTACCAATCTCCTCATGGGCATCAACAACTTCCCCATGGCTGGGATCCATCTCTGTGGCTGGCGGCTAGGTTGTAGTGGTGCTGGCGGCTAGGTTTTGGGTACGGGAAAGAGAGGGTACGGGCTTCTGGAGTTTGATCCAATAACAAAGCCCAATCAAAGGCCCATTTTCACAGGTTCAGACAAATTCAGAAATAGACAAACATGTTTCAGAGCACAGAACAGGTTCAGACAGATTTAGAAAGTGCCATACAGGTTTCAAAGCACATAACAAGTTCAGACAAATTCAGAAACTGCCAAACAGGTTTCAGAGCACAAAATAGGTTCAGACAAATAAAGAAACTGCCAAACATGTCTCAGCTTACCATTCATCACTTCAGTAGTTACCACTGCAATAGAAATAACCTTTTAATTTTGAGCTTGTCATTCTCTTCCTCTTGGTCCCAACTTGATTATCTGAAGTGGTTGCAGCTCTTGGAGCAGTGAATCCATGAGTCCTCCCTCTACCTGCAGGCCTACCTCTTTTAGCTCTTGGTGCAGGGCCTGGTGCAGATGCAGAAGGGCCTGGGCCAGATGCAGAAGGGGCTGGTGCAGATGCAGATGGAGTTGCAAGAGGAACTTTTGTGGTTCTTGCAGTTGCAAGAGGAACTGTTCTAGATGAACCAGCTATATCTTCATAAACTGCCCTGTTTTCCTGCATGTAACACATAACATTTCTTTAAAAAATTATCCCTTGATGCAAAAGTGACTGACATTGTTGTAACAGGTTCAGAAAAATTACCTGATGTCCTGTCTTCCTCATCTGAAGCCTAGGCCTTAGAGTCTTGTTGCAATTTGTATACCTGTGTCCCTCCAAACCATAATTTCCACAGGTGATAGTACCCATCCTACTAGTGTCTCTAGGAGCTGGAACCTCAAACTCACCCTTCCTCCTTGCTGTTTGCTTTTTCCCTGCCTTTTCTTTGAACACAGGAGGCTGAATGTCTGGAGTGTTTGTATTAGGCCAGCAATCTGGACCAGGGACAGGGAAAATTATTGCTTTGTATGCCTCCAGGTACAGTGGCTTCTTGAAGAATTCATTAACATAGTCCTCAGGATGGAGCTTTTGCTTTGTCAATGCAGATATGGCATGACTGCAAGGTACACATGTCATGTTCCATCTCTTGCAGTCACATGTACATGTTTTCATGTCCACACAATATTGGTTTTCTTTGCTTGTTATTTGCCAAATTGTTTCACCAGCTCTGTCAGCCTGGCAGTGCTTGGCATACTTTTTGTTCTCTTCTAAAATCTCTGAGTAATTTGGTGTGATTGTCCACCTGCATGTCTGCAACTTCTCCCTAGTCTGCTGCCTCTTGATCATCTGCTTGGATCTAATCCCTTCAAACATTGTCCTTATTGGTTTGGATCTAACATCAAGTATCATCTTGTTGAAGACTTCACTAAGGTTGTTCACAACTAGATCTGTTTTGCAAGTATGATCCATAGCATACCTTCCCAAGCAGAGACATCTATATTTTTAAGCCATTTCCAAGCATCCTCAGACTGTGCTTTTAGCTCTGCCATCCCTAATTCATGCCCATGCCTAGTGTAAGAGTAGCTAGCCTGGTCAACACACTTCTTTAGTTCTTTGCTTCTATACCCAGCTGCTTGGAAGTTTGCATATATGTGCCTAAGACAGAATCTTTGAGGTGAATCAGGGAACACCTCATTTATTGCCTTAAGTAACCCCTATACATTCAGAAAATAGGGTCACACATGAACACACTGAAATAATTCCATGAAGTACTATACTATAGCAACAATGATCAATGATTTACTTGCTAACCTTTTGCCTGTCAGATATTATTGTGTATGTTCCAAATTTGTTACCACTACCAATGCAGCATCTCAGCTGAGTTAAAAACCAAGTCCAATTGTCTCCATCTTCCTTGTCAACCACACCAAAAGCTATGGGGTAGATGTTGTTGTTGCCATCCCTTCCTGTGGCAGCAAGAATTTGTTGTCCAGTGGTTAACTTGATGAAACACCCATCAAGCCCTAGATGCAGTAAAACATTAGCTACAGACCAAATATGACCCAAAATTCAGAACAGTACATTCAACAACAATTACGTATAAATGGTCTGCAACCATTCAGAAACCCTTCCTTTGAAGCTGCCAGACAGTAGAACATGTACTTGAATCTAGGAGTGGGTGCAGGGTTTTCTGGGTCAACAAATGTTGTTACAATACATCTGCTCCCAGGGTTTGTGTCAAGAACAGCTTGAAGATAATCCCTCAGTCTCAAGTACTGTTGCTTGTGGTCACCTTGCACCACATCAACAGCCTTCCTCCTGGCCCTATATGCCACACTTCTTAAAACATCAACTGAAAACTTAGTCTTAGTCTTTTTTATTAATGCATCCACAGGAGCTCTAATGTCTTCTCTCAATGCTGGTTGTACTGATTTGGACAACCACTTTGTAGTAACCTTTGTGTTCTCTGCACATGCTACACAAGTGTGCAGCATATCACACTTCTTGATGCAGAAAGTTTGCTCATGAGCTATCTTAGAGGCACAGATATAAAAATCACATCCATGTGCTCTCTCTGAGCACAAAACCACTAGTAGAAAAAGGGCCTAATGTGAAGCACATTAGTCCCGGTTTGTAACTGAACCGGCACTAATGTGCTCATTACTGCTGGTTCCAACGGCTAGGCGGGTGACGATCATTAGTACTGGTTCGTGGCGAACCTTTAGTACCGGTTCGTGCCACGAACCGGTACTAAAGACGTGGTGGCAGGCTTGTGTCAGGCTGGGGCCCACCAGCACCTTTAGTACCGGTTGGTTATACGAACCGGGACTAGAGATGCACCTTTAGTCCCGGTTCGTATAACCAACCGGTACTAAAGGCCATCCTATATAAACCCCTTCGTCGAGCCCGAGCACTCTGTTCTTCCCCTTTCCCCTCTCCTCTGTTTTCTTCCTCTTCCTCTCGAGCTCACACTCCATTTTTGCCAAAATTTGTGAAGATTTGAAGGCACCCCATCCATCGAAGTGATCACAAAGGTTAGCAACTTTGTCCTTTCATCTCTCATTGCTAGATTAGCTCTTGCAATGCTCTATAAGTATAGTGATTTGTGTGTTTTATTTTGGGAGGAATTATATGTGGTAGTATTTGATTTGTATGCAATTTGAGGTCAAAATAACTCTTAGTTTGCATATGTAGGTGTGGTTTACTTAGTGCCTTCCCGTCTCCGTCCTAACCCCCGTCGATCGCCCGCACCGTCCCGTCGCCGGCACCACCTTGTGGTGAGCCTCTTGTTCTTATCTTTTTTATATAAAAAAATCATGTTTGTGTGATTTAGATATATAGTTACTCGTATAATTATCTTACCCGTACGTTGTTTGTTATACATAGTGCCATGGTTTTGATATCCGTCCCCATCAGCCCTCGTCCGGGTTATGATTCAGATGTGGTATATTCTCTTTTATAACTATTTGTTGCATTTCATGTTTATGACAAATTATGCCCATCAAGTTGACATAGATATTTTTATCTAGGAGGTATGTGAACCGGAAATTCCAACCGACCCTATTGTCGAGAGGTTAAATTTAGTTGAAAGAGAAAACGAGTATTTGAAAGAAAAATTGAAAAGAATTGAGGGAGAGAAGATGGAATTGGAGTTGCATGTTGCCGATGTCGTCGATGATCACAAGATCAAGATGGAGAAAATGCGCTTGAAGATTAGAAAGATTAGAAAATATGACATTGATAGTGAGGCTTGGTATCATTATGCTGTTGGATCAATTGTTACCTTAGTTGCGATCTTGATCGCATTTGTTGTTGCATTTAAATGCTTTAGCTAGAGAGTTATTTGTATGTTTGTTTTATGAGAATAAGTGTTGTATGAACTTGTATTAATTTGGTCTATTCGGTGTTGTGTAATGAAGATGAGCTGGCAATGGATGTACGATGACCGATGCTCTCCCCAGTTCGTTAATGGCGTGCATACTTTTCTGCTTGCGGCTGAGGCAAACAAGCGGACGGATGGTTTTATGCCTTGTCCATGTGCCGGCTGTAAGAATGATCAGAATTACTCTAAGTTAAGAACCATTCACGTCCACCTGTTTGAGTCCGGTTTCATGCCCCACTATAATGTTTGGACCAAACACGGAGAAAGAGGGGTTATGATGGAAGATAATGAAGAAGAAGAGGACGACGACAGCTATCCTGGCCATGGGTTCCCTGAATACGATGGTACAAGAATGGGGAAAGAAGCTGAGCCGGCAATGCGGGAAGAAGCTGAAGAAGAGGCATCAGATGAGCCCGCTGATGATCTAGGTCAGGCCATTGCCGATGCAAAGAGAAACTGCGCAAGTGAAAAGGAGAAGAAGAAGTTGCAGCGCATGTTAGAGGATCACAAGAAATTGTTGTACCCAAATTGCGAAGCTGACAAGAAAAAGCTGGGCACCACACTGGAATTGCTGCAATGGAAGGCAGAGAATGGTGTATCTGACAAGGGATTTGGAAAGTTGCTGATAATGTTAAAGAAGATGCTTCCAAAGGACAACGAATTGCCCGAGAGTACGTACGAAGCAAAGAAGGTTGTCTGCCCTCTAGGGTTAGAGGTGCAGAAGATACATGCATGCCCTAATGACTGCATCCTCTACCACGGTGAGTACGAGGATTTGAACGCGTGCCCGATATGCGGTGCATTGCGCTATAAGATCAGCCGCGATGACCCTGTTGATGTCGAGGACGAGCGCCCCAGGAAGAAGATTCCTGCCAAGGTGATGTGGTATGCTCCTATAATACCACGGTTGAAACGTTTGTTCCAAAACAAAGAGCATGCCAAGGCGATGCGATGGCACAGAGAAGACTGTAAGAAAGACAGGAAGTTGAGAGTACCCGCTGACGGGTCGCAGTGGAGAAAAATCGAGAGAAAGTACAGGGAGGACTTTACAGGTGACGCAAGGAATGTATGGTTTGGTCTAAGTGCAGATGGCATTAATCCTTTTGGGGAGCAGAGCAGCAACCATAGCACCTGGCCTGTGACTCTATGTATGTATAACCTTCCTCCTTGGTTGTGCATGAAGCGGAAGTTCATTATGATGCCAGTGCTCATCCAAGGCCCTAAGCAACCCGGCAACGACATTGATGTCTACCTAAGGCCATTAGTTGAAGAACTCTTACAACTGTGGAATGGAAAAGGTGTACGTGCGTGGGATGAGCACAAACAGGAAGAATTTGACCTACATGCGTTGCTGTTCGTGACCATCAATGATTGGCCTGCTCTCAGTAACCTTTCAGGACAGACAAACAAGGGATACCGCGCATGCACGCACTGTTTGGATGATACCGACAGTATATATTTGGATAATTGTAGGAAGAATGTGTACCTGGGACATCGTCGATTTCTTCCGAGCAGGCATCCCGTAAGAAAGAAAGGCAAGCATTTCAAAGGTGAGGCAGATCACCGGACGAAGCCTCGCCACCGTACTGGTGATGATGTACATGATATGGTGAAGGATTTGAAGGTAATCTTTGGAAAGGGTCCTGGCGGACAATCTGTTCTGAATGACGCTGACGGACGCGCACCCATGTGGAAGAAGAAACCTATATTTTGGGACCTGCCGTATTGGAAAGACCTAGAGGTCCGCTCTGCAATCGACGTGATGCACGTGACGAAGAATCTTTGCGTGACCCTGCTTGGCTTCTTGGGCGTGTATGGGAAGACAAAAGATACACCGGAGGCACGGGAGGACCAGCAACGTATGCACGGAAAAGACGGCATACATCAGGGTCATGCCAGCTACGCTCTTACCAAAGAAGAGAAGGAAATCTTCTTTGAATGCCTGCTCAGTATGAAGGTACCGTCTGGCTTCTCGTCAAATATAAAGAGAATAATAAATATGGCAGAGAAAAAGTTCCAGAACCTAAAGTCTCATGACTGCCACGTGATTATGATGCAACTGCTTCCGGTTGCATTGAGGGGGCTTCTACCGAAAAACGTTCGATTAGCCATTGTGAAGCTATGTGCATTCCTCAATGCAATCTCTTAGAAGGTAATCGATCCAGAAATCATACCAAGGTTAGAGAATGATTTGGTGTAATGTCTTGTCAGTTTTGAGTTGGTGTTCCCACCATCCTTCTTCAACATCATGACGCACGTCCTAGTTCACCTATGCTAAGAGATTAACGTTCTGGGTCTTGTATTTCTACACAATATGCTCCCCTTTGAGAGGTTCATGGGAGTCTTAAAGAAATATGTTCATAACCGTGCTAGGCCAGAAGGAAGCATCTCCAAGGGCCATGAAAATGAGGAGGTCATTGAGTTTTGTATTGACTTTATTCCTGACCTTAAGCCGATTGGTGTTCCTGAATCGCGGCATAAGGGCAGACTGGGTGGAAATGGCACGCTAGGACCGAAACAAATAATATGTATGGACGGGCATTCTCTCACTTAAGCACACTACACAGTTCTACAAAAATCCGCATTGGTGGCTCCGTATATGGAGGAACACAAGAATTTTCTACGCTGCAAACACCCGGAGCAGTCTGATGACTGGATTACACGTGAACAAACGGGGGCTTTCGCCGGTTGGTTGCAGACACGTGCCATGCATGACGCCGCTGTTGAAGATGACCTGTACTTGTTGTCCCAGTTACCATCTTCGAATATAATGACTTTCAAAGGGTACGAGATAAATGGGAATACATTTTACACGATCGCGCAAGATAAGAAGAGCACCAACCAAAACAGTGGTGTCCGCTTTGATGCAGCAACCAAGAGGGGAAAGGACACATATTATGGTTACATAGAGGACATATGGGAACTTGACTATGGACGTGGTTTGAAGGTCCCTTTGTTTCGGTGCAAATGGGTCAATATGACACGAGGCGGGGTAACGGAAGACCCGCAATACGGAATGACAACAGTGGATCTCAACAATCTTGCGTACGCAAACGAACCATTCGTCCTAGCCAATGATGTGGCGCAGGTTTTCTATGTGAAGGACATGTCTACCAAGCCAAGAAAAAGAAAAGATAAGGAAGCGAATACATCATACGATGAGCCAAAGCGCCACATAGTTCTTTCAGGGAAAAGAAACATCATGGGAGTGGATGACAAGACAGACATGTCAGAAGATTATGAAAAGTTTGATGAAATTGCTCCATTCATAGTGAATATTGACCCGAGCATCCAGTTAAATGATGAAGATTGTCCATGGTTACGGCGCAAAGGGACACACGCGAAGAAAAAGTTTCACACCCAAAGATCCCACTCTGGGATGTGATCGGCTTCACTGTCATCACTTTCTTCTTTAGTGAGTTTCCGGACTTGTATATCTGGAAAGTCCCACTTTGGACAAACCGTAGGGAATCTTTGTAATAGTTAGGGTGCTTATGTGTTTTGGCATTTGAAACGTGTACTTTTGTGCTTCGGACAAACGTGTACCTTTCTGACTTCATTTGCTATTTTTCAGTTCATTTACTGATTTTTTTAGAGCTAAATGACCCTGAAATTGAAAAGCAGTACAAATGAACTCTGAAAAGGTTGAAAGTTGGCATGGTATCATCATTTCACCCACATAGCATGTGCAAAAAAGTTGAGAGGGTTACGGCAAAAACTGGATGCACTTCGTGTACAAAATGGACAATCTCTTTCGAAGTATCAGGGTTTCGGACGAAAACTCATCTGTTACAAAGGCAATTCGTTTTTTTAACTTATTACAATTCCAGACTTTTTGTGTGTTCAGTATGCACCATTTAAAGCCACATCATCAACTTTCAACCCTTTCTGACATCATTTGCTATTTTTCATGCATTTACTGATTTTTTTTCAGCTAAATGACTCTGAAATTGAAAAGCAGTACAAATGAACTCTGAAAAGGTTGAAAGTTGGCATGGTATCATCATTTCACCCACATAGCATATGCAAAAAAAGTTGAGAGGGTTACGGCAAAAACTGGATGCACTTCGTGCACAAAATGGACAATCTCTTTCGAAATATCAGGGTTTCGGACGAAAACTCGTCTGTTACAAAGGCAATTCATTTTTTTTAACTTATTACAATTCCATACTTTTTGTGCGTTTAGTATGCACCATTCAAAGCCACGTCATCAACTTTCAACCATTTCTGACATCATTTGCTATTTTTCATGCATTTACTGATTTTTTTGAGCTAAATGACCCTGAAATTGAAAAGCAGTACAAATGAACTCTGAAAAGGTTGAAAGTTGGCGTGGTATCATCATTTCACCCATATAGCATGTGCAAAAAATTTGAGAGGGTTACGGCAAAAACTGGATGCACTTCGTGTACAAAATGGACAATCTCTTTCGAAGTATAAGGGTTTCGGACGAAAACTCATCTGTTACAAAGGCATTTCATTTTTTAAATAACCTAAGTATTACCAAATTGAATATAATGATAAAACAGACTAATATTAAACATAAGAAAAAAGAATCACTGAAAAATCTATTTTTATAGTTAAGTTATTCACAAACTAGTGATTCACACAAATTTCAAATAATTCAAATTTAAACTATTCAAATTTGAAAACTACTGGCACTAACAGAAAGTTTGTAATTTTTTGTACCTAAAGCAAAAATATTCACAAAGAAACTCTAAATACAGCAAAAAACAACTCAGAAATAAATAAATCAGAAAATAAAATAAAACTAAATAAAAAAAGCCCGCCTACTGGGCCACAGTGGCCTGCATACGACTAGAAACCCAACCTGGGGTTGGGCCAGGATGCAGGCCCGCAAGGCCCAGTAGGCCCACAGGGCAGCGCGGCAGAGTTAGGCCCAGAAGCCTGCTATGGAGAGGAGTTCGAGACAGCAGCCGCGTCGGGGCTTTTAAACTAGTGCGGACGCCCCTCGGCTAGCGAGGTGGGACTAAACTTGCCGCACCGCACCTGCGCCAGCGCACCCCCTTTAGTACCGGGTCGTGGCTCCAACCGGTACTAAGGGGGGGGGGGGTCTTTAGTACCGGTTGGAGCCACGACCCGGTACTAAAGGGGTGCGCTTCCCGCCGCTTGGCCTGGCCAAAACAGACCTTTAGTACTGGTTGGTGGCTCCAACCGGTACTAAAGGTCCAACCTTTATATACAACACTTGAAAAAAATTCAGTTTCCCTCTGTTCTTCCTCTGTTCTTCCTCTCCGTCGACGACGCACCGCCTGCCCGGCCCGATCCACGCCGTCGCCGCACCCAATGCGCCGCCCACGCCGTCCCCCGTCGCGCCGCCCCTCCCTCGAGATCGCATGCCGTCGCCGTCGCCGCCCCCGACGCCCCGCTGTGAGCCCCTGTCGCCATGGCCGCCCTCACACACACACACGCACACACACATACATTTTCTTATTTTCTTATTTTCTGTTTTTTAGTTTTTTATAGTTTTAGTTATAGAAATGTTAGATGAATTTTAGATATAGAAATGTTAGTTAGATGAATTTTGACATTTTCTTTCACTAGATGATTTGATGTATATAGAAAAAAGTTAAGGAATTTGATACTTTTAGTTATATATATATATATATATATTTAAATGTTAGATGAATTAGATATATAAATGTTAGATGCATGTTTTTTTTTAGTTTTTATACTTTTAGTTATAGAAATGTTAGATTAATTTTAGATATATAAATGTTAATTAGAAATGTTATATTGTTAGTTTTTTATACGTGAACGATGATCGGCCCGCATCCTCGCCGTTGACCCGTTCGCGACGACGTCCTGCTTCAGAGGAGCCATGTCCAGGACTGAGCTCCGCCGGGCTGGCACTGGGAGATGCTACCTTCAGGGGCGCGCCGCTTGGTGAGGAACCCGGCCCCGGGTCCCGTCGTCGATCCGGAGCTCCTTTGGTGGCGTTCGCGTGGGCCACTTTCGGTGCGGAGGGAGCCGGCCCCGCCGGAGGTGGTACGTCGCCGTGTCAGGGAGGAGGACGAGCACGTCCGTCGCTACATGGCTGCTATGGACGTCAGGTTCTCCAATACCTGGCAGGTTCTTCGGGGATCTCACCCGAGCTATGATCCTGTGATGGTTCCTTCTCTTTGGGTGTCCACCGCCCGCGCCTCAGGAACCGCGAGTGAACTAGATTATTCGATAGTATTCGATCTATATTAGCTAGCTAGCTAGTGATGTATTCGATATATAATATTCGAGACGATGTATTCGAGATTATATATATTATTCGATAATATTCGAGACGATGTATTCGAGATTATATATATTATTCGATAATATTCGAGACGGTGTATTCGAGATTATATTCGATGATGCATATTATGTACTATGATTCAGTTTTTCCTTATTGATTGCATGCATGCATTGTAATTTGAATACTAAATTGTTTTATATTTCTTCTGGATTAGTTAAATAAAAGCTATGGCGGACAATACCGGCAGAGAAGGAGAAGAGGCCCTGTTCGAGATCATACGCTCCCCTCGCCGGCCAGATGATCAGAATGAAGAAGATGACGGCTCCCAATATCTGAACAATACCGGGGAGGGTGACATGATATTCGATCAAGACGACCGAATTGATGAAGTCCAGAACTATGATTATGATGACGAAGAAAATGTTGATCTTGAAATAACAGAGACCGGCAAGGTATATTTATATAAGCAGGCATCTGGTGATCATCACATGTTTTAAATGATTTGAAGATATATTAACGAATCGATCTTTCTTCTTTCAGCCCTCCGGATCGAGCAAATCTTCTACAGGCAGCAGGACAGTGCGAGGCCCGGCCAAAAAGTTAAAGGAGGGCGTAAAGTACAACATCGATGCCATCAAACCTAATGGCGAACCAAGTGAGCCTAAGAAGAATGCGAACAAGTTCATTCGTCAGTGCGGAATTCTTGTGAAGGACCAAATCCCGATCTCCATGCAAGAATGGAAAAAGCCAGCAAAGGAACGTCCAGATCTTACTTTTGTCGACCAAAGAGCAAAAGATCGGCTTTGGGAATCTCTCATGGAACATTTCACCCTACCAGATCATTTCACAGATGCAGATGTGCAGAAAGTCAAGGACGCTGCTCTTAGGAAGATGGCAATTGTATTCAGCACCCACAAGAAAACTATATGGGCCAAGTACGTCGAAGGAGAAAAGAAGACTCCAGAAT
The DNA here is from genome assembly GCA_011799875.1 of Thinopyrum elongatum. Lineage (NCBI taxonomy): Eukaryota > Viridiplantae > Streptophyta > Magnoliopsida > Poales > Poaceae > Thinopyrum > Thinopyrum elongatum. Next base: position 404,448,371 of record CM022299.1, on the reverse strand, counting down.
TCACGGGAACACTGGAGAAGCAAAGAGATCACTGGCCCACTTTCGTGAAATTCAAGGAATCGGAATTATCTAAGGAACGGTCGAGAATAAATAAGATCAATGCCGCAAAAAACGGGCATTTCCATACGCTGGGGCCAGGTGGCTACGCGGTGGCCCGGCCTAAGTGGGATAAGTCTGAGCAACAGATGTTGGATGCAGGGGTCACTCCAGTTACATTGAGCTGGCTGGAAAGGTGCAGGGCTTGGTTCTATGCGCATGGGGGGGAGGGCGTTGGACCCGAAGACAGGCAAGGTTTTGAAGAAGGCAAGTCTTAAAGGAGCCGACGACAAGTTACTTGTTGCAATAGAAGAGGCTCGAACGGGGGTGTTCACGCCCAACAGAGAGAACGACGAGCTTACGCGCGCCCTGGGAAATCCTGAACACCCGGGAAGAACAGGAGGCAAAGGCGTTGTTCCGTGGTATGAGGGGTTTGCGGACTGGAACGCCGACTACAGAAGCCTTGCGAGAAAGAAGATGGAGGAGGAGAAGAAGAGGAAGATGGAGGAGGAGCAGAGGAAGCAGGAAGCAGAATGCCTTAAAGGCCTAGAATCAGTGCACGCGGAGTTGGCAGTTGGCACTCCAATTCCAGCGGCAGCAGCAGCAGATCGACTCACTTAGCCAAGAAAGGGGGTCTCAGCAGCGGCAGCGGCTAGCGGATGATCCAGCATTGAATAGCACCGTCCCATCCATGCCGAGAAGCAGCGTGGGTTCCGCCCCGGGCGAGGCACTGCTGGATACATACCCTGTGGATGACATCATGGAGAACACTAATTGTGAGCTACACTTCAAAATGAAGAACATATCCATGAAGGTGGCGGACGCCGTTGCTTATACAAATCCCCCCGAAGCAACCTTCCATTGCAACCCGATTCCAGCTAGCTATGCTCGTGTCGTGGTTGATGAAGTGGTGGCACAATATTCGGGGCTAGAGCTTGACATTCCTGGAGGTGACGACGAGCATACACTGGGAGAGGCCATACATCGTATCATCCTATGGAGAAAGGATTGCATCATCTTTCCAAGGCCACCGACACCGTGTCAGCCGACTCCTCCTCGAAGTCCGACACCGCGTCAGCAGACTCCCGCTCCTCCAAGTCATCAGCCACCGCCTCAGCAGAGTCCTCCTCCTCCAAGTCCGGCACCGCGTCAGCCCACTCCTCCTCCTCCAAGTCCAGCAACGCATCAGCCCACTCCTCCTCCTCCAAGTCAGGCACCGCGTCAGCCGTCTCCGCCGCCTAAGCAACAGCGGAAGAGAGCCCCCACAACTATGGTGGCTAGCTGTACAAGTACAGGTATAGGAGGCAAGAGATTCCAATTTGGTCCAAGCCTCACGCCTCTTCCGAAGAGGCCTTATGACCTAACTGTGGAGGAAAACGAAGTAGAAGTGCAAGCCCAAGTGAGGGCCCATTTTGGACCGAAACCACCACCGCCGCCAAAGGAGAAAGTACCTGAGCATGTCATTGACCACTTTATTCGTATGGCTGAACCACCAGCTCCCAAGCCTATTGACTCAGACTATGAGCGCCAAATCAGGAAGGCATATCAAGCACACAAAAAAGAAGGAGTCGAGCTCCAGCTCCAGCTCCAGCCAAGCAGCTGCCAAAAAAAGTGGGAAAATTGTTCCCTAGCTGGGAGAACAGGCGATGCAATCGATCCCCCTGCTCATTGTACCAACACATGCGAGTACCGGCGCTGATCAGCTGGTAATAACCGACGAGCATAGAAGGCAGGCTGCAGAGCTCGGTATCACTGTTTATCAACTCCTAGAGATCGAGCCCATGGATACGCTTAGAGAGGAGGACATAAAACGGAAATATGCCCACGGCGAACCTTTGGTCAAACCTGAGGAGGTCAAGAAGCTCCCAACGAGAATGTATGAATTGCATGAATGGTACATGAAAATTGCCAAGACTACCAATCGAGAGTCCCTCATGGTGAAAGTCAAGGCAGAGCATTACTTCCATGAAAAAGATTTGTGGGTTGAGTTTCAAGAAATGTTTCAGTTATTCAATCAAGACGCACTCGACAAATCTATCGTCAGTTGCTATTGTCTGTAAGTGATTTCTTTCTGTAATTTAAGTCTCAAGCTAGCTGTAGTGCTCGTTGATCATTGCCTGTAATTATCCTCACTATATTCTTTTCTGTGGTATTATGCAGAATGAAGATCTATGAAATGAAAAAACCTGGACGCTATGGCATTGGGTTCATTGACCCAAATACCATTAATCAAGAGACATGGTCACAAGAATGGTATCGAGAAGAAGTAGAGAAAAACATGCTAGAGTTCTTGAAGAAACTCAACAGCAATCGAGATATACTACTTCCTTACAACTTCGGGTGAGTCACACTGTCTTGTACTACAAATTCTGTTTTTTGCTTACTAGCTAGATGTTAATAAGTGTATAGGGTTTAGGGTAGTTGATGAGTGTTATGCACATGCCCGCTTAATTTATACATGCAAACATGTGTGCATGCAGTTTCCACTAGATCTTGTTAATCATTCAAGTTGAAGATGGAAAAGTTGAAGTACTGGACTCACTACTTAAACCAGTTATTTAGTACGAAATCATGAAGGGGATAGTCAACAGGTAATTTCAATCATTATCGAACTATATATGTCGGCCTCTTTAGTTCGTCATTTCCTGATATCAACTAATTAATAACTCCTTTATTCATTTTCTTTGCCGGCGGGCAGGGCTTGGAAAAAGTTCATCAAACAGGTTCCAGGCACTTGGAAAGAAAAGCTGAAATGGTATCGACCCGAGGTAATTAATTAAGTAGTACTAGCTAGCTACCATCTCTTTAATTCTAGTTTCAATACCATTAATTATCATGCTTGATTCATTATTATCTGATTGAATTATATTCTCGTAAAGGCCATGAAGCAGGCGCGGGGGACTGATTTATGTGCATACTACGTTTGCGAGAACATTCGCATGATGGTGTCTGAAAGGAGCAAATCTGATAGACAGATATGGGTACGTTTGCCAGAACACTATTCATAATTTTTACATCATTATCGATATCTAATATATATACACACAACTAATACATGCATATTTGATCTCCTTCTTTAAAGTTCAACGAGATACGGGATAAGCTCCTACCAACGGATCGCGTACGAGCAATTCAAGAGGAAATAGCGGGATTTTTGCTCGACCAGGTCATAGATCCCAAAAGAGAATACCATTACCCGGTACCGCAGTAATGCCTCCATGTAGGAGAAATTGTATATACCAACTTGTATATATATATATGTGTATGTGTGAATAGTGGTGCGAGACATTCGATGATATATATATATATATGATCGGTTCTACGAGAAATTCTATTTATATATATGCATAACGTGTACAATATGTAGTATCGTAAAATACCAGCAAATGAAAAAGAATTAAATGGAAAACACAAAAAAGGAAAAAGAAATCATAAACCCAAAAACCCCTAAACCTTTTAGTACCGGTTGGTGTTACCAACCAGTACTAAAGGTCTCCCAGCCCCCGGCGCTGGCTCGTGCCACGTGGTGGCCCTTTAGTGGCGGTTCGTATTGAACCGGTACTAAAGGGGGGGGCCTTTAGTCCCCACCCCTTAGTGCCGGTTGCAGAACCGACACTATAGGGCCTTACGAACCGGTGCTATAGCCCGGTTCTGCACTAGTGAACAATAATCCTATCAGGGGCATTTCTGTGATACTGGAAATTCCTCAAAGTCCTGATGTGAAAATCCCTAAGTGCATCTCTGAACACATAAACATTGGTGAAGCGCAATCCCTTACAAAACTGTTCTTGTGGATCTGGAAGCTTTTCATTTAACCATACCCTTTCCTTCATCTTCTTCAACCTTCTCTTCCTACCACTTGGTAGTTTGAATGCTCCTTCAAGCTCATCTTCTTCATCACTAATTCCAGCATCACCAGGAAAACAAAATTCATCTGCTTCAGGAAACCAGTCTGGTTTTTCTTTCTTCTCAACCTCATGGTGTGATCTACTCGTTGGACCAGGATTTCTCACTGCCTTCAGCTTCTGGACCACTAATCTATTTTGTTTTGCAGCTTCTTCTTCAGAGGAGGAGCATGTATGTAATTCCACATTGTTGCCATCTGACTGCGCATCATCAGAAAGAAATTCAGACACATCAGTGTCACCTTCAAAATGGTTAAGGTCAGCTTCTCTCTGAAGATTGTTGTTCTTAAGCTCATCATTTTTGTCTTTGGTTGCATCCACCAGCTTCATGCAACTTTGTTGTGTGTTAATGCGATGTTCAGCAAAATAACTATCTCTATTTTCATCTGCATTACAAGGCTCATCTGCTCTGACAACTCGTATGTTGACAATCTTTTCCTTATCAAATTGGATCAACATCTGCTGCACATCATCTTCACAACCAACATGCTCTAGACCTTCTATTCCTTTCTCCTCATCAACAACATAGTACATATAATCATCAGCTCCACAGCCCTCACACGCAATAAGAGAAACCATAGTCATATATGATATTTCTGACTGGTAAATTCTTCTAACCACAGATTCTCTGGCTAGAAAATGGAACCAAATTTCCCACTTTGGGTCATCAATACTGCAACATAGATTAAGATAGTTATAATTAAACGGCCTGGACAACATTAAGATTTCTGACAGTTAACTTTTTTCAGTTCTCTGACAGTTTGAATTCACTGAAAACACAACACAATGTTAAGGTTCCTAACAGATTTCAATTTACCATTGTGCTCAAATATGGTTCTAATCTGAATCTAAGTGTGCAACTAGCCTATATATCATGCTTCTAAAATTAACCTAAAATTACATAAACACTATGAGAAATCAGTTGCCATACCTCGCTCCGCCAGCAGGACGAGGAAGCTTGCGCCGGCCTCGACCTACGCTTCTTCTCGTCGACGGTACTACAACTGGAGGCGGCCTCACCAACGTCTGGGACGGCTGAGATTGCGGTTGGGAAGGCTGTTGAACCACGAAGCTTGTGCTGCCTAGCCAGTTATCAACCTCGGAGAAGCCGGCAACAACGCCGCCCACCACGTCGGGGGGGATGCCTCCAAGCGATTCGGCGTCGGAGTTTGCATCCACCGCCGCCATGAACGCCGCCGGCTAGGGTTAGGGAGAAGAGCTCGGGGGAGAGTGAGAGAGCTGGTGGGGACGAGCGGCCCGGTCGGCCAGGTTAGTCCTGGTCCGACCAGGTGCGACCGGCGGGCGACTCTAACGGCTGCGGGCGAGCGCCGTTAGCCGTTACCGCTGCCGTCCACCTGACATGTGGGCCACTGCTGTCAGAATTGGGCTTAAACGCAGTAAAACGGTAGTCAAGTCAACTTGGTAGTTGTTAGTCACGAGATTCCAATTTTTTGGTAGTTTTCGGCCACTTTTAAAAAAGTGGTAGTTCTGTGGGACGGAAGCCCCAATTATGGTAGTTTTTTGTCAAACACTCGAATAAGAATAAGGTGAAATCAACGAATAAGGAGTTGCATGACATGAAGAAGAAACTCATCAAGGCGGGGCGGTGTGTATGTACACCTCATGACCGTTATAAAATGATAGTATATGACTAAGCCATTGGAACCCGCGCTTGGTGAGAGGAAAATTGCGGCGTAGCACACCACGTGTCCCTAACAACGTAGACCTACATGATAGATTGCTAAATGGGGTAAAAGTTTGTCAAACCTTTCTCTAAGTGAGGTAAAAACTCACCCCCCCCCCCCCCCACCCCCTACAAAATGAGGTAATCTGGATGAAAAACTGTTGAATGGAGTTATTTGCGTCAGAAATGTTCAAGGAGAGAGTAAAAACAGGAATTCATTCGAAAAAAAAAACAGAAGCAGAAGGATATCATTTGGCCCATACAGAAAATGTGAGCCCATAAGGGGCCTATAGATATCTGGGGCAATCACATCTGTCACCGCAAACCACTTCCTTCGTTCGGCTCTTCCTCACGTCAAGGCCCGCTTTCCCCACCCTCTCGGAGTCTCGCGGCGTCCGGCAAGCAAGGCGATCCGATGCCGGGGAGCGCCATCAGCGGAGGCGCGGCAAGGGCGGCCGCGGTCGCGTGGTGGTTGCAGCGCCACCAGCGATTGCCTCCGCCAGCGGACCTCCTGCCACGCAGCCTCCTTGACCGCGCGGTGGAGCTCGCCAACAAGACCGCCGCCGCCGCCGCCCCGGATCTGGACCCGGACCTGCCCTGCTCCCTCGGCTCGTCCTCCCTCCCTGACCTCTGCGACGGCTTGGTTGGTAATTAGTGCGTACGGATCTGGCAGGAGGGTGGCGGATTCGTTGTGCGATTCCGCGATGTTGTCAGATTGGATAGCTAGGCCAAGACTACCCTAAATGTTCTAGTATGTCAATAACGGTCCCTGGTTATGCTTGATTTCATCCTCGTTTAAAACTCATGTCTATTCACCGAGTTAACTGAGGATCCTTGGAATACCTGATGTCTGCCTATGTCTTTAACCCATGTCTTCCAGCTTTGTATGCTTTGGTTTGGTAAAAAAAGAAAGCTGCTGCCTAGAAATTCTCATGGTATTCCAGTACGCAAGTAGCAATTTGATTTGGGCTACGAAAGTATAAGAAACTAATAGGTCTATCAACGATAAATGGATTGTCTGAAATAATAGAGTTTGTGTTGCATATGGGCCAGGCTTGATCCTAGCTTAGAACACATCAAATATGTTCGCTGGACTGGCACTGCATTGTACTGAACATACTTGCTTTACATATAGACTTCATTTTGCAGAAAATGGTACGATCGCTCAAAAATCTTGTAAAATGCTCATGCTCTTCTGTAGTGTTGGACTACCAACTGTCAGTTGTTTCTTCCTACTGGTTTTCGCTGTCAGCCTGTCTTGCAGATAAAAATGGTTCTGTCAATCTGGCTTGTAAGCAGTTCTACCAGACTGGTTATGCCGTGTGATGAGTGTGGACTGTCAAGTTCAGTACTCGGCTTGTGGAGATATAGCTGGAGATCCATGGAGCAAGCTGCTACACACAAGTGAGGAGATGTAGGGCGCTGATAAAAAAAGGTAAGACATGCACTTTGCAATCACATTAGCAATACATTATTGCATTTTACATCAAATCCTCTCCTGCCTAGACTGCTTCTTACCAAGCACCGCGTGCTTGTCTGTCCGTGACACGACGAAGCTCACCAAGTAGGTGTAGCAGGGAGGTATCCTGGACCTCCATGCCACTGCTTGGAATGCCCCTTCAGATGTAACTCGCCCGGACAAAACATCCTGTGCCGTTATCCTGGGAACCTCACTGATCTGGGGAGAGGGCTCGTCATAAATATCTCGCATCACGAAGACATTCATTGTCTTGGCCATTGTCCACATGTACACAGGCTGGTCCTTTTGTAGGAGATTGGTCGGGTGCTCTCCAAACATGCTGAGGTGCTTGCTTGCGAAATCTCTCAAGCATCTCAGCACTCTGCGCCAAAATCGTGTGTCAAGATTGGTTCTCAGTAAGCTGGCAACGATGTTCGCTGCCACGAATGATCTGTTCATGTGGACGGCGATCTCCATGCCGAGGGCTGCCAGGTTAGGATGCTCACCAGGGTTTGTGCTTCCGAATGCAACCGTCTTGAAGAAATACCAGTAAGCTTCTTGGGACAAAGATTTCAGCATGAGAGACTCTGCCGTTCCTAATGATGCCATCTTCTCTGAACGGCTGGTGAGTATGATTTTACTGCCTGGCGTCATGTGGCTTGCTGCCGAGGTGTACAACCCCCTCCATGTTTCCTCGTCCATGTCCCCTGCTAGCTCAATCACAGCCAGTGAGTCACCACGCTGGCCGGAAGCAAGGTTCTGATGCTTGATCACACCGCTACCTTTTAGAGTAGCCAAGTTTCCACCATTGAGATCATTCCCGCTGAAGAAGACGATCAACGAGAAGCGCCTGCGCACCCTCTTGTCGTGGAAGAAATGCTCAACAAGTGTACTCTTTCCGACTCTCGCTGGACCAATTATCGGCAGCACACCCAGACTTCCATTCCTTGCAGCCTCCCTACAAAGCAGAAAGCTCAAAATTGTCTCCTTTTCCATCTGCCGGCCAAACATAACCTGATCATGAAACGAATATGCGCTGTAAGGTTGCCGGGAGATTCGAGGATAGCTGGCCAAGAACATCACGAACTCCTGCATGTCACCAATCATTCTCTCAAGGCTGCTGAGCATCTTGTCGAGATTGCTGCAGCTCCCGTCATCAAGCACCTGGTCCATCCTCGGGGCATCGCACATGGAGAAGAAGGTACGTCTGGAACTGGAACGGCTGAATCTGGACAGGGCAAGCGAACGGCGAGTGCTCACCTCGCCATCGGCCTTGTCCCTGTGTGCTCGGTATCTGAAGGTGTCGAGCGTGTAGTAGCCTCTGTACATACCTCGTCTCAACATCTGGAGCTGCTGGAGCATTGCCTGGTTGGTGATGTGCCTCCCCTCGGCCTCCTCGACGGTGGCATCGATCCTTAGCTGCACTGCCCGTAGCCTCTGGAGCTTCTCCTCCTCTGCTCCCTTGGACTGCAGGTATCTCTGGGTTACCATGGACAGGGCTCTGCTGACAAGATCACCCACGATTGCAGAGAGAAGCGGCTCCATTTCGGAAGCCCCTGCGAGATTGCTGGTGAGATAGATGAATCCACCAAGAAGAGAAGAGGGAAAGGCCAAGTTGTGGTTCAGGTTTGAGGCATAGAAGTCCTCAGTTCCGCCCATGGACGGATGACCAATTGTAACTTTGACAACAAAGCCGCCGAAATTGACCCAGCGAGTCAGTAACAACTAGTAAAGCGAGATGCTTTTTTTCAATCTCTATCTCTATCTTCTATATCTATACTACTTAAAAGGAATGTAATGTTTTCATTTCACCTCTCTTTCATCCAACCTTCCTTATATACGTCTCACTCTTTCCTTCTCCTCTTTGATTTATTCCTTTTCTCCCATCCATTCTCTCTAAAATAGAATCAATTGTCTCATGTGTTATTAACTTACCAAAATAAAAACATATTTTGTTTGGTAAGTCATTAAATTTTTACGAATAAGCGCTTAACAATAAAATGACAGGTAAATTATGACGATTGCATATAAAAACTTGGTAAGATTTTAGCACATCAATATAATAATAGACGTGCAGTCACGGGCTATTTACTGAAATGTTTATACTCCTGTTGCAACGCATGGGCAATTGTCTAGTAAATTTAAAAAATGTATCTCAGATATAACATTGGTTTATGTCCCAATCAAACCTGCTGAAATTTCCAACCAAACTGGGACAGCTAGTTTCTCTGCATGTAAAATACTAGTAGAGATGATTCGTGCCAACCCATATGACTAAAGATCGCCGACGCAAAAAGGAAAAAAAACATATGACTAGAAATGTAAAAATGAAATTTTAAAAAACCACTACATGTTATCATATGTAGTTTTCGTGCTTGTCCATGTTGTCTATTTACTCTAAACCTTATGTTATCATGGATCTGTAGTCCTTCACGAAGAGCTGAGTGGTCAATGGTCACAACTCACAAGGTCGTTCTCTAGAGTACCGAATTTCTCGATTGCGATGATGTTCTGTGTTCCTCATGTCAGCGTCAATGTTCACATCATCCCTCCGTACGTATCCTAAGCGTCAGAGACTGCAGTTAGCTTTGCATAATTGAGTCCAGCGTGGACACAACCGATTTTTTTTTTTTTGAGGAAATGGACAGAACCGAAGTTGGTCCTGCTACTCTGTTTTTTGCGGGGTAGGTCCTCAGAATTTTTGGCATTTTAGAGTGTGCCGACAAAAAGGACCATGTCTGAGTGAAATTGGCAAAAAAGACCACCTGCCCATAGCGGCAACACTGGCTGTGGTGCTGCTTGCCGCACTTCCGCACGGGACAAGTGGTCTCTTTTGCCAACTCCACTTAGAGGTGGTCCTTTTTGTCATTACACTCGAGCAGGTGGTCTAAAATGCCAAAAATTCAGGTCCTCATACTCTTTGAGGAAATATGATTTGTGACCAGGATATAACAAGTTTCAATGGGGTTTGTTTGCTTCTAAATGTAAAATCTAGATGATTATCAATACCAAATTGCGATGTATACTTCCCTAAAAAAACGATGTATTACCAGGTCATCTGATACCAAATTGCGATGTATACTTCTCTGATACTGATTGAAGCCACTGACCAAACCAGTCATATTCTCCTGAGTGCTGTGACTTTTCAGACATTGACAGGTAGCGCGCGATCTAATGCGTTTGGCAACTTGTGTTGAGTATATGGGTTGTGCATATCTGTGTATTGGGCCCATCTTCTAGTTCTTTGTATAGTTGAGGTCGTGGCCCACCTCTTGTACATTATATATACGTGCATTTGCACATGAGCAATACATTGTGCAATTCCCACAATATACATGGTATCAGTTTTTTAGGTTTCTTTCCTCGCTTCCGCTCCGCCGCCGCCATCCAGCCGCCGCCGCCCGCGCGCCTCCCACGCTGGCCGCCGCTCCTCTCTCCCTGCCGCGCGCACTACCCAGCCGCGCCGCCCGCATCGCCCGATCGCTACCCAGCCGCGTCGCCCGATCGCTAACCTGCTTTGCCTGCCCGCCAGCCGCTTTGCCCGCTGCCCGCAAGCCCCGCCCGCTGCATCGCCCGCAAGCCGCATCGCTCGCCAGCCCGCCCGATCGCCAGCCGCATCGCCGAGCCGCCCGCCGCCGCATCGCCCGTCGCCTGCTCGCCAGATCGCCCGCCGCCGCCGCTGTCGTCACACCCGAGCCGCCGAAGCCGCCTCACCCTCGCCATGTCGTCCGTCACGTCCTCTGCGTCCACCAACTCCAACCCGTTCGCCGACGCCAACCCTCCCGACGTCAACGACATCCGCAACCTGAACATCTACGAGCGGGTGCCGGTTCGTCTCTCTCAGGCGGACTCCTCCTACTACACGTGGAAGACATACTTCTCCCTCGTGTTCCGGGAGTATCATCTCGTTGATCACGTGGACGGCACCGTCGACTCCAGCCTTGTCCCCGAGTTCCATGACTGGTCCACCATCGACACCACGATCATCCGCTGGTTCTTCCTCACCATCTCGCCGGACCTCTTCCAGACGGTCGTGCAGGACGGTGATGATGCCTGCGCCGTGTGGACCAAGCTGAACGGGCTCTTCACCGACAACCAGCTCCAGCGTCGTGTTTTTTTGCAGCAAGAGTTTTTTGGGTGTCACCAGGACAACACCTCCGTCAACGAGTATTGTCGCCGCCTGAAGACTCTCGCTGACGAGCTCCGCGATATTGGCGCGAAGATCGATGATGACCTCCTCCTCAGCACGCTCACCGCCGGGCTCGACGAGGACTTCGGCAACGCCGCGGTGAACCTCAGCCTCATCCCCAACCCGTCCTTTGCCAAGTTCGTTGCGTACCTCCGCTTGGAGGAGCGGCGGATGAAGCAGGTGAAGGCGCGGGCCATCCACACCGCTCTCGCCGCCGGCACCACCCGCAGCGGGTCCTTGGCGCCTCCCGCTGCCCCGGCCGCGCCCCCGCCGCAGCGCCACCCGGCGCCCTTCCCGGCGCCGCCGCCGTACCCGGTGCCCCAGCAGCCGGGGCTGCTCCCGCTGCCTTATGGCCCGCCCGCCCCTACCGCCCCTCCCACCGAACGGTGCCGTGGGGGCCGGCGCGGCGGTCAGCAGCAGCAGCCGCAGGGCACCGGCCCGCCCTGTCAGCAGCAGCAGCAGCAGTTCCAGGTGCCCCCTCCGTGGGCCTCCGGCTATAACCCATGGACCGGTGTTGTTCATGCCTACACCATGCCGGTTCCACGGGCCCCTGCACCGACCCTTCCCGTGCCGCGCCCGCTGGCGCACCAGGCGTACTACGCGGCTCCGCAGCCGTATGGAGGATACCCACCGCCGCAGCTGAGCGGCGGCTACGGTCTCCCCGCGGCCCCATCGCCGCCCTTGCCGGCCCTGCCGCCGGCGCCTTGGGATCCGGCGCTTCTCGCCGCGCTGCACATCGCGCCTACGCCGAACAACTACACTAGAGGCGGTGATTGGTACATGGACACCAGGGCTACGGCTCACATGTTTGCTCATCCTGGTAATCTTGCCTCCTTCACTCCCGTCACCACCGACCTGTGACGACCCCGGCTTAATCGTGCACTAATCATACACGCAAATGCACACGATTAAGCCTAAGGACTCACTTGAAGATATCACAACACAACTCTAAAACATAAGTAAAGTCATACAAGCTTTATATTACAAGCCAGGGCCTCGAGGGCTCGAATACATAGCTCGATGGCATACAAGCGTCAGCGGAAGCATCAGATATCTGGGTACAGATATATTACAGAAATAGAGATAAGCCTTTAGAAAGGCGGGGCAAAATAAAACTCTACGATCGAAAGGCGTAGGCCTCCTGCCAAGGACCCTCTGAATCCTACTCCTGGTCGTCAGTCGGCTCCTCGTAGAAGTACTCGCCTGGAGGGTAGTAGTAGTAGCCGTAGTCGTCGACGGGGGCTGCTAACTCAGGGGCTCTGTCATCTGGCGGCGTCAAATGGATATGGGGAGAAAAAGAAAATAAAGCAAACATGAGTACTCATCCGAAGTACTCAGCAAGCAAGGATCTACACTACATATGCAACATTTTCAAAGGGGGCTGTATGTGTGGACTAGGCTGCAGAAATGCCAGAATAGAGGGGGAAAGCCTAGTCCTATCGAAGACTAGCATCTTCAGCATCTTCATCGGTCTTGCAGCATTAGAAGAGTGTAGATTAACATAATGTAAAGTAGTTGTAGCGTTATCAACCTCGCCCAGAGATTCTTCCTCGACTCCCTGCGAGAAAGCAATCCCAGAGCCATACTATCCAGTTATCATATCAAGTTCTAGTTGTACCGATCGGGATACAACTCCGAGTGTCCGTTACCGTAGGACAGGCTATCGATAGATGTTTTCTTCCCTGCAGGGGTGCACCAACTTACCCACCACGCTCGCTTAACTCCGGCCGGACACACTTTACTGGGTCATGCCCGGCCTCGGCCAAACGACACGCCGCAACCCGACCTAGGCTTAAAAGAGAGGTCAGCACGCCGGACTAAACCTATGCCCCCAGGGGTCTTGGGCCATCGCCCCGGATGCTCCTGCATGTTGCGTACACCACTGGTGAGCAGACCTAGCAACCCCTTAATACAATCGCGGTTGCGTTACCAGTCCAACCCAGCGTGTGCCGCTCAGTTGCTGACGTCTATTAAGCTTCGGCTGAAGTATACGGCGCAGAACGCCCATACTATGCCCACGTGATGGTTAGTGCTATCAGGCCAGAGGCCCCTCGGATCAAATATCCAAACCGTTAGTGTGTTGGCAGTGCGGTAATGAGCAGAGACTCACGAAAGATGTGACCCCGTCGCCCCGTCTCGAGGACTTGCGGCAAGGGCGAGGAATGCCCGGCCACACCTCGTGCTCAACCCTCGGGCACCATCCAGGTCCACCCGACTCCACATCACTCGCTATTAAGCTCGCGCGGGTACCCCTCAGGGCCGACCCATCTTTATCCAGTATGAACAGTAATATCAGTAATGTAAGTCATCCATGTGGCTACCGCATCAAGAAGGAATCCGAGGCATCACCCTCATTGGATCCCCACCTGACATAACCGTCAAGGTGAACGTAAGAGGAATCACCCTCGAGGTCCACTCTTGAGGAGTTGCACAACAGTGTCGGTTTCGGGGGTGGTGTAGGAGGAATCACCCTCACTGACCACGACCGATTAACTAACCTACAAGGTTATCATCAGAAGTGCTGATGAGGTATCACCCTCGGCACTTGATAGTAACCCAGTAGTGTCGAGCAAGTAAGGGAAGTGTCGTGCGGTGTCGGGGCCTGGTCTTCGATCCTGTTGCTCGGGTCTTCTGATCATCCAGCGGCGCAGTCGGGATAAGTGGGGTCTCTGATGGTCTCTACCCAACCTATTCTAAACAGTTTAGGATAATAGGTAAGTATCAACAGCAGGTTACAAGTGAACAGGATATGCAGCAGATATAGGACACAGTAACAGCAGCAGATTCTAATGCAAGCATAAGAGAGAAGAGAATGGGCGATATCGGAATGCTCAAAAGGGGGGTGCTTGCCTATTTGCTCGACAGCAAGGGCAAGGTCGTCAACTGCGTCGTCGGGCTCCTGAGCAGCGTCGGCCTCGGGAGCTACGTCGACGTCGGGGTCTACCGAGAGAGAAGAGGGGGAAGAAACATATAAATGCACAGCAAACAATGCAGTACAGGAATGCCATGACTAGGATGCAGTGCACGGTTGCCTAAAGATGCATCTAGGTCATTTTAGTTATTATAGGATTAAGGTGAGATTTATTTACCGGTGATTATGCACTATTCATCTACCGGATACAGCCTCGAAGTTGCGGTTTTACCTACGTAGGGGGTTCCGACATGGAAACAGATGACACGATCAGATTCGTCTCGTCGTTCTGAGCAACTTTCATGTTTTAAGTGTTTCGATCTGAGCTACGGTTTAAAAGTTATTAATTTTCAAAGTTTAAATGATTTTCTGGTTTTATTTTTATTAACAGAAATGATTTATGACATTAGCATGACTAGGTGATGATGTCAGCAGTCAACAACGGCTGACCAGAGTCAAACCAGACATGTGGGTCCAGTGGGACCCACATGTCAGTCTCTGTTAAGACTAACAGTGAGTTAATCTAAGTAACAGGGTTAATTAGGTGGTGGGCCCCATCTGTCAGTGAGACATTAGTCTAACTAATTAGTTTTATTTATTTAATCATTTATTAGATTAATTAGCAGAGGGAGGACCCACATGTCAGTGGCGGGGCTCGGCCCAGTCAGCACGTTGACCCGAGTCAACGGGGTCAACGAGACCCACCGGGGCCACTGGCAGCGTCCTAGGGTGGACCCCACGCCTGGCCACGTCGCCTGTGTCGCCGGAGTTGCTCCGGCGACCATTTGCGCGGCGGCTGATCGCCGGAGCAGCTCGGAATCGCGCTACGGTGCATCGTTCGAGCTGCGGTCAGCTGCGTTCGAACGCTGGAGACCTCGCGCGTCGAGTGGTGCCACTGGCCGAACCAGGGGATGGCCGGAACTGGCCGGACGGCGAGGTTTGGCGGAGGCCGAACCCCGGCGAACTCACGTGCGTTAAAACGAGCGGTGATCTATTCCTACAGCATCTACGCGACGTCGCAAGCACGATGGGCACAAGCCCAAGACCATTTGGTCATCGGAGGCTCGTCGGCGACGTGCACGGGCGGCGGCGCGTTCGGGCACCGTGGGAAGCAACTTGCGCGCGCGTGCAGAGCGAACAGAGGGATGAGGAAGGAGGGGGAGCTCACAGCGGAGGCGTACGGTGGCCCGGTGACAGCTTAGGAGCAGCAGAGGGGTTGGGGACGACGGAGATGGCCGGAGATGCCGCAGACACGCGTGGCTCGATCCGCGCGACGTGGAGCTTCCCGGCCCCAATCAACGGCGCCCGAGGTCGTGCCGATCCATGGCGAAGGCGCTGGACACGGCGGAGCGGCGAGCGAAGCTCGGTG
The DNA here is from genome assembly GCA_011799875.1 of Thinopyrum elongatum. NCBI lineage: Eukaryota > Viridiplantae > Streptophyta > Magnoliopsida > Poales > Poaceae > Thinopyrum > Thinopyrum elongatum. The sequence continues at coordinate 404,432,818 of CM022299.1, read as the reverse complement.
GCCGCGGGGATGAGCGAGGACGGCGGCGATGGCGCTCGGACGTCGCGGATCTAGGGGAGAAGAGGGAGAGGCAAGCAAGGGAGAGTAGGAAGAATGACGGGGGAGGCCAGGGGGGAAGCATGGCCTCGTCCTTATCTCCTCCGCTGCCCTGTAGCGTCGGTGGACGCCGGCGTGTCGACGCGCGGCCGGCGCGCGCGCGCTCGCCCAAGGTGCGGCCGACTCGCAGGGGAGAGAAGGAGGGGATGGGCCAGATGGGCCGTGGCCGGGGCACTGTGCACTTAGGCCCAGTGCACAGTGCCTCGTTTTATATTTTCTGTTTTCTGTTTTGCTTTTTCTTTATTTCTTTTCTGTTTTGAAATAGTTAGGTTACTTTTGCATCTTTGTAAAATATGAGTGTTGTCCCCAATATTACATTGCAATATTTTCTTTCACCAAAAATTGGTTTGGGCAAAGTAGAATTTTATTTGAATTTGATTTAATTATAAATGGATTAAATAATTCTGTTTTGATGTTGTTTCATGTAGTTTGAGTCATTTAGCTAATTCAACTATCATTGTTTATAATTTGATGAGTGCTTCTGGATTATTTGCTATTTAATGAACATTTTTCCAACAGTGTTTGAGCAAATTTATTCTGCACTTTTGAATTTGAGTTGATTTTCAGAGAAATATTTGAATTGTTTAGATTAACCACTATGACTAGGCACTGCAGATGATATGACTTGGCATTTTTAGCAGTTGATCACAGTGACTAATTCACAGGGGTGTTACAAGTTCTCCTCCTCTAAAAGAAATTCTCGTCCCGAGAATTTAGGGGGTAGAAGGAAAGAGGTCGGGATATTCTTCCCGAAGATGATCCTCGTGTTCCCAAGTGGCTTCATCTTCAGTATGATTCGACCACTGCACTTTCAGGAACTTGGTCGTCTTCTGACGAGTTCGACGTTCAGCTTCATTGAGAATGCGGATGGGATGCTCCTTATAAGAAAGATCATCTTGCAACTGGAGCATCTCATGATCCACTGCGCGGTGTGGAGATTCCTTGAAGCATTTACGAAGTTGCGACACATGGAAGACATCATGGATATGAGAGAATTGTGGTGGCAACTCCAATTTATATGCCACCTGTCCACGTCTAGCCACGATGCGGAAAGGTCCAATATAGCGAGGAGCTAGCTTGCCCTTGATTCCGAAACGACGAGTGCCCTTCATAGGAATGACACGAAGATAAGCTTGATCACCTGGTTGATAGGTCAGACCCCAACGTTTGCGATCATAGTTGCTCTTCTGGCGGTCCTGAGCCGCCTTGAGATTACCTCGGACAATCCTGACTTGTTCTTCGGCATGTTGAATAATGTCCGGTCCCATGAGAGGTCGTTCCCCAGTTTCTGACTAATTCAGAGGGGTTCGACACTTACGTCCATAAAGCACTTCGAAGGGGGCCATTTTCAAGCTGGCTTGATAGCTGTTGTTATAAGAGAATTCGGCATACGGGAGAGATTCCTCCCACTTCTTACCGAATGATATAACACAAGCCCGAAGCATATCTTCAAGCACTTGATTTACTCGCTCGACTTGGCCTTGGGATTGAGGATGATAAGCTGAACTTCAGGTAATGTGAGTTCCCATAGCTTCTTGGAAACTTTCCCAGAACTTGGATGTGAAAAGACCGCCACGGTCCGAACTGATCTCCTTCGAAATACCGTGGAGTGAAACAATTCAGGAGATGTAAAGTTCTGCTAACTGGCTAGCAGTGATAGTCTCCTTGACAGGCAGAAAATGAGCAACCTTGGAAAGCTGGTCGACGACGACAAGAATAGCATCGTGACCTTTCTGAGACTTGGGAAGACCAGTAATGAAATCCATTTGCACTTTATCCCATTTCCACAAAGGAATAGGGAGTGGTTGAAGAATTCCAGCAGGCTTCTGATGTTCTGCTTTTACGCGACGACATACATCACATTTAGCAACATATCGAGCAATGTCTTGCTTCATTCTGGACCACCAGTACCTCTGTCGGAGATCCCGATACATCTTGGTGCTACCCGGATGGATAGACAGCGGTGTATCATGAGCTTCTTTCATAACCTTGTCAGTCATAAGTTCGAAGCGAGGTACCACAATGCGGTCTCTGAAATACAAGGTTCCATCTTCAGCAATCGAGAAATCCCTGTACTTATCAAGGTGAAGTTCTTTCTTCATTAGATCTACTTCAGCATCTTTAGCTTGTGCATCCTTAACAACTTTCTCAAGGTCTGGCTGTACCACAAGGTTATTAAGAGAACCCTGCGGAATGATACAGACGTTCAACTTACGCAATTCTTCATATAGCTGGGGTTGAGCTTGCTTAACCATAAGGTTACTGCAATAGGACTTGAGGCTCAAAGCATCAGCCATCACATTAGCCTTGCCAGGGGTATAATAAATACCACAGTCATAGTCCGTGATTGTTTCCAACCATCGCTGTTGTCGAAGATTAAGATCCGGTTGAGTGAACAAATACTTCAGACTCTGATGATCGGTATAAATCTCACACCGGTTACCAAGAAGGTAATGTCGCCAGTGCTTCAAAGCATAGATCACAGCAGCGAGTTTGAGATCATGCACTGGATAGTTTTCTTCATGCGGACGCATTTGTCGCGAGGCATATGCAATTACTTTTCGTTCTTGCATTAGGACACAGCCTAATCCTTGACGAGAGGCGTCGCAATAAATTACAAAGTCCTTGCGAGAATCGGGAGGAGCAAGCACTGGAGCAGAAGTAAGCTTGTCCTTAAGGGTCTGGAAACTCTCCTGACATTTGTCTGTCCACTCAAACTTAACGCCTTTGTGGAGCAGATTAGTCAGGGGCTTGGCAATCTTGGAAAAGTTTTCGATGAATCGACGGCAATAACTTGCAAGGCCGAGAAAACTTTGGACTTGCTTGGCATTCTTTGGAGGAGTCCAGTCAAGAATAGCCTGAACACGCTCCGGGTTAACGGCAATACCGTCCTTGGAAATCACATGTCCAAGGTAGGTCACTTCAGAAAGCCAGAACTCGCATTTGGAGTACTTGGCATACAACTTGTGTTCTTGAAGCCTCTCTAGAACAAGGCGAAGAAGTTCGGCATGTTCTTCCTTATTCTTCGAATATACCAGAATATCATCCAGATATACCACAACGAACTTGTCGAGGTAATCCATGAATATATAATTCATCAGGCGGGAGAACGTAGCGGGAGCATTTGTTAGGCCAAATGACATGACGGTGTACTCGTAGGAACCATAACGAGTAACGAAGGCGGTCTTAGGAATATCCTCTTCACGGACACGGATCTGGTGATAACCCAACCTCAAGTCGAGTTTAGAGAACACCGATGATCCAGCAAGTTGATCATATAAGTCATTGATCCGGGGAAGCGGATATTTATTCTGAATGGTTGCCTGGTTGATAGGACGGTAATCTTGAACCAACCTATTCGTACCATCTTTCTTCTTGACAAAGAGAGACGGTGCTCCCCAGGCAGAGGAACTAGGACGGATGAAGCCCTTCTTAAGTGATTTATCGATTTCTTCCTTAAGCTCAAGAAGGTGATGCAGTGGCATCTTGTAAGGACGCTTCGCAATAGGAGTGGTGCCAGGCTTCAAGTCAATGACAAACTCGACAGCTCTAGCAGGGGGTATTCCTGGAAGTTCTTCTGGAAAAAACATCCTGGAATTCGCAGACGACCGGAACGTTTTCGATCCCCTCAAGTGGAGAAGCGTTCAACGCATTCAAGGCATAAATCTGAGCCTCGGCGTTCTGAGTGATATGAGCACGGTAATTCACCAACTCATTTGATGGATGAAGAAGATGAACAACTTTAGTGGCACAGTTGATTGAGGCGTAGTGAGCCTTCAACCAATCCATTCCCAGAATAAGATCAATGTTGGAATTATTCAGAATTATGGGGAAGGCCTGAAACTTTCTCTCTTCAATCACAACAGTGACTTCAGGGCTGAATATGGTGGCTTGGCACCGACCCGCGGGAGTGTTTACAACTAACGGATGGTGTAGTGTTTCATACTTAACGTCATGCAAGAGTGCAAAGTGTTCTGACATGAATGAATGCGATGCTCCTGAATCAAATAAAACAGTTGCAGGTACTGAATTAACAAGAAGTGTACCCATCACAGTTGCTGGTTGTTCCGGGTCTTCATCCATGTTGACATGGAAGGCCTGCCCACGACCATAAGAAGGCCTGACATTGTTGTAGCGAGGCTGAGAATTCCCACGGCCATTACCACGGCCAGCAGAAGGAAGTGCTAGTTGATTCTGATTCTGAGAACAGTCTCTGGCACGGTGACCTGGCTGGCCACATTTGAAGCATAGTCCACTGTCAGGACGAGGTGCAGGAGCTCGAGGTGGTGCAGCTCGAAGTGGCTGCCTCGGTGGTGGAGGAGGCAGACGAGGTTCGGCATATGCTGTCCTGTACACTGGAGCTGCTGGACGGTACATGCTCTGTGGAATCCATATGCGACGCTTCTGGGAAGACGAGCCCGCTTCACGAGTGCGTCTGGTCGCTTCCTTGTGCTTCTTCAGACCAGTCTCGACCATGATAGCCTTATTCACCAAGGTGGCGAAGTCAGGAAAGTCTTGGACGAGCAGGGCTAGCTGAATGTCATGGTGTAGTCCTTCACGGAACTTCTCTTGCCTACGAGCATCAGTGGGGATGTCTTCTTCAGCATAGCGAGACAAGTCAAGGAACTCTCGCTGATACACTTCTACAGTCTTGTTACCTTGAACAAGGTTGCGGAACTCAGCCTTCTTGCGTGCTATAATTGCTTGAGGAATATAGCGGGCGCGAAAAGCAATCTTGAATTCCTCCCATGTGACAACAGTTCCAGGAGGTAGGGTCTGTCGGTGAGTGGCCCACCATTGCACTGCGGGACCCTTCAGGAAGTATGTCGCAAAGGTGACATAGCTGGCAGGGAGAACATCAGCTGACTCCATCTCATAGAAGATGTCACGCAGCCAATCATCAGCATCCAGCGGATTAACAGTGTTGCGGAATATTGATGGGTTGAGGCGCATGAACTCTGGCAGCGTAATTGAAGGTGGCTGCTGGTTGGCATTGGGACGGGGAAACTGATTCATAATCCTAGTCATAAACTGCCGATTGAGCTCGAATTGTTGCATCATAGCTGCCATATAGTCAGGCAGTGGCGGCGGTGGTGGATTGTTATCTGCCATCCTGCTAAATTCAACAGGGGTAGTTTAGCAGAAGCCAATGCGAGTGTTTAGCAACATGCATGATGTAACGCGATGGAATTTAAGTAGTACAACAGATGCTTATTAGCAGTCATTAAGTCATACAGGTACATACAGAGTCGGTTACATTCGGGCAGCATAACGGCGCAAATTCAAAAGCTAGACATACTAGGCGGCACGCAGGCACGCGGTAAGGAAGTACACAACGAGACGTAGCAAAGGCTACATCAACGTCGGAGAAAACCACTGAAACGGGGTAGCTGCAAGTGCGGATGACGGACGTTCGTCGCAGAAGGATCCTGCGCTCCATGTGCACTCTGATGCAGAAGCCGGTCTCGAGCTGAAAGAAGAGGTCCACGTGCAGGTGTGTGACCTCCCACAGCAGGCCAATCGATCCCTGGTGGCATCTCGGTCCTGCGCGGGTAAAGGATCTGCTCCGGATGTATCCCTGCACGAACAGCTAGCAGCAAATGCGTCATAGCCTCGTAGAGTCGTACTCGAGTGGCAAACAACTCGACGGCCAGAGCCCGAACAATGCGATCCAGAGCCTGAGTACACTGAATCAGAACTCGCGGATCGTAGCGACGAGGCTCGTACGGGGCACAGGTAGCTGTGTAGTATCCAGTAGCATCTCCAGCAGGGGCATACGGAATGTATCGGAACTCAGAGTCATCCAAGCTAGCATTGTGCTCTCCTCGAAGACGTGCGATAGCAGAGTAGGCGGCATCATGGGCTGCCATCTCAATCGTCACGCCGATACCGTGGAAAAGGTACAGCTCAGTGTCTGAGTTATCCTGCTGATCATAGATGCGAACATCAGCATAGTACTGCTCCTGGTTGAACTCGCGGTAAACCTCGTAGACCATGTACTTAGGGTACCAGCGGTAACCCAGTCTGGTCAAGAGAGCGATCAGAACAGCCGGAAACCCAGGGGCATCACGAGCCCAAGTGCGAAGCACAAGCTGGGTCGTAGGGCGTGGCGGGAATAGACGATCCATCTGAAACAAAGGAGTTCAGGGTTGTCATATGACGATAAGAAATATAACAAATCTCGGAAGGAAAGGTTAAACAAAATAATGGAAAGGAAAATGATTATCAGACTAATCAGATCAATGACAGGGAAATCGTACAGATATCCAGCTCTCCGGGTGGACGGAATTTACGAGATCCTAAGTGTCGGTGTTAGTAAATTTATTAAACCCGAATAGATGAGAGATCAGAGTCCCAGAGTAAGATTGAGGAGTAAAAGATCCTAATACCACCCAATTGGTGACGTGGGCCCGTAAGCCACACAGCCAAGTTAGTAAAACAGTTTTCGGTTTCTAGACTCAACTTCGGCCAAGGAATTGGAAAGGGGGACTCCTAGAGGCAGTCGGCTCTGATACCAACCTGTGACGACCCCGGCTTAATCATGCACTAATCATACACGCAAATGCACACGATCAAGCCTAAGGACTCACTTGAAGATATCACAACACAACTCTAAAACATAAATAAAGTCATACAAGCTTTATATTACAAGCCAGGGCCTCGAGAGCTCGAATACATAGCTCGATGGCATACAAGCGTCAGCGGAAGCATCAGATATCTGGGTACAGATATATTACAGAAATAGAGATAAGCCTTTAGAAAGGCGGGGCAAAATAATACTCTACGATCGAAAGGCGTAGGCCTCCTGCCTAGGACCCTCCGAATTCTACTCCTGGTCGTCAGTTGGCTCCTCGTAGAAGTACTCGCCTGGAGGGTAGTAGTAGTAGCCGTAGTCATCGACGGGGACTGCTAACTCAGGGGCTCCGTCATCTGGCGGCGTCAAATGGATATGGGGAGAAAAAGAAAATAAAGCAAACGTGAGTACTCATCCGAAGTACTCAGCAAGCAAGGATCTACACTACATATGCAACATTTTCAAAGGGGGCTGTATGTGTGGACTGGGCTGCAGAAATGCCAGAATAGAGGGGGAAAGCCTAGTCCTATCGAAGACTAGCATCTTCAGCATCTTCATCGGTCTTGCAGCATTAGAAGAGTGTAGTAACATAATGTAAAGTAGTTGTAGCATTATTAACCTCGCCCAGAGATTCTTCCTCGACTCCCTGCGAGAAAGCAATCCCAGAGCCATACTATCCAGTTATCATATCAAGTTCTAGTTGTACCGATCGGGATACAACTCCGAGTGTCCGTTACCGTAGGACAGGCTATCGATAGATGTTTTCTTCCCTGCAGGGGTGCACCAACTTACCCACCACGCTCGCTTAACTCCGGCCGGACACACTTTACTGGGTCATGCCCGGCCTCGGCCAAACGACACGCCGCAACCCGACCTACGCTTAAAAGAGAGGTCAGCACGCCGGACTAAACCTATGCCCCCAGGGGTCTTGGGCCATCGCCCCGGACGCTCCTGCATGTTGCGTACACCACCGGTGAGCAGACCTAGCAACCCCTTAATACAAGCGCGGTTGCGTTACCAGTCCAACCCAGCGTTTGCCGCTCAGTTGCTGACGTCTATTAAGCTTCGGCTGAAGTATACGACGCAGAACGCCCATACTATGCCCACGTGATGGTTAGTGCTATCAGGCCAGAGGCCCCTCAGATCAAATATCCAAACCGTTAGTGTGTTGGCAGTGCGGTAACAAGCAGAGACTCACGAAAGATGTGACCCCGTCGCCCCGTCTCGAGGACTTGCGGCAAGGGCGAGGAATGCCCGGCCACTCCTCGTGTTCAACCCTCGGGCACCATCCAGGTCCACCCGACTCCACATCACTCGCTATTAAGCTCTCACGGGTACCCCTCAGGGCCGACCCGTCTTTATCCAGTATGAACAGTAATATCAGTAATGTAAGTCATCCGTGTGGCTACCGCATCAAGAAGGAATCCGAGGCATCACCCTTGTTGGATCCCCACCTGACATAACCGTCAAGGTGAACGTAAGAGGAATCACCCTCGAGGTCCACTCTTGAGGAGTTGCACAACAGTGTCGGTTTCGGGGGTGGTGTAGGAGGAATCACCCTCACTGACCACGACTGATTAACTAACCTACAAGGTTATCATCAGAAGTGTTGATGAGGTATCACCCTCGGCACTTGATAGTAACCCAGTAGTGTCGAGCAAGTAAGGGAAGTGTCGTGCGGTGTCGGGGCCTGGTCTTCGATCCCGTTGCTCGGGTCTTCTGATCATCCAGCGGGGCAGTCGAGATAAGTGGGGTCTCTGATGGTCTCTACCAAACCTATTCTAAATAGTTTAGGATAATAGGTAAGTATCAACAGCAGGTTACAAGTGAACAGGATATGCAGCAGATATAGGATACAGTAACAGCAGCAGATTCTAATGCAAGCATAAGAGAGAAGAGAATGGGCGATATCGGAATGCTCAAAAGGGGGGTGCTTGCCTGTCTGCTCGACGGCAAGGGCAAGGTCGTCAACTGCGTCGTCGGGCTCCTGAGCAGCGTCGGCCTCGGGAGCTACGTCGACGTCGGGGTCTACCGAGAGAGAAGAGGGGAAAGAAACATATAAATGCACAGCAAACAATGCAGTACAGGCATGCCATGACTAGGATGCAGTGCAGGGTTGCCTAAAGATGCATCTAGGTCATTTTAGTTATTATAGGATTAAGGTGAGATTTATTTACCGGTGATTATGCACTATTCATCTACCGGATACAGCCTCGAAGTTGCGGTTTTACCTACGTAGGGGGTTCCGACATGGAAACAGACGACACAATCAAATTCGTCTCGTCGTTCTGAGCAACTTTCATGTTTTAAGTTTTTCGATCTGAGCTACGGTTTAAAAGTTATTCATTTTCAAAGTTTAAATGATTTTCTGATTTTATTTTTATTAACAGAAATGATTTATGAGATCAGCATGACTAGGTGATGACGTCAGCAGTCAACAGCGGCTGACCAGAGTCAAACCTGACATGTGGGTCCAGTGGGACCCACATGTCAGTCTCTGTTAAGACTAACAGTGAGTTAATCTAAGTAACAGGGTTAATTAGGTGGTGGGCCCCATCTGTCAGTGAGACATTAGTCTAACTAATTAGTTTTATTTATTTAATCATTTATTAGATTAATTAGCAGAGGGAGGACCCACATGTCATTGGCGGGGCTCGGCCCAGTCAGCACATTGACCCGAGTCAATGGGGTCAACGGGACCCACCGGGGCCACTGGCAGCGTACCAGGGTGGACCCCACGCCTGGCCACGTCGGCTGCGTCGCCGGAGTTGCTCCAGCGACCATTTGCGCGGCGGCCGATCGCCGGAGCAGCTCGGAATCGCGCTACGGTGCATCGTTCGAGCTGCGGTCAGTTGCGTTCGAACGCTGGAGACCTCGCGCGTCGAGTGGTGCCACTGGCCGGACCAGGGGATGGCCGGAACTGGCCAGACGGCGAGGTTTGGCGGAGGCCGAACCCCGGCGAACTCGCGCGTGTTAAAACGAGAGCTAAAACGAGCGGTGATCTATTCCTACAGCATCTACGCGACATCGCAAGCACGATGGGCACAAGCCCAAGACCATTTGGTCGTCGGAGGCTCGTCGGCGACGTGCACGGGCGGCGGCGCGTTCGGGCACCGTGGGAAGCAACTTGCGCGCGCGTGCAGAGCGAACAGAGGGATGAGGAAGGAGGGGGAGCTCACAGTGGAGGCGCACGGTGGCCCGGTGACAGCTTAGGAGCAGCAGAGGGGTTGGGGACGACGGAGATCGCCGGAGATGCCGCAGACGGGCGCGGCTCGATCCGCGCGACGTGGAGCTTCCCGGCCCCAATCAACGGCGCCCGAGGTCGTGGCGGTCCATGGCGAAGGCGCTGGACACGGCGGAGCGGCGAGCGAAGCTCGGTGGCCGCGGGGATGAGCGAGGACGGCGGCGACGGCGCTCGGACGTCGCGGATCTAGGGGAGAAGAGGGAGAGGCGAGCGAGGGAGAGTGGGGAGAATGACGGGGGAGGCCAGGGGGGAAGCATGGCCTCGTCCTTATCTCCTCCGCTGCCCTGTAGCGTCGATGGACGCCGGCGTGTCGACGCGCGGCCGGCGCGCGCGCGCTCGCCCAAGGCGCGGCCGACACGCAGGGGAGAGAAGGAGGGGATGAGCCAGATGGGCCGTGGCCGGGGCACTGTGCACTTAGGCCCAGTGCACAGTGCCTCGTTTTATATTTTCTGTTTTCTGTTTTGCTTTTTCTTTATTTCTTTTCTGTTTTGAAATAGTTAGGTTACTTTTGCATCTTTGTAAAATATGAGTGTTGTCCCCAATATTACAATGCAATATTTCCTTTCATCAAAAATTGGTTTGGGCAAAGTAGAATTTTATTTGAATTTGATTTAATTATAAATGGATTAAATAATTCTGTTTTGATGCTGTTTCATGTAGTTTGAGTCATTTAGCTAATTCAACTATCATTGTTTATAATTTTATGAGTGCTTCTGGATTATTTGCTATTTAATGAACATTTTTCCAATAGTGTTTGAGCAAATTTATTCTGCACTTTTGAATTTGAGTTGATTTTCAGAGAAATATTTGAATTGTTTAGATTAACCACTATGACTAGGCACTGCAAATGATATGACTTGGTATTTTTAGCAGTTGATCACAGTGACTAATTCACAGGGGTGTTACACGACCGCCGCATCATTGTCGGCGACGGTTCCACACTTCCTATCACACATATCAAGCACACTTCTTTTCCTTCCAATTCATTGCCTTTAACTTTGTCTAACATACTTGTGTCACCTCATCTTATTAAGAATCTTGTTTCCGTTCGTTGTTTAACTCGTGAAAATCCTGTTACTGTTGAATTTGACGAGCTTGGTTTTTATGTCAAGGACGCTTGAATCAGGATGGTACTTCACCGATGTGACAGCCCCGACGAGCTCTATCCGGTGCATCTGCCGTCCACCTCCACCACCGCACCGGTTGCTCTCTCCGCTGGCGTCGATCTCTGGCACGCTCGTTTGGGTCATCCCAACCCCGTCACACTTCGTCATATTCTTAGGAGTTTCAATTTCCGTTGTAATAAGATAGAGGATCACACCTGTCATGCCTGTCGTGTCGGCAAACATGTTCGCCTCCCGTTTAATAACTCCACCACCATAGCTTCTTTTCCTTTTCAGTTGATTCATAGCAATGTGTGGACCTCTCCGGTTCCTAGTAATTCGGGCTATTTATATTATCTGGTTATCCTTGATGATTATTCTCACTATGTGTGGACTTTTCCTTTGCGACGAAAGTCGGATGCACTCTCCACTTTGACGGCTTTTTACTCCTATGTCAGCACGCAGTTTGGGCGTCCCATTCTTGCTCTTCAGACTGACAATGGAAAAGAGTTCGACAACCTTGCTTTCCGCACTTTTCTGTCGCACCACGGCATAATTTTTCGTCTCACATGCCCGTATACTTCACAGCAGAACGGTCGAGCCAAACGTGTCCTTCGCACTCTGAACGACTGTGTTCGCACGCTCCTGTTCCATGCTAACGTGCCACCTCGTTTCTGGCCGGATGCACTTGCTACTGCTTCACTTCTCCTTAACCTTCGACCCTGCCGCCCACGGTGGAACTATGCACCTCATCATCTTCTCTTCGGTACACCCCGTCCTATGATGGCTTACGTATTTTCGGGTGCCTTTGCTATCCTAGCACTGCCGACACCGCTCCCCACAAACTTGCACCCCGTTCTGTCGCTTGCATCTTCATCGGCTACCCCTCTAACTCCAAGGGATATCGGTGCTACGATCCCGTCTCCCACCATGTGTTCACTTCCCGGCACGTTTACTTTGATGAGCATGTGTTTCCGTTTCAGCAGGTACCCCCGGTTGTTCCTCCCGCCACCGACGACGCGGGTTCCTCAACGCCTCTCCCAGGGCGCTCGCGCGCCTCTCTTGGCCCACCCCCTGGCTTTGAGGCGCGCCCCCCGCATGCGGCGCCCCCTCCGGCCGCGGCACTGGCGCCCCCGGCGCCCCCTCCTCCCGCGGCCCTGGCGCCCGCGGCCTCCGCTGCTCCCTCGGTGCCAGCGGCCTCCGCCGCCCCCTCGGCGCCCGCGGCCCCCTTGGCGCCCGCAGACTCAGCACCCTCATCACCGGCGCCTGTGGCCGGTCCGGTCACCCGCGCCCGTACGGGCGTTTTTTGCCCGAGCTCGCGCTACGCCTCGGATGACTACGTCCACGCGGCGTCCACCTCTACGCCATCGCCGTTGCCGTCCTCCGTTCGAGCCGCTCTTCGTGACCCGCTCTGGATGGCTGCGATGCAAGAGGAGTTTGACGCCCTGCTGCGCAACCGGACGTGGCAGCTTGTTCCCCGTCCCCGGCACGCCAACGTGATTACCGGGAAGTGGGTCTTCAAACACAAGCTCCGTCCCGATGGTACCCTTGATCGCTATAAAGCGCGTTGGGTTGTTCATGGCTTCCGGCAACGTGCTGGCATCGACTTCACCGACACCTTCGCTCCGGTCGTCAAGCCCGGCACGATACGCACGGTTCTCCACCTTGCGGTCTCCCATGCTTGGCCGGTGCACCAGATGGACGTCTCCAACGCCTTCCTCCATGGTCACCTCAAGGAGCAGGTCTTCTGCCAGCAGCCCACTGGGTTTGTTGCTCCGGCGCTTCCCGACCACGTGTGCCTGCTTTCGCGGTCCTTGTACGGACTCAAGCAGGCTCCGCGCGCTTGGTACCAGCGCATCGCGGCGTTTCTACACCAGCTTGGGTTCCACTCCACCCGCTCGGACGCATCGCTCTTCGTCTATCACCAGGGCTCCGACACGGCCTACTTGCTGCTCTACGTCGACGACATCATCCTGACGGCATGTACGGCTGGTCTTCTCAGTCAGCTCATGGCTCGTCTTCGCGCTGAGTTCGCCATCAAGGACTTGGGTCCTTTGCACTACTTCCTCGGTGTTGAGGTGGTGCGCCGTCTGGATGGCTTCTTTCTTCATCAGCGGAAGTACGCTCATGAGCTCCTGGAGCGCGCTGGCATGCTTAACTGCAAGCCCGCCGCCACGCCTGTTGATACGAAGGCCAAGCTTTCTGCCACGGATGGTTCTCCTGCTTCGGATGCTGCTTTCTACCGGTCTATCGTTGGTGCTCTCCAGTACCTCACTCTGACTCGACCAGAGATCCAGTATGCCGTGCAGCAGGTGTGTCTCCATATGCATGCTCCTCGGGACGTTCACTGGGCCGCTGTCAAGCGGATTCTCCGCTATGTCTGTGGCACTATGGATCTTGGCGTCACACTTCACGCCTCCGCCGACACCGCCCTCACCGCCTACTCCGATGCAGACTGGGCGGGCTGCCCTGACACTCGTCGCTCCACCTCGGGCTATTGTGTCTACCTTGGACCCTCACTCATCTCGTGGTCGTCCAAGCGGCAGCCTACGGTCTCTCGTTCCAGTGCTGAGGCTGAGTATCGTGCGGTGGCCAACGTCGTCGCCGAGTGTTCGTAGCTTCGCCAGCTGCTTCAGGAGCTCTCCTGCCCTGTTGACCGTGCCACGGTGGTCTATTGCGACAACGTCTCAACGGTCTACCTCTCCGCTAATCCGGTTCATCATCGACGGACCAAGCATATTGAGTTGGATATTCATTTTGTTCGGGAACAGGTGGCTCTTGGCCATATTCGTGTTTTACACGTCCCTACGTCCCAACAATTTGCAGATATCATGACCAAGGGCTTGCCTACGGCGCCATTTGAGGAGTTCCGGTCCAGTCTTTGCGTCAGCAGCGGTGCCGCTTCGACTGCGGGGGGGTGTTGAGTATATGTGTTGTGTATATTTGTGTATTGGGCCCACCTCCTAGTTCCTTGTATAGTTGAGGTCGTGGCCCACCTCTTGTACATCATATATACGTGCCTTTACACATGAGCAATACATTGTGCAATTCCCACAACATACAACTTGAACGCGGCTACTCCAAAGGTTGTTCCAACCTCAGTCTTGAAGATACTAGATGACCCGTTGCGCCGATGGCGCAAAGGGCGAGGGCGAGCAAAGCTTTCAAACCATGCAAGTTGGAACATTTAGAGACCGATCATAAAATCCTTGAAGCACAAGAAAATGGATATTTAGCTATGATGTTCATACATCACCCTATATATTACATTGATGGTAGGTTCATAGGCCAGAAGAAAGGCATGAGATCAATTCATGTTAAGCAAAGGTACATAGGCAGATATGCATGATATTGATAGGTTTGGTCACCTAGCATATGGTAACTAAGATATGTAGTCATTTAGATCAGGTAGAGCCATCGCTGCATGTACCATCGGTATCGAAAATGACCTCATCGCCTAAGCAGCTATTCATGGTGCATGTGTTTGGTGGGCTGTCATTGGCAAAAGCAGAGATCTCTTCCATATCATGGTGCAATCCCCAATAATACTTTTTTTTTATAGAATGTCCTCTGATTGTAAAGTTTTATCATCAAGGTAATGTGCAACATACTTTATCTGCGAGAGAATATGGTTTAGTTCGTTGTCTTCAGGAGTTGATCCTGTTGTCAAGTTGATATTTATGATGTGATAAAGTTTCTTTACTTCCGTGTGATTTCCACTCACCAGCTACTGCTCAGATAGTCTATGATTCCTTCTTTTTTTCAGCTCTTATCATAATTGAAGTCTTGCAGCACTTTGTCGTAAGGGGCTTCATGTATAAGAGGTTCGTTTGCCAGCTGATCTTCAGCCTCTTCTAGTTTTTCGTAGACATAGATGGATATTTTTTTTGCAAGTCCATTGTTTAGTTGACACTCAGATGGACAGAATTGAACAATTGCCTCAAGACCAAGTCGTTGTCGTGTTGAGTAAACTGCATTTGGAAGTCCAAGTTGCATCATAGCATCCAGAGGCACTTTTGTTGGAATCCTAACTTTTTCCATCATGACGGACCGATGACAGAGAGGAAGACATTGTAAGCAAGTGTTGGAAGCTTTACAACATATGATTCTACATGTGGCTATATATCTACAATTTTTGTGACAAAAAGATTGTTGATAAACAAATTGTAATTGTAAGTGAATGTGCAGCTCGCATGTACTATAGGCTAATAACATGTCATCTTAAGAATGTATTTGATGTTGAGGAAAACCAAAAACAAAAGATGCATACTATCATATTGTAAGAATACCTGTTGGAAAAGCACCAACAAACAGGGTTAATCAGTCAAAGTTTTAAGTCCCATTTTTTGAACTGAGGTAATTATTGAACATAAACAAAGGTTTCAAAAAAAGTGAGTCATAGTTATGGCAACGTAAGTCTGCACAAAGAAATTCACAATCGAACAGAATGAAAATGCTAAGATCTTTCTTTTCAAACAATACATACGACAAAACAAAGCATCAGGTTTGTGGGAATATTGAATTCTAAGCTCAATTTGGCTACACAAGTAGTAGGAGAAGCATCAACCAAATGATCAGTAAAAGGAGAACGTATCGGTACTTGCTACGATGGGTGGTGACAAGACAATATTACATAAATTGGAAGAAAAAAAATCAACCACATCATGATGCTTCAATCAGACAGATGAAGGAGCAACGATAATTGATACTAAATATCCAAATTGAATTTCACCACCATGGAGCCATCGACAATGGAAGCAGACCTTGCTAGTACAGTGCAATTTTCTTGAGAGTGATATTAAGAACCGGTATCTTTATCCTCAATGCACCGAGATAATCATGTTATCATAATAGGTGCTTTCCTGTAATAAAGATCTCGATTAGTGATTACATGTCCATATGAGAAACAAAATTTTTTTTTTCAGCATCCACATAAATCAAATACATGCATAAAATTCAATCACATATATTTTTGCCATGCTTCTCCGGCTTCTGAGCACAGCCGTGCGTACATAGGAGATCAACAATTATAATGATGGACAACTGGTAATAGATATAAACCGTTGTATGTCAAAAGCTATCATAAATTATTTTCAAGGTTAAAAGCGGCTAAATGCCAAAATATTCAATTTGAGCTTCAGATAAACAACAAAAACGATGTTGATCTAACATAAAATAATCAGGTCTGGCTTTCTTTACAAAACAACAACATATATAGAGAAGGTGCATGATTGATAGTGGAGTCATGGTGGCTTGTGTTATAATAAGCAAGCAGGAAAAAGGAATGAATTATAAATAACAAGCCAAGGTAAAAGTTGTTGTTTTGTAGATCAGAAACAAGTGCGCCATAAAATGATTTAAGCGTTGCCAAATGAGTCCTCTTCATGTAATAAGCACAAAATATTGAAGAACAACAATATAGTCTTCTTAAAGTGAACTGTGACAAATTCTTGCTTTGCCGCACTTGAGGTAGTCACCACAAACATAAATTCTTTCACTATGAAATAGTCTCTTACCATTGGTTTTACAACTCCTGTCAAAGTACAGTTGCACGACATCTATGTGAGGTTCACACATTCAAAAATATGGCCAACTTGTAATTCTATGGTCTCCAATTCTGCAAAATCAGATAAATGTTTTGGAATGGCTAAAGATGGCACAAAAAAGAAAATTAGTTAATTTCGGCCAACAAAGCATAAGCACAGGATTACTGATTTGGCGTCAGCCTATTTCTTAATTAAAGCATAAATCACAAAGTAGCACGGCTACACAACCTTGCTTTGAGCAAAGTGAGCATAACAGCTACCCATTAAATGCAGTTATGAAGGAAAAATGGCAACCTAACCACAATTGCATAACAAATTATTTTGCAGCATAAACTGCATCATGTCGGCCAACCTGAAAGCAAGGATTCACCTTCAATGAAGAAGGAAGCCGAATACACCTACACTATAGCAGCAACAAGAGAACTTCCAAGAATTCCTAGATTACAAAAACACACAGAAACTCCACTATGTGGGACAAACTCACAATTGGCGAGCTTGGTGAGCAATTACACAAGGACATGATTAAGCAAGCAAACTCAAGGACCTGATTCTAACAATTGGCAAGCGGGAAATATTACAATTGGTGAGTGTGAAAAATTACATGCTAATCAAGCAAACTCAAGAAGTTGATTCTAACAATTACCTCTAGACAAGTAGTCTAGAATTCATATGACGTGTCGTGTTCTCTGAATAACTGAGAAAAACAGAGGAAACAATAAAAGGCGGTAAGAAATAATTTTATATTGCAGAATAAGAATACTTAATGAAGCATTGGGGCATGAGCATACATTAATGAGTCCATAGTTAACTCTTTAGCAAGATCTGCATTCCAATGCAAAAGTAAGAGATGTCTATTGCTGATCACTTGCTACACCGATGAAGCACTCATGCAGACATTATCACTCACTAACCGGCAAACTGGCACACACAAAATACACATTCATGAGGTAACGGCTCTATGGGCGTCAAAAACATCACCGATCCATACCTGCACACGAATTGATGAACAAAGGTGAGGGCACGTATGGCTGGCAAGGCAGGAGGAATGCAACCAAGGGAACCGTAGAGAACATCAGTGGCGGGCACAACAATGGAAGAAATTAAATAAGCTAATTCTTTTAGTGTTCAGCAGTACTCTACAAAAAACCGAATGCCACCCCAATGTCAAACTAACCAGCCCACCATATTAGCATATGCCATAATCAAGCGTCATTGCAGCTTTCATTTAGCAGGGAATCTAAACAGAGAGAGATAAATATACTAATTCAAATAGAACATCCTACTGTGCTTGTTTGCATTCTCAAATCACCGTGGTGATTTCAAATTTATTCCTGAAGATAAGAAATAAGGCGTCACAAAATATTTGAATGATTGGAGTGTAGAGAAATCTGGGAAGCTACATCGGTGTTCAGGTTCACTTATGAACCAAATGATATAGCTCCTACCAAATCCAGCAAGAAGTTCAGTGTGGACGCACCAAACGCCATCAATCTGACCCTAGCCCAGCATAAATTTGCCATTCAACAAGAGCAAATCGAAGCAGCGGGATAGATGAAGTACTCACCAGGATGATACTTCTCGATCGGTGGCATCACCATGCACTGCCATGCCATCCAAGCTTATGCATTTTGCATAGCGTCATCTTCAAACAGTAGCTAGTATGTGCAGTTTGTCAAGGAATGAATCATCTGCATGTGGTGACCTGCACAGATTTTTTTAATGGATATTACTTGCCATCTCGGATGTCTCTTTATGTTCGAAAACTGTTTTCTAAGTATTTATAGATAAAAATATTAGCCAATTCAGCGATCTATATGCAGAGAGTTTCTCTGTTCTCTTTTAGTAATCATGCAGAACATCAAGAGTAGAAGACTCATCGGGCACATCATCTAGTAAATGTGTTAATCATAATAAATACTTGCTGATTCCATATATTGAAGAATGCTGACAAATTAGATCCTCAAGTAATCTGACTTGATTTTGGACTCTAACAACTACCCTTCTAAGCGTGTATGCTTGGCATTCAATGCATGTTACACATACATTGGTTGTAACATCTTATATTATGGGACGGAGGGAGCACTTCCTGATGCAGGTCCTAGTTTAGTCTACATACCAAACAAGCAATGAATAGTGATGGCACTCCACACAGATCATTGGTAGAAAAAACAGATAGCACGAAAGAAAAAAAACATACTGGAGCACTTGCATTGCTTTAGTGAAGAGATTGGAGTATAGATGCCATTAGCAAGAAGGAACTTGGATAGGCACCTTTTTTTTTGCAAGGCTGGCTATGCGACAATGCTCTGGCCGCTGCCCTCTGGTGGCGTGCCTCCCTACACGCAACAAAATAAGTAGTTTTCTAATATGGGAAAAATGCAGCAAACCTCTGCGAAGAAAGTTAGAACTCAAATAGCTTTGCAATCTGGTCCCAAAAAAGAGCGAACCCCTGGAAAAATCATGTATCATAACACGCTGGATCTGTAACCCCTTTATAATGCCAGATACTGCAACTACTGAAACATCGAGACATAACTTTTATACACCGGAAAGATAACCTCTTTAACCTCACTATTACTGCATTCACTATCGATTAGCTATACTGCAGCCTCTGAAAGACCACAAAAGCATTAATGCACCCAAAAGATAAGATTCGCTATACTGCAGCCTCTGAAAGACCACGAAAGCATCAATGCACCCAAAAGATAAGATACGTAACATACTATCGACCCTATGAATACACTTATTATCAAGTGGCACATCTATACACAACATTAGTCGGCCAAAGAGCACATCACCACACAAGCAAGATAGGCTAGAAGCACAAGTGGCCAGGCACCCAAACAAAGCACAAATAGACCGTGAAACAGGCCTATATATATGACAAGCAACACAAGCTATGGGGGACAGAGTACACACCAGATAGGACGCACACAACAGGCTAGCAACAGACCAAGACTGCACAGCAGGAGAGCAACAAAGTAAGACATCCCGGACTGGACAACCAAACACCCCTCATATAGCACTGCTAAAAGAAAGTACGCATGAGCGCTAAATCAGGGGGAATGATATGATAATTCATAGGCCAACATTGCCTCTCAAGTAAATGTCATGCATGGAGGAAAACATTAGTCCTTACCTCAGGGGAACCATTGCAGAGAAGTAACTGGGAAGATAAGAAAGAGAAAAAGATGGAAAGATCTGCAGAAAAAATGTTTTAGACAAAGAAACATAACCTTATGTGGACCTGAGATGTCACAAGGAAGTGGACTCTATGCAGGCAGGTAAGGAAATGAAAGTCACTCTGCCAAATAAGAGAAAACCAGACCAAGACACGAACAACTCATGCAATCCTTCTGTTGTCTATGCATTATTTACCAAATTAGAAACATTACATTAGAAGAAAGCAATTCAGAACCCCATCCCTTCCCTGCCACTGCAATCTATTCAGCATTGTTTGATCCAAAGTTCCAATAGGACCAACCATGCAGAAGAGAAGTACACGACACTACAAATTATGGAGCTGCGCCTTTAAACAAAATGTAAAAGAACCAACGCATGGAAGCGGGGAATCAAGGTATAAAATCAAAAGAGAAATACGACGAAAGTAGACAGGTTCCAATCCCATAGTCCAACCAATCTTTTTCCAGGAACAAATAAAAAGTACAAATATAAGTTTATTTTTCAAGAAGTTAGCTGTAATCAACATGCTTATTAATGGAGGATCAAAAGACAATCTCATGTTTTTGTACTTTACCATCATTGATATCTGAGACAAACTTTAGCATCATTCTTAATGATATTCCCATTGTGGGATTTACAATAGTAACCTGTTGAGAAGAAACAAACACATCTCATTTATTTGCAATTCCTAGTTCTATTATTTAGAAAAGAAGCACACACTGCAAAATGTGTTGCAAGATGGCACTGACCCAGTAGAAAGAAATATTTTATTTAAAATCACGGAGAATAACAACAACTATTTTTCTTTTGTCACCCAGAAAATTCTGTAGCATGAGAAACATAAGAGTGGGCTGTTGTGTTGGTTCAAATAGACAATATATATGTATATATTACACCTAAGTAGCAAGCAATATTACTGAGATAAGGATACAATGCAACCAAAATGTTACTGAACTATGGTTGGTGGCACGGCACTATATGTTTCCATTGTAATTCTGACTTTGTTTGAAAATAGTTTTACTTGCAGCAAACTTATACTGAAAGCAGCGGTCCGGTCGATGAACCACATCACCGGGAAGGCAGCAGGAATGAGTCTCACTTTGGGAACAGTTATCCACAAGTCATGTACCAGAGATTCAAGGACAGTTAAGAGAATCTAATGGTCTAAAAATAATGCAAAGAGGGGTCATGAAAAGGTATCTATTAGCAGTGGAAACTGAAACGACAACTACTTTATTGTGAGTTGTATTATATACGTATTTATAGTATTCTTGTTAATACAGACCAAGGAAAGTGTGTATACTCACATTTAAATTGTTGAACTAAAATCTGGAATGAAAATACCTAAACCAAATAAGGAACATGAGAAATGTCACATGCGTGGAGCTAGCTAATGTTAAATGGTGCGTATAAGCTTGGATAAAATTAACTGACATGCTACCAATGAACATAACATACAGTGTGAGGATTACGATCTAATATCTTGTTGATGAGCTTCTTCGCTCTTGTCGAGAACCAAGATGGGAAACCGGAGCCTGCTTTGTATATATGCATGAACAAGCAGGTTATCTTTCAGGCACTTCTTTTTTCTCACAAAAAAGGAACTTAATTTTGGCAAAAGAAAAGTAGTAGAAGTTATTCACCGTCTTGTAAAGCGGCATGAGATTTTAATCTTCAAACGGAATGAGGACAAAAAGAATCACCCTACATGACCACAGATCCACCTTGGCACCATCATAACCTTTGTTATTTTTAACTTGTACATCGAAGAAACTACTGAAAAATTGAACAAAATATTCACTTGAATGAAAAGAAGTACATAGCTAATTCAAGGCATGGATGTAAATTAAGAACCTCGGGAGCAACATAATTGGGAGTTCCACAAATCGTATGTAGTAGCCCATCCTCCTGAAAGATAGCAAAAAGATATGCAAAAATAATCAGCAGATTCTATTGGCTGATTTGAGATAGGCATCGCTGTTAGATAAACAACAAAACGTAAAATAAAGCCAAAAGCGCTGGAAAAATCACTGAATTTTGCATCATGATGGTTTCCATCAAGCTAGATAAAGAGAAACGTACTGACTTGCTGTGATAGGGAGCTCAGTCCAAAATCACCTTGAGAGTGTCGTTAGTATCAAGCAGAGGATTTTCAGGATGATATAAGGAAGAAGATAAATGCTATCAACCCACTTTTCTTCCCATATAACACATCAGTAAGCACCCCACAATACCTTCAGATCGTAGTGATAGATGCTTGTGCTATGGCAGTAGTCGACAGTGTTGATCAGCTGCTAGAAATATTTCCTCGCATCATCATCCTCTTTCAGCCTCTTGTGTGAAGCCTAGGTACGGATCACGACAAAATTAAGCATATAGGCATAGTGAGAAGCATAATCCACAATGTTGACCAAGGTATGAACAACTCACGATTTTGTCGAAAATTTTGCAACCTGTGACAAGCTCCACCACTATGTATATCTTTGTCCTGGCCATATCCTCTGTAAGACACACCAATTAAAACTGGACATAGTCATTTACATGGTCAAAGTCCAAAGCGTAATTTTCACAAAGCAAAAACTTGCTTCTTGAACAATAAAAGCTCATTTATACCAGACTTCACGTGTAGCGCATATAATCACCACAGAACACAGCAACTACTATTAATGCAATTAACAAGCACCAACCATTGGTTCTTTCTAACCACATCAAGTTAATTGTATGTGAGAATAGCACATCAGCTCTGAAAGTAGGATCTTCTATGTAAAGAAATAACACTAAATGAAGTAAGGATTCGTAAATTGATTCAAGAGAAATAACATTAAAAGAAGCAAGAACCTGTCAATTGATTTAAGGAAAGACAACATACGAATAAAATCCATTCTGTAGCCTAAATTACAGATATTAATATTCTGTTCTCCCCAAAAACTATCTGAAGAGGGACAAATAAGAACACCCGGAGTAACTGCTACTTAATACGTGTGTCAACCATGGTTGTAGGCACAGTATTCATAATGAGCAGCTACAACTACTACTTGATGCACACATTTTCCCCAAAGCACTAACCCGAACATGCAGCAAGAAGCAATCAAGCGGGACAATTAGAGGCTTAGAGCACATCTAAACTTGCTGGCTAATGAAGCAGACGTCAAACAACCTGGACAGGAAGGGAAACAAGCAAACAAGAACCTTTCTGCTCACAAGCATTTGTTCGAACAGGAGACGAGCAAGAAAGGCCATACCTTCCCAAGTAGCAAGCCGAACGATGAGCAACCAGCTGGACGACCCTGTATCAAGAAGAGAAAGAGAAGTGAGAACAGGAGGGGTGGATGGAATCAGCCACAGCCAGAATTAAGCCCTCCCCGGCGATGAGAGCAGCTACGTGGATGCACTCCCAAGTCTTGACCTGCGACACGGTGGTCGTCATGCCAACGCTCCCGCTGCCAGGCTCCTGCACTCACCGGCGCTCGCCGCAGCCTGCATCGCTCGAGCCACCAGCAGGACGGCTTCGCGCGAAATGCAGGAGATAGAGTACCGGAGAGAGAGAGAGAGAGCACGGGGCAGCCGCAGCTCGGCGACAGGAGGAGGCGCAGAGATGGTTGGGCCCCTACACCTCCCTTCCTCCTCTCCGCCACCCATGGCTCTCCACCACCAGTCGCAGTCTCCTCGTAGCTCCTGATCCAAGAGCGGATCGAGCCACCGCCAACCGCCAGGTCGCGCTTGACCTCACCGGCGAAGGCCGACAGCAGCCGGTGACCCTTTCCTCTCTGCTGCCTCACCTCCCTCTCTTTCCTCTCACTTTCTCCATCGTGGGCGGGGGCGACGGCGGCGGCAAGAGGAACGAGGAGGGTCGTGGGGGTGATGCGGGCTAGGTCTCTCTCTCTCTCTCTCTCTGCCTGCTTGCTTTGCTTCTTATCCGCTCTCGCTATTTATTATTTTCTCGCGCGACACTATTCATAGCGGACGTGGAGCCGGTGGTTGCGCCTAGCACCCCAGCATCCTTTATAAGGTAAAGGCTAGGTCTCTCTCTCTGCCTGCTTGCTTTGCTTCTTATCCGCTCTCGCTATTTATTATTTTCTCGCGCGACACTATTCATAATGGACGTGGAGCCGGTGGTTGCGCCTAGCACCCCAGCATCCTTTATAAGGTAAAGGCTAGGTCTCTCTCTCTGCCTGCTTGCTTTGCTTCTTATCCGCTCTCGCTATTTATTATTTTCTCGCGCGACACTATTCATAATGGACGTGGAGCCGATGGTTGCGCCTAGCACCCCAGCATCTTTTATAAGGTAAATAAATTGGCTGAACCCAGTACTACCGATTCATGAATAAAGCCATGTAAACGTGAACAAACAGACAATGAGACCAACAAAGCCTCTTCTTCCCCTTCCACCCCAATGGAGTTGATCGTCTCTGCAGTTCTTGGCGATATTATAAGCAGGTCCATATCCTTCCTCGTCGACAGGTACCACCGGCTGCAGGCAGGAGGAGCGGAAGAGAGCCTGCAACGGCTGCGCCGCCTGCTGCTGCGAGTGCAGGCCACCGTCGGGGAGGCCGAGAGGCAGCAGATCACCAACCAGGCGATGCTCCGGCAGCTTGAGATGCTGAGGAACGACATGTACAGAGGCTACTACATGCTCGACGCCCTCGCATGCACATGCCCTGCGGCCAAAGATGAGGTGAGCGACCGCTCGCTCGCCCTGTGCCGTGTCAGTCCCGTCAAGCGGCTCTGCCTCTCTCTCTGCCAGGGCGCCGAAGAACACGGTGTTCGACGGCAACGAGCTCAGCAAAGCGCTCTGTCGCCTTGAGACGACTGTCGCCGACATGAACGAGTTTGTGGTGCTCTTGAAGTGCTATCCTCTGCTGTGCCGGCAACCCTGCAGGAGCTACCTGTATACGGACATGTGCATGTTTGGTCGTCACACGGAATACAAGAGGATCGTGAGCTTCCTGCTGCAGGTTGGCCCCCCTGGCACGGCAAATTTCGGTGTTCTTCCGGTTGTTGGACCGGCAAGGGTTGGAAAGAGCACCCTCGTTGAGCATGTTTGCTACGACGACAGGGTGCGCGGCTACTTCTCCTCCATTGTTTTCCTCAGCGGGGATGATCTCCAACTCCAAGGCACGGAAGCGAATGCTCTGCAAGACAGTGGTGGTCTAGTACAGAAACGGCGCTTCGCATGGGAGGTTGCTTGTTGTTGTGGAGCTGATTGGGGATTTGGAAAGGGAAATATGGACAAGGCTGTGGCTTTTGCTGAGCCATATGGCGCACGGGAGCAAAGTCGTGGTTACAAGCAGGTCGGAGAGGATCATGCGGCTTGGAATGACCCAGGCTCTCAAACTGAATCCTTTGCCCCTCGAAGCTTACTGGTACTTCTTCAAGATGATTGCGTTCAGAGATGCTGGCCCCGATGACTATTCGGAGCTATCATCCATAGCTATGGAGATTGCAGCTGAGCTCAACCTCAACGCTTCTTTCATCAATGCAAACATAATTGGCACCCTACTGAGAGCAAATCTCAGTGTCCGGTTTTGGCGCAAGGCGCTCGAGCGCATCAGAGAGTTCACTACCAAGCATGTACTCATGTTTGGCGAGCATCCAGTCGATTTGATGCGGAAAGGGCGGCCTGTATACCTCTGGAGGATGGCAGGCGGCGGTTCCAAAGTCCTTATAGCCAATGGTGTTCATCAGGTCTGCTCTCCGCACCAAGAAGTTCCAAAGCTAACATTGCTAGATGTCGTATCTGGAAGTGTTATACCGCGTGGAAATTGTAAATTCCTAGCGTGGAAGTCTCAGATCCCCCCCTACTATAGCTACCTGGTGAGTTGCAGCATAATGACATCGCGACGTATGGTGGTGAACAAGAAGCGCTCTCGGCTGCAGAGTATTTGATTCTGGGGTTGATCATGAGGCTAGGTGTTTGTATATCCTCTTTGTATGTTTCCCACCTGCGTTCGAGCCTCCGTGCTCGCAACGACGGGCCGTCACACGTTCGAGCCTCTGGCCCTCTGGCGTCTTTTTCTTCTTCTTTTTTTTGTATGTTGTCCTTTCAGCAGTGCCTGGTTTGTGCAGTGAGGCCGGATGTGAAATTTGAATGCTAGCAAGAGGTAGATTCATAAAAACTGCGTAACATATCTTTAAAGTTCAAATGAAATCTCAACTCTTACTGTGTAGTTAAAATAGCATGCTCTATCATGCACATTGACCAGCTTAATAAGTAGCTACTCAAAAGAAGCAATATGGAGTATGATACTGATAATAGCTTGCTGCAACTGCAACTTATCTACCGGTAGTAGCTATGTCTGTCTTGCATGAAAATGCTGGTGTGGTAAAGTGTGGCGACATGTCTGCAATCATTTACTCCACACTTTACTACCAGAGTATTTATTTTCGATCAAAGTATGCAATCATTTGAGGGCTCATACCGGAAAACTTCCTCCTCCAAGCATGACACCCCGTTACTAGCACGGAATTGTTCATCGGTAAACAAAACAAGTAGATCATCCTGAATTACATTAAACCCCTTACAAACATGCAAGATTACTGCACTGATAAATATCGATTGTGTTCAGAAGTCTACTACTATAATTAGACGTCCCCACTTGCGCACATGTGGTCTACATTTTTGAAAACGAGGACCTCGAAATCGATATACGGCGTTGATTTCTTTTGCGATTATAGCAGCTATGACTGTTGGCCTAGTGAATTTTCGACCGGGCTGAAAACTTCAGAGAGCTAGCGGTGTTGGTTTCCATGATTGACCCGACTCTGGGGTGCAAGGTGGGCAAAAGAAAAAGAGATCCCAGAGCGACGGTGGACGGTACGAATCAAATGCTCAAATCGTCAACCTATCCGAGTACCCGTGAGTGCATTGCATCGGCGAGGAGGGTATGCGGCCGGCCAGCGGACCACAGGAATTCCAGAACAGTACGAGGCCTGCGACGCCAGGGCGACAGCGCCGTACGCTGCTTCCACGACCATCGTGGGCAGCCAGAGACAGCCGCGCGCGGATTTTCCAGAGAGCGAAGCATGTCCGCGCATCCCCTCTCCCTTCTTGGGCAGGCCCACCAGTCCACCACATGGTGGATGTTTTGCGAAAATTCTAAACCTACGAACCAGTTACGGGCTGCAGGCTACGGATGACCTTTTCCTAAGTATTACTGGCCATACCTCGGGCCTGGCCGGGCTTCGGGACGGGCCTAGCCAAGCCCGACGCAAAAAACCCAGGCCCGGGCCCGGCCCGGCCCGGCCATCGGGCCTGGTTTTTTGGCCCAAGCCCGGCCCACACGCGTAAAAGCCCGCCATGCCCCTTCAGGAAATCGTGAAAACAACGGGCCCGGGCCCGGCCCGGGCCGGCCTTCGGGCTCAAAATCTAGGCCGGGGCCAGGCCCGGAAGCAGCGTCGGGCTGGATCGGGCTTTTTCGGGAGTATACCTGGCCATCCCTCGGGCCGGGCCGGGCCTGACCAAGCCCGAAGCAAAAAACCCAGGCCCAAGCCCGGCCCATCACAGCAAAAGCCCACCAGGCCTCGGGGCGGGCCTCTTTGTTAAACAGCAGATATGGCGGGCCCGGGCCCGGCCCGACCCGTCCTTCGGACTCAAAACGTAGGCCCGAGCCCGGCCCGTGGACAAGGTCGGGCCGGGTCGGGCTTTTTCGGGCCGGGCCGGGCTGCCCATGGCCAGGTATATTCCTAAGTCCTAACTATACCTGGCCATCGGTTGGGCCGGGCCTACCAAAGCCCGACACAGAAAACCTAAGTCTGAGCCTGGCCTGGCCCGGCTGTCGGGTCTTGGGCCTCAAGCCGGGCCTCTTTCTTAAATTACAAATACGACAGGCCCGACCCGGCCATCGGGCTCAAAATCTAGGCCCGGTCCATGGGCAAGGTCGGGTCGGGTCAGGTCGGGCTTTTTCGTGCCGGTCGGGTCGGGCCTTCCGGGCTGGGCTGCCCATGGCCAGGTATATTCCTAACAAATCTCTCGCCCCCCTGAATTTCCTGGTGG
This sequence comes from Thinopyrum elongatum, assembly GCA_011799875.1. Classification (NCBI taxonomy): domain Eukaryota; kingdom Viridiplantae; phylum Streptophyta; class Magnoliopsida; order Poales; family Poaceae; genus Thinopyrum; species Thinopyrum elongatum. The sequence goes on along the minus strand of CM022299.1, from coordinate 404,405,079 downwards.
GGCCGACCAGCGTGATTTCCCGATCCTTTAATCCCACGTTATTCCATAACCAAACATCTGTATAATTCTACACTTTTTTTATTGGTATCGGTCGCGATATGTGATAAAACATCGAGTTCGCGACCGAGTTCGCGGCCTATACCAATCACTGCCTCAGCGCAAATCGGACTGGAATTTATATTTGCCGCCTTTTTGTTGTTTCTTTTTTTCATTTTATGTCTCATTTTTTAAATAATTTCTTGTTTTCTGTTTTGTCTTCTTATGTAAGTAACTCTCCAGTTTTCTTTTCTAGGCTAAAGCTCAGCCAGCTTCTTGTAGACTGGCAGTCTCCGAGGGGAACCTTAACTCCCCCCCGGATGGTAGACTTTTTTCTGTCACAAGTGGGAACTGAGTCCTTGGTAAGACATGGAAACATAATAGTATCGAAGGTGCTCATAGGGGTAGGGTGAATCTCAAACTCGGAAACAATAATATACTAAATCAGTCTAAAGATGATGTGGCGGCTCAATCTCTCGGAGGTGCTCATAGGTGTAGGGTGTGCGTGTGTGCGTTTTTGTATAGTCATCTCTTGCAATTAATCTTCTCATGTACTCTCATCATTTTTATTTACTCCATGTATTAGCTTTGACCTAAGTTAGTTTTTATAATGTTTCACCGAGTTAATAGGAAATAATATAACTTTTAGAATAACAAATACTCCCTCCGTTCCTAAATATTTGTTTTTTTATAGATTTCAAATGGACTACCACATACGGATGTATATAGACATATTTTAGAGTGTAGATTCACTCATTTTGCTCGGTATGTAGTCACTTGTTGAAATCTCTAGAAAGACAAATATTTAGGAACGGAGGAAGTATATATGAAGTGAAAATATATTCAATGAGGATTCTAATAGTATTGATAGGTATTGTGATGTCAATATATTTTTTATATTTAGTCAAATTTTATAAAGTTTAACTTGGGACAATGCTAACACGCAGAGCAAATAAAAACAGAGGGAGTATGATTAAAACTAATTAAGATAAGGTGTGACGTAAATTTGGTAACATGTAAAATGAAGACAATTATTTTACCTTTTATTTCAACATATCATCTCTTAACTAAGAGAATGCTAACCATTTTTGTGTTTCTCTCTTTGACCTCGGCAATCATATGCATTGCTTTTTAGTTAAGAATGCTAACCATTTTTGTGTTTCTCTCTTTGACCTCGGCAATCATATGCATTGCTTTTTTTAGAAGTATCATTTGCATTGCTAAGACAGCATTATCAATCATGGACGTTTATGTGAACTGAGTCCAGCTCATATGGTTAGGTTTTTCGTGATGGAACCAACCCACCAGGGTTCAAGTTCTAAACTTGGCATTGGTGCTCGCATTTTTCTGAATTTATTCCAGTCTTTCCGACGATATTCGTTGGGTGGGAGGAGACATTCCTATTGACTACGAAGGCGCTCGTAGTGACTTCTTCAATCTTAAGATAATGTGTCGGCTTAGTCTTTCGGAGATGTTTATCGGGGTAGGCTACATGCGTGCGCTCATAGGCATTAGTGTATGTGCATACATATATACGTATGCGTCTGTAGTGTGTTCAAAAAATCATGGATGTTTATATATTCTAGTAGTAAAACAAAACGCAGACCAGTTCTGCACTCAAAGGTCAACGGTCACATCTACTAATACTGTCTTTCATTTTATTTTATTTTGATCCATCATTGCTTCCAAAATGGAGTCTGCTCGCCTTGTCCATGGTGGTCGAAAGATACTGGCGGCCCAAGGGAGCAGAGGAGGCCGGGGCGGCACATACAGAGGCCACTACGCACTGGACGACTTTAGAAACCGAGCCAACCGGGACGAGGCACACACAAAGGCGAGGTTGAGCACTGCCACTGGCCGTTCGCTTGCCCTGTCCGGATTCAATCCTTGCGAGCGCCATTTCTCCTTGTGCACCAGCACCAATACCCCAGACATGGACATATGGTGCTTGACGCCTGGAGCAGCAAGGATCTGGACAAGGTGCTCGGTGGGCTTAGAGGATGATGAGCGAAGCAAGACGGACCATTGCTTCGTGTGACATATCATTTCGAATAAAGAAAAGCTAAAAGAAACAAGGCATAATACGACCTGATCTTTAACCAAACGCAAAGCTAGCCTACAAAACTAGCTAGAGGCTAATCCCGACGATCAACTCCGGTATACAAAATCGAGTGACACACTGAAAGAAAAACCACATTATTTGTTCCGATTAACCGTGACACAATAATCCAACGTCGGGCAAAATTTAAAGGCAAACACCAGTCAAGACAACGAGGATGGCGCTCGGGACAGCACAGCACACAACCTTCACTTCCCGCCCAGGGTCGGGAACTGTGACTGATCTTCGATGGATGGCGCGGCGGCTTGCCCGCGCTGGTATCCTCCTCCATACCCGCCCCGGAAACCGCCGCGGTCTCCACGGCCCTCGCCACGGCCCCTTCCACGACCACGGCCGCCGTAGTACCGTTCTCCCTCGGCAGGCTTGAGGAACTCGTTGATGCTAAGAGACTGGAGAAAAGTTTACAACATTAGCACCTAGCATTTTCTTGTCAGAAGCAATAGCTATAGCACAACATAGCCACCACAACCACCATGGACTTGTTACACAATTTGTTGGTTGTTTAAACTACGGTTGCACCTTGCTTTTACCCCAAACAAACTAGCAATTGCACGGTTGATTCAGAATTCCAGATTCGAACCCAAGAAGATTGGTCCAAATTCACCTAATCTGCTACATAATTGGCTAAATAACAAAAGGACAAAATTGTAAATTAAAAGGAACTTCCAAAAACATGCTGTACCCAACTGGGACCATAGATGACACAGAAAGCTGCAAAATAAAACACTACTGCGACCGCCAAATGTGAGAACTAGTTTGGTCACCCTCCAAATTGCACTCAGGATTACAAAATGCTACTCCTTCCGTTCACAATTATAAAATGTTTTGGATATTTCAATATGGACTACAATATGGATATTTCAGTATTACCTTCTTGGCACGTTCATCGCGCTCAGTACTTTCCTTCTTCTTCTCCTTGTCAGAACCCTAAGGAGACACAGGCATAATCATTCATATATTCAGAAATTACCAAAGAATTAAAATAGCACATACTGCTAAACATACCAATTTAATGAAAATGTCATCATTGGCTTTCTTGGTAGACAGTGGCTGCAGAGACTGCAGGTCCTTGTCAACTTCAACCTTTCTTTCTTCAGTCTTCAATGCTAGCAGTGCTTTCCGCTGTTCCTCCCTTATTTTCTCAAACTCCTCTAGAGTCATCTCCTGTACAATTGAAATATTAGTACACATACATTGCGTGATGGCAGCAGACATGCATAAAGGAATCAGATGTCATAACATAAAGAAGTAGGCAACCAAATTTGAGCCAAATAGGACTCACACCTGGGCAGGAGGTGTGCACTGACATCTCCAGCAGCATGAGAAGCTCAGTCCATGGCATTAGATAACAGTGCAATAGTAAATGAGAAAGTTCATCTACTATGATTTGATTCAAATGATCCACACATTTCTTGCACACAAATAGCAAGTCGGTGCTTTTGTGCAAACAAAGCAGGCAAATGAAGTGAGAAGATACTCAAGGCCTGTTAGGAGCAGGAAAATATAACAATAGTGTGGTGGGTGTAGGAATGTGCTTGCCTAGATCCTATGGGAAAATGAAGTTTGAGGAATGGTTATTTTCCTGTGAAATGCACTAAAAACAGTGTTCCTAGTGCAAGAACTAAAATCCACAACATATGAACTAAACAAGAGTGCAATACATATTTGAGAGAAATCCAAAATCCTATTGTCTTAACTGCGAAGTATGAAAATCCTTTTCTGGCCAGACCCTTCATTACACTAAGGGTTAATGAAGTACATCATCCCAACAGTATCAATGAGTGTCAGACAAGGGGAAACTAACAGCAGTAATATAAGCTAAGCTACCAACAGATAGATAACAAGACAATAATGGACAAATAAAGGGCCAGATCAAGCCCTGCCTACTAGTAAACCACCACCTACTACAAAACATTTGACTTCTGCAGACCAAAATAAAAAGTGTAATCCCCGCATATAAATTGCATTTGGGTGTAGCCTTTACCTTATCCTCTTCATTCTCTTCCTCCTCCTTTGCAGCACCATCCTTGTGGTCTTTGTTCTCCACTGTTGTTGGAGGAGCATCATCCTGCTCACCCTGCTTCTCAGCAATGGGACCATTGTCCTCAATTTTAAGAGCTTCATCAGTTTCCCTGGTTATACAAAACAGATTCATCTCTTATAACTACCTTCATCAATTCAGATAGTAACCAAAAACAACAATCGATGGAAATGTCCTTACTGTGCAAGACCTTCATCAGTGGAAGATCCCCAGTTCCCACGGCCGGCACCATCGCGCTTCATCCCTTGGCCGCGACCAGTCCCGCTGTGGCGCTCATAGTTTCTCCGAGGTGGTCTCTCAGAGTCATCACCAAACTCACTGTTGCGGTAGCCACCACGTCTACCTCCGCCTCCACGGTATGGTCGAGGGCCTCTCTCCCCGTCCCCGCCTCCAGTTACAGCGCCATCTCCAGAACCTACCCCACCATAACCTCCCTGGTAGCCATTCGTGTTCTCACTGCCAAAGTCACGGTTCTGGCCGTATCGGCCGCCCCCTCTGCCGCGGCCAGGTTCACCACGGCCAAATCCTCCACGTGATGGCGGGCCTCCGCTCCTCGCATCCCTCGCTGAAAGAAAGTCGAATTAAAGGGCTTAAATAAAAAACTTCATGTTGTGAGAAAATAGAGCTAGAATATAATCAACAATTCGAACGGTGTATTAGAAGTAAGGTATAGATTCTAATTTCAAGCGATGAAAAGCCCACGCCTCCACATCTAATGGCATCAGATTTACAACCGACACGGTAGACTAACAGATGAAGAGGAAAGCAGGAAAAGAAATCCATACCACCACGAGGTGAAATGCTTATCAGCAAACATGCCCAAACTAATCACAAAAATAACTTTTTGAATCAACCGAACCACATCAGATGCTGGAAAGGGCAGAAATGCTCCAAGTCCAGATCTGGCGCTCTTGGCGCTACAACTCACCAGCCTGTGCCGGGGGAGCAGGTTTGGTCGGCAACTTGGCCGCCGCCGCAGTCTGGCCCGCCTTTCCAGCAAGCGCTGCCTCCGTCTTATTCGCCTGGGCCTTCTTTGCCGCCGCGGCCGCCGCCGCAGCAAGCAGCTGCGAGGGGTCGTCGTTGTCGACGTCCCCAAGGAGATCGAACTGGTTGAGGGTCGACATGGCGGCGGCGGCGGAGATGGGGGGACTGCGGTAGATCAACAAGCTATTCGGGAAGCGGATGGGAGACACGAGCTAGCAGCTTCGCCTGATGGGCCGTGATGCCATTAGAAGACGAGGTTGATGGGGGGAGGGGTTTTGAATGCGGCGGCGGCGAGGGGTTGGGGAAGAGGGGAGAGGAGTGTTTGAGGAGAAACCCTAGCCGCACTCCTGCACGAGCTCATATCCTTTGTGTCGGGGCTTTTTTTTTTACCATTTCTGCTCAGGGTCGTCAAATTACAATCGTAGCCTCCGGATGGAGAATATTTACGGCTGTTTCAGCGCAAGGGGGGGCAAGCGGGGTGGGTAGTTTGGGGATTCTCCGGCACAGCAGTCCCCGGGAATCCTGTGGGCTGGCATCGGACGGCTGGGATTTGCTTTTCTTTTTCTATTTATAATAGAACTAGGAGATTGCGGAAATACACTTTGGGTCACGATGTGGTCAAAATCTAGATCATCCATTCTTTGGAGATCAGTGATGTATTTATACAACAAACAAAGTATCACATTTGGTAGCCTGAGCTCGCGATATTTGGTTCATATTACCTAGAACATTATTGCCTCGTATTTACCTGAAACATTAGAGCGCATGGGGCTACATGTTTGACAAACCGAACCTGACTCATTTAGTATGTGAATCATAACACACACCCACTAACCATTGGCCATATTATAGGAAGCTCTCTCCTCTTAGTGCCCATCCCTTTCCGTACATCCTCTTCGGGTCTTCTTGCTCTGCATTGCACTATAGTCCATCTGCTCTTCCAACCCAACGTCATTCGAGGACTGCGCGTGGCGCAGTGGTTGGAGTTGCCGGTGGGCACTCCACCCGCCCGAGTTCGATCCCCGTAGGGGACGAATTCCGGTGTCTCACCTCGCGGCACTGTTCATTAGGAACAGTGTTCGCGGTACTGTTCATTATGAACAGTACTAATAACTTTCGCAGGTAGTTTAGGCGCATAGTCCGGGGTGGGAGGGGGGTCGTGAGTTGTGGTGTGCGTGTAATGATGTGTGGTGTCTTGTGCCGTCCCGAACAGATACTACAGCTTGTATTCTCAGTTGAGGCTCAAAAAAAAAAAACCCAACGTCATTCGATCAAGATGACTTTCCCCTTACTCATCCAGTGCCTTGATATATATAGTACTGCACAATATGTTCTTATTTTTACGAGAAATACTTCACGATTTGATCACATGAAGCGTAGACAAATACAACCAATTGATGGCTTGACAGCACCACTACTTAACTGATTAAGCAAACCATGCTACTATTAACAATATACTAATATGTCACTATCGGTATCCACGAAAGAGGTGTACATGTAACTTCATGAATAGTTTCTGCATGCTTTATTTGATCGATGAGCATACATACATAGTCCAAAAACTAAACGACTATGCATGACAATTATAACACAATTAATAGTTATATACTAGTCAGTTAGCTAACTGTACCTAAGACACATCACGTGGAATAAAATCCATAAAGTGATTGAGTACATTAATTCATTCATCCATGTTCCACTATATTTTGTCGGCTCCTCCAACACTTAGTCATTCTGACAAGGCACCCCCTCCCCCTCCCCCGCGCTCATCCAATGGCATGAATGCAACATATACATGGTTCTTTTCCAGCACATTTGGACAAACTGGATGCCATGGTCACATTTGGAAACATTCTTCGCCGTGGAGGAGCTTGAAGAACGGTCCACAGTGAACACTCAAGGGAGAGGGTGGACATGACATCCTTATATGCTAGACTGCCAGCCGGTGTGACATACGGGCAAGTAATCTCGAAACTAATTCATGGAGCATATGGGGCAGAGCGCGTATACTGCGTATACTTCATGAATGATGATGAGCCCACACCATTTTCATATTTGTGTCATGTATTCACTTAGTTATGATCATGTATCTAATATGTATTGGTTAAATGACCATGTTAGCAACAAATCTTGAAGGACCGATGGAGGGGTAACATTTCTTGATCTCATGGAACCATGTCCCAATAAACCACCGTCCTAGGAAAATTCTCCTATGTTACAACTGGGCTACATTTCTAAAACATTGTCGTGACATCGAAAATAAGTTCTTGCAGCAGAAAAATGTTGCCATAGCAGTGAAACTGGATTGCTATTGGAGAAAACATTGCCATGGCAGCGAAAATGGAATGTTGGAATAGAGAACCATTAGTTGTAGGACATGTTCGAGTTAATTCCATATATTGATCTTCAACAATAATGCAAATAAGATCACATGACATTAATGTAGCATGAGAGTAGACCAAATTTGAAGGAATTATAGCAAAACCATTATGCCCCACTGTTGGCATATGCCATTAATGGTGAGGGGTGGCTTGATGTGTGATGCCTTGTCCGGAGACAGCGGTGCTGGGGCACAAGCGAACATTCCTAAGTTCATTGGATCTTCCCGACAACAATATTGATGTAAAGCAGCGAACACCACCGAAGCCTAGATCGAGACATGATGACGCTCAAGCTTCGAACACCACTAATGCCTGATGAAGGTGAGTGTCTATGTTATGAATCTTCCATTGCAAGCGTCCTCATGCCCATTGTCCTTGACGCTCGCGTGTAGCTGATCCAATGTTATCAATGGATGAGTAGCCTTCCAGGTTTGTAATCCCGCGCGCCCTAAACTATGTATAATGGTTAGGAAATGTTTTTTCAACAGTTGTATTCACATGGTGGCAACTATTAATTTGGTGTACCATGCAACCCGGATGGTAGCCTACTTAGCTCATGACAGAGCATGATGACCCACAAGTATAGGGGATCTATCGTAGTCCTTTCGATAAGTAAGAGCGTCGAACCCAACGAGGAGCAGAAGGAAATGACAAGCGGTTTTCAACAAGGTATTTTCTGCAAGCACAGAAATTATCGATAACAGATAGTTGTGTGATAAAGATAATTCGTAACGGGTAACAAGTAACAAAAGTAACTAAGGTGCAGCAAGGTGGCCCAATCCTTTTTATAGCAAAGGACAAGCCTGGACAAACTCTTATATAAAGCAAAGTGCTCCCGAGGACACATGGGAATTACTGTCAAGCTAGTTTTCATCATGCTCATATGATTCGCGTTCGTTACTTTGATAATTTGATATGTGGGTGGACCGGTGCTTGGGTGCTGCCCTTACTTGGACAAGCCTCCCACTTATGATTAACCCCTCTCGCAAGCATCCGCAACTACAAAAGAAGAATTAAGATAAATCTAACCATAGCATGAAACATATGGATCCAAATCAGCCCCTTGCGAAGCAGCGCATAAACTAGGGTTTAAGCTTCTGTCACTCTAGCAACCCATCATCTACTTATTATTTCCCAATGCCTTCCCCTAGGCCCAAATCATGGTGAAGTGTCATGTAGTCGACGTTCACATAACACCACTAGAGGAAAGACAACATACATCTCATCAAAAAATCGAACGAATACCAAATTCACATGATTACTTATAACAAGACTTCTCCCATGTCCTCAGGAACAAACGTAACTACTCACAAAGCATATTCATGTTCATAATCAGAGGGGTATTGAATTCGTTAAGGATCTGAACATATGATCTTCCACCGAATAAACCAACTACAAGGAGTAATCAACACTACTAGCAACCCACATGTACCAATCTGAGGTTTTGAGACAAAGATCGGATACAAGAGATGAACTAGGGTTTGAGAGGAGATGGTGTTGGTGAAGATGTTGATGGAGATTGACCCCCTCTCGATGAGAGGATCATTGGTGATGACGATGGCTTCGATTTCCCCCTCCCGGAGGGAAGTTTCTCCGGCAGAACAGCTCCGCCGGAGCCCTAGATTGGTTCTCCCAGGTTCCGCCTCGAGACGGCGTCGCTTCGTCCCGAAAGCTTCCTTCTGATTTTTTTTCCAGGTCAAAACACATCATATAGCAGAAGATGGGCATCGGGGGCCTGCCAGGTGGCCCACAAGGCAGGGAGGCGCGCCTAGGGGGGTAGGGCGTGCCCCCCCACCCTTGTGGCTGCCTGGTGGGTCCCCTCGGGTGCTTTCTTCGCCCAATATTTTTTATATATTCCAAAATAATTCTCCGTGAAGTTTCAGGACTTTTGGAGTTGTGCAGAATAGGTCTCTCAGATTTGCTCCTTTTCCAGCCCAGAATTCCAGCTGCCGGCATTCTCCCTCTTCATATAAACCTTGTAAAATAAGAAAGAAAAGGCATAAGTATTGTGCTAGAATGTGTAATAACAACCCATAATGCAATAAATATCAATATAAAAGCATGATGCAAAATGGACGTATCAACTCCCCCAAGCTTAGACCTCGCTTGTCCTCAAGCGAAAGCCGAAATCGAAAAATATGTCCACATGTTTAGAGATAGAGGTGTCGATAAAATAAAATACGGACATGAGGGCATCATGATCATCTTTAGAACAGCAACAAATATTGTCATATAATTTCTTATGCTAAAGTAACAATTCATTCACAAGGTAAAGTATGAATCGGAAATTTCATTGAAAACCAACAAACTATGATCTCGGTCATTGAAGCAATTGCAATTTATCATAACATCGGAAAGAGTCAATTCAAGAGCTTTTCAGCAAGTCCACATACTCAACTATCATTTAATCTTTCACAATTGCTAACACTCACGCGATACTTATGGGTTCGAAGCCTCGGTCAGACACAGAGAAAGATAGGGGCTTATAGTTTCGCCTCCCAACCTTTTACCTCAAGGGTAATGTCAACAATAATACTTTATGATAACCTACATCCGAGTGGATATATATATCTGGATCCTTCTCCAACACATAGTGCTTGCCAAAAGAAAAAGTATAAAAAGGAAAGGTGAAGATCACCATGACTCTTGTATAAGGGTAGAAGATAAAAGTAAAATATAGGCCCTTCGCAGAGGGAAGCAGAGGTTGTCATGCGCTTATTGTTGGTTGTACAAAATCTTAATGCAAAAGAAAGTTACTTTATATTGCCGCTTGTGATAAAGAACTTTATTATGCAGTCCGTCGCTTTTATTTCTTCCATATCACAAGTTCGTATAAAGCTTATTTTCTTCACACTAATAGATCATACATATTTAGAGAGCAATTTTTATTGCTTGCACCGATGATAACTTACTTGAAGGATCTTACTCAATCCATAGGTAGGTATGGTGGACTCTCATGGCAAAACTGGTTTAAGGGATATTTGGCTGCACAAGTAGTATCTCTACTTGGTGCAAAAGATTTGGCTAGCAAAAGAGGGAAAAACAAGCTCAACATGTTGGAGAATCCAAGACACTATAACTTCTATCCGGATATAAGAAAACATAACCCATTATGTTGTCTTCCTTGTCCAACATCAACTTTTTAGCATGTCATATTTTAATGAGTGCTCACAATTACAAAAGATGTCCAAGATAGTATATTTATATGTGAAACCTCTCTTTCTTTATTACTTCCTATTAATTGCAACAATGACCAAAACTATGTTTGTCAACTCTCAACAACTTTTATTCATCATACTCTTTATATGTGAAGTCATTACTCTCCATAAGATCATTATACGGTCTTTTATTTCTTTTTATTCTTTCTTTTATTTATTCCCTCAAGATCATAGCAAGAAAGCAAAGCCCTCAACTCAAAACTACTCTTTATTAAATATCTCTCGGACTCGATTACATAGAGGGAACATAAAGCAAAACTCAAAGCTAGATCATGTTAAAAACTTTTATTCTACTAGATAAGGATCGAACTAAGAAAAACGGTAAAAGTAAAGGTGTGATGGTGATACGATACCGGGGCACCTCCCCCAAGCTTGGCAATTGCCAAGGGGAGTGCCCATACCCATGTATTTAGATCTCTTTCTTCGGAGGTGGTGATGATGGAGTGGTTGATGATGAAATTTTATCCTTTTTCCTCAACTTACGCTTGAGGATTAGATTTCCCCCCCTCAGGTCAGAGATCTCCTGTTCCAATGTTAATATATTTTTGCATAATTCTTGCTTGTTCTCCTGCAAAAGACGGAAAGGGATAAACTTGATCTTAGGTTTCTTTGTCTTATCAGGGAGACTTGACTTTTTGAACTCCACGTGCATGTCCCCAGGTTGGGGTAATGGAGCTTCATTTTCATCTGAGCTTGTCTCCTCCTTTCCATTTGAATCATAATCTTCTTCTTCTTCTGTAGTCCAACCATAATACTCCACATCCCCATAAACCTTTGGGTTTGTGATATAATCAGCTACCTAGCTCTCTCCCTCCGAATCTTGGGCCGACATATTTTCAGATTTGCCTGGCAAAACAGCACAAAACAAGAACAGAGGGTTTTGCCGTGGTACGGTGGTCGAAACCTTCGGGAGATTATATAATGAATTTTTACCGACTAAAAGAAGTATTGTGCAAGAAAACGGAGTCCGGAGGGCACACGAGGTGGCGGCAAGGGTAGGGGGCGCGCCCAGGGGGGTAGGGTGCGCCTCCCTACCTTGTCGCTTCCTCATGCACTTTTCGGACTACTTTTAATTTTCCTAATTTTTTAAATATTCCAAAACAGAGAAAAATTACCATTAGAACAGTTTTGGAGTCGGTTTACTTACCGTACCACATACCTATTCCTTTCCGGAGTCTGAAACGTTCTGGAAAGTGTCCCTTATGTACTCCTCCGGTGTTACGGTATTGATAATATTCGTCTCGACATTTATGGGAGTACCTGAAATATAATGTTTGATTCTTTGACCGTTTACCACCTTCGGATTGGTGCCTTCGGCATTGTTGATCTCAATGGCACAGAAACGATAGACCTCTTCAATAATGTAAGGACCTTCCCATTTAGAGAGAAGCTTTCCTGCAAAAAATCTTAAATGAGAGTTGTATAGCAAAACATGATCACCTACATTAAACTCACGCTTTTGTATCCTTTTGTCATGCCATCTTTTAACTTTTTCTTTAAACAACTTGGCATTCTCATAAGCTTGGGTTCTCCATTCATCAAGTGAGCTAATGTCAAATAACCTCTTCTCACCGGCAAGTTTGAAATCATAGTTGAGCTCTTTAATAGCCCAATACGCTTTATGTTCTAGTTCAAGAGGTAAGTGACATGCTTTTCCATAAACTATTTTATACGAAGACATACCCATAGGGTTTTTATAAGCAGATCTATAAGCCCATAATGCATCATCAAGTTTCTTAGACCAATTCTTTCTAGATCTATTAACAGTATTTTGCAAAATTAATTTAATCTCTCTATTGCTCAATTCTACTTGACCACTAGACTGAGGGTGATATGGAGATGCAATTCTATGGTTGACATCATATTTAGCAAGCATTTTACGGAAAGCACCATGAATAAAATGTGAACCACCTATCATGGTTCTAAGTCTGATAGTAGAATAGGGGGTAGGTATGAGGAGGCAAGATCCTAGCTACGGTGAGGTTGTGCACGCAAGATTTACGAGTTCAGGCCCTTCTCGGAGGAAGTAACAGCCCTACGTCTCGGTGCCCGGGGGCTCGGTCGATTGGATTATGCGTGAAGTTACAGGGTGTGCGAACCCTTGTGCCAGTGGAGGGGTGGCTTATATAGAGTGCGCCTGGACCCCAGCCAGCCCATGTTACAAGGGGTTCAATGTACATTAAGGTGAGATGTTACTGGTAACGCCAATAGTAAAGACATATAAATGATCATTAAGACTACGGAGTGAACGCCTGACCGTTGCCATCCTGAGTGACTTTAGATCTTCTGTACTCCGAGTGGTTTCTGGTATGGTCGAATGATTATACCCTGGTCGAATGGAATTGGGTTATCTGAGTGAACTGTTGGTCGAGTGGGTTGCACCGTGAGGTGATTTCAGTCGGTAGATGATGCTATCCTTTGAATGCCCTTGGCTTTAGAGCAGTGTCCTCGGGAAGGGTGTCTAGGTCAGGCCTATTACCCTACCCTAGGTACATGTCATCATCATTGGCCCCCGAATGGATCTAGGTCCGAGTGGAGAAGGGGTTGAAGATGGTTCCGACCCGATTTATATGCTTCAGAGGCATTTTAACCGGGCCGGTGATCTATGTAAAAACTTCAACTTCATTTTCAGTCACCTGGGTCCATTCAGAGGTTGTCGAGTGAACTTTGCTGATAAGCTCCGAGTGTTGGTATGGTATAAAATCTTCAGCGCGATTGGTCGCACTGCCGCTCCCGGATCTCACGGGATTCGAAATTTGGAGAAGCGCGCGGGACGGAGAGAACCGCAGTAAACGGAGCAGATTAGGCAGGGACGCCTCGATTCTTGCGCCACCTTTTTCACCACGTACCGAGCGCGCGACTGTTGCGGGATTTGACAGGATTGCTTGGGCCCACGAGTCAGCCACTCGAAAGCAGGCCCATATAAGGCGACGGGGCCGTGGTGTTTGTACAGTGCGCCCCATTCCCCTTCTTCTCCCTCAGCTTCTCCACCACGTTCACCTCCACCCTCGACGCCGTCGCCCAGCCCGAGCGCAGCCTACTGCGATGGGAAAGGACAAGACGGCAGCCCTGGAGCGTGCGAAGAAGGAGACGGTGAAGGCGAAGGGCAAGAAGACGAGTCGGGGGGGATCGTCGTCGAGATCTGGCCTGCCGCCCGGCTGGATCCAGGGCGACTGGATTCGATCCACGATTCAGCAAGAGGATATGGAGGATCTGGTCGAGGGGGGCTTGATTGCCCATGGATCCTGGAGGCTGCCAGGTGATGAGACCGAGCCGCGGCCGCAGGAGGGTGAGTGCGTCCTCGCGACCCACGTCGACCGTGGTTTTTCCTTGCCTCCTCATCCTTTTTTCCGAGGTTTTCTGAACTTTTTTGGAGCCCAACTTCATCACTTTTCCCCGAACAGCATCACATACCTCGCTGCGTTTGTTTCCATGTGTGAGAATTTCCTGGGTTGTCGACCGCATTGGGGTCTCTTGAAACACATCTTTACTTGCCGCTCTCAGTCTGTGAAAAAGGCTAATTCGAGTGATGAGAGGACGCACGTGATCCAGATGTGCGGAGGTCTAGGGATCCAGATGAGAGGTAAAAGCACTTTTCCACCTATGACTCTTCCCGATTCAGTCAGAGGGTGGCAGTCGACCTGGTTTTATTGTAAGGACAAACCAACCCCTGGTCAGTCGACTGGCCTTCCCCCCTTCACCATGGGGCGAATTGAGAAGCCCTCTTCCTTGAAAGTGACTCCAGCAGAAAAGGTGGAGGTGACTATGTTGGTTGAACGAGTAATCAAACTTGTCCGCGATGGTGTGACTGGCATGGATTTGCTAGAGGTGTTTCTCAATCGCCGCATCCAGCCGCTCCAGGCCCGCGATCATCCTATGTGGATGTACTCGGGTACTGATGATACCACTCGGATCCACCCGGAGGAAGTTGCCGAGGAGACGGTGGCGCAGTGGCTGCAGGGCATCACTGGAAACAAAGACAACCCCAGGGGGTCCAGGAGAATTCCACCACTCGACGCTGATAACGAACCAGACAAGGTCTGACCTTTGGTGCCGAGTGACTTTTACTCTGATTTGTAAACTGTCTTTGGAACCGACTGATACTTGTTCAATTCTTTGCCTCGCAGATATATACTGAGATGTACTCGATGCCCAACGGGGAGCAAATCCAGGAAGGAGAGGAGAGCGGAGGCGACAGCGGCGATTGGAACTCTGATGACGAGAGTGATGAAGAGCATGAAGACTCGAGCAGTGGTGAGGAGGTCGATTCTCCACCTCACGTGGAAAAGCGTTCCAAGCAGAAGCACGACCCAGCAAGTATCCGGGGTAAAGTGGCGGCACCGACTGGACAAACTTCGAAGCGCACTCGGACATCTTCTCCGGTGCCGACTGAGAAGGCTCTGAAGCAGCTCAAGACTGCACCATCAAAGCCACGGAAGGCCTTGCCCAAGATCAAGGTTGATGTTCCCGTCGCCTCTGCGTAAGTGTTTCGTTTTCACCCTTTGCTCCAAGAATCTTATATCAGTTGTTGACCCATTCTCTTGCTTGACCGAGTGAACCTTGAAATTTGCAATGCTGCTACCTCTGGGACTTCTGCTTACAAAGATGATGATGACGAGGAGATGGAGGACGCGGTCACATCCAAAGCGGGTATGACTCCTGTTATCTTGTCTTTTCTTTGCTAACCACTTCTACAGTCGACTGAACTCTTGTGGTCGATTCTTTTGCAGCTCCGCAAAATGTTATTGAACTTCCAGATGATGATGAAGATGTGCCACAGAAGCTCGTGGGAAGGAGGAGCAGGACCTCGGGCAAAAAGGCACCAGCTACCAAGACGCTTCAGTCGACGCCGGTGGCAGAACCAGCTATCCAGCAGCCCGGGGACCTCAACCGTGCTTCTGTTACTTTTGCGATTCCCTTGTCAAGTGGTCGTCCTTCAGCGTCGACTGCACAGGCCCCTGCTTCATCTGTGCAACTTCATGCCTCAAGCTCTCAAGCTGCTGCAGCTGATCCACCGTCTCCACTTTTCACCGCCCATCAGGTCCCAGAGGACCAAGTGAGTGCTGCCAAGGAAGCTATACGCCAGGCAGGCATTATGATGGAGCAGATGAAAGTGGTGCGCGAGACCAGTCAAGCTACCTATGATGCCAGCTCAGCACTCCAGGCCAATGTCCAGGTTAGCTTACTTCCGACTGAACTCCATCTTGACGCTTGTTCTGTTAGGATATGATATTTAGAAACTGCTGCTTTATTATCTGCAAGACGTCCGTGGATGAGCGTTTTGGAACCTTAATTGCACGCCCATTGTCAGTCTGTACACCCACTGGGTGTTTTAATTTCTGTTGAGTAGTTTTTCCACATGAGTCGACTAGGTTGTGTCGATTGAATCTCTGAACCAGTGGGGGCACGCTGAGTGCACCCACTGGGTGTAGTCCTCGAGACCGCCGTCGAATGTTTGATTCGGCGGGGGTCTTTGAACAGAACTTTTCCACTCGGTCTGAGCAGATCATGTCGAGTGGAACCTGGACCAGTGGGGGCACGCTGAGTGCACCCACTGGGTGTAGTCCCCGAGACCGTAGTCGACTGCGGGCAGTCGGCTATGGTCTGAGTTTTTTTTTCTCTAACTGGACGGACCAAGTCAATTGAAAAGTCGAACCAGTGGGGGCACGCTGAGTGCACCCACTGGGTGTAGTCCCCGAGACTATTGTTGAATGTTTGATTCGGCAGTAGTCTTAGAACTCTTTGAACTTGTTATTTTATTGCTCGGAAGCAACCAATCTTTGTGTCTACCGACTGACTATCTTCTGAACACAGAAATCTTGTAATCTTGGAGCCCGGTTCGCTGACTTGGAGCAGGAGCAGATCCAGCTCAATCTTGATCTGGAGTTGGCTCAGAATAACTTGCAGAAGGCTAAGGATGACGCTGCTGGTAAGGAAAACTTGTCAACTGGTTCTCTTGCCATCTTTTCTCCTCCTTTTTCTGATTCGAATGTTATTCTTTCTAGAAATAATGAGACAGGCTTTGGAGAAGAAGGACCTTGACCTTGCGGCTGCGAAGAAAACAGCAGAAGAAAAAACGGCACTCGCTGACCAAAAGCTGGCCTCAGTCGAAAAGTTGGAGGGAGAGAATACCAAGCTGAAGGCTGCTCTCGATGAAGCCAACAAAGAGGTAACTCGACTGAAGAAGGATAAAGGGACCCTGACTGACAAAGTGGAAGACATCACCCGCAAGAGGGACGAGCTAGAGAATTATCTGGGAGGACTCGCCAAGAAGTTATTCCTCATGCTTGAAGGTACTTTTCCCTATCCGATTGATTTGCTTTCGTTGACTCTTCATATAACTGTCGACTCATTATTTCTCTATGAGTGCAGAATTCTGTCAAAATTTCGAGGAAGAGACTGGACGAGTCGAGACAAGCTTGGACCCCATCAACTCCCCTGTTAAAGATGAAGCTACCATGAACGTGCTCCGATTGGAGTCTCGCCTTGCCAGCGCCATGAATTACCTTGCTCGACTGAAGGTTGCGGTGTCGCGGATCGACACGGCGCTCTAGCCAAGGGAAACACTCCAAAATGACCTCGAGTATTTGATGACTCGACTCAATGCGATTCCTGGTCGAGTGCAGGAATGGAAGAAGTCCTCTGCTCGATGCGGTGCCGACGTAGCTCTGTCCCTGGTTCGTGTTCATTGCAAGGAAGCCAAAGAAGAGAAGCTAGCAGCAATCAAGGTTGCCAATACCAAGAAACTTGACTTCCAGTCCTTCATGGAGACTTTTATTGCTGCTGCTACTCGAATTGCAGATGGAATCGACCTGGATGAGTTCGTCGAGCCTGCCAGCCCTCCTGCGGAGTGAACAAAATTTTTATGATCCGATTAAATTTGCCTCAGTATGCCGAGTGGTTTTGTAACCGTTAAACTCCTTCGGGCCTGATGCCTGAGTACTTTAATCTGCGGTCCGGAACCTCATGGGATTTGTCCGAACTTAGTTTTTCCTTAAATATGCTTGTTTTTATTTCCGAGTGGAACTTGTATCTTCACTCGGAACAGACTTTTGTTCTTGTGATGCAATTCTGAGGAGAGGATCATGGACGACCCGCACCTCGTCATCCTTGCAGATAAAGATGGAGCACACATTGTACTTGTGGCGTAGTTCTGAAGAGAAGGTCGCAGTCGACCTGCACCTCGTCGTCCTTGCGGATCAGGATGGAGCGCACTTTGTATTTGTGGCGTAGCTCTGAAGAGAAGGTCGCAGACGACCTGCACTTCATCGTCCTGACAGATCAGGATGGAGCGTGTTTTAACTTAGGCGAGTGCAGAACTGCAGCTAAGCCCCCGAGTGAGAGGGTTACTCTTCACTCGGTGGGATTTTTCAAACTTAGGCGAGTACAGGACTGCAGCTAAGCCTCCGAGTGAGAGGGTTGCTCATCACTCGATAGGATTTTACAAACTTAGGCGAGTACAGGACTGCAGCTAAGCCTCCAAGTGAGAGGGTTGCTCATCACTCGGTAGGATTTTACAAACTTAGGCGAGTACAGGACTGCAGCTAAGCCTCCGAGTGAGGAGGGTTGCTCATCACTCGGTAGGATTTTACAAACTTAGGCGAGTACAGGACTGCAGCTAAGCCCCGAGTGAGAGGGTTGCTCATCACTCGGTAGGATTTACAAACTTAGGCGAGTACAGGACTGCAGCTAAGCCCGAGTGAGAGGGTTGCTTATCACTCGGTAGGATTTTACAAACTTAGGCGAGTACAGGACTGCAGCTAAGCCTCCGAGTGAGAGGGTTGCTCATCACTCGGTAGGATTTTACAAACTTAGGCAAGTACAGGACTACAGCTAAGCCCCCGAGTGAGAGGGTTGCTCATCACTCGGTAGGATTTTACAAACTTAGGCGAGTACAGGACTGCAGCTAAGCCCCCGAGTGAGAGGGTTTCTCATCACTCGGTAGGATTTTACAAACTTAGGCGAGTACAGGACTGCAGCTAAGCCCCCGAGTGAGAGGGTTGCTCATCACTCGGTAGGATTTTACAAACTTAGGCGAATCGGATTCGCGGCTAAGCCCCCGAGTGAGAGGGTTGCTCATCACTCGGTAGGATTTTTTAAACTTAGGCGAATCGGATTCGCGGCTAAGCCACCCACTGGGGGATTTTGGACACATGTATTAGTAACAACAATCCTTTAGGAGACTGCAAAACCATGTCTTTGATAAACAAACTGAAAGGTACTCCTTATTACATCTCATCAGTCTGAACACTTAAGTATAAAAACGGCGGAGTAGCTCCGCGTTCCAAGCGCGTGGCTCGTCTTTATTCTGCTCCACATTGTAGAGGTGATACGCTCCGTTGTGGAGCACCTTGGTGACGATGAAGGGACCTTCCCAAGCAGGGGCAAGTTTGTGAGGCCGTTGCTGGTCCACTCAGAGCACAAGGTCCCCTTCCTGAAATGCTCGACCCTTCACATTTCTGGCATATAATCGACGAAGGTCTTGCTGATAAATGGTCGATCGGATCAAGGCCATCTCTCTTTCTTCTTCCAGAAGATCAACAGCGTCTTCTCGAGCCCGTTCTGCTTCGGTTTCTGAAAAAAGTTCTACTCGGGGTGCATTGTGAAGCAAGTCACTCGGCAGCACAGCCTCAGCCCCATAGACCATGAAGAAGGGGGTTCGACCGGTCGACCGATTTGGTGTTGTTCTTAATCCCCAAAGGACTGACGGTAGCTCATCTACCCAAGCGCCGGCTACATGCTTGAGGTCGCGCATCAATAGAGGTTTCAGCCCTTTGAGAATCAAACCGTTCGCTCTTTCTGCTTGTCCATTCGACTGAGGGTGGGCAACTGAAGCATAGTCGACCAGAGTACCTTGGGAAGCGCAGAAAGCTCGGAACTCATCTGAATCAAAGTTTGACCCATTATCTGTGATGATGCTGTGCGGAACTCCATATCTAAATGTTAACCCTCTGATGAAGCTGACAGTAGTACTTGCTTCCAGGTTTTTGATAGGTTTAGCTTCAATCCATTTAGTGAACTTGTCAACTGCTACAAGCACATGGGTGAAGCCACTCCTGCCAGTCCTCAGAGGTCCGACCATATCTAATCCCCAAACAGCAAATGGCCAGGCGAGTGGAATAGTCTTCAAGGCTGAAGCAGGTTTGTGGGACATGTTGGAGTAGAACTGACAGCCCTCGCACTTGTCAACTATTTCCTTTGCCATCTCATTTGCCCGTGGCCAGTAAAACCTTGCTCGATATGCTTTGGCCACGATGGTCCGAGAGGACGCATGGTGACCACAGGTCCCTGAGTGGATATCATTGAGGATCATTCGGCCTTCTTCTGGAGTGATGCGTTTCTGAATGACCCCAGTAACACTCTCTCTGTAGAGCTGTCCACCCATTACCGTGAAGGCTTTGGATCGACGGACAATCTGACGAGCCTCTTCTTCATCCTCTGGAAGCTCTTTCCTAAGAATATATGCAATATATGGCACTGTCCAATCGGGAATGACGACCAAAATCTCCATGATCAAGTCGACCATAGCTGGGATTTCAACTTCAGTCGGATCAGTGGAGCTCTTAGGCTGTGGGGGCTCTTCAGTGAAGGGATCTTCTTGAACTGATGGTGCATGAATATGCTCCAAAAACACATTGCTGGGAATAGGCTCCCGCTTGGAACCTATTTTCGCCAAGTCATCAGCTGCTTGATTCTTCAGTCGGGGTATATGGTGGAGCTCTAGCCCTTCAAACTTCTTTTCTAACTTTCTCACTGCATTGCAATAGCCAGTCATAGCTGGGCTCCTGATGTCCCACTCCTTCATCACTTGATTAACCGCTAAATCTGAGTCGCCGTAAACCATTAGGCGACGGACGCCGAGTGAAATGGCCATACGCAACCCGTACAGAAGTGCCTCATATTCGGCTTCATTGTTGGAGGAATCAAAGTGAATCTGGAGAACATATCTGAGGTTGTCGCCTCGTGGAGATACCAGGACTACCCCAGCGCCTGAACCATTCAACATCTTGGACCCGTCGAAGAACATAGTCCAATGTTCCGACTGTATCTGGGTCGGTAGCTGTTGTTCAATCCACTCGACGAGGAAATCTGCTATTGCTTGAGATTTGATCGCTTTCTTTGCCTCAAACTTGATATCCAGCGGAAGGAGTTCAATCGCCCACTTTGCCACTCGACCAGTTGCATCTCTGTTGTTCAAAATTTCTGACAACGAAGCGTCGCTGACGACTGTAATCGAATGATCTGAGAAGTAATGCGCAACCTTCTTTGTGGTCAAGTAAATTCCATAGACAAGCTTCTGATAATGTGGATATCTCTGCTTGGATGGGGTTAAGACTTCAGAAATATAGTACACTGGGCGTTGAACCTTGTAAGTTTTACCTTCTTCTTCCCGCTCGACCGTGAGTACTGTACTGACAACCTGTCCAGTGGCTGCTATAGAAAGCAGTAAAGGCTCTTTGCTGATTGGAGCAGCAAGCACCAGCTGGGTGGAAAGCAGGGCTTTGAGCTCTGCAAACGCCGCATCAGCTTCAGGAGTCCACTCGAACTTATCAGATTTCTTCATCAGTCGGTAAAGAGGTAATGCCTTTTCACCGAGATGAGAGATGAATCGACTCAAAGCGGCCAAACAACCCGTAAGCTTCTGAACGTCGTGTACACGCACAGGGCATTTCATTCGGAGGATTGCACCAACTTTCTCTGCGTTTGCATCGATCCCATGTTCGGAAACGAGGAAACCGAGTAACTTTCCACCTGGAACTCCAAATGTACATTTCGACGGATTAAGCTTGATATCATATCTTCTCAAATTGGCGAAGGTTTCAGCAAGGTCAGTCAGCAGGTCGGAACCTTTACGCGACTTAACCACGATGTCATCCATGTATGCTTCCACATTCTGACTGATTTGAGTTAGCAGGCACTTCTGTATCATGCGCATGAATGTGGCACCAGCATTCTTGAGACCAAAGGGCATGGTGACATAGCAAAAGCACCCGAATGGGGTGATAAAAGTTGTTTTTATTTCATCAGGCCCATACAGTCGGATCTAATGGTACCCGGAATATGCATCCAGGAAGGACAATCGCTCACATCCCGCAGTTGAGTCGACTATCTGATCGATGCGGGGGAGAGGAAAATGATCTTTCGGGCAGGCCCGATTGATATGCTTGAAATCAATGCACATACGAAGTGAATCGTCCTTCTTGGGAACCATGACAACATTGGTGAGCCACTCGGAGTGGTAAATTTCGCGGATGAACTCAGCTGCCAGAAGCCGAGCCACCTCTTCGCCGATTGCCTTTCTCTTCTCCACAGCGGACTGACGGAGATGCTCTTTAACGGGTTTTGCCTTTGGATCGACTCGCAAACGGTGCTTAGCCAGTCCCCTGGGTACACCCGGCATGTCAGACGGCTTCCATGCGAAGATGTCCTAGTTCTCACGGAGGAACTGGATGAGCGCTTCTTCCTATTTGCTGTCGAGTGTTGTTGAGATATGAGTCGGAGCAGCATTGGGATCGGTCGGGTGAATGTGAACAGGCTTTGTTTCACCGGACGACTGAAATGCAGACTCTGAAGCAGGCTTCTTAGCACGCAACAAATCACTCGGATCTGCAGTCTTCTTATATTCTTCCATTTCTACTGCTGCCATCTGTTCATCGGCTATCTTAGAGCCCTTCTGGTGGCACTCTTCTGCTCGTTGCCGATTACCAGTGATTGTGGTCACGCCCCTAGGGCCAGGCATCTTCAGCTTGAGGTACACGTAACACGGTCGAGCCATGAAACGGGCATATGCAGTTCTGCCCAGAATAGCATGATAGGCACTGTGAAAATCCACAACTTCAAATGTCAACTTCTCCTTACGGTAATTCTTTGAATCACCGAAAACCATGTCAAGAGTGATCTGGTCGAGTGAATCAGCTTTCTTTCCTGGAATGACACCGTGGAATCGCATGTTGCTCTCACTGAGCTTGGACATCGGAATGCCCATCCCACGGAGGGCCTCCGCATACAAAATGTTCAAGCCGCTGCCACCATCCATCAGGACTTTGGTCAGTCGGGTGCCCCCAATGACTGGGTCGACCACCAACGCTTGCCTCCCCGGGGTGGCAACGTGCGGTGGGTGGTCAGATTGGTCGAATGTAATGGGAGTCTTTGACCATTTCAAATATGTCGTCGTTGCCGGAACAACCATGTTTACTTCTCTGTTGATGACTTTCAGTCGACTTTTGCTTTCAATGTTAGCAAAAATCACCAAAGTGGAATTGACGTTAGGAAAACCGTCATCATCTTCTTCCTTGTCCTCATCCTTGTCAGACTCTTTTTCCTTCTCATTGGGCTGTTTCTCTCGGAACCGCTGGATTAGGAGCCGACATTGTCGAGTGGTATGTTTGGGATAAATCAGATTACCCTCTTCATCTTTCTTGGTGTGAATGCGACATGGCAAATCCAACACATCATTCCCTGCTTGATCTTTCACCTTCTTGGGGATCCAGGACCCCTTGGGCTTCCCCTTGAATTTTCCTTGAGTTACAACTGCAGCTTCACCAGGACCTGCTGGCTCGGCTTTGCGTTTCTGCTTCTGACCTCCTCCGGTGTCTTGGGCGACTGGCTTGCCCTTTCCACTGCGGAGTCGATCCTCTTCTTCACCATTAGCGTACCGAGTGGCTATTTCCATCATTCGAGTCAGAGACATATCTCCTGCCCGACCGAATTTCAGGTTAAGCTCTCGATACCGAACGCCCTCCTTGAAGGCGCAAACTGCTTGGTGTTGGGATACATTTTCTACTGTGTGATGTAAAGTGGTCCATCTTTGGATGTAATCCCTCAGAGTTTCATTCGACTTCTGTACGCAATGTTGCAATTCTGTCAACCCTGCAGGTCGTTTGCATGTGCCCTCGAATGTCCTGACAAACACTTGGGCTAACTCTTCCCAGCTGAATATACTGCCTGGAGCCAACTGATTCAGCCATGCTCTGGCCGATCCTTCCAACATGAGAGGAAGATGTTTCATAGCTACCTCATCATTTCCACCACCGATCTGAACAGCTACTCGGTAATCTTCCAGCCAAGTGTCAGGCTTCGACTCACCGGTGAACTTACTAACCCCAGTCGCCAACCTGAAGTTGGGAGGGATCTCAGCAGCTCTGATGGCTCTGCTAAAACACTCGGGACCTGAAACATGTACTCTGCTTCCACTTGGGCGATCTTTGTCTTGCCCTTCTCTGTGTGCTCCGTTCCTGCCGACCAAACCTTGCACCAAAATTGACCTCGCATCAAACCCTGGCTCTCTTGGGTCGACTGGCACCCTCCGCTCTTCGTTGTACGGGCGCCTTTCACCATAATGCCGGGGCACATATGATCCGCCTCTCGGAGGGGGCGTAGGCACTCGACGGCGGTCATCACGGCCGAGCCGATGATCGTACTGCTCGTGGTTCCGACCCAAGTACTGCTCTTGGTGATGCCCACGTCCCTCACGCCGCGGAGGTGATCTTGGGCTGTGAGCCGATTGGACTGTGTCAGCCACCACAGATCTGCTATGGATTCTGTTACGCGACTGAGATACTGCAGTGTTTTGCTCTCCTGCTGCTCGGAGCAGAGCCCGGATCTGCATCAAACCTCGTCCAGCCTCCGACTGGGATGGCTGGATGGACTCTGCTATACGAGTTGCAGCCATAAGATTCTGAATAGGAGTGCGGTATACCTGAGGTTGAGGTGGGAACAATTGCCGCCGTCGACTGGACTCAGGAATCTGCTGCCAAGCACGTTCGTCGAGTGCATGCTGAAGGTTCTCCAGTCGAGTGCGTTCAGCCAAAGTGGCCAAGCGCGCTGCCTCCAAGGCCCGAGCCTCAGAGGTCTCTCCGACTATGGGCGTGTGGAGTGCCTCCTCGTTGCGGCGGTGGAGTTCCTCCCTCCGCTGCGAAGAGAGGGTTTCGGGGTGGTATTCCTCGTGAACATGCGATGGATCGCCACCACCGTCGCCGCCACCATTACGACGCATGCCAGGTGGGCTGCGCGGTGTGTCGACCATCAGGACCTCTGCCGCAGGGTCGCTGCTGTCGCACTCGGACAGGGTCTCGACGGAGCCAGTCGACAGATTGAACAGGCCGTAGAGAGATTCATCAGGCTCGATTGCCGCGACTTGAGGGGTGGCCGACTGACGTGCCACCGCATGCTTCACCCACCGTTGAAGCCGTGATCGACCGGATCGCTTGCGACGGTGAACAGCGGGGAACGAATACACTGCAGGAGCTGACCGATACTGGGTCGACGGCTGCCGCAGAAGGACGCCGCGGACACACGCGCGAAAGTGCGTCGCCCTGCTGACGGGGAGTGTCTCGACGTCGAGGGGGGCCTCCTGGAGCCAGGCGGAGTCGTCGGCGATGAAGACGAGCGCGCCGAGACAGATCTCGCGGCCCTCAGCCGAACCTCCACCAGAAACCATGATGATGGGAATCGGAAAAAATTGCAACCTCACCGGAAAGTCGCTAAGACACCTGCCCCACGGTGGGCGCCAACTGTCGTGGTTCTAAGTCTGACAGTAGAATAGGGGGTAGGTATGAGGAGGTAAGATCCTAGCTACGGTGAGGTTGTGCACGCAAGATTTACGAGTTCAGGCCCTTCTCGGAGGAAGTAACACCCCTACGTCTCGGTGCCCGGGGGCTCGGTCGATTGGATTATGCATGAAGTTACAGGGGGTGCAAACCCTTGTGCCAGTGGAGGGGGGTGGCTTATATAGAGTGCGCCTGGACCCCAGCCAGCCCACGTTACAAGGGGTTCAATGTACATTAAGGTGAGACGTTACTGGTAATGCCAATAGTAAAGACATATAAATGATCATTAAGACTACGGAGTGAACGCCTGACCGTTGCCATCCTGAGTGACTTTAGATCTTCTGTACTCCAAGTGGTTTCTGGTATGGTCGAATGATTATACCCTGGTCGAATGGAATTGGGTTATCCGAGTGAACTGTTGGTCGAGTGGGTTGCACCCTGAGGTGATTTCAGTCGGTAGATGATGCTACCCTTTGAATGCCCTTGGCTTTAGAGCAGTGTCCTCGGGAAGGGTGTCTAGGTCAGGCCTATTACCCTACCCTAGGTACATGTCATCGTCACCACCATCAGTCATTAAATATCTAGGGACTCCAAACCTCGGAAAAATAACTTCTTTAAGCATCTTGATAGAAGTGTTATGATCAGCACTACTAGTTGGAATAGCTTCTACCCACTTAGTAACGTAATCAACAGCAACTAAAATATGTGTATACCCATTAGAGGAAGGAAAAGGTCCCATATAATCAAAGCCCCAAACATCAAATGGTTCAATAACAAGTGAATAATCCATAGGCATTTCCTGACGTCTACTAATATTTCCAATTCTCTGGCATTCATCACAAGACAAGACAAACTTACGGGCATCCCTGAAGAGATCGAGTAGGCCAATAAAAACCAGATTGCAATACCTTGTGTGCAATTCTATCTCCAGCATGGTGTCCTTCGTAAGCTTTGGAGTGGCACTTGCGTAGGATCTGTTCCTGTTCATGATCAGGTACACAACATCTAATAACACCATCTACTCCTTCTTTATAAAGGTGTGGGTCATCCCAAAAGTAATGTCTTAAATCATAGAAAAACTTTTTCTTTTGCTGGTATGTGAAACTAGGTGGTATAAATTTAGCAACACTGTAATTAGCATAATCAACATACCATGGAGTATTACAAGAAGCATTTATGACAGCTAATTGCTCATCAGGAAAGCTATCATCAATAGGTAGTGGGTCATCAAGAACATTTTCTAACCTAGACAAGTTGTCTGCAACGGGGTTCTCAGCTCCCTTTCTATCAATAATATGCAAATCAAATTCTTGCAGTAAGAGAACCCATCTAATAAGTCTAGGTTTATCATCTTTCTTTTCCATAAGGTATTTAATAGCAGCATGATCAGTGTGAACAGTTACTTTGGAATCAACAATATAAGTTCTGAACTTATCACAAGCAAAAACAACTGCTAAAAATTCTTTTTCAGTAGTAGCATAATTTCTCTGGGCACTGTCTAGAGTTTTACTAGCATAGTGAATAACATTCAATTTCTTATCAACTCTTTGTCCTAGAACAGCACCAACAGCATAATCACTAGCATCACACATAATTTCAAAGGGTAGATTCCAATCAGGTGGTTGAACAATAGGTGCAGAAATCAAGGCTTTCTTAAGTAATTCAAATGCTTCTACACAATCATCATCAAAAACAAAGGGAACATCTTTTTGCAAAAGATTAGTGAGAGGCCTAGAAATTTTAGAGAAGTCTTTAATAAACCTCCTATAGAAACCAGCATGACCAAGGAAACTTCTTATACCTTTGATGTCTTTAGGACACGACATCTTTTCAATAGCATCTACTTTAGCTTTATCAACTTCAATACCTCTTTCAGAAATTTTATGCCCCAAGACAATACCTTAATTAACCATAAAGTGGCACTTCTCCCAATTCAAGACAAGATTAGTTTCTTCACATCTCTGCAAAACTCGATCAAGGTTGCTTAAGCAATCATCGAAAGAAGTTCCGTAAATGGAGAAATCATCCATGAAAACCTCAACAATCTTTTCACAAAAGTCAGAGAATATAGCAGTCATACATCTTTGAAAGGTAGCAGGTGCATTGCATAAGCCAAAAGGCATACGTCTATAAGCAAAGGTACCGAAAGGGCAAGTAAAAGTTGTCTTTTCTTGGTGCTCTTTTGACACAGGTATTTGAGAAAAACTAGAATAACCATCTAGAAAGCAAAAATGTGTATGTTTGGATAATCTTTCTAGCATTTGATCAATAAAAGGTAGAGGGTAATGATCCTTTCTAGTAGCTTTGTTTAATTTGCGAAAATCAATTACCATTCTATAACCTGTAACAATTCTTTGTGGAATCAATTCATTCTTATCATTGGGAACAACAGTAATACCTCCCTTCTTAGGGACACAATGAACAGGACTTACCCATCTACTATCAGCAATAGGATAAATTATACCTGCCTCCATAAGTTTTAGTATTTCATTTCTTACCACTTCCTTCATCTTAGGATTTAACCGTCGTTGGTGATCAACAACTGGCTTAGCATCAGGCTCCATATTAATTTTGTGCTGACATAGAGTGGGACTAACGCCCTTAAGATCATCAAGAGTATATCCAATAGCAGCACGGTGCTTCCTCAGAGTTTTCAATAATTTCTTTTCTTCATGCTCTGAAAGGTTAGCACTAATAATAATAGGATATATCTTCTTTTCATCAAGATAAGCATATTTCAAAGTATCAAGTAATTGTTTAAGCTCAAACACGGGATCACCCTTGGGTGGAGGAGGATCTCCAAGGATTTCAACAGGCAAATTGTGTTTCAAAATAGGCATTTGGTTAAAGAATATTTCATCTAACTCCTTTCTTTCATTCATAAACATATCATTTTCATGATCTAGCAAATATTGTTCTAAAGGATTGATAGGAGGCACGGCAATAGAAGCAAGACCAATGATTTCATCCTTACTAGGCAATTCCTTATCATGGGGTTGTCTATGAAATTTAGAGAAATTAAAATCATGAGACACATTCCCAAAGCTTACAGTAACAATTTGTTTCTCACAGTCTATCCTAGCATTAACAGTATTCAAGAAAGGTCTACCAAATATAATGGGACAAAAATCATCTTTTGGGGAACCAAGAACAAGAAAATCAGTAGGGTATTTTATTTTCCCACACAAGACCTCAACATCTCTAACAATCGCAATTGGTGATATAGTATCTCTATTGGCAAGTTTAATAGTAACATCAATATCTTCAATCTCAGCAGGTGCAATATCATTCATAGTTTCTTGATATAAGGTATAAGGAATTGCACTCACACTAGCACCCACATCACATAAACCATGATAACAATGATCTCCTATTTTAACAGAAACAATAGGCATGCCAACAACGGGTCTATGTTTATCTTTAATATCAGGTTTTGCAATTCTAGTAGCTTCACCACAGAAATAAATAACATGTTCATCAATATTATCGACGAAGAGATCTTTAACCATAGCAATACTAGGTCCAACTTTAATTTGTTCAGGGGGTGTAGGTGTTCTAATATTACTCTTACGAACCACAGTTGAAGCTTTAGCATGATCCTTTATTCTAACAGGAAAAGGTGGTTTCTCAATATAAGCAGTAGGAACAATAGGATCAACATTATAAGTAATAGTTTCTTCTTCAACTTTAATAGGTTCTACTACTTTTACTTCAATGGGAGGATGATATTTAAACCACTTCTCCTTAGGGATATCAACATGAGTAGCAAATGATTCACAAAAGGAAGCTACTATCTCAGAGTCAAGTCCATATTTAGTGCTAAATCACGAAAAGCATCGGTATCCATAAAAGATTTAACACAATCAAACTTAAGGTTTATACCTGACTCATTACCTTCGTCGAGTTCCCAATCTTCAGAGTTACGTTTAATTCTTTCCAATAAATCCCATTTGAATTCAATAGTGTTCTTCATAAAAGAACCAGTGCAAGAAGTATCGAGCATGGATTGATCATTACGAGAAAGCCGAGCATAAAAATTCTGAATAATAATTTCCCTTGAGAGCTCATGATTGGGGCATGAATATAACATTGATTTAAGCCTCCCCCAAGCTTGAGTGATACTTTCTCCTTCACGAGGACAAAAATTAGAAATATAATTCCGATCATGATGAACCAGATGCATAGGATAAAACTTCTGATGAAATTCCAATTTCAATCGGTTGTAGTTCCATGATCCAATATCATCACATAGCCTATACCATGTAAATGCCTTCTCCTTAAAAGATAAAGGGAAGACCTTCTTCTTGACCTCATCCTCGGGCAAACCAGCAAGCTTAAATAATCCACAAACTTCATCCACATAGATTAGATGCATATCAGGATGTAATGTTCCATCTCCTACATAAGGATTAGCTAGCAGTTTCTCTATCATACCCGAAGGAATTTCATAATAAATATTTTCAGTAGGTGCAGTAGGTTGAGGAGCAACTCTTTGCTCTTCCGGTCGAGGTGAAGATGCCCCGAACAAGCCCCTCAAAGGATTATTTTCCATAGTGACAAGTGACAGTAAATTTCAGCACGTAATATAAATGTTTCCTTAGCAAGTTCCACTTACCAAAGGCGCTTCACTCCCCGGCAACGGCGCCAGAAAAGAGTCTTGATGACCCACAAGTATAGGGGATCTATTGTAGTCCTTTCGATAAGTAAGAGTGTTGAACCCAACGAGGAGCAGAAGGAAATGACAAGCGGTTTTCAGCAAGGTATTTTCTGCAAGCACTGAAATTATTGATAACAAATAGTTGTGTGATAAGATAATTCATAACGGGTAACAAGTAACAAAAGTAACTAAGGTGCAACAAGGTGGCCCAATCCTTTTTATAGCAAAGGACAAGCCTGGACAAACTCTTATATAAAGCAAAGTGCTCCCGAGGACACATGGGAATTACTGTCAAGCTAGTTTTCATCATGCTCATATGATTCGCGTTCGTTACTTTGATAATTTGATATGTGGGTGGACCGGTGCTTGGGTGCTGCCCTTACTTGAACAAGCCTCCCACTTATGATTAACCCCTCTCGCAAGCATCCGCAACTACGAAAGAAGAATTAAGATAAATCTAACCATAGCATGAAACATATGGATCCAAATCAGCCCCTTGCGAAGCAACGCATAAACTAGGGTTTAAGCTTCTGTCACTCTAGCAACCCATCATCTACTTATTACTTCCCAATGCCTTCTCCTAGGCCCAAATCATGGTGAAGTGTCATGTAGTCGACGTTCACATAACACCACTAGAGGAAAGACAACATACATCTCATCAAAATATCGAACGAATACCAAATTCACATGATTACTTATAACAAGACTTCTCCCATGTCCTCAGGAACAAACGTAACTACTCACAAAGCATATTCATGTTCATAATCAGAGGGGTATTGAATAGCATTAAGGATCTGAACATATGATCTTCCACCGAATAAACCAACTAGCATCAACTACAAGGAGTAATCAACACTACTAGCAACCCACAGGTACCAATCTGAGGTTTTGAGACAAAGATCGGATACAAGATATGAACTAGGGTTTGAGAGCGATGGTGCTGGTGAAGATGTTGATGGAGATTGACCCCCTCTCGATGAGAGGATCATTGGTGATGACGATGGCTTCGATTTCCCCCTCCCGGAGGGAAGTTTCTCCGGCAGAACAGCTCTGCCGGAGCCCTAGACTGGTTCTGCCCAGGTTCCGCCTCAAGACGGCGGCGCTTCGTCCTGAAAGCTTCCTTCTGATTTTTTCCAGGTCAAAACACATCATATAGTAGAAGATGAGCATCGGGGGTCTGCCAGGTGACCCACAAGGCAGGGAGGCGCGCCCAGGGGGGTAGGGCGTGCCCCCCACCCTTGTGGCTGCCTGGTGGGTCCCCTCAGGTGCTTTCTTCGCCCAATATTTTTTATATATTCCAAAATAATTCTCCGTGAAGTTTCAGGACTTTTGGAGTTGTGCAGAATAGGTCTCTCAGATTTGCTCCTTTTCCAGCCTAGAATTCCAGCTGCTGGCATTCTCCCTCTTCATATAAATCTTGTAAAATAAGAGAGAAAAGGCATAAGTATTGTGCTAGAATGTGTAATAACAACCCATAATGCAATAAATATCAATATAAAAGCATGATGCAAAATGGACGTATCAGAGCACACGCGGAGTCTTATTCGCGCCGTGATGGTGACCCGACGAGGGGGGCTATCACCACGTCAGCTCTCGCCCAGGTGGGTCGGGCCAAGGACTCCATCTCTTAGTTCA
Organism: Thinopyrum elongatum; assembly: GCA_011799875.1. Lineage (NCBI taxonomy): Eukaryota > Viridiplantae > Streptophyta > Magnoliopsida > Poales > Poaceae > Thinopyrum > Thinopyrum elongatum. Next base: position 404,373,459 of record CM022299.1, on the reverse strand, counting down.
AGAGTGAGCCAGATTGTGACGCCCCCAATTCAATCGTACACTAATCATATACACAAATGTGTACGATCAAGATCAGGGACTCACGGGATGATATCACAACACAACTCTAGACACAAATTAAAATAATACAAGCCAGGGGCCTCGAAGGCTCGAATACATTAGCTTGAATACAAACAAGTCAGCAGAAGCAACAATATCTGAGTACAGACATAAGTTAAACAAGTTTGCCTTGAGAAGGCTAGCACAAAAGTAACAACGATCGAAAAGGCAAGGCCTCCTGCCTGGGAGCCTTCTAACTACTCCTGGTAGTCGGCGGCCTCCATGTAGTAGTAGGCACCCTCGGGGTAGTAGTAGTAGTCGCCGGTAGTGGCGTATTGCTCCTAGGATCCGTCATCTGATCGCAACAACTGGAAAGAAGAAAGAAGGGGGAAAAGGGTAGCAAAGCAACTGTGAGTACTCATCTGAAGTACTCGCAAGCATCAGATCTATACTAAGTATGCATTGGTATGAAGGGAAGGGATGTATCTGTGGACTATACTGCAGAATGCCAGAATAGAGGGGAAGGCCTAGCCTATCGAAGACTAGCATCTTCAAGCATCTTGCAGCATTTAGAAGAGTACAGAATAGCATTATATAATTAGCAAGCATGTTGTAACAATAACACCAAGAGATCCTTTCTTGACTCCCTGCGGGAAAGCAATCCCGGAGCCAATATATCCATTTCACATGTCAGTATCTAGTTCTAGTTGTATAGATCGGGATACAACTCCAAGTCATCCTATTACCGTGGACACGACTGTTCGAATAGATTAACTTCCCTGCAGGGGTGCACCACATTTCCCAACACGCTCCATCACTCTGGCCGAACACACTTTCCTGGATCATGCCCGGCCTCGGAAGATCAACACGTCATAGCCCCACATAGGCTCAACAGAGAGGCCAGCACGCCGGTCTACATCCTAAATGCGAAGGGGTCATGGGCCAATCACCCTCTGCAATCCTGCGAGTTGCAAACACGACCGATGTCAGTCCTAGCAACCTCCTTAAACAAGGCAGGTGCTTACGCGGGCCACTCGGGCGCGCGCCAATAAACCGCTGACGTCTGGAGAGCTTCAGCTCATACATACGACGCCAGTTGCCCATAAACTTGTCTCGCGTGAAGGTTAGCGCGTATAGGTCAATGACCAACTCAGATCAAATACCCAATCTTGTTAGTGGATTGGGAGCACGCGGTGACGATCAGTGCTCCCGTTGCCCCGTCTCGAGGAACTATGGCAAGGGCCAGACCCAACCCTCTCTCTAGGGCGGTCTACCTGCCCGGTCGTGCCTCGTAATTATCTCGCGGGTACCCTCCAGGTAAACCCGACTTCACATCACTCGCGGGTACCCCTCAGGGTCGACCCGATGTCATCATTGTCCCGTGGTCAAGTCAAAGTAACCGTGTGTCCATACACCAAAGGGGAATCCGAGGAATCACCCTCGATGGAATCCACTTGATGTAGTCGTCAAGGTGAACTTAGGAGGAATCACCCTCGGGGTTCACACTTGGGGTGTTGCACGACAGAGTCGTATCAGGAATGGTGAAGGCGGAATCACCCTCGATGACCACGACCGATTAACTATGCTACAGGGTTATCATCAGGAGTGCGATATGAGGTATCACCCTCAGCACTCGATAGTAGCTCTGCAGAGTCGTACAACTAAAGGGGGTGAGGTGATGTGCTGTATCGGGCTCTGGACATCGATCACGTTGATCGAGTCACCTGGTAATCCAGCGGGGGCAATAGGGACAAGGTGAGGGGCCACTGATGGACCACGAAGCAACCTATACTAAGCAGTTTAGGATAAGGAGGTAAGGTACAATAGCAGGTTACAAAAGCAGGCTATGCATCAGAATAGGAGCAATCAAATACAGTAGCAAAATCTAATGCAAGCATGAGAGAGAATGGAATGGACGATGTCGGAATGATCAAGGGGGTTTGCTTGCCTGGAAGCTCTGCGGACGAAAACGGATCTTCAAACGAAGTAGATGACCACCAGCTCATCAGCGGTCTCGGGGTCTATCACAGTATCGAGGTCTACCGAAAAAGAAGCAACGAAGGGGAAACAAATAAATAACAGAGCAAACAATAGCATCACAAAGCATGACATGGCAAAACGCTATGCTAGGGGTGACCTAATACAGTACTACACGTTGCAGACGAAGCGGAAAAATATTCGGGAATATTTTCCGGACTCTGGGCATTTATCGGTCAGACGATCCGGAGGGGATGGTTCCAAGTTTGCAGTGTTAGAGACATGTGACAAGTATGTGGATAGCGTATTCGGATTCGTCTTATTTTTTTGATCATTTTTCATATATAAATTATTTTCATCTAACTTATGGTTTAATTTATATGATTTTTCAAAGATTTAAACATTTTCTGAAATTTCCTGATTTATTAATAATTCTAAATTATTTAAATGCAAATTGCTCGGTGTACCAAAAAGTGTACCCAACCAGTGGTACTGTGAGGCTAACAGTGGGACCCAGCTGCTGAGTCAGCAGCTTACTGGGTCGGCCCTATCCACTGGAACAGTGGTGGGGGCCCCACCTGTCATAGGCTGCGGGCTAATTTAGTGTTTAATTTTAACATGGGCTTAATTAAGGGGGGTCCCATATGTCAGTGGTACTGGGGATTAACTAATTAATAGTAGTTTAAACTAGCGCTTAGTTAGCATGTGGGACCCACGCATCAGTGCCTCAGGGGGGTAATGAACTGGGCCATTAGTGCTAATGACAGGGCCACATCGACAACCTAATGCCGGAGACCACGGCGCGCGGCGGCGAGACTCCGATGACGTCTCTGGTGACCGAATCAAACGGCAGAGTGCACGGTTTGGACGAGCGCATAGACGCGCATCCGATGGGACCAACGAGAGGCTGCGGGGTGGCCAGAGCTCGCCGGGAGCGAGCTCGTGGCGGCGGCAGTGGAATGGGTCTAGTCGCGCGCGGGGCTACGAGACGCAAGCGAGCGTGAGCAACAGCTGGGCAACCTCTACGGGTCCTTACGGGGCTAGCTGACACAGGCGTGTGACCGAAAGATCACCGGAGCGCCCGCAGCGGCGAACTCGTGCGATGGCGGTAATCAGCTCACATGAGGGCATCGGCTAGACCACACGAACGATGGCAGGGGGAAGGGTGAGACGTTCAGGAGCTCACATCGTTGACATGGAGCAGTGTGGAGTGGCCGGGGATGGTCTGCAGGCGGCGAATCGACCCGTGGAGTCCGGTGGATCCCGAGGTTGACGAAGACGAACGGGGCAATGATGCAGCACGAGGCAGCACGAACCAGTGCCCGAGGTTGACGAAGACGAGGCTGGCGAACCTCCTGGACATGCCCACGCGCCTCAGGGAGGCCGGTGGCCATGTCACGTCGAGGCAGCGGCGATGAGCCCGCTCGGGTGAGCTCGTAGGGCGGATCCAGAGGGAGAGGGAGAGATGTCCGAGAGGGAGTGGGCGCTAGGGTTAGTGGTGGAAGAGAGGGGGGAGCCATGGGCTTGCCCTTATCCCCCCGTGGTGCGGCAGTGAGTGGCGTCGAGCACGTGCGGCCATGGTGTGCCCGGCCTTCCCCTGTAGCGAGAGGAGGAAGGAAAGGTCGGCTTAGTTGGGCCGAGCCAGCTGTCGGTTCTAAATTTGGCATATCTTGTAGTACGGGTCCTAAGCTAGGCATCTTGGAGTGATGGTAACACTGACACAGGATTTTACCCAGATTCGGGCTCTCTCGAAGAGATAATACCCTACGTCCTGCTTTTGATTGTATTCATATGGGGGATAGTACAGAGTACATGTATCTACCACGAGATTGCTCTAATGAATATCAATTGATCTATTGACTAGCCTGGCCTCGGTTTATATAATGTACCGGAGGCTTAGGGTTTAGAGGAGTCCTCGTCTTGGGCGCCAAGTCTTGTGGAATCTCCCTTGTATGCGGCATGGGCTGCCCGAAGTGGCCCATGAGAGAACCGCCATGGGGGTCCTCGGCCCGATCCACTTGGTCGGGAGATGATGTGGTGAGTACCCCCTAGTCTAGGACACCATCACCAGCATGTGCACTTGTTGGGCCAAAGTGCACAGGGCACTTTTCTAATTTTTCTTTTTCTATTTCTCTTTTATTTTCAGACTCTGTTAGCGATTTATCTGAGTGACCAAATGATTTTAGATAAATATGAAACTTGGCACATAAATTCTTTAGAATATTTTGAGGTTGCTCAAAAAGTTTGAGGCCAACTAGAAAAGTTTATAATGGTGTTTGCATTTAATTGGACCACTTTAAATGATGTTGGTACATTCTAAAATTAGTTAGGGGCATTTTAGAAACTCTCTCAAGTGGGGTTTCTTCATGAAAAATATCAGTGGATTATTTGAAATATTATGAACACTTTTGTTTTGCAGTTTGAAGAAAAAAAAATCAAATGGCATTTTTGAATTTAAATTTAAGTTTGATCAGGGACAAGTGGCATCTTGGCTTAGCAAAAAGATGACATGGCATGATTAGCATGTGGTCGCTGTAGTTAACCACTAGGGTGTTACAAATCTCCTCCATTACAAGAAATCTCGTCCCGAGATTTAAGAGGTGGAGTAAGGGGGAAAAGTTCTGGCTACGAAATTCTAACGAATCTTTTCGGTCTTGCTTGCTCTTCTCGAAGAGGTTGATCATGTATGTTGATGTCTTCATTTCTCCAATTCAGGTCATCATGATGAAGTCGTCATCCTTTCTTCGGGAACTCCATCGTACTTAAGAAAAGGATAAGGGGTAACTTCATAAGAACAGACCTCTACAAAGTTGCTTATCTGGTAGATAACATCAGGGAAGGTGGCAGAAAGTAACTCTCGAATTGAAACTTAAGGAATATCGAGAGAAAGTAAGAAGGTACCATATGAAGTTTCAAGCAGATAGACAATCGTTCATTGCCTGGAACAGGGTGTGAAAGGGATCTAGAGCAACGAGAATAATATTGCATCGGATACCAAAATAGATCTGTAGGAAGGTGGTTCATGAATTACCTACGAATCCATGCGTGAGGAATAACTTTGGAAACAGGGGAGTACATGAGAGTCAGGTTTCGATCCTGTGGAACTATGGGTTATGGGTCCACCATGTGGGTTAAAATAAGGAAGGGCGCTGACATCTTACACGGTAAGGGTAGCAAGGCATGTCAGAGGATAGCTTGTCAGTTATGTTGGCAACAATGTTGGTACCAAGGGCGAGGGACGAAGAGAACCATTTTCCTGCTCGTTGAAACAAGGCGGACCAGTAGGCAAAGTTCTCGTCCATTGGTGGTTACCGGAAGGTTAACAAAAATAGTAACGGGGTCTTACTGATAGAGTTGTACACAGAAGCGTTTACATAAGCAGCGATATATTACTGCTTATATAAGTTAGATTACAAGAAAGGTTAAACAAAACAATGGAAAGGAAAATGTGATTATTAATTTAATCAGAACAACGGAAAGGAAATGTGTTTAAACACAATTATCAGGAGTATATCCTTCCCAAGGTCAAGCAGAGAATGATATCCATGATAGGATAATAAGTAGATAACCATTTAGGTAAAGGGGAGAGGAAATTCATGACGTTACCCATACAACAGTGTTTGGATAAGTGATCAAGAAAATTTAGCACTGCAGTTTCATTGTTCTTGTTGATGTTAGAGTACCACAGTCATGCTTCGGGATAGCATTGACATGGTCATCAGGTAAAGGTCAGACTTTGGATACCCAAAGGATCCAACAGGAACTGCTAGAACGGCTCGTACTATTGCATCATGGAAAATATGAGGATGTGGCCGATGGGCTCAGCAACAAATCATCGAGATTTCCATAAACATGGTTTTCCATAATTAAGTGAACAAGGTGATAATATTGGACATATCAAAGTATATAATGAAGTATGTTCGAGGAGGAGATCCACAAGTAAACATTGATCGGAACATGCACCTGGAAAGATGGACTAAGTAGCACGATCGATGTTAGAATGGTGATTCAATAACCAAAAGACTTAGAATGAAGCTATTAACCATTCACTTCAAAGCAATAGGGTTGCTAGAAGTTTTGAATTCACACATCATAGTTCAATTGTCGGTATTCCGGTTAGAAACAACACGGGGACCAAGATATGAATGGAGGTGGCGAGAAGTACCACTATACCAAGAATTCGTAAGAGGTGGCACAAATCTCACGACATTCTTGACATAAAAGATGGTAATACTCCAAGGTAAAGAAAAACATATGTTGGATAGTAAGGAACTCAAGGTACAACACGAAAGATGAATACGTTTGCGCCAAAAGGAAAGCAAAGATGTTGTCGAGGACAACACAAATTATCGAGGGACAAGGATGGTATTTCTCATCATGAATTCAATTAACCTATTTGTCGTGGTGGGCTCACAACAGATGCCATGGGATGTCTAAAGAGAGGGACAAGCAAGAGGCAACCGGTGGGCTCCAGAGGCAAGGTTGGTACGAGCGAGCGTGAGACACAAGACGTACCCAGGTTCGGGGCTCTCCGGAGAGATAACACCCCTAGTCCTGCCGAGCGTGGTTTATATGAAGATGGTACAGGCTTGCTCCTAGAGCTGTTTTGGGGAGGAAGAAAGGCAGGCCAATGCATAGGCTGCTCCTTCTCCGAGTGGGTGATGTGAGTGTGTGTGTGTGTGTGGCTGGAGAGTTAGCTAGTGATCGCCCCGTGCATGGCATGAGTAACTATAATCTCTAATTGTCATTGCAAACATGTTTCATTCATAGTAGGCTGAATCAAGAACGATGAACTAATCATATTTACAAAAACAAGATAGGTCGAGTTCATACCAACTTTTCCTCATCTCAATCATTTCATCATATATCGTCATTATTGCCTTTCACTTGCATGACCGAACGATATGGATAATAATAATAGTGCACGTGCATTGGACTAAGCTGGAATCTACAAACATTTATTCAAAGGAGAAGACAAGGTAATATGGGCTCTTTGTTAGATCAACAATAATGCATATGAGAGCCACTCAACATTTTCATCGTGGTCTTCTCCTCTCGACCCCCAAAGAAAAGAATTTCAAAGAAACACACTGAAATGTTTTTGGAGTTTTTGTTTTTCTGAAGAAGGTAAAACAAGAACGAGAAAAACTATTTACATGGGAAAGCTCCCAACAAGCAAAAGAAGAACGAGAAATCTTTTTGGGTTTTCTTTAATACTACTACTAAATAAACATGGAAAGGAAATAGGCTACAACTAATTTTTTTTGGTTTTTCTTAAGGTTTTTCAAACACACAAGAAGAAAGCAGGAAAAAGAAAATAAACTAACATGGATAATACAATGAAAAAGTATGAACACCGACAACTGGAATGAGTGTGTGAACATGAATATAATGTCGGTGAGAAATACGTACTCCCCCAAGCTTAGGCTTTTGGCCTAAGTTGGTCTAGGGCCATGGCTGGCCCGGCGGATATCCAAAGTTGTAGTCGGGGTTGTACTGTGATGCGACAGCTACTGCCTGAAGGGCTGCAGCATGGAGGCGAGTGGCCTCAACCTCTCTCTCATACTTGTTTGCCTCCTCTCTAGTTATAAAATATCTCCCTCTGACCTAAAAGTTAAAGAAGGTAGGAGCAGGAAGAGTAATATGGACAGTGCGCTGTCGGTCAAAGATTAGTCGGTACAGGAGGGACTGTTCGTTCCTCACAAGAAACTGGTAGTGAACCAAAGCATTATAATCAAGAAAAGCAGGTGGTAACTCAATGTCATTCCCCCTTATGGGTACTCCAAGATAATTAGCTAAACGGGTTGCATAAATCCCACCAAATAAATTTCCATCTTTAGCATTAAGATGTAACCTCCTCGCAATAATGGCCCCCAAGTTATATCGTTTATCACCCAACACTGCACACTTAAGGACATTAAGATCCGATGCGCAAAGGTGGCTATGATCATGTTTACCATTAATGCATCTACCTATGAAGAGAGCAAAATAATGTATGGCAAGAAAATGAATACTCCCCATGGAGGCTTGTGTAATATGTCTAGTTTCTCCCACAGTAATGCTAGCAAGGAAATCATTGCACTCAGTTTTACGAGGCTCGCTATGAATGCCCCATTGTGGGATTTTGTAAGCAGTATTAAAATCTTCAAGGTCCATGGTATATGATTCATCATAAAGATCAAATAGGACATTATGAGTATTGCGCTGAGATGTAAATTTAAACCTTCTCACAAATGAATCAGTGAGTTGATAGTATTGGGGACACTTATCTGACAAGAAGTCCCCCAGTTCAGCATTTTGCACGTACGCATCAAACTCATCCTTGAAACTTGCATGAACCATGAATTCATCCGACGGCCATTCACAAGGCTGCACTTGAGCTTCCCTTGGTGGTTCAAGGTCCGGTTCACGTATCGCGAGCCATGGTGCTTGCTTCCTCGAGGAACCACCTTGGTATATTTTCCTCAACATTTTTCTTCCTCTGAAAAATTTCTGAAATTTTTAGTGACTCAAAATAAAAGTGAACCAAACTCAACAAGATTGATAGCAACTACTCCTACAAGTGTCTAGAGGCTATATCATGCATCAAAACTACTTTGGACCATAAAAATTTGACATGCAAGCTCAAGAACAAGGTCTCCACAGCAGCAAAAATTTGCAATAAGTAAAGCACTAGAACAAAAACTAATTGGACCATTGGAGGAGTCACATACCAAAGAACAATCCCCCAAAACAGTTTTGCAAATGGAGCTTTACACAAGGAGATCGAAAATGGCAGCAAGATGAGCTAGAACACGGGTTTGAGCACTGGGATGATTTTTTCTGGAGGAAGACGAAGTGGATGGGTGCTGGAATAAGTGAGGGGGGCCTACGTGGGACCCACAAGGCAGGGGGCGCGCCCTCCACCCTTGTGGTCCACTGGTGCAGCCCCCTGGTGCAATCTCAGTGCCAGAAATTCTAAATTATTCTATAAAAAATCATAATAAATTTTCAGGGCATTTGGAGAACTTTTATTTTCAGGATATTTTTATTGCACGGATAATTCAAAAAATAGACAGATAATACTACTTTTGCTTTATTTATTCTAAATAACAGAAAGTAAAAAGTAAGTATAGAAAGTTGTGCTTTCTAAATTCATCCATCTCATGCTCATCAAAAGGAATCCGTTAACAAGGTTGATCAAGTCTTATTAACAAACCTCTTTCGAATAACATGAAACCGGAGAATTTTTGAATAACACTAGGTTACCTCAACAGGGATATGCATATCCCCAACAATAAGAATATCATATTCCTTTTTTACAGTAGGGAGAGGAAATTCAAAATCTCCGATAGTAATAGTTGAAAATTTTCCAATAGAATTGATACTATGAACTTGAGGTTGTTTCTTCGGAAAGTGTACCGTATGCTCATTACCATTAACATGAAAAGTGACATTGCCTTTGTTGCAATCAATAACAGCCCCTGCAGTATTCAAAAAGGGTCTACCAAGGATGATCGACATACTGTCGTCCTCGGGAATATCAAGAATAACAAAGTCCGTTAAGATAGTAACGTTTGCAACCACAACAGGCACATCCTCACAAATACCGATGGGTATAGCAGTTGATTTATCAGCCATATGCAAAGAGATTTCAGTAGGTGTCAACTTATTCAATTCAAGTCTATGATATAAAGAGAAAGGCATAACACTAACACCGGCTCCCAAATCACATAAAGCAGTTTTAACATAGTTTCTTTTAATGGAGCATGGTATAGTTGGTACTCCTGGATCTTCAAGTTTCTTTGGTATTCCACCCTTAAAAGTATAACTAGCAAGCATGGTGGAAATTTCAGCTTCAGATATCTTTCTTTTATTTGTGACAATATCTTTCATATACTTAGCATAAGGAGACATTTTCAGCATATCAGTCAAACGCATACGCAAAAAGATAGGTCTAATCATTTCAGCAAAGCGCTCAAAATCCTCATCATCCTTTTTCTTGGATGGTTTAGGAGGAAAGGGCATGGGTTTCTGAACCCATGGTTCTCTTTCTTTACCATGTTTCCTAGCAACGAAGTCTCTCTTATCATAACGTTTATTCTTTGATTGTGGGTTATCAAGATCAACAGCAGGTTCTACCTCCACATCGTTATCATTACTAGGTTTAGCATCAACATGAACATCATCATTAACATTATCACTAGGTTCATGTTCATCACCAGATTCTGTCTCAGCATCAGAAATAGAAATATCATTTGGATTCTCAGGTGTGTCTATAACAGGTTCACTAGAAGCATGCAAAGTCCTATCAGTTTTCTTTTTATTTTTATTACTAGGACTAGGTGTATCAGTATTAATTCTCTGAGAATCTTACTCAATTCTCTTAGGATGGCCCTCAGGATACAAAGGTTCCTGAGTCATTTTACCACCTTTAGTCATAGCCCTAACAGCATTATCATTGTTCTTACTATTCAACTCATTAAGCAAATCATCTTGTGCCTTAAGTACTTGTTCTACTTGAGTTTTAACCATGGAAGCATGCTTACTAATAAGCTTAAGATCATTAACAGTTCTACTCATATAATCACCCAAGCAGTCAAGCATGTGAGCATTACGTTTCAATTGTCTACTAACATAAGCATTGAAATTTTCTTGTTTAACAATAAAATTATCAAACTCATCCAAGCATTGACTAGCAGACTTATTATGAGGAATATCACCTTCATCAAATCTATAGAGAGAATTTACCTCTACTACCCGTGTCGAATTATCAAGACCATGTATTTCTTCAATAGGTGGTAGATTCTTAACATCTTCAGCTTTAATACCTTTTTCTTTCATAGATTTCTTTGCCTCTTGCATATCTTCAGGACTGAGGAATAGAATACCTCTTTTCTTTGGAGTTGGCTTAGGAGTTGGTTCAGGAAGTGTCCAATCATTATCATTACTCAATATATTATTCAATAGCAATTCAGCTTGCTCAATAGTTCGTTCCCTGAAAACACAACCAGCACAACTATCTAGGTAGTCCCTAGAAGCATCGGTTAGTCCATTATAAAAGATATCAAGTATTTCATTTTTCTTGAGAGGATGATCAGGCAAAGCATTAAGTAATTGGAGAAGCCTCCCCCAAGCTTGTGGGAGACTCTCTTCTTCAATTTGCACAACGTTAAATATTTCCTTTAAAGCAGCTTATTTCTTATGAGCAGGGAAATATTTTTCAGAGAAGTAGTAAATCATATCCTGGGGACTACGCACACAACCAGGAGCAAGAGAATTAAACCATAACTTAGCATCACCCTTTAACGAGAAAGGAAAAAACTTAAGAATATAGTAATAGCGAATTTTTTCCTCATGAGTAAATAGGGTGGCTATATCATTCAATTTAGTAAGATATGCCACAACAGTTTTAGATTCATAACCATAGAAAGGATCAGATTCAACCAAAGTAATTAACTCAGGATCGACAAGGAATTCATAATCCTTATCAGTAACAAAGATAGGTGAAGTAGCAAAATTAGGATCATATTGCATTCTAGCATTCAAAGACTTTTCTTTCAGCTTAGCTAACAGTTTCTTAAGATCATCTCTATCATTACAAGCAAAAAAGTCTCTAGCAGTTTCTTCATCCATAATATAACCCTCAGGTACAACAGTAAGGTCATACCTAGGAGAGCTAGTCTTATCAGGTGTTTCAAAAGTGTTCAGTTTCAATAATTTCATCAGTTTCAGAAATATCATCATCTTCAGCATAGTCAATAGTTCTAACTCTAGCAAGATGTTCATCAAGTAATTCACCTAGTGGCACAGTTTTATCAAGCAAAGTAGTAGCATCATAAGCATCATTCATAGTAGAAGTAGCATCATCAATAACATGTGACATATCAGAATCAATAGCAGGTGTAGGTGTCGCAAGCTTACTCAAAACAGAAGGTGAATCAAGTGCAGAGCTAGATGGCAGTTCCTTACCTCCCCTCGTAGTAGAGGGAAAAATCTTGGTTCTAGTATCTTTCAAATTGCTCATAGTGATCAACAGATATAAATCCCAAGTGACTCAGAGAATAGAGCTATGCTCCCCGGCAACGGCGCCAGAAAAAGGTCTGTCGGCCGGTGTGATGTCTGCATGTGGGGTGATAACCCACAAGTATAGGGGATCGCAACAGTTTTTGAGGGTAGAGTATTCAACCCAAATTTATTGATTTGACACAAGGGGAGCCAAAGAATATTCTCAAGTATTAGCAGTTGAGTTGTCAATTCAACCACACCTGAAAGACTTAATATCTACAACAGAGTATTTAGTAGCAAAGTAGTATGGAAGTAAAGGTAACAGTGGCAAAAGTAACAGTAACAATTTTGTAGCAATTGTAACAGTGGCAACGGAAAAGTAACGTAGCAAAGATCAATATGTGAAAAGCTCGTAGGCAATGGATCAATGATGGATAATTATGTCAGATGGCATTCATCATGCAACAGTTATAACCTAGGGTGACACATAACTAGCTCCAATTCATCAATATAATGTAGGCATGTATTCCGTATATAGTCATACGTGCTTATGGAAAAGAACTTGCATGACATCTTTTGTCCTACCCTCCCGTGGCAGCGGGGTCCTAATGGAAACTAAGGGATATTAAGGCCTCCTTTTAATAGAGAACCAGACCAAAGCATTAGCACTTAGTGAATACATGAACTCTTCAAACTATGGTAATCACCGGAAAGAATCCCAATTATTGTCACCTTGGGGTATGCGGATCATAACACGTAATAGGTGTCTACAACTTGCAAGATAGGATCAAGAACACATATATATTCATGAAAACATAATAGGTTCAGATCTGAAATCATGGCACTTGGGCCCTAGTGACAAGCATTAGGCATAGCAAAGTCATAGCAACATCAATCTTAGAACATAGTGGATACTAGGGATCAAACCCTAACAAAACTAACTCGATTACATGATAAATCTCATCCAACCCATCACCGTCTAGCAAGCCTATGATGGAATTACTCATGCATGGTGGTGAGCATCATGAAATTGGTGATGGAGGAAGGTTGGTGATGATGATGGCGACGATTTCCCTTCTCTGGAGCCCCGAACGGACTCCAAATCTGGCCTCCCGATGAAGAACAGGAGGTGACGGCGGCTCCGTATCGTAAAACGTGATGAATCCTTCTCTCTGATATTTTTCTCCCCGAACGTGAATATATGGAGTTGGAGTTGAGGTCGGTGGAGGTCCAGGGGACCCACAAGGTAGGGGGCGCGCCCTACACCCTTGTGGACAGCTGGTGGGTCCCCCTTTGTTGATTCTTTCGCCAATATTTTTTATTTATTCCAAAAATATTCTCCGTGAAGTTTCAGGTCATTCCGAGAACTTTTATTTCTGCACAAAAATAATACCAAAGCAATTCTGCTGAAAACAACGTCAGTCCGGGTTAGTTCCATTCAAATCATGCAAATTAGAGTCCAAAACAAGGGCAAAAGAGTTTGGAAAAGTAGATACTACGGAGACGTATCATGGGGCTACCGTCGTCTCGGCCCGACCGCACGGGTCATGCCCCAAGATGCCGCTGGAGGACTCGGCCAAGAAATGGCAGAACTCCTTCTTCTACGTCCGCAATCTCGGCGCGGACCGCATCAACCTGCCGCCATTCACCGACATGACGCCGCATGCCAAAACAAATTGGAACTACTGCCCCAAGAACCCACCGCAGGGGGTGCTGAACCTGTGCAACCGGGTGGTGGAGATGACGATGCGCGAGGGGCTCACCGGGACAGATCTTTTTGCCGCCTTCATCGCGCACCAGGTGCTGCCGCTGCAACGCCGGGCGCACATCATCGGGTTGCTGGGGGACCGGTGGGATCCCACCCGGATGTCGTCTGGGAGGCTGTCGCTGGAGCAGATCATCGACCGGGTCAACAACATCTCCAAGGCCAGGATGGCTGTTGACTGGCGCTTCGGGAAGGCACCCTACAACCAAGCGAACCCGGCGCCGGCGGTGAGTCATTGGTCCCCGTTCTTTGCAATGTCTCAGCTATTTCTCCATCTTGATGCGACGAGGGAGGTGCTACAGAACGCCATTCAGCAAATGCGTGACGGGACGAGGACACAGGTACTGGCCGCCGAGCAAGCCGGCTCAGAGGGGGCGGAGTCCTTCGCCGAGAACACGGAGTCGGCTGATGCGCAGCCGGCTGGTACTGAAGTCGGCACCGCGCGCCGCGCGGATAAGTCTCCGCACCCAGACCTCTTGTGAGACTGGTCGGACGACGATGAGGAGGTCTTGACGCACGCTGGTGGTGCAGTGTTGACGAGGGGAGGGGACGGCAGCGTCGACCCCCCAAGGCGGCTGAACAAGACGACCGATGCCGGGTCATCCCGCGGCGCACGGGAAGGACACGGTGCCGCCGAAACCGGCCCCGAAACACGCGGTGGAGGATCCGATTGCATGTGGCAAGACGACCGGGAAGAAAGCACGCCGAGCCGTCCCGGCCGCGCCGCCAAGGCGGGCCATCCTGACGGCGATCAGGTAAGTTTCCTTTGTCGATTTCTGCCTGCTGCTTGATTGCACTCTTCTCATGTTATCTTCTGAGTTGTCCAGGAAGCCTCTCGACCTGGCGCTGGCGGCCACAGAAGCCGCGTCCGGAGGCAACCTCGTCTTCCAGAGGACCGGGAGCAGCGCCATTGACTGGGTGGAGAACTCGCCCGAGGAGGACCTGGGTCTGGACCCGGAGGACGCAGAGCGCTGCGCCTGGCGGGACCGGAACAAGGCCCTAGAGGAGGAGACGGTGGCCGCCAGGGCGGCGAAGGAGGCCTCGTCCCGGGCGTGGGCGAGGGCTGCCGAGGCGAGGGGACAGGCCACCGCAGATCAGGCGATCGCAGATCAGGCCCGGTCGGAGATGGAGGAGGGCACGGCGCCAGCCGAGTCCGTCATCGAGCCACAGGTGGTGGAGGGGCGCAACTCAGAGGAGCGGCCGGCGGCGGACGATGGCGATTACGTGATGGACTTTGCCACCCCGCCCCGGAACGACTCAGCCGAGCCGACAGGGGATGGGGGAGTGAGCTTGGGGAGGACGACGCATCGGACAGAGCGCCGCAGGCGACCCCGGCCGGAGCGCCGGAGTCGACGCCGGCTGCGGAGGAGCCGGCGAGAGGCGAGTGCGCCTTGGTGGTCCCGCCACCGTAGGTTGCCGTGAACCCGGAGCAGGCGCCGGGTCGCAGCATCCCTGAGCCTGGTCCAGCGGAGTCGTCGTCGGGCCACGCGTGCAGGAGGAGGCGGTGATGGACGTCGTGTGCCAGCACCTCCGTGGGCGCGCGGACCGGCTTCATGCCTTTGCCCAGGGTGAGCTGGAGCGGACGCGAGAGCTGGAGAGCTCCATAGTGGTGAGTTCTTCTTCTTGGCTTGTTTCTTCCGGCTGGTGAGTGGGGGCGCGCTAGCGCACCCACTGGGTGTAGCCCCCAAGATTTGGGCCAACTAAGGAGTAGTTGGGTCGAATCTTAAAATGTCTTTATGGTTTTTGCTAACCCTTGCTTTCCTGCAGCACCTGGACGACCTCTGAGTCGGCATCCACAACCGGCTTCTGGAGAAGCACTGCCAGGTCACGGCGCAGCTCGCCACCAAGGAGGAAGCGCTTCGTCTTGCCGAAGGTGCATTTTGTATGCTTTCAGTGGGGGCGCGCGAGCGGACCCACTGGGTGTAGCCCCCGAGATTCGGGCCAACTACGAAATAGTTGGGTCAAATCTTAATGTATTTTTCTCTCTTTTCGGCATCTGACTTGATGTTTTGCCGCGCAGCCACCGCGGCCGGGGTGCCGGACCTCCGAAGCCGGCCAGCAGTGTGACCAGCTGGCTGGTGACAAGAGCCAGCTCCAGGCCGAGGTGGAGAGGCTGAAGGCGGAAGCCGCCAAGGCGGCGGAGGCCCACCAGGCGGAGCTCATCCGGCTGAAGGATGAGCACGAGGAGGCGGCCGCCGCCAAGGACGACAAGCTGAAGGCGGCCGTCGACAAGTGCGCCGAGCTTGAGAAGGTGCTCGAAGCCCGCGGCCACGCCGGAGACTTGGAGCGGCACGGTATGTTGTGTGAGGCGCAACACCTGGACGAGCTCCTCGTCAGTAAGTACTTCTTTATCTGTCATGCCGGGTTGCAAGCCAGGCGAGTCTTTAGACGGTGGACCGTTTCCCCTGTTCATCCGTCAGAGTACTTCCCGGAGACATAGGACACGGCAGGCGAGGCTGTGCGCGCCCACCGGTCGACCCAGGGGGATGCGGGTGCCGGAGTTGACCCGCACGCCGCCTAGACTTTTCCGTAGATTATGCACGCCGCCGAGGCCCGCTTGAGGGCCCTGGACAAGCAGACGGCGAGGTTTTCTGAGGACGGATTGGGCATGGTGGCGGCCCTCTGGCTGTGTGCGGTTGCGCACGATAGCTTCACGCGGCTGGCGTGCTGGCTGGAGGCCGGACTGGCACGGCTCCACACGTGGCGGGTCTCCGCAGCCAGTGCCGGCGCGGACCTGGCGCTGCGCTTCATCATGTCCTGGTACCCAGGCCTGAACCTGGACAAGCTGGCTGCCCAGCGAGCCGGCGCGGAGGCGCAGCTGGGTGCGGAGGATGGCCGGATTGCCGGGCGGGCCAACTACCTCGCCTCGTTCGCCGCTCATGATGAGTTTCATGCGGAGCGGATGGAGGATGGCGTGGAACTGCCGCCCGATAACTTCGGCCTGACGCTTGATGACCTGGCGGGCAGCTCTGGAGAGTCGGGTCCCTACGCGGATGACGACGCTGGGCTGGACGACACCGGCATCTCGGCGGACCCGGAGGTCACCACGGAGGAGCCGGCGATCGCGCAACCCGACGCGGCCGCTGCTTGAAGCCGTCCTGCTTTTTATCCTTATCGAATTTTGTTAAGCGACAAGTCCACCCACTGGGGGTGTAGGGTGAATGTAATGAATTCCGGCCGTGAGCCTTTATTTTTGTAATGTAAATATTTTCGCGAGTGTTTGCGCTTTTGTTCTTTTTCCTTAGGCTTTTCCTTGCTTGCCCCTTCTTTGGGCTCCCCCCCCCCGCGCGAGTCAGATAGTCGGGTTCCGGTCTATGACAAGGAGTTCGGCCCTGGGAAGGAGTGCGCAGTACTTAGGCTTTTCGAATATTGAGCGCGAGCGAAACACCCACTGGGCCGGCTGGTGTCGGCGTGCGACACCTATGGGACCCTCAAGGAATCCCTTTACGATTCGACAGGGGAAGAGGTATGCACAAAGAGCAGAACCAACGATCGACGCGGGGCAATTTTACCCAGGTTCGGGCCGCTAATCAGCGTAAAACCCTACTCCTGCTTTGTTTTATTATGCATGTTCTTGAGCCCAGGCTTCAGGAGCGCTTGCAATGAACAATACGTTCAAAGAGCAGCTACGCATGCAGAATGGGCTAGAAGATCCTCTCCCCTGTAGAAGTTGCCTTGGGCCTCCTTTTATATGCTCAAAGGGGTCACCACAGTGGCAAAATGTATATACATTGAGGTGTAAAGTGGCTACAGGGTTATCATACCTAACCACTGACGGATTAGGATGAATGCATTTAATGCACCGTGAGGTGTCCGTTTAGGTGTCCTCACTTTCTTGGGGATGGAAAAAGGGGCCATCCCATCAGCACTGCTTAAGCTCTCCTCCACAGGCGCGTTGCCACGCATCCAAAGAAGGACCCAGAATGTCGGGCTTGTTGCTGTGCCAGAGCGGTGGCATAGCAACAGAATCTTGCCGGGCGCCGAACCTTGCCGGGTGCCGAATCTTGCCGGGCTTCGCAGACCACCCCGGCAAGATCTTGCCGGGGAAGCTGGCTTTCGGATTCTAGCTCTTCTTATCTGCTGATCCTCAGATCTTTGACTTGAGAATTTCTTTGGTAGCCTGAGTCAACCTCGAACTGTTCCCCGACAAGCCTTGCCGCGAGTATGGCTACAACTGCCCGTGCACAAGTACGGGGTACTAATGGCCCAATACTTAGTACACCGACAGGAGCCCCCGGGCCTAGGCCACACACGAGTGCGAGGCATTGTTGGGCTAGGCCCAAACAGTGCACGGGCACACGAGGTAGGGAATTAACTGCTCGTAAATATCCCGCTTACTGTGCCCCCCACTACGCGCGCTGAACGCACGACGTGGGAAGCGTGCGTCAAAGGCTGCAACTGCAACGCGCCTGCAGAGGCGCATTCACATTGGGGAGTAAAAGAGGCGGCCTCGCACCTTCCCCATAAAAAGGGAAACTGCAAAGGGCACATCCTATTTACCTCCCTCTTCTCCCCCTACCTGGCGCGCCAAAGATGTCGGCGTGCGACACCTATGGGACCCTCAAGGAATCCCTTTACGATTTGGCAGGGGAAGAGGTATGCGCAAAGAGCAGAACCAACAATCGACGCGGGGCGATTTTACCCAGGTTCGGGCCGCTAATCAGCGTAAACCCCTACTCCTGCTTTGTTTTATTATGCATGTTCTTGAGCCCAGGCTTTAGGAGCGCTTGCAATGAACAATACGTTCAAAGAGCAGCTACGCATGCAGAATGGGCCAGAAGATCCTCTCCCCTGTAGCAGTTGCCTTGGGCCTCCTTTTATATGCTCAAAGGGGTCACCATAGTGGCAAAATGTATATACATTGAGGTGTAAAGTGGCTACAGGGTTATCATACCTAACCACTGACGGATTAGGATGAACGCATTTAATGCACCGTGAGGTGTCCGTTTAGGTGTCCTCACTTTCTTGGGGATGGAAAAAGGGGCCATCCCATCAGCACCGCTTAAGCTCTCCTCCACTGGCGCATTGCCACGCATCCAAAGAAGGACCCAGAATGTCGGGCTTGTTGCTGTGCCAGAGCAGTGGCACAGCAACAGAATCTTGCCGGGCGCCGAACCTTGCCGGGTGCCGAATCTTGCCGGGCTTCGCAGACCACCCCGGCAAGATCTTGCCGGGGAAGCTGGCTTTCGGATTCTAGCTCTTCTTATCTGCTGATCCTTAGACCTTTGACTTGAGAATTTCTTTGGTAGCCTAAGTCAACCTCGAACTGTTCCCCGACAAGCCTTGCCGCGAGTATGGCTACAACTGCCCGTGCACAAGTACGGGGTACTAATGGCCCAATACTTAGTACACCGACAGCTGGTGGCAGACAGCGAAGCTGGCTAGCGCGTAGCTGGTCGTGCGGCAACTTAGTGCGGTGGTGCCGGATGGACCGATCCGGCCAATCCAAATTAGCGGATCCCTGCGTGCCAGCGCTTTGGCCCGTGGTTCTTGCTGGCCAAACAGTCGAAGCCGGACTGTGGCTTAGCGCGAAGTGGAGGGCCTTGGCGACTCGGACACGCCGAAATGTGCTAAGGGAGATGGCGGAGCGCGGCCGAGCCGGCTAGCCCCCGAGCCCCCGAGCCGGACGGACCAACCCGGCGGTGGAGGGCAAAAAATCACAAGGGTGTGCGAGACACAATAATTGATAGGAAAAGGTAGCCCCCGAGTGTCGTTCGGGGGTCCTGCTATTTTTCATTAAACTTCAAAAGGTAGCGATACATACATGCATACAGCTAACTGTAAAATGGGCGGAGGAGCTCTGCATTCCAAGGCCGGCTTGTTTCTTCCCCGGCGGTGTCTCTCTTGCGTTTGTTCTGCTTGCATGCGTCGATGAGGTAGTACACGTTGTGGTCACATAGGGCCTTGCTGATGATGAAGGGGCCCTCCCATGGGGAGGCCAACTTGTGCTGGCCGGCTTGCTACTGGATGAGCCGGAGTACGAGGTCGCCCTCACGAATGCGAGGGGCTTGATCTTCTTGCTGTGGTAGTGCCTTAGGTTTTGTTGGCAAATGGTCGATCGGCTGAGGGCCAACAGGCGCGCCTCCTCGAGCAGGTCGACACGGTCTTCGCAGGCTTCTTTGGCTTCGGCTCGTGTACATGGTGACTCGTGGCGAGTCGAACTCGATGTCGGTCGAGATAATGGCTTCTGCTCCATAGACAAGGAAGAACGGGGTGAACCCGGTCGACCGGTTTGGCGTCGTCCGGAGACTCCAGAGGATGGCTGGCAGCTCATCGAGCCAGCTGCCGGGTGAGCGGATGAGGGGCTCGACGAGTCGCGGCTTGATGCCGGACAGGATCAGGCCATTGGCCCGCTCGAACTGGCCGCTGGACTGAGGATGAGCGACGGAGGCCAAGTCAAGCCGGATGCCGGAGACGGAGCAGTACTGCGCCAGCGCGCCCTTGGCAAAGTTGGTGCCGTTGTCCGTGATGATGCTGTGCGGGACGCCGTAGCGAACCGCAATGTCTTTGACGAATCGGACAGCTGTCGACCCGTCCAGCTTCTTGATCGGCCGCGCCTCGATCCACTTGGTGAGCTTGTCAACTGCCACCAGCAAGTGTGTCATGCCGCCTCGAGCGGTCTTGAAAGGTCCCACCATGTCCAGCCCCTAGACGGTGAAGGGCCATGTGATCGGGATGGTCTGGAGGGCCGAAACCGGATGGTGGCCGCGCTTGTTGAAGTGTTGGCAACCCTCGCACTTGAGGACGAGCAACTCGGCGTCTTTGAGGGCCGTGGGCCAGTAGAAGCCATGGTGGAAAGCCTTGGCCACAAGGGACCTGGAGGTGGCGTGGTGCCCGCACTCGCCCTGGTGTATGTCGAGGAGGATCTCTATGCCCTTGTCTTGCTCGACGCAGCATTGGAACACGCCCATCACGCTGCACTTGAAAAGCTCGTGATTGATGATGCGGTAGGCGGACGCCCGGCGCTGCACTTGTCGGGCCTTGGTTTTGTCCATGGGGAGTGCTCCGCTCTCCACGAAGGCCAGGATTGGCTGGGCCCATGACAAAGCCATTACCACCATGAAGACGGCCACCGGGGCAGGATCCGGGGCGGCAGGATCCGGGACGGCAGCCCCCGGGTTGGAGACAACGGCCGCCGGGTTGGAGATGGCAGCCCCCGGGCCGGCATCAGCAGCCCCCGGGACCGGGTTGGAGACAGCAGCCCCCGACACCGGGTTGGAGATAGCAGCCCCCGGGCCGGGATCAGCAACCCCCGGGACCGGGTTGGAAATAGCAGCCCCCGGGCCGGGATCAGCAGCCCCCGGGACCGGGTCGGGAAGGGGAGTTATGGGGTCGTCCGGGATGAAGATGGACTCGGAAGTAAGAGATGGCTTGTGATAGATGGCTTGCGCAAGTGCTTGAGGGAGACACCGGATGGAATGGCTTGCCGGGAGGAGCCAATCTTGGCCAGCGTGTTGGCGGCTTCGTTCTCCGCGCGTGTCATGTGGAGGAACTCGCAGCCGTCGAAGTTGCTGGAAAGTTGTTGAACCAAGAAGCGGTAGCTAGCCATGTTGGCATCCCGGGCGTCCCACTCGCGAGAAGATTGCTGCACCACCAGATCCGAGTCACCGTAGCAGAGGATGCGCTGGATGCCGAGTTCCTTGGCAAGCCAGAGGCCGTGCACAAGGGCTTCGTACTCGGCAACATTCTCTGAGGCGGCAAAATGGATCTGAAGTGCGTACCGCGGCCGGTCGCCCTTCGGGGAAGACAGCACGATGCCAGTTCCCAAGCTAGATCGCACCTTGGAGCCGTCAAAGTGCATACGCCAGTGCGTCGAATCGGGCGGCGGTGGCAGGTACTGGGTCTCCCTCCAGTCGACGAGGAAATCAACCAGCGCCTGTGACTTGATCATGGTGCGAGGCTCATAGAGGATGGTGTGGCTGGCCAGCTCGATGGCCCACTTGGCTACCTGGCGAGAGGCATCCCGGCGGCCCATGATTTCGCCGATGGGTGCCGTGCTGACCATGGTGATGGTATGCTCTTGAAAGTACCCCTTCAGCTTCTTGGCGGTAAGGTACACGCCGTAGCACATCTTCTGGTAGTGTGGGTAATTCTGCTTGGAGGCGGAAAGTACCTCGCTCAGGTAGTAGACCGGGCGCTGGACTGACTGGATCTTGCCTTCTTCTGGACTCTCGACCACCAACACCGTGCTGACCGATCGCTAGGTGGCGGCAATGTATAGCAACAGTGGCTCCTTGTCAGCCGGCGTGGCCAGGACGGGTGTGGTGGAGAGCATGCGCTTGAGATCCCGGAACGCTTCATTCACCTGGTCGTTCCACTCGAACGATGATGTCTTCTTCATCAACTGATACAGGGGCAAGGCCCTCTCGCCCAGCCGGCTAAGAAACCAGCTAAGAGAAGCCAAGCAGCCGGTGAACTTCTGGACATCACGCAGCCGGGTTGGCTTGTGCATGCGCTCGATGGCCTTGATCTTCTTCGAATTTGCCTCAATGCCGTGCTCCGAGACGAGGAAGCCGAGTAGCTGTCCGGCCGGCACGCCGAACACACACTTCTCCGGATTGAGCTTGATCTGGTACTGGCGCAGATTGGTGAAAGTTTCCTTCAGGTCGTCAAGGAGCGTGAGGTGCTACTTGGTCTTCACCATGATGTCGTCGACGTAGACATTAATGTTGCGGCCGAGTTGTTTCAGCAAGCATTTCTGCATGCAGTGTTGGAAGGTGGCGCCAGCGTTCTTCAAGCTGAATGACATGGTGATGTAGCAGTACGCCTCGAAGGGTGTGATGAAGGACATCTTCAGGGCGTCGTTCGGGTCCAGCTTGATCTGATGATAGCCGGAGTAAGCATCCAGGAAGGACAGGAGCTCACAGCCGGCTGTGGAGTTGATCACTTGATCTATGCACGGGAGGGCGAAAGGATCCTTGGGGCAGGCCTTGTTTAGGCTGGTGTAGTCTATGCACATGCGCCAGGTCTTGTTTTTCTTCAGGACGACGACCGGGTTGGCCAGCCACTCGGGGTGGAACACTTCCATGATGAAGCCGGCTGCGAGCGGCCGTGCGACTTCTTCGTCGATGGTTCTTCTCTTCTATTCTGAAAAGCAACGTAAGGGTTGGCAGACAGGCTTGGCATCCTTGCGGACGTGTAATTTGTCCTCGGCGTACTTCCTCGGAACTCCTGGCATGTCCTTTGGAAACCATGCAAAGATATCCCGATTCTCACGGAGGAAGTCGACGAGCTCGCCTTCCTATTTGCCGCTGAGGCGGGTGCCCACAACAACATACTCGCTGCAGCTGGGGTCTTCTGGGTTGAGCGGGATCTTCTTGGTGCCCTTAGACGGCTGGAATGAGGCCTCGCCGGCCGACTCCTTGGCCGAAGCCGGCACAGCCGACTGCTCGCCGGCCAGCGCGACAATCCGGTCAAGCTGGCGCTGCTCCTCGGCTATGACCAGCGACTCGGCCAGCTTGGCGCCGGCTTGGGCGCATTCCAGGGATTTTCTGTAGTCACTGACAATAGTGATGAGGCCCTTGGGACCCGGCATCTTCATTTTCAAGTAGGCGTAGTGGGGAACCGCCATGAACTTCGCCAGCGCAGGCCGGCCTAGCAGCGCGTGGTAAGTGTTGGACAAGTCTACCACCTCGAACCAGATAGGTTTGCGCCGGAAATGGTCGCTCGTGCTGAACAGGATGTCAAGCCAGATCCGGCCGATGGGGGAGCAGGAGAGACCCGACACGATGCCATGGAACACCATCCGGGTTGGCTCCAGATGCTTGGCCTCGATGCCGAGCTTGGTCATGGTGTCGCGGTAGAGGATGTTGATGCTACTGCCGCCATCAATGAGGACTCGTGAGAATTTGCAGGTGCGCTTGGCAGAGACTATGGTGGGGTCGCGGACGAGGGCGTAGCCACCCGGGTTGGGCATGATGGCCGGGTGGTCCTCCCGGGTCCAGCTGATCGGACGTTCCGACCAGTGCATGTATTCCGGCACGGCCGGGATGACGGTGTTCACCTCCTGCCGGAGCAGGCGCTCGTTATGCTTGTCGTCACCAAAGCTGGTGAAGACGACGTAGCTCGCGTTCTGGTAGGGGAAGACTTCATCACGCATGGCACCGGCCGTTGGGGGCGGTGGCTGAGGCGGCTGCCCGGCACGCGGAGCCGGAGTGGGAGGCGGCGGGATGTCGCCCCTCATGATGCGCTTTGGTGATGGTGCACTGCCGGAGCGTGTGCGTAGACGGCCTTGCACCGCTGTGGTGCTTGCAGGGGGCATCAAGCATCTCCTCGAAGCTCATGGCGGGTTGCCATGCGGTCTTGCCGGTTCACGGGTGCTTGCCGGCCGGCTCGGTCGCGGGCACTTGGTCAGCAGTGGCGACAAGGCAATTGTCGTAGAGGGTGGCCGACTGCTCGGCCTTGCGCTTGTTGTTCTGCTGGCGGCTGCTCTCGCCAGCTGGCTTGGAGGGCGATGCCGGAAACGCCTTGCCGGCCTTGTCCAACACGACTTGGATCTTCATGGCGGAGTCGACATTGGCGTACTTGTCCGCCGTGACCATAAGTGCGGCCATGGTGGTCGGCTCCGAGCGCAGGAGCTTGTGCTTGAGGAGGGTGCCATCCCGACAGCCGCTCACAAAGTACTGGATAGCTTGGACCTCATGGACCCCCTCGCAGTTGTTCCGGAGCTCGGTCCAGCGTGTGAGGTACTCGCGAGCGGTCTTGCTCGGTCCCTGCACGCACATGGCGAGCTGACTGGGACGGCCGGGTCGCTTGTAGGTGCCGATGAAGTTGCGCACGAAGGCTTGCTTGAAGTCAACCCATGAGTTGACGCAGCCAGCCGGCAGGCTATTCAACCATGTCCGGGCCGAGCCCTGGAGCATGAGCGGAGCATAGCGCACAGCCAGGCGCCGGTTGCCGCCCGTGATGCCGATGGCGGTGGTGTAGTTGATGAGCCAGTCCTCCGGCTTGACGGTCCCGTTGTACCTGGGGGTGTCGCGGGATCGTGAATACTTTGTGGAAGGGCTCGTCGGGGATACGCGGGCCGAAGCAAGCCGGACCAACCACGTTGTCCTCCTCCAACTCGAGGGAGAGGGTGAGCTGCTCGATGCGGTGGCGGGCGTCGGTGTCGTTGATGGCGCGCGGGCCCAGCCGGCTTGCGACCGAACCGCGGGGAGCTGGGTCGGCTGAAGCCGGACAGCCATGCCGGCCAGATGGTGGGGGAGGGTCTTGCCGGCGCCGGTCCTCTGGAGCCGGCTCGTTGCCCAGGTTGTCGCCAGCCGTCAGGGCGCGGTTGCGCTGGGTTCGGGTCCGGCCGGAATGAGCCTCACTGGGGGGGCGGGGAAGACGCCGTGTTCGGCTGTGCTACTTCTTGAGCTTGCATTGGTTTTTCCCTTGAAGAGGAAAGGGTGATGCAGCAAAGTAGAGATAAGTATTTCCCTCAGTTTGAGAACCAATGTATCAATCCAGTAGGAGACAACGCACAAATCACCAAATACCTGCACAAACAATCAAACAACTTGCACCCAACGCGATAAAGGGGTTGTCAATCCCTTCACGGTTATTTGCAAAAGTGAGATCTGATAGAGATAGATAATCGATAAAGTAAATATTTTTGGTATTTTTGTTTTATAGATCAGAAATTAAAAGATTCCAAAATAGTAGATCGGAAACTTGTATGATGAAAAGTAGAAGATTATATAATGGAAAATAGACCCGGGGGCCATAGGTTTCACTAGAGGCTTCTCTCAAGATAGAAAATAATACGGTGGGTGAACAAATTACTGCCGAGCAATTGATAGAAAAGCACAAAGTTATGACGATATCTAAGGCAATGATCATGAATATAGGCATCACGTCCGTGTCAAGTAGACCGAAACAATTCTGCATCTACTACTATTACTCCACACATCGACCGCTATCCAGCATGCATCTAGAGTATTAAGTTCATAAAGAACGGAGTAATGCATTAAGTAAGATGACATGATGTAGAGGAATTAACTCAAGCAATATGATGAAAACCCCATCTTTTTATCCTCGATGGCAACAATACAATACGTGCCTTGCTGCCCCTACTGTCACTGGGAAAGGACACTGCAAGATTGAACCCAAAGCTAAGCACTTCTCCCATTGCAAGAAAAACCAATCTAGTTGGCCAAACCAAACCGATAGTTCGAAGAGAATTATAAAGATATCAAATCATGCATATAAGAATTCAGAGAAGATTCAAATAGTATTCATAGATAAGCTGATCATAAATCCACAATTCATCGGATCTTGGCAAACACACCGCAAAAAAGTATTACATCGAATAGATCTCCAAGAACATCGAGGAGAACATGGTATTGAGAATCAAAGAGAGAGAAGAAGCCATCTAGCTACTAGCTATGGACCCGTAGGTCTGTGGTAAACTACTCACGCTTCATCGGAAGGGCAATGGTGTTGATGTAGAAGCCCTCCGTGATCGAATCCCCCTCCGGCAGGGTGCCGGAAAAGGTCCCTAGATGGGATCTCACGGGTACAGAAGGTTGCGGTGGTGGAAAAGTCTTTTCGTGGATGCCTCTGTTGGTTTGGGGATATATGGGTATATATAGGCGAAAGAATTAGGTCAAGAGGTGCACGAGGGGCCCACAAGGGTGGGGGGTGCGCCCTCCGTCCTTGTGGCCGCCTCGTGGCCTCCTCCAACTTCATCTCCAAGTCTCTTGGTTTCCTTCTGGTCCAAGAAAAATCGTCGCGAAAGTTTTATTCCGTTTGGACTCCGTTTGGTATTCCTTTTCTGCGAAACTCAAAAACAAGGGAAAAAACAGAAACTGGCACTGGGCTCTAGGTTAATAGGTTAGTCCCAAAAATAATATAAAATAGCATATTAATGCATATAAAACATCCAAAACAGATAATATAATAGCATGGAGCAATAAAAAATTATAGATACGTTGGAGACGTATCAAGCATCCCCAAGCTTAATTCCTGCTCGTCCTCGAGTAGGTAAATGATAAAAACAGAATTTTTTATGTGGAATGCTACCTAACATGTTTATCCATGTAATTTTCTTTATTGTGGCATGAATGTTCAGATCCGTAAGATTCAAAACAAAAGTTTAATATTGACATAAAAACAATAATATTTCAAGCATACTAACAAGGCAATTATGTCTTCTCAAAATAACATGGCCAAAGAAAGCTTATCCCTACAAAATCATATAGTCTGGCTATGCTCCATCTTCATCACACAAAATATCCAAATCATGCACAACCCCAATGACAAGCCAAGCAATTGTTTCATACTTTTGATGTTCTCAAACTTTTTCAACTTTCACGCAATACATAAGCGTGAGCCATGGACATAGCACTATAGGTGGAATAGAAGGTGGTTGTGGAGAAGACAAAAAGAGAGAGATAGTCTCACATCAACTAGGCGTATCAATGGGCTATGGAGATGCCCATCAATAGATATCAATGTGAGTGAGTAGGGATTGCCATGCAACAGATGCACTAGAGCTATAAGTTTATGAAAGCTCAAAAAGAAACTAAGTGGGTGTGCATCCAACTCGCTTGCTCAGAAGACCTAGGGCAATTTGAGGAAGCCCATCATTGGAATATACAAGCCAAGTTCTATAATGAAAAATTCCCACTAGTATATGAAAGTGACAACATAGGAGACTCTCTATCATGAAGATCACGGTGCTACTTTGAAGCATAAGTGTGGTAAAAGGATAGTAACATTGCCCCTTCTCTCTTTTCTCTCATTTTTTTTATTTGGGCCTTCTCTTATTTTTTTGGCCTCTTTTTTTTTATTTTTCGTCTGGAGTCTCATCCCGACTTGTGGGGGAATCATAGTCTCCATCATCCTTTCCTCACATGGGACAATGCTCTAATAATGAAGATCATCACACTTTTATTTACTTACAACTCAAGAATTACAACTCAATTCTTAGAACAAAATATGACTCTATATGAATGCCTCCGGCAGTGTACCAGGATGTGCAATGAATCAAGAGTGACATGTATGAAAGAATTATGAACAGTGGCTTTGCCACAAATACGATGTCAACTACATGATCATGCAAAGCAATATGACAATGATGAAGCGTGTCATAATAAAACATAACGGTGGAAAGTTGCATGGCAATATATCTCGGAATGGCTATGAAAATGCCATAATAGGTAGGTATGGTGGCTATTTTGAGGAAGGTATATGGTGGGTGTATGGTACCGGCGAAAGTTGCACGGTATAAGAGAGGCTAGCAATGGTGGAAGGGTGAGAGTGCGTATAATCCATGGACTCAACATTAGTCATAAATAACTCACATACTTATTGCAAAAATCTATTAGTTATCGAAACAAAGTACTACGTGCATGCTCCTAGGGGGATAGATTGGTAGGAAAAGACCATCGCTCGTCCCCGGCTGCCACTCATAAGGAAGACAATCAATAAATAAATCATGCTCTGACTTCATCACATAACGGTTCACCATACGTGCATGCTACGGGAATCACAAACCTCAACACAAGTATTTCTCAAATTCACAATTACTCACTAGCATGACTCTAATATCACCATCTTTATATCTCAAAACAATCATAAGGAATCAAACTTCTCATAGTATTCAATGCACTTTATATGAAAGTTTTTATTATATCCCTCTTGGATGCCTATCATATTAGGACTAAATTTATAACCAAAGCAAATTACCATGCTGTTTAAAGACTCTCAAAATAATATAAGTGAAGCATGAGAGTTCAATAATTTCTATAAAATAAAGCCACCGCCGTGCTCTAAAAAGATATAAGTGAAGCTCTAGAGCAAAATTGCCTAGCTCAAAAGATATAAGTGAAGCACAAAGAGTATTCTAATAAATCATGATTCATGCGTGTCCCTCTCAAAAGGTGTGTACAGCAAGGATTATTGTGGCAAACTAAAAATCAAAGACTCAAATTATACAAGACGCACCAAGCAAAACACATATCATGTGGTGAATAAAAATATAGCCTCAAGTAAAGTTACCGATAGACGAAGACGAAAGAGGGGATGCCTTCCGGGGCATCCCCAAGCTTAGGCTCTTGGTTGTCCTTGAATATTACCTTGGGGTGCCTTGGGCATCCCCAAGCTTAGGCTCTTGCCACTCCTTATTCCATAGTCCATCAAATCCTTACCCAAAACTTGAAAACTTCACAACACAAAACTCAACAGAAAATCTCATAAGCTTCGTTAGTATAAGAAAATAAATCACCACTTTGGTACTGTTGTGAACTCATTATTTATTTATATTGGTGTAATATCTAATGTATTCCAACTTTTCCATGGTTCATACCCCCTGATACTACCCATAGATTCATCAAAATAAGCAAACAACACATAGAAAACAGAATCTGTCAAAAACAGAACAGTCTGTAGTAATCAGAGAACTTCATATACTTCTGTAACTCCAAAAATTCTGAAAAATTAGGACAACCTGGGAAATTTGTGTACCAATATTGTGCAAAAAGAATCAGATCAAAATCACGCTTCTGTAAAAAATTAAAGTTATTTTTCTGGGTGCAAAAGTTTCTGTTTTTCAGCAAGATCAAAACAACTATCACCGTAAGCCATCCCAAAGGTCTTACTTGGCAAAAACACTAATTAAAACATAAAACCACATCTAACCAGAGGCTAGATGAATTATTTATTGCAAAACAGAACCAAAAAAATAGAAACAAAAATAAAATTGGGTTGCCTCCCAACAAGCGCTATTGTTTAACGCCCTTAGCTAGGCATAAAAACACGAATAGATCTAGGTATTGTCATCTTTGGTATGCAATTCTTCAATTGCACACTTATAATTCTTACGAGATTATTTGGTTTTATAAATGATCAAACTCCTAGGCAAGAAATCAAGAAATTCACTCATGGCAATTGGTTCCTTAATAATATCGAAAAAATTGGGGTGAACACTTATTGTTTTGGGATCTTCATTTTCTTTACTAGAAGATTCACCCTTATTATTAGGAACGTAAATAAACTTGGAAGTCTTAGTAGGAGGAAGATTTTGAGTAGTTTTAATGGAGGAAAAAGTGGAACCCAAGTTGGTAATAATATCCTCTAGTTTGCCAATTCTAGTAGAATCTTGATCTATCTTTTCATTAACTATGGGTTCCTTTTCTCTAAGATTCTTTAAAGTAGCTCCCACTTTAGATCCATATTGAGTAATCTGATTATGAATCTTTTTATCCAAATTTTCAATCAACTCAATGGTAGCAATTTTATTCTCGATAATATCAAGCCTTTGCATCACATGTTCCAAGGTTAAAACAGTTCCATTGATCAAAAGAGGTGGCGGGCCTAACAAATCTATCATAGCATTGTAAGAATCAAAAGTATGGCTCCCCAA
Organism: Thinopyrum elongatum; assembly: GCA_011799875.1. Classification (NCBI taxonomy): domain Eukaryota; kingdom Viridiplantae; phylum Streptophyta; class Magnoliopsida; order Poales; family Poaceae; genus Thinopyrum; species Thinopyrum elongatum. The sequence continues at coordinate 404,343,346 of CM022299.1, read as the reverse complement.
GAAATTTCCCCCGGTAATGGTATCTAAAACATATCTATTCCAAGGAGTAATGCCCACGTAAAAATTGTGAAGAAGAACGACAGTAGATTGCTTTCGAGTAGATCTATTTTGAGCATTGCAAATTCTATACCAAGCATCTTTTAAATTTTCTCCTTCCCTATGTTTAAAATTGAGGACTTCACTATCAGGAGTGCTCACAATAATGGGAGGACTACCCATAAGAGCAAAACAAGCGATCAAACGTGCGAGCAAACAGAAGGCAAACGAGCAAACCGAAAATGAACGAAGAAGACGAACGGAAGAGGGGCGAAGAAAAAGGCAATTTTTTTTAAAGCATTTTAGAAGTGGGGGAGAGGAAAACGAGAGGCAAATGGTGAATAATGTAATGCAAGAGATGAGAGTTTATGATGGGTACTTGGTATATCTTGACTTGGCGTAGATCTCCCTGGCAACGGCGCCAGAAATTCTTCCTGCTACTTCTTGAGCTTGCGTTGGTTTTTCCCTTGAAGAGGAAAGGGTGATGCAGCAAAGTAGAGATAAGTATTTCCCTCAGTTTGAGAACCAAGGTATCAATCCAGTAGGAGACAACGCACAAATCACCGAATACCTGCACAAACAATCAAACAACTTGCACCCAACATGATAAAGGGGTTGTCAATCCCTTCACGGTTATTTGCAAAAGTGAGATCTGATAGAGATAGATAATCGATAAAGTAAATATTTTTTGGTATTTTTGTTTTATAGATCAGAAAGTAAAAGATTGCAAAATAGTAGATCGGAAACTTGTATGATGAAAAGTAGAAGATTATATGATGAAAAATAGACCCAGGGGCCATAGGTTTCACTAGAGGCTTCTCTCAAGATAGAAAATAATACGGTGGGTGAACAAATTACTGCCGAGCAATTGATAGAAAAGCACAAAGTTATGACGACATCTAAGGCAATGATCATGAATATAGGCATCATGTCCGTGTCAAGTAGACCGAAACAATTCTGCATCTACTACTATTACTCCACACATTGACCGCTATCCAGCATGCATCTAGAGTATTAAGTTCATAAAGAACGGAGTAATGCATTAAGTAAGATGACATGATGTAGAGGAATTAACTCAAGCAATATGATGAAAACCCCATCTTTTTATCCTCAAAATGGCAACAATACAATACGTGCCTTTCTGCCCCTACTGTCACTGGGAAAGGACACCGCAAGATTGAACCCAAAGCTAAGCACTTCTCCCATTGCAAGAAAAACCAATCTAGTTGGCCAAACCAAACCGATAGTTGGAAGAGAATTACAAAGATATCAAATCATGCATATAAGAATTCAGAGAAGATTCAAATAATATTCATAGATAAGCTGATCATAAATCCACAATTCATCGGATCTCGGCAAACACACCGCAAAAAAGTATTACATCGAATAGATCTCCAAGAACATCGAGGAGAACATGGTATTGAGAATCAAAGAGAGAGAAGAAGCCATCTAGCTACTAGCTATGGACCCGTAGGTCTGTGGTAAACTACTCACACTTCATCGGAAGGGCAATGGTGTTGATGTAGAAGCCCTCCGTGATCGAACCCCCCTCCGGCAGGGTGCTGGAAAAGGTCCCTAGATGGGATCTCACGGGTACAGAAGGTTGCGGCGGTGGAAAAGTCTTTTCGTGGATGCCTCTGTTGGTTTGGGGATATATGGGTATATATAGGCGAAAGAATTAGGTCAAGAGGTGCATGAGGGGCCCACAAGGGTGGGGGCGCGCCCTACCCCCCTGGCGCACCCTCCGTCCTTGTGGCCGCCTCGTGGCTCCTCCGACTTCATCTCCAAGTCTCCTGGTTTCCTTCTGGTCCAAGAAAAATCATCGCGAAAGTTTTATTCCATTTGGACTCCGTTTGGTACTCCTTTTCTGCGAAACTCAAAAACAAGGAAAAAAACAGAAACTGGCACTGGGCTCTAGGTTAATAGGTTAGTCCCAAAAATAATATAAAATAGCATATTAATGCATATAAAACATCCAAAACAGATAATATAATAGCATGGAACAATAAAAAATTATAGATACGTTGGAGACGTATCAGGCTGCTCAGGGTCCTTGGTGTGGTGTGAGACGGACGCCATGGGATGGTCGAGGCGGTCTTGCTGCATGTTCGCAACGCCGAGAAGCTCGCGCATGCGCCGCAGGCGTTCCTGCAGCTCCTCGCCCTGCAGCTGCTCCATACCCACTGCGGCCGCCTCCACATCACGCATGTTCTTGACGGGGGTGTCGTAGACGGGTGGGATCGCACCCAGCGAGCGGCCGATGGCGGCGCCATGGGTCCACACCTTGGCAACCCGGCTGGGCTCAGCCGCGGCGGGGGTGAAACCGTATGCGGTGTCGCGCTCCCGCTGGATGGGCTCCAGCCGGCGCTACATAGCAGCACGCGTCATGGCCTCATCCAGCAGGCGCTTGCGCTCCTCATTGAGCCGAGCTCTGGCCTGGGTGGCGTCGGCGTCGGTGGTGATGGGGATGGGGATGCTAAGGTTCTGCAGTGTGGCGTGCTATAGGGTCGCGCAAGAGTATTATATGGGACGACTGCACCGTCCTGCTATAGGGTCGCGCCTCCGAGATGCCGCCCACCCCAGGCGGTGGCTTGGTAGGCACGGCTGCCGCGCTCGCCGGGGCCAGCGCAAAGGAGGGGCGCACTGTAGCCATGCCTACTTGTCGATGGAGGTTGGCTTCATGGGACCAGCCGGCATGTGCCGGCCGACTGGCCGGGTTCCGCTGGGAAGCCGGCCAGGGCGTGCCGGATTGAGGGGCATTGCTGGCCTCGATGTTTTTGAAAAGGATCCGGGTTCCGTTGCCTGCCCGGGGTCCATCCCCCCGACACTATTGGAAGAAGTCAAAAGGTTGAGGATGTTCATGACACACATTTTGTCGAGAGGTTTCAAGAGGATGCAATCGAACAACGACGACATCAAGCAAAAGGAATGGTGAAGCAAAAGGTTATTGGAACCACGGGTACAACACAAACTCGGAATCAAGCTTGCTGTTCAAGGCGAAACAATATGACGAGGAAGATCGACGTAAGATTAGCTCATCGTCAAAAATTGTGCTTCGTGGAGAAGGACCAGGTAGCACAGTTAAAATTAACATGATAATGATGTAGCCGATCAGGCTAGGAATGACGTGATGGAGTATTAAACTTCCCAACAACAAATTACTAGGAGTGTTGAATCGCAATGTGGATTCGATTCACTATTCGGTTTTCTCGGTTGACAACAACCCAGAACCCGTGGAGTGACTATGATAGGGAAAGGTATTACTTCACCAAAAGCTCATAAGATGAAGTGAAATGGCATGATATCCTCGAGATACCAGGGGGTAATACTCGAAGGTTGATCAAAATAGAGGTTGGGCAGGTGTATTGATCTGTAGAAGGCAAGTACTTCAACTCGTCCGAGAAATGGGATCAAAGAAGGACAATTATGGTCGGAACCACGATTGCAAAAGACTAAATCCCAGATATAAGATGAATTTATACCAAGGGGGCATTTAACTTTAAGAGAAGCTTCCATGATAAGATCTACATCGTGTCCATGGGCATGAACACAAAGTTCAAGGTCGACTCCCACTTCTTCAATGCATAATCTTTCATTCACTTCTTTGTTAAAATTATTTGAATGTGAAGGACTATCTGGTGAATTACCAGAGGAATATGACCAGTGAAATCTATCGGGTTCACACGGATTAGGGAAGGCATAGGTTCAACCCATCGAGGCATCTTAGGAACATATAACACAAACTTCAGGAGTAAATTATACAAGCTCGGAAGCAGAGCATGGTTGAGAAAGCAGAGGATACAATTTACCAAAGGCATTATGTATCCGAGGAAATGCCCACAATGTTATTGAATATGAAGGACGCTGTCAGATAAAATCCAACAAAGGACCTGGTGGTCCACAAGGGATCTGATGTGAGCATCGGTTCTCAACTAGAAGAAGAAAGAATGCAAGTAGATCAGATTATAGAAACAACTGACTAATTCAAAGCTCAAATGCAAAGGAATCATGATTTCCAAATCAAGGGATCAGAAGCAAACGCTCTGGTTAAGGATGGATAAGCTGAATAGACTTAGGGGTACAATCGACGGCAATTTGATTGGTCGAGAACCAGCTCCAGTTCAAAATGATGTCTGAGCCAGAAAGCTGAATTCTAGGATTCGACTGAGGATTGCGAGCATCCGCAACATATTGAATCAACGGACTCAAAATGATAGTGACAAAGGATGCCAATAAGATTACTAGACTTATGGGATTAACCATAATGCAAGCAAGCAAGAATTTCAAGAGCAATAAGCTACAAACACATGAAAAGTTGGGGATGAACGAATCCCCGGTAATTGTGAGGAATTATTCATACATGTATTCATGCAGAAAAGGAGCTGCAAGGCAGCAGGCACAATGGATTCTCGGAATATTGGAAAGTATTACAGGGTATCTTGTAATGACAAGAGCAATTGGAAATGAAGGTATGGACGGCGAGTGTATGCAGCTATCCATAGGGATTTATCGGTGGTAGGGAATTGCAACGGCTAAGGTCACAAGGGTCTCGGGGAAACATCGGAGAGTAACTTCGGAATCTTCTGGTGCACCAAGTGATCATCTGGAATGAGGGGCTCTCCGGGAGGAAGTAGTTGCGAGAACGTAGAGTTAGAGTTAGCAAAATTGTTTAACCCGAGTAGAAGAGAGATCAGAGTCCCAGAGTAAAGATGAGGAATAAAAGATCCTAATACCACCCAATTGTGATGTGGGCCCGTAAGCCGCACAACAATGTTAGTAAAAGTTTTCCAAAGATTAGACTCAACTTCAGCCAAGGAGTTGAAAAGGGGGCTACCTACAGGCACTCGGCTCTAATACCAACTTGTGACGCCCCCGATTCAATCGTACACTAATCATACATGCAAATGTGTACGATTAAGATCAGGGACTCACGGGAAGATATCACAACACAACTCTAGACATAAATTAAAATAATACAAGCTTTATATTACAAGCCAGGGGCCTCTAAGGCTTGAATACATCAGCTCGAATACAAACGAGTCAGTGGAAGCAACAATATCTGAGTACAGACATGAGTTAAACAAGTTTGCCTTAAGAAGGCCAGCAGAAAAGTAACAACGATCGAAAAGGCAAGGCCTCCTGCCTGGGAGCCTTCTAACTAATCCAAAGTACTCGCAAGACTTACATCAGATCTATACTAAGTATGCATTGGTATCAAGGGAAGGGATGTATCTGTGGACTATACTGCAGAATGCCAGAATAGAGGGGAGGGCCTAGCCTATCGAAGACTAGCATCTTCAAGAAGCTTGCATCATTTAGAAGAGTACATAATAGCATTTTATAATTAGCAAGCATGTTTTAACAATAACGCCTGGAGATCCTTTCTCGACTCCCTGCGAGAAAGCAATCCTGGAGCCAATATATCCATTTCACATCTCAGTATCCAGTTCTAGTTGTATAGATTGGGATACAACTCCAAGTCACCCTGTTACCATGGACACGGCTATTCGAATAGATTAACTTCCCTGCAGGGGTGCACCACATTTCCCAACACGCTTGATCACTCTGGCCGGACACACACTACTGCAGGATGGTCCAAACGCGACAGTCGAATCAGAGACCCTTCGACGAAACTATGTGCGATGCATCAATCACAAATGGTGATGTAATAAAACCGTCAAAAAAGATGCAAAATGTTTGCGATGGCGGCGACATCAAACACGGTTCATATTAGATTTGCATGTGCGATGAGTGGCAAACGGTTAATCCAGAAGAACTGTTTGCGATGATGCGGAATAACAGAAACGGGCAGCCAGATGAGGGTGTGTGCGATATACGGCATACAGTTCACTAGGATGAACTATGTGTGATTAGGCAACACAATGGAAATGGTTCAACTGAACAAGATGTGTGTGATACGCGATAAACAGGTCCGTAATCAGAAATATGTGCGAAGACCAATAATAACACAGACGATTGCTGCTAATAAGCCGTGTGATTTGCTCTGTCTACAGAATAATAACATGTATATATATATATATATATATATAACTGAAATAAACATCCAATTACATAAGTGACTATACAGATCATTCGCACACACCTCAATAAACAATTGCATGCATTCTAAAGTAGGAGAAACGATCGTCTAGTCATCTACTTCTTGTGATGCTTCCGCCACTGCTCTGTGGCTCGATCCCTCGTCTGGGGTAGGAAGAAGACACTTTCTCATGTCAACGATCCGCCTGTACATCTCGTAGCTTGTGTACGCGTCCTTGGCCACGTACTTGACGTGTTGTTCATCAAGTCTCTCATGCCAAACACTGTGCCAAGCGTTCTTGTCCTTCTTGCTCTCATCCTTCATCTTCATGTAGTAGGGGTCGATGATGGCCGAGGCGAGGTCAACCAGGGAGTTCAGTTTCTTGTTGTCGCTGCCCCTGACCTTGTAGTGGTCCTGGATGTTGACAAGATTCCGACATTTCAAGCCCGAAACCTTGAGCGCTTTTAGATCGTTGGTGGTGTCCACCGTAGCGAAACTATAGTCGGACATGTTGATAAACCTGGAGAAATGCTCGCAAGGCCTTGTGGCCAGGTGGTAGTGGTAGACGAAGACGTCATGTCGCATGTACAACTGGGCGACGGCAGCCTTCTGATCGTGCCCGGCACGACCGATGGTGTACTCGAGGTCGAAGCCGACCACTTGGTACTTGTCCTCGGCAAGGAACTGCTACATAGTTTGGATGGAGCTCTCCACCGAGACCGGATCATTCGTGTACACCACCAAGAGGGCCTTCCCCTCACGTGGGTGTCCACTACGTGATGCGTGGTGAACTGCACGTCGTTGTCGTCGTCGGCCGCTGGGAGCGCCATTGGAGCCACGGGGAGCGCCATTGGAACCGCTGGATGTCCTCTCTGTATGTGTCATCGTGGGTGTGCTTATTGTGTCGTGTGATGCGAGAGATGAAGGTAAATGGCTGCAGAAATAAATGGGGGCCGGGCGGCCTGGATTCTCGGCGCGTCTGCATGGCAGTTTTTGCAGCGGGTAACTGCATCGTCGCGCCGCGCCCGGCGCAATCGCATGAACACGAACGTGCGTGATAGTGCGCCGGCCCCAAACACTAGCAGCGCGCGTGGAGGGATGAGGGCAGAGCACCTGGAGGGACGCGAGAGCAGAGCGTGCATGGCGGGACGCGAGCAGAGCGTGCCGCGGCCACCTCAACCGCAAGCAACCACACGCATAGAGCAGTTGAACACGCAGGAAATGGTCGCCTACAAGCCGGCCGACAGTTGCGTCGCTGTGTAGAGAGCGGCCGTGTGCTACTACCTCCGTCTTGGTCTATAGTCCCCTTTATATTATGTGCCATACTTTGCCCTTAAATTTAACCAACAAAATGTTAATGCATGTTATAAAAATTATATAATTGGAAACTATGTTCAAATACGAATCCAACTATATAATCTTTGGCGACATGCATTTGTATTTTATTAGTTAAATCCTACTTATAAACTAGGATGGGGGTATAGTAGGTAATTAAATCGCAAATGTTTTTTTATTAACCGTATGTGTACGTGGCCTTTCGTCCTCCACTCGCACGTCTTGTCACCCCGCTGCCGCAGACGGCTTACAGCGCAAGCTTGCGCAGCACGCGGGGGCGTTCTTTTGGCCAAACGGTGGCTCGAAGTGGCGCCAATGAATCGCCGGTGAGCCCGTTCCCACGCAACCTCGTAGGTTCCCACGCAAGCTTCCTGCCCGACTCGGTGAAATCCCCCAAAATCCCAATGCTTACCGGCCTGCTATATAAACCCTCACGGCCGGCGAGTCCTACGTCGCATTTTCCCCTCCCTCCCTGTAGCTTATCTCGTCTGCTTCTCCCACAATCGCCAATGGCACTGGTCCGTCATCATTGCTCAGCCACTCCGGCATCATTAGAGGACAGCTCCAGTTGGGAGGCTACACCGCGACGGTGGCGCAGTGCCCGGCGTAGTGTAGTGCGCGTGGCGTCCCTGTTGGGTGTGCGCGGAACACCCACCACATGCTCCGCCGCCGCTGCTCGTCGGCAGCTGTTGCCGGCCGCCGTTGCCGCCACACCACCGTCGAAAGCCAGGGCCATCGCCTGCTCCGCCACCATGGCCCGAAGGCGGGAGGTGGCCGTCGTGGCCGCCACCCCACTACCGGCCATCGTGGCCATCACCCGCTCCGCCACCACGGCCCGAAGGCGGGAGGTGGTGGTCATGGCCGCCAGCCCATCGTCGGCCGCCGTGGCCGCCAGCCCACCGTCGACTGACGGGGTCATCACCCGCTCCACCACCGCCGCCCGAAGGTGGGAGGCGGAGGTGGAGGCCCGCACGTGCGTCAGCGACCTTGCGTGCTACATCGAGTTCCTGCGGGAGGAGGAGGAGCGCCTCGTCGAGCACGCAAAGAGCCTTACCGCCGCCGTGGCCGCGGCACACGCCGCCTCAGAGGCGAAGAATTAGGAGATCTATGAGGAGAACCACCGCTTCGAGAGGGGTCGTCTGGAGCGGCAGAGGGTGTTCGAGGTGAGCGTCGCTGAAGGTGCAGCAGCGGCAGGCACCGTATTGCAGTTGTCCAGCTCATCGGTAGGCTCCTCCTCCTCTGCCTCTTACTGAGCGTGCTCGGCAGAGGAGAGGCTGCTGGAAGTAGTACAAAGCCCCTCCGTAGTAGTAGTATTTTGGGGCTATTTTGTTCAGTTCATCTGACAATAGATGTGGTGGAACTGTACAACGTACTTAAAATTAGCTAGTATATATAGTTGAACTAGCTATTTCAGTACGTGGTTGGCAACAATTGGGGAAAAGTTTGGTCGGTTCAGCTGTCGAGTTGAACTATTTGTATAAAGAACGACTGCTTAATCTATGAATGAAATCTATGCTTAATTACTGAATTTTAGTTGCAAAAATTAGATAGTGCTAGTGATTTTTAGCTGCATATTTTGACAAATCGCAGTGTTACAAGGTTTACAAATGGCAATGTTACTAGATCAACAAATGTCAATCTTTCCAATTTGACAAATGTCAACATACCCAATATGACAGATGCAAATCTTACCAAATTGTTTGTACGTGGTTGCACACGGGTCATCCAAAACAACCGTTTGCGTTGAAGGGATGTACAAATCCTGCTCGGCACATTTTCTCTTGGCTTAGCGCCGAAGTCTGGCTTTGCATACCGTATTCAATTTGAACCGTTTGCGTTGAAGAGATGCACAAATCCTGCGCTGCAAATTTTCCCTTGACTTAAGGGGGAAGACCATAGCTCTCACTTTGCATACGGGTGTTCTATCTAAAACATTTGCGATCAAGAGCTGCACAAATCCTGCTCGGCACATTTTCCCTTGGCTTCCTGGGGAAGCTGTCGGTTTGCATACGGGTGTTCTAACTAAAACGTTTGCGATGAGTGTTTTATATTTAAAAACCATTGATGTTTTTTTCAAAAGAAAATCATTTGATAAGTCTGTACATTAAGAGAGAAAAATGCAAGTTCGTTCAAACCATATCTTTCATTCAGTCACACTGCAAATTTATATTCATATGATCGAGATACAGTATTAAACCCCAAAAAAACTATTTCCGGCGGCGGCGGAGGCGGCGTGCCGCGCCGTCGTTGTCGTCCTCCGGGGCGCTGTTGTTGAAGTCTTCAAGGTAGCACATAATGTTCTTCACTTGGAAATCAAACATCATGTCATCGCGCGATCGACGGGCGGGGCGCGGGAGGACGACAACTGGCGGCGCTGAGAGGTAGCGGTCGACGGCGGCGTCCCATGCCACTGAGGGGGGCGCGCGCACGGGCACGGGCGCGACGGGTGCAGCCAAACGCACGGGGACCAGCGCCGCGGTGGGTGGAGGGGCGTGCACGGGCACGGGCACGGGCGCTGGCGCTAGCATGTACACGAGCTTGCGCGGGTCTGCGGAGACCTCGCTGACACCCGCGGCTTCCAGCTCTGCGATAGTGCTCGGCGACCAGCCCATCAATGCTACGGGGATGGTCACTGGCGCGGGTGCGGGGATGGGAGCTGGGACGGGAGCGGGGGCAGCAACCGCCGCGGCCAGCTCGTTCAGGGCCATGTCCATGAGGCCCCATTCCTCCTTATTTTCTATCTCCTCCGGCTCAGAGTCGACTTCACCAAACTTGAAGACTAGTGGCAGATGATCCTTCTGCGCCATGGCGTTGGTGGAGGTCTGCGGGAGGGAGGGGAATGGGAGGCGAACAGTAAGGCCGCCCGTATTAAACAGCGGCTCGGGCGCCATTAATGGAGAGGATGCGAGCAAGGCGGGCGGCCATGGAAGTCAAAGGGCTCGCTTCCCAGTGAACCTGCGCAACGTACAGCTCGCATGCTTCCCGGTGAGCCTGCGCATTGGAGGACAGCTTGCACGCCTCTCGGTCAGCCTGCGCACCGGATTGCGCTTGCACGCCTCCCGTTCAGTCAAGCAGCTGTCCGCACGGCACCTCCTATAGCCATTAAAACCAAGGCACATGGCGTCACGTGAATGGTTAACAGAACACACACGATTGAATTATACAAATGTTTGAGATATTAAAGTGGCAGCTATTTTTTCAAAATGCCTTTTTTGGCTGTTATTCAAGTGCGCCTTCTCTCAAAATGGACACGAAAAATACCACAGCATGTCGGGTGCCATTCCATGATAGCATGCCAAGTTTCATGAATTTCAGACGAGTTTTGGATTTACTAGAATTTAAAAACAAAGTATCTCAACATTTTGTCGGCAATCAAAAGTGCCCTGGTGTTTGAAATTCATTCCCATTTCTTGCATGGGACCTAAGCATGCACCCAAGGACACATATTTGATTTTTCAACCAATTTATATGCACTGGAGCATGTGCATGTAGTTCAAATTTGAATTATGCACATAAAATGCCTAGAAAATCCAGTTAATGTATAAAAATATCCAAACGAACCCCGAAAAATTCCAAAATTTAACACAACACTCCTGCCGTTCTATGTGGACACTAGAAAAAATTTGAAAGCAAGAAGAGGCAACGGATATCATTTCGTCCCCAAAGGTGGCACGTTCCCTACCGAAACCATCACGCTTGTTGTGAGAAGCTATGGTTTGTGAGAAGCTTATACCCAAACCTACCCCAAATGGGACAAAAATTTTACCATGGCATGTTGATGCCGCTCCATGATAGCATGCCAAGTTTCATGAACTTCAGACGAGTTTTGGATTTACTAAAATTTAAAAACCATGTATCTCAATGTTTGCGGCCGAGCGACGGTGGCAAGGTGTTTGACATTTATTCCCATTTCTTGAATGGGACCTAAGCATGCAGCCAAGGACACATATTTGATTTTTCTAACAATTTACATGCACTGGAGCATGTGCCTGTAGTTCAAATTTGAATTATGCACATAAATGCATAGAAAACTCAGTTAATGTATAAAAATGTCCAAACGAGCCCCAAAAAATTCCTAAAATTAACACAACACTCATCTTGTTCTATGTTGACACTAGAAAAAAATTGAAATCAAGAAGAGGCAACAGATATCGTTTCGCCCAGAAAGGTGAAACGTTCCCTACCGTAACCATGAGGCTTGTTGTGAGAAGCTCTGGTTTGTGAGAAGCTTATATACCCCAACCTGCCCCAAATGGGATAATATTTTTACCACTGCATGTTGATGTCGTTCCATGCTAGCATGTCAAGTTTCATAAATTTCAGAAGCGTTTTCGATTTACTAGAATTTAAAAACCATGTATCTCAATGTTAGCGGCCGAGCGACGGTGGCAAGGTGTTTGACATTCATTCTCATTTCTTGCATGGGACTTAAGCATGTAACCAAGGACACACATTCCAATTTTGAACCCATTTATATGCACTGGAGCATGTGCATGTAGTTCAAATTTGAATTATGCACATGAATGCATAGAAAACTAAGTTAATGTATAAAAATGTCCAAGCGAACCCCAAAAAATCCCAAAAATTGACACAACACTTGTGTTGTTCTATGTTGACACGAGAAAAAATTTGAAAGTAAGAAGAGGCAACAGATATCGTTTCATCCCCCAAGGTGGCACGTTCCCTACCGAAACCATCAGGCTTGTTGTGAGAGAAGCTCTGGTTTGCGAGAAGCTTATACCCAAACCTGCCCCAAATGGGACAATATTTTTACCACGGCATGTCGATGTCATTCCATGATATCATGTCAAGTTTCATGAAGTTCAGGCGAGTTTTCGATTTACTCAAATTTTAAAACCATGTATCTCAATGTTAGCGGCCGAGCGACAGTGTCAAGGTGTTTGACATTCATTCTCATTTCTTGCATGTGACCTAAGCTTGCAACCAAGGGCAAACATTTGCTTTTGCAACCCGTTTTTATGGACTGGAGCATGTGCATGCAGTTCAATTTTGAATTACGCACATAAATGCCTAGAAAACTCAGTTAACATATAAAAATGTCCAAACGATCCCCGAAAAAATCCAAAATTTAACACGACACTCCTGTTGTTCTATGTTGACACCAGGAAAAAAATTGAAAGGAAGAAGAGGCGACGAATATCATTTTGTCCACAAAGGTGACACGTTTCCCTAACGGAACCATGAGGCTTCTTGTGAGAAGCTCTGGTTTGTGAGAAGCTTATACCATAACCTGCCCCAAATGGGACAATATTTTTTACCCCAGCATGTTAATGCCATTCCATGATAGCATGCCAAGGTTCATGAATTTTAGACGGGTCTTGGATTTACTAGAATTACAAAAGCAAGTACCTCAACGTTTGCCGGAGAGCCACGGTGCCGTGGTGTTCAAAATTCATCCCCATTTCTTGCATGGGACATAAGCATAAACCCATGGACACATATAAGATTTTACAACCCATGTTGATGCACCGGAGCATGTGCATGTAGTTTAATTTTGAACTGTGCACCTGAAATGGCTAGAAAACCAATTTAATGTATAAAATGTCCAAACGAACCCTGAATAATTCCAATTTTTTTACGACACACATATAGTTGCATGTTCACTGCTGATAAAAGTTCTAGCAATTTAAACACCGTCCATTGCCGCTGTGACCCCATTATGTAATTCAAATCAAGATGAAAAATCAAGTAGATCCCACACAGTTTATTATCACCAACCGTGTGAGATGCAGTACAAAATATCCTGGAGCACCGTCGGTGTATAGTACACCTATGGCTTACGCGAGAAGGTGCGTCGGCTACAGTCCATAGCCGGCGTGTCAAGCACACTAGCTCGCTCCCCAAATATCATTTCACTGTTCAATCATCACCGGTTAAAGATGGGGACGTGTACCCGTATCGTGAGGGCAACTTCGGCGGCCCACTCTGGCGAGAGCGCGGCCGCAGCCGCCATGCGCATGCTAACAAGGTGCATGAGCGCGGCCGCAATCTGCTACCGGGCGGCCAAGGCAGCCCAAACACCCGCTGTTGCTTCTCAGGTGGTGGCAGCAACATCTGCCTCGGGGATAGCAACTGGCGAGAGCGGCACATCAGCTGTCCGTTCCGCAGTGGCGGCCTTAGCCCTGATGGAGGCCACCCACGACCATGTCGAGGCCGCCCACGCCCAGCTCGTGGCGGTCACCGCACAAATCGAACGAAGCTTCTCCGACAACAGTCGGCAACCCACGACCGAAGAGTTGGCAACCGCGGAGAGCGTTCGAGCAGCCGGCCATTCCTCCGCCATATACCTTGCCACGACGGAGCCCGTCCAAGCCCAGATCGCGGTTGCCCACGCCCAGCTCATGGCGGCCTTTTCCAAAGAGATGGCGGACACGGATGGCGAGATGCTTGCCGAGTATGGTGCGATGGATGCCATGGAGCCCCTTCCCCAGGAGACCGTCGGGCGCGAGCTGGACATGGAGGAGGCGGCAGAGATCGACAAGCACCAGCCGTAGTAGTACTCTTTGTTTTGTTTAATTAAGAGCGCCAGTCTTTAATTTGTTAGAGTAATGTTTAGGTCAGCTAGCTCTGTTTAATTGCTGAACTTGCTCGATTAAGAAGTGTGGGTGTGCTGTAGTCTCCTTTGTGTACCCAAATTATGCAATGACGTGGATGACCACTGTAACCAGGGAAATTCGAACCAAAATTTTTGACGTTCAAACTCATCACACACTGGTTAAGCTATCTGAATCGTTTGTGATGTTCACATATCGTACACAGTTCTGAATAAGGGACCGTGTCTGATAACACTTTGCGCGCCAGTTTTTTCGCTGAACCGATTCAAAATTTTCGGCTTCCGCGGAAATATCTACCTCCCTGCCCCCCCCCCCTTACCAAAAGCCACATTTCCCCTGTTTTCGCCTTCCTTTCCAATTTGAAATCTTCACTCCTTGCTTGCAACGCCGCCTCCTCGCTGGCGACCCTCCTTCACGCTGCTCGGCCTTGTCTATCCAGGCAGGTAATCCACACCCGATCCCCATCCTCCTCCTCCTTCCACATCCCACATGCCCCGATCGCCGGCGCGGCACCTTCCACCCAAATCACCGACCCCTCCACCAAATAAGCGCCGCCCTAAGCCATGGTGCACGCAGTATAGCCAGGAGCTCAAGGAGCATTGGCAGCGGAGAAGCAAATCGCGGCCGCACACGTGGATGATGTTGTGATGGCTGCCATTCGTGCCGACCCCCAGATCTTGGAGGAGCACCTTGCCATTTGCTAGCTACGCTGGTTAAGCATGCTCGGTTTACCCGTTGCGTGTGCTGCTCCTGCCTTTCCTTAACAAATTCTAGTGAACTGTGCTATCTAATTTTACCATGCAATCTGTTGCTCTAGTGTATATGTTCTATATGTCATGCAGTGTGGTGCTCACTTATTAACTGTTTGGTTAATTAGTTGTCGTCTTCAGTTAACTGTTTGGTTCAATTCTACAAATGTGATGTTCAATTCTTCAGGCTGCAATTTTGTATTGTCTTCCATGTGAGAAATAAATCGAATTTATCTTTACAAAATACATGAGAAACAAATACAATTGCTATATTTCCAAGTTGTCAAGCATGCTTGGTTTGGTTAACTATCTGATCTTCTATTAGGAGTATGTTATATTGTGCAATGTGGTGCTCAGTTAATGTTTGGTTCATTTGTTGTGGTGTTTAGTTAACTGTTTGGTTCAATTCTGCAATGCGATGTTCAATAGTTGTGGGTGCATTCTGTTATTGTATACCATGTGAGAAGTAAATCGAATTTGGCTGTACTAAATACATGAGAAACAAATACAATTGCTATATTTCCAAGTTGTTAAGCATGCTTGGTTTGGTTAACTGTCTGATCTTCTATTAGGAGTAGTTATATTGTGCAATGTGGTGCTCAGTTAATGTTTGGTTCATTTGTTGTGGTGTTTGTTAGTTAACTGTTTGGTTCAATTCGCATGCAATGTTCAATGGTTGTGGGTGCATTCTGTTATTGTATACCATGTGAGGAATAAATTGAATTTGGCTGTACTAAATACATGAGAAAACAAATACAATTGCTACTTTCCAAGTTGTTAAGCATGCTTGGTTTGGTTAACTTTCTGATCTTCTATTAGGAGTATGTTATATTGTGCAATGTGGTGCTCATTATGTTGGGTTCATTTTGTTTTGTGGTGTTTAGTTAACTGCTTGGTTCAATTCTGCAATGCAATGTCCAATTGTCGTGGGTAGAATTTTGTATTGTTGTGCATGTGAGGAATAAATTGAATTTGGCTGCACTTAATACATGAGAAACATATACAAGTGCTACATTTCCTAGTTCTTAATCATGCTTGGTTTGGATAAATCGGTTTTCCATGTGGCTTGAATTAATCTGATGAATTTGCAATGTGCTTATTTTTCATCAACATATTTTACTGATAGCATGCGAACCCTCACTTAACCTGATGACTAACTACCTTATATGTGTTGCAGGGAAACAATGGGAAGCACTGAGGTTTACAATCGAGGTTAGCACGTGCATGGTCCGTTGTCTAATAGCACATTATTGTGCAGTTGCAGGAAATATTCTAATATTTAGGTTTTCAACAATTTGGTCTTGCACATGTAGGTCCTGCTGTCAGAGGTTTTGACCCACTGTTCAACCCTTTTTGCATATGGGGAAATGGGTTGTCCATGAATATCAATCAAGTCAAGAAACTCAGAAAGATTGTTAGGATAAAGAAATTAGAGACAAAAAACAACAAGATCTTTGTCTGCACAATGAAGAAGACATCAGTTCACTACAAGATGGTACTAACTATTATACCTTGCCTTTTTTATTCCTTTGCCCCATTTCCAATATAGAGAAGATATTTATGCACATCCTTGTTTTCAGGCCTTTCCAAAGCAGTTCACTGATGATTACCTCTCAAACCACCTCTATGGTCAGGAGGCGAGGAAGGTTTTCGTACAACACCCACAGTTCAATATTGAAGTGTTCCTGAAGAGGACGAAGGATGGATGGTCAATCATCCACGGGCACTGGCCTAAAGTTGCAAAGACCTTCAACATGAATGAAGGCTCAATATTCGCCTTCCGCTTCAGCAGTTTTCCAGATGAGATGCATCTATCCATGTACCGTCTATGATGCTAATTTTGAAAGGTTCTAGATGTTGCATGTGAAACTTGGTGCTGGTGCAGTTGTGTAATGGGGTAGCTGAGTGCTGAAACTATATCATGTTGTACTCTGATGTATTTCAATTATGAAATCCTGCTTCCTTAATATGGAAATGAAATATATTATGTGCTTAATATGAATGTCACTTAGATTAATAAATGGATTATTAATAATAGGGCAATTAGCCTGCTAATTGGGTTTTTCTATTGCAAACGGTTATTGAGAAAACACCGTGGGCGATGACCTCAGGCAACGCATACAGTTTCTAGGAATAAACCATGTTGGATCAATGAACAATCACACACGACATCCTCTTGAAAACTGTTTGCGTTAGGCCACCTTGCGCAAATGTTTACCACATAAAAACTGTGTGTGATGGACAGCCTTTGCCACACAGTTTCTTCTACGCACCGTGTGTGATGCATTCAATAATGCAAATGATAAAATTGTTAATATCGTGTGCAATGGCAACACTATCACAAATGATTTAACGGGGAAAATTGTGTGTGATGTACCTGCGAACAGAAACGTTTTCCTTGGAGCGACTGTGTGGGATGTATATACGAACGGAAACGTTTAGCGGGGGCTGACTGTGTGGGATGTACTTATGACCGGAAACAATTTCGCCTGTATAATTGTATTTTTTTAGCACTACTGTACGTATAACCGTATTTGATCGCTCGTCGGTCGCACACGACCTCATTTTTCCGAGCATGTGTGCTAGGAGGGCATATCCCCGATGGTTTCTGGGTCGTGTGGGAAGGACCCCCCTATCGCTGTCACTCACTAGGTGACGGTTCAGAACATCGTCGCGGAATGGGGTTAAAAACCATTTGTATAGCACTTCACTGTACCAGTGACACTTTCCTGGGTCATGCCCGGCCTCGGAAGATCAACAGGTTGTAGCCCCACCTAGGCTCAACAGAGAGGCTAGCACGCCAGTCTACATCCTAAATGCGAAGGGGTCATGGGCCAATCACCCTCTGCAATCCTGCGCGTTGCGAACGCGGTCGGTGTCAGTCCTGGCAACCTCCTTAAACAAGGCAGGTGCTTACGCGGGCCACCCGGGCGCGCGCCACTAAACCGCTGACTTCTGGAGAGCTTCGGCTCATACATACGACGCCGGCTGGCCATAAACTTGTCCCACATGAAGGTTAGTGCGTATAGGTCAAGGACCAAATCAGATCAAATACACTATCTCGTTGGTGGCTTGGGAGCGCGTGGTGACGATCAGTGCTCCTATCGCCTCGTCTCGAGGAAATACGGCAAGGGCCAGGCCCAACCCTCTCTCTAGGGCGGTTGCTACTTCTTTAGCTTGCGTTGGTTTTTCCCTTGAAGAGGAAAGGGTGATGCAGCAAAGTAGAGATAAGTATTTCCCTCAGTTAAGAACCAAGGTATCAATCCAGTAGGAGGCACAAGCAAGTCTCTAATATATGCACCTGCACAAACTAACAAACACTTGCACACAACGCGAAAAAGGGGTTGTCAATCCCTTCACGGTCACGAACAAGAGTGAGATCTAATAGAGATAGGTATAAAAGATAAATAAAATAGCAAACTAAAGTAAATATAAATAAATTGCAGCAAGGTATTTTTGGGTTTTTTGGTTTATAGATATGAAAATATATGATGGAAAATAGACCCGGGGGCCATATGTTTCACTAGAGGCTTCTCTCTTGAAAGAAACCATACGGTGGTAAACAAATTACTATTGAGAAATTGATAGAAAAGCTCATAATTATGACGATATCTAAAGCAATGATCATGAAAATATAGGCATCACGTCCGTGACAAGTAGACCGAAACGATTCTGCATCTACTACTATTACTCCACACATCAACCGACTCCTGCTTGCATTTAGAGTATTAAGTTCATAAGAACAAAGCAATGCTTTAAGTAAGATGACATGATGTAGAGGGATAAACTCAAGCAATATGACATAAACCCCATCTTTTTATACTTGATGGCAACAATACAATACGTGCCTCGCTACCCCTTCTGTCACTGGGTGAGGACACCGCAATATTGAACCCAAAACTAAGCACCTCTCCCATTGCAAGAAAAACCAATCTAGTTGGCCAAACCAAACCGATAGTTCGAAGAGAAATACAAAGATATCTTAATCATGCATAAAAGAGTTCAGAGAAGACTTAAATAATATTCATAGATAATCTTATCATAAATCCACAATTCATCTGATCTCAACAAACGCACCGCAAAAGAAGATTACATCGGATAGAACTCCAAGAACATCGAGGAGAACATGGTATTGAAGATCAAAGAGAGAGAATAAGCCATCTAGCTACTAGATATGGACCCTTAGGTCTGTGGTAAACTACTCACGCTTCATCGGAAGGGCAGCAAGGTTGATGTAGAGGCCCTCCGTGATCGAACCCCCCTCCGGCAGAGTGCCGAAAAAGGCCCCAAGATGGGATCTCACGGGAACAGAGGCTTGCGGCAGCGGAAACGTATTTTGGTGGACGCTTATGATGTTTGGGGAATATTTGAGAATATATAGAGCTGGAATTAGGGTTAGGGGACTCCCAGGGGGCCCACAAGCCGGGGGCGCCCCCCTGGGACATGCCCTGAGGGCTTGTGGCTTCCTCAGGACTCTTCTGGTCCTCTCTCCAAGCCTCGTAGGTGTCTTCTGGTCCAAGAAAAAACATCATAAAGTTTTATTCCATTTGGACTCCATTTGATATTCCTTTTCTGTAAAAGTCAAAAACAAGGAAAAGACAAACTGGCACTGGGCTCTAGGTTAATAGGTTAGTCCCAAAAATAATATAAAATAGCATATTAATGCATATAAAACTTCCAAAACAAATAATATAATAGCATGGAATTATAAAAAATTATAGACTCTCAAAATAATATAAGTGAAGCATGAGAGTTAAATAATTTATATAAAATAAAGCCACCACCGTGCTCTAAAAAGATATAAGTGAAGCACTAGAGCAAACTGCCTAGCTCAAAAGATATAAATGAAGCACATAGAGTATTCTAATAAATTCACGATTAAAGTGTGTCCCTCTCAAAAGGTGTGTACAGAAAGGATGATTGTGGCAAATTAAAAGGCAAAGACTCATATCATACAAGACGCTCCAAGCAAAACACATATCATGTGGTGAATAAAAATATAGCCTCAAGTAAATTTACCAATGGATTGAAGACGAAAGAGGGGATGCCATCCAGGGCATCCCCAAGCTTAGATGCTTGGTTGTCCTTGAATATTACCATGGGATTCCTTGGGCATCCCCAAGCTTAGGCTCTTGCCACTCCTTATTCCATAGTCCATCAAATCTTTACCCAAAACTTGAAAACTTCACAGCACAAAACTCAACAGAAAACTCATAAGATCCGTTAGTATAATAAAATAAACCACCACTTTAGGTATTGTTGTGAACTCATTCTAAATTTATATTGGTGTTATATCTACTGTATTCCAACTTCTCCATGGTTCATACCCCCCGATACTACCCATAGATTCATCAAAATAAGCAAACAAACAGAATCTATCAAAAACAGAATAGTTTGTAGTAATCTGGAAATTTTGTATACTTCTGTAACTCCAAAAATTCTGAAAAATTAGGAAAATTTACGCAATTTGTATATCAATCTTGTGTAAAAAAATTCAGATCAAAATCACGTATCTGTGATTTTCTAAATTTCTGGCAATGAGCGCAAAAGTTTCTGTTTTTCAGCAAGATCAAATCAACTATCACCATAGACCATCCCAAAGGTCTTACTTGGCTCAAACACTAATTGAAACACCAAAACACAATTACTAAATGGGTAATAATGTGTATTTATTGAAAAACAGAACCAAAAACAAAAAAGCACAAAAATAAAAATTGGGTTGGATCCCAATAAGCGCTATTGTTTAACGCCCCTAGCTAGGCATAAAACATAGATCTTAATCATTGAAATAGAAGTGAGGGAGATCATCCATACTCATCAAATACTCCCTCCTCTCGGCAGCAAGCTTTCTTTATGGCAAGCAAAAATAATCAAAGGGCTAAATTGAAAGGACATGCGGTGCCCCCATGTGTGGTTTTGGTAATTGATGACATTCTCTATGGACTAATGGTTGCATTGAGTTATATTTGAAGGATTTATCCATAGGCATTTCTTGAAGTCCATGTGTTGGTTTCAAGGAGTTTATGAGTTGACCAAGGTGCTATTAAGGAATTATCCAAAGATTGGTCATGTGAGTGTTGAGCTTATTGCAAGCATGTCTTGAAGAAGAAGAGTGTGAGATCATTCATGTCTACCTTCAAGACATCATCCAAATGAAGAGAGTTGGAAAGATTCAAGGTTGTTCAAGATTAAGTCAAAGAGTGAATCAAGTTGATCAACACACAAAGCGTAGAAGATGTACCAAGAGGGATCAAGTGATCCCATGGTATGGTAAGCATTGTCAATTACGCTTTGTGTACTAACCCATGGTCTTCGTGAGAGTTCTTTGTGGGGTTAGGTTGCGGTGTGCACCTTCAAGTGATGCATCACAAAGAGATCAAGTGCTTGAAGATTGCCGTCCATTGTGGTGACAATGGACTTGTGAAGATGTGCCGAAGAGTGGCTCACCCATAGTGGAGTATGAGGGAGCAATCTACTAGTCTTCACCGAGCCAACGCAATCAAGAAAGGTGGTCCTACTTGAGGAAGTCAAGATCGTCTACATCTAGCTCAAGTGGACTTTGTGCAAGGCAAAGGTTTGGCCTTGATAGGTTCTCTATTTTACCGGTCTCATGGTGGTAGTTTGGAGACCGGGTTATAGGATCGATTGCCGTACTATGAAGGGGGGCTCTCAAGTGAGTAGCTTGATTGTATCGTTCGTAGAGAGCTCAAACCATTGCATGCTTGCATCATCTTTCTTGGTTCTTGTTTGGTTTTCTCCTTGTGAGATTTGGAGCTTATGGTTGTCTTCTTGACAAGCTCGAGTTCATCGAAAACGGAGTTCACATGCTTCTTCTATTGCGTTTTTGGTGTTGGAGGTTTTACCGGTCTTATTCGAGGAAGGGTTCTCACCATTTTCTTATGGGACTTTTATAATTTCCTTCTTATTGTTATTTCTATCAAGATTGTATTATCCCTTGTCGCTAGATTTCCAACAAACTTGGTTTCGTTGAATTCGGAGTCCGTTTGCAGAAGTTGTGTCAGTTTTGGTGTCCTTAAAAAGGCTGCAGCGGTACTACCGCTCATGGGAGCGGTACTACCGCTTGGAGGGGATGTAATTTTTCACTACCGCTCTTGGGAGCGGTACTACCGCTTGGAGCGGATGTAATTTTTTACTACCGCTCCAGAGCGGTACTACCGCGGCTACTTCCGTGGCTACTTTCGCTCCGGACCAAAAACTCATCTTAAGTCCAGCGGTGGTAGGCACGGATGTATTTTTTTAGTACCGCTCGCAAGCAGTAGTACCGCTACCCTTAGCAGTAGTACCGCTACCCCTAGCGGTAGTACCATGGGGACAAGCGGTAGTACCGCTCCGGCGGTTCTACCGGCCTGTTGGTTTTCAAAGGGCTTCCACCGCACCGAGCGGTACTACCGCTCCACGTGAGGACGAGCGGTAGTATCGCTCCGGCGGTTCTACCGGCCTGTTGGTTTTCAAAGGGCTTCCACCGCACCGAGCGGTACTACCACTCGGTACTACCGCTAGGGCGGTGGAAGCCCTTTGAAAACCAATAGGCCGGTAGAACCGCCGGAGCGGTACTACTGCTCGTCCTCATGGTACTACCGCTATGGGTAGCGGTACTACCGCAAAGGGTAGCGGTACTACTGCTTGCGAGCGGTACTACAAAAATACATCCGTGCCTACCACCGCTGGACTTAAGATGAGTTTTTGGTCCAGAGCAGAAGTAGCCATGGAAGTAGCCGCGGTAGTACCGCTCCCAAGAGTGGTAGTAAAAAATTACATCCCCTCCAAGCGGTAGTACCGCTCCCATGAGCGGTAGTACCGCTGCAGCCTTTTTAAGGACACCAAAACTGACACAACTTCTGCAAACGGACTCCGAATTCAACAAAACCAAGTTTGTTGGAAATCTAGCGACAAGGGCTAACACAATCTTGATAGAAATAACAATAAGAAGGAAATTAGAAAAGGCCCATAAGAAAATGGTGAGAACCCTTCCTCGAATAAGACAGGTAAAACCTCCAACACCGAAAACGCAATAAAAGAAGCATGTGAACTCCGTTTTCGATGAACTCGAGCTTGTCAAGAAGATGACCATAAGCTCCAAATATCACAAGGAGAAAACCAAACAAGAACCAAGAAAGATGATGCAAGCATGCAATGGTTTGAGCTCTCTACGAATGATACGATCAAGCTACTCGCTTGAGAGCCCCCCTTGATAGTACGACAATCGATCCTATAACCCGATCTCCAAACTACCACCATGAGACCGGTAAAATAGAGAACCTATCAAGGCCAAACCTTTGCCTTGCACAAAGTCCACTTGAGCTAGATGTAGACGATCTTGACTTCCTCAAGTAGGACCACCTTTCTTGATTGCGTTGGCTCGGTGAAGACTAGTAGATTGCTCCCTCATACTTGATAGATTTCTCCCCTCCTATAAAAGGGGGTCTTCTTCCCCAATGAACCTAATCCTTTTGAGCTCGTGTTCTTCCCCCATTTTTGACCTTCTTCGATCTTGCTATCTCTCAATCCCTCCATGGATTCTTGCTAGTTTTTGGGGGAAAAGAGAGAGGAGATCTAGATCTACGTTTCCACCAATCACTTTCTCCTCTAGGTGAGGGGAACCCTTTGGATCTAGATCTTGGAGTTCTTCGCGTTCTCTTCTTCGTTCTTCCTCTCATTTTCCTCCCTAGCATTAGTTGCTTTGGTGGGATTTGAGAGAGAAGGACTTGGGCACTCCGTGTGCCCTTGCCATTGCATTTGGTGCATCGGTTTGAGTTCTCCACGGTGATACGTGGAAGTGAAGTTGAGTAGCTTATTACTCTTGGGTGCTTGGTACCCTTGAGCTTGTTCCTCTTGGGTGCTTGGGCGCCCTAGACGGTTGGTGGTGTTCGGAGCTCAATCATTATGGTGTAAAGCTCCGGGCAAGCGTCGGGGTCTCCAATTAGGTTGTGGAGATCGCCCCGAGCAATTTGAAGGGTTTCGGTGACCGCCCCCAAGGGTTGCCAAAGTGTACGGGTTCGGTGACCACCCCCATGGGTTGCCATTTGTACGGGTTCGGTGAGCGCCCTTAAGGGTCCCTTTGTGGAATCACGGCATGTTGCATTGTGCGAGGGCGTGAGGAGATTACGGTGGCCCTAGTGGCTTCTTGGGGAGCATTGTGCCTCCACACCGCTCCAAACGGAGATTAGCATCCGCAAGGGTGTGAACTTTGGGATACATCATCGTCTCCGCGTGCCTCGGTTATCTCTTACCCGAGCCCTTTACTTATGCACTTTACTTTGTGATAGCCATATTGTTTCCTGTCATATATCTTGCTATCACTTAGTTGTTTATCTTGCTTAGCATAAGTTGTTGGTGCACATAGGTGAGCCTAGTTGTTGTAGGTTTTGTGCTTGACAAATTAACTGCTAGGTTTATTCCGCATTTGTTCAAGCCTAAACCGTAATTATTTTAAAGCGCCTATTCACTCCCCCTCTAGGCGACATCCTCGATCTTTCAATTGGTATCAGAGCCTCGTCTCTCTTTGTCAGGCTTAACCGCCTAGAGAGTAAGGATGTCGACTAGGGGATTAGGATTCTCTGACACTCTTAGTTTCGATGGCACAAAGTTTGATGTTTGGGTTATTCTCATGCTTAATCATTTTCGGGCCATTGACCCATGTTTAGAGCGAATTGTAGATATGGGTTTTTCTCCTCTGAAGGATTCTCAAAGATTATCTATAGAGGATGAGAAAAACTCTTATCTCAATGCTCAAGCTTCTAATGTGCTTTTTGATGCTTTGAGCAATGTAGTTATATTTCAACTCATGCCGTTTCGGGATGCTCATGAGTTGTGGACAAAGCTTCAAGATAAATATGGCGTGTCCATGTTTTGTGGGGATGATTGTTCTCCCTCCTCCTCCGGCTGTGTTGCTTTCTCAACTTATTCTACTTCACCTACATGTGGATTGCCACAAGGTAATGATATGGTGAGTAGTGGTGTTCATTGCAATGATGATAGTGTGCTTATCATTGATGATCCCTCATCACTATCTTATTGCAATGCTCCATCTTTGGACTTCAACACTTCGAGCTCTCTAAATGTTTCACATGCTTGTGTTGATAGTCCTTGCATATCATGTAGAAATTGCTTTACTAAATCTCATGATGATATGCTTGCTATGTCTTGTTGCCATGATAAAAATGCATCTATTTCCTCGAAATGTTGTGCTAACAATGTAGAGGAAACCCAACACCCCATGGAACAAGATGTGGTCTTGAATGGTGCCTCAAGGGATCCTACATCATCATCGATTGCGTTTTGCCTTATGGCTAAGGCTTCAAAGGTATCTCCCACTTTGATTCCCAATATATCTTGTGATGATATTGATGATGACAAGAATGATGATGATGATGTTGATAGTGATGAAGAGAATGACAATGTTGACTCCTTAAAAATTAAGGGGAAAATGATTTTTAAAGCTCTTCATAAGAATAAAATTGCTCGTTCCAACTTCATGGAAATCATGTCCATTGCTATTGAGGGCAAGAAATATATTGATGAGTTGGAATCTCGTCTTGAGGAGCATGAGGTAACCATTGAGAAAATGGAAGGTCATGAGCGTGATTACGCTAATGAGATCGCGGACCTCTCTCAAGCTCTTGAACTTGAACAAACCACCAAGGAATCTCTTGAGGAGACTTTTGCTCTAGAATTATCTAGAGTGAGGGAATATCATGATAGAGCTCTTGAGGTGGCCAATGTTTTTGAAACTAAAAATGAGAAGCTTGAAGTTGCACATGTTAAACTCCTTCAAGACTTTGAGCACCTCAAAAATGGCTCAAGGGTCATTAAGAGTGAGCTTATCAAACTCACCGAGTCTCATGCTCAACTTAAAGCTTCATATTCTAAAGAGCTTGCCAAGTTGCCTTCTCCTCTTGCTATTATTGATGATGCTTGTGCTACTAACTCTATTTCTAGTGAAGCATCCATTTTGAAGGAGAATGTTGAGCTACGGGCTCAACTTGAGTTGCTATCTAGCAAATATGAGAAGTTGGAAGAAAATCATGTAAAGCTCACAAGCTCTCATGATGATCTTCTAGTATCCCATAATGTGCTAAAGATAGCTCATGAGGCTATGTCTAAGGTAACATCTAGTGAGTCTCATGTGGATACTAGCACTACTTCAAGTCAAAATGCTATCTTGCCATGTGCTAGTCCTTGTAATTCATCTACTCATAACATTGGTACTTCTTGTGATGAATTACTCTCCTTACCTTGTTGCTCTAACGATGACGCGTATACTTCCTCTAGTACTTGTGTTGATACTAACCATGTAGAGGAAATTAAAGAGCTCAAGGCTCAAGTCACTTCTTTGAAGAAAGACTTGGAAAAGTGTCATGAAAGGAAGTCCACACTCAACAATATCTTGAGTGTGCAGAAATCCCCCAATGACAAAGGTGGACTTGGATTCAACTCCAATAAGAAGAAGAAGTCCAAGAGAAACAAGAAGAAGGGCCAAGAACAAGTCAAGAATTCGGCCAAGATTATTTGCTTCAAGTGCAAAATTGAAGGGCATCATGTTAGATCTTGCCCACTGAAGAAGAAGCCCATTAATGACAAGCAACAAGGGAAGCGGCCACAAGTTCATTCTCATGCTCAACCTCAAGTTGAAGAAAGGCCTCTTCCCAAGAAGACTCAAGCTAATGCTTCTCAAGTTGAGAAATCAAGTGAGAAGAAAGTGAAGAGTAGACGTTGCTACTTATGTCGTGAGAAAGGTCACGTCGCTTCTTCATGCACTAGTGGTAACTTATCCAACCCAATTATTATTGATGATATATATTCTCTTGGGAAGGATAAGGTTGGCAATGTGTTTGCCAAGTTTGTTGGTACTCAAAGTGGTGTCAAGAAAAGAACCATTTGGGTAGCCAAGCCTATTGTGACTAACCTCTTAGGACCCAACTTGGTTGGGGACCACCAAGCTCAAACTTGATCAATAGGTGTTGCTGGAGGGCATTGGGGACTTGGCTACATTATGAAGAGTTAAGGGGTCTTCATCATTCATATTGTCTCAAGCCAAGTCATTCGGATTATCAAGTTTCTATCTTATATCCAATGTTCCTCCTTGCGGTAACTCGTGCTTAAATTGTTTACATTGAAAGTTACTTGCCCCTTTTGCATGTTTTGGTTTTGTACCATGCATGTGTTTGTATATGTTGTGCTTCCAACTTGCTTATCTTGAGCAATCAAGTATGTGTGTGTTGGTTTGCACAGCATGTACGTGTGTGTCGTGCGTTGAGCCTTTATGCTTCTTGTTTGTATCCTAGTTGGCTCGTGTAAGAGATTAATGGAACATCCCATTTTGGGGGAGTGATGTGCTTTGTGCACCTCACAATCCTATAAATGTGTGTACATGAGGAATACCATCTAGTATTGATATTACAAAATTATCTAGTCGCTAGGTGGCATGTCTCTCATGAGAAATTCAAATTCTAAAAGGTCCTTTAATTATCTCTTGTTGGATACTCTTATTGCCTCTTGTTAAGTTTTTCCTTGGTATCACATTATGGGGGAGTAATATGCTATGTGCATATTACAAGCCTAGAAAATATGTACATTTGAGATATTGTCACTTAGAGTTGATATTATTAATTATCTTGTTCCTAGTTGACATGTTAGCTCTACAAGTTGCAATTTGCTTGTGTTTGTTGTGAAGATGATGTTGGATATCCTTGTTATCTACCACCGGGAATTATTTCCAAATACTTCTTGTCTTTTGACAATTGGTACTCACTTATGTGTGGTAGAATTTATTGATCATCTTTACATTGTCTTTTGTTTTTATTTGCCTTATCTCTTGCCAAGGATTGTGTCCACTCCCATTGTCTTCCATACCACTTGTGGATCTTGTTAATTTCTTGTTCTTGTCTAGTGTTTTCTAGATATAGTGAAAGTGGTGATCCCACCTTGTGCATTTTGTATTCAAATGCAAATTCTCTATAATGCACAACTCGTGGGGGAGCTATCCTATTTTCTTTAGAACACTCTTCTTGTGATCCTTATCAAGTGTGTTTTGGTGGAAGGCAAGCAGTTTCTTTTTGGTACTTTGTGCCATCATGAAACTTTGTAGAGGGCATGGTTTGTTTGGAACCATCCTCTCTTTTGGGAGTTTGATTTCTTTCATTTTGAGTGTGCCAATGGATATCTCATTCCTTGATGTATCGTTTAATGATATCTTCCAAGTGATGATTTCTCCATTTGGTAATCTATTTTCTCTTGGTATTTCTTTCTCATTTGGTATCGCTTCTTGAAAGTCTTGAGCATGCATAGTCACTTCGTGTATTTTATTTGGCATGTTTTCTTTCTTTGATCCAATATATAGGGGAAACTCCACCAAGTCTCAATTTGGATGAGATGTGCATGAAATTCATTTCCATTTCTATATGCACATATGTTTGTGGAGTTTGTCCTATGTATTGGTGTTTCTAACTCTTTGGTCCCAATGAGTTTGGGTACCATTTTGTTTGTGTTGTTGTTCTAGGAACAATTGGAGATACATTGGATGCTCGGCTCACTCACAAGGAAGGTGGTGTCACCATGTGCTTATTGGAGTCAAGCTAGGATGTTCAATGAACTACTATCTAATACCTTCAATTGGTATCTTCTACATCCTTCCAATGCTATCTTGGTAACAAGTATCTATTCATGCTTTCCTCTCTTGCATTCAACCTTGTGTAGGTTGCATCTTGGCATGATACTCATTTCATATCTTGTGATACTTGTTTCCTTTCTCAAAGCATCCCAACGATGATCTCTTGTTGCTAGTTGTGATGTCTTTGATGGATGTGTGGTTGGACTTCATTTATATACAATAAGACCATATCTAGCCAAGTGCTATGCTTTCAAGCAAATATCTTATTGGTATATTTATGACTTCCTTGTGGATATCTTGTTCTTTCCTTTTTGTAACTATTTTGTGTGTACATCCTTCTTTGTGGATTGATATCATCATGATCTTCATCTACCTAGAATCTTATACACTTGAGAGAAGTTGCATATCTAGTTGATATCCCTTTCTTTCACGTCCACCGTTTCTTTCTCATGTTATTTCTTTGGTGGCTCTGTGAAAGTGTGTGCCTTGAGTGCGGGTCATATCTCGTTGCATCTTGATGCACTCTTGTGTGGTGAAGATCATTTTCCTCATGCTTGTCTTGACGAGGCTTTTTGCCATCTTAATTGGTATCCCTCGTCTTAATGAGGCTTTCACTTTCTATCTTCACCATGGGTTGTCACAAGCTTGGTTGTTATTTCGCTTTTTAGTAAGCTTGTGTATCCATTTGCTTGTTGTGTGTGTGTGGGAAGGACATGTCTTGCACCTTGTATCTCATTTATCCAAGACTATGTTGATGCTTAATGCTCATCCTTATATTAGTCTTCTCAAGTGCTTTGCCATGACTCACACACATCGGTTTTGGTTGAGCCTATTCTTAGGTTGCCTCTTTTACATGTTGCTCAACCATGTGTTCGTTGCAAGTGCTAGGCTTTGTTTCCTATATGCTCACTTGCACTTGTTGTAAGTTTCTATTGATTTTGGGGGAGCTATGATCCTATTTTTTGCACTTTGTATCCAAATACAAAAATTCTTACTTGTGCACAAATCATGGGGAGCTTCTCTAGTTTCTTTAGAACACTCCTTTGCTCATATCATAATATCCTTTATTCATGTGGCTCATAGGGTCTTTGGTCTAGTTGGTTCAATTGATATCCGTTGATTGCTTGCTTCAATTGGTATCTTTTGATTGCGTGATTGCTTGTGTCTCTCTTTGTTATGTCTTTGTGGCATATCATTCTTTAGCAATCTTTGTGCCTCAATATAGTTTGTCTTTCTCCAAGTATTTACCTTTGGATATGTGTATGTCATTCCACTCTCTTGTTGAGAAATACACAATTTATGGAGGAACACTTTTTATATTGGCCTTCTAAGCTTTTCGCCCATTTTGGCAATCGATGCCAATGGGGGAGAAGTTTCAGAGAGTTTTGTGGAGAAGTTTTCAGAGTTTCTCCTTGCTTTGATTTTGTTCCTAAGCATTTACATCTCATACTCATGTATCATTGGTTGTTGCATTGCATGGTGATGCATAATTCCTTATATAAACTCTCTTGAAAGTGATTGTCATCAATTACCAAAATGGGGGAGATTGAAAGGACATGCGGTGCCCCCATGTGTGGTTTTGGTAATTGATGACATTCTCTATGGACTAATGGTTGCATTGAGTTATATTTGAAGGATTTGTCCATAGGCATTTCTTGCAGTCCATGTGTTGGTTTCAAGGAGTTTATGAGTTGGCCAAGGTGCTATTAAGGAATTATCCAAAGATTGATCATGTGAGTGTTGAGCTTATTGCAAGCATGTCTTGAAGAAGAAGAGTGTGTGATCATTCATGTCTACCTTCAAGACATCATCCAAATGAAGAGAGTTGGAAAGGTTCAAGGTTGATCAAGACTAAGTCAAAGAGTGAATCAAGTTGATCAACACACAAAGTGTAGAAGATGTACCGAGAGGGATCAAGTGATCCCATGGTATGGCAAGCATTGTCAATTACGCTTTGTGTACTAACCCATGGTCTTCGTGAGAGTTCTTTGTGGGGTTAGGTTGCGGTGTGCACATTCAAGTGATGCATCACGAAGAGATCAAGTGCTTGAAGATCGCCGTCCATTGTGGTGACAATGGACTTGTGAAGATGTGCCGAAGAGTGGCTCACCCATAGTGGAGTATGGGGGAGCAATCTACTAGTCTTCACCGAGCCAACGCAATCAAGAAAGGTGGTCCTACTTGAGGAAGTCAAGATCTTCTACATCTAGCTCAAGTGGACTTTGTGCAAGGCAAAGGTTTGGCCTTGATAGGTTCTCTATTTTACCGGTCTCATGGTGGTATTTTGGAGATCGGGTTATAGGATCGATTGCCGTACTATCAAGGGGGGCTCTCAAGTGAGTAGCTTGATCGTATCGTTCGTAGAGAGCTCAAACCATTGCATTCTTGCATCATCTTTCTTGGTTCTTGTTTGGTTTTCTCCTTGTGAGATTTGGAGCTTATGGTCATCTTCTTGACAAGCTCGAGTTCATCGAAAACGGAGTTCACATGCTTCTTCTATTGCGTTTTCGGTGTTGGAGGTTTTACCGGTCTTATTCGAGGAAGGGTTCTCACCATTTTCTTATGGGCCTTTTCTAATTTCCTTCTTATTGTTATTTCTATCAAGATTGTGTTATCCCTTGTCGCTAGCTTTCCAACAAACTTGGTTTCGTTGAATTTGGAGTCCGTTTGCAGAAGTTGTGTCAGTTTTGGTGTCCTTAAAAAGGCTGCAGCGGTACTACCGCTCATGGGAGCGGTACTATCGCCTGGAGGGGATGTAATTTTTTACTACCGCTCTTGGGAGCGGTACTACCGCTCTTGGGAGCGGTACTACCGCTTGGAGCGGATGTAATTTTTTACTACCGCTCCAGAGCGGTACTACCGCGGCTACTTCTGTGGCTACTTCCGCTCCAAACCAAAAACTCGTCTTAAGTCCAGCGGTGGTAGGCACGGATGTATTTTTTTAGTACCGCTTGCAAGCAGTAGTACCGCTACCCTTAGTGGTAGTACCGCTACCCCTAGCGGTAGTACCGTGAGGACGAGCAGTAGTACCGCTCCGGCGGTTCTACCGGCCTTTTGCCTCCTCGCTGTTGTTTTTCAAAGGGCTTCCACCGCCCTAGCGGTAGTACCGCTCCTTGGAGCGGTAGTACCGCTCGGTGCGGGCTGTGAGGATAACGGTTGGATTTCTCCCCTCCTATAAAAGGGGGTCTTCTTCCCCAATGAACCTAATCCTTTTGAGCACGTGTTCTTCCCCCATTTTTGACCTTCTTCAAGCTTGCTATCTCTCAATCCCTCCATGGATTCTTGCTAGTTTTTGGGGGAAAAGAGAGAGGAGATCTAGATCTATGTTTCCACCAATCACTTTCTCCTCTAGGTGAGGGGAACCCTTTGGATCTAGATCTTGGAGTTCTTCGTGTTCTCTTCTTTGTTCTTCCTCTCATTTTCCTCCCTAGCATTAGTTGCTTTGGTGGGATTTGAGAGAGAAGGACTTGGGCACTCCATGTGCCCTTGCCATTGCATTTGGTGCATCAGTTTGAGTTCTCCACGGTGATACGTGGAAGTGAAGTTGAGTAGCTTATTACTCTTGGGTGCTTGGTACCCTTGAGCTTGTTCCTCTTGGGTGCTTGGGCACCCTAGACGGTTGGTGGTGTTCGGAGCTCAATCATTGTGGTGTAAAGCTCCGGGCAAGCGTCGGGGTCTCCAATTAGGTTGTGGAGATCGCCCCGAGCAATTTGACGGGTTTCGGTGATGAGCTAGGAATATGGTGGCAATACGTTTAACGGAAGGGTGATGAAAATTTAGAGAATTCTAGGAAAACCCTTTGTATAGACGGATGCATGTGAACAAATTGCCTTTCAAGTTCAATTACAAGCAAAGATATTGCATCCGCAAGGCTCTTAGTTTTATTAAGGATTGAACCTCCTAGCATGGGTATCGTACCGGCACAAGTAAAGAAATCTTGAATAACACCTTTTCCAATAATATTACCGCTACCCACGCGAAGTTTTTTAGTATGCATGATAGTAGGTTCTTCATGAGGATCATTATTAGCAAAGTCATCAAAGTTTCCCTCAAGATTATTACTATCTTTTTCAACGATAACCTCCCAAGATTCAGACATGATGGCAAGAAACCAATCTAGCACACAAGCAAACAAAAAGCAAACGAAAAGACGAACGAAAGAAGGGCGAATAAAAAGGCAAATATTTTTGTATTTTTCTGAAAACGTTTTAGAAGTGGGGGAGAGTAAAATGAGAGGCAAATGGCAAATAATGTAGGTGCAAGAGATGAAAGTTTATGATGGGTACTTGGTAGGCTTGAAGTAGAACCTCCCCGGCAACGGCGCCAGAAATACTTCCTGCTACTTCTTGAGCTTGCATTGATTTTTCCCTTGAAGAGGAAAGGGTGATGTAGCAAAGTAGAGATAAGTATTTCCCTCAGTTAAGAACCAAGGTATCAATCCAGTAGGAGGCACAAGCAAGTCTCCAATATATGCACTTGCACAAACTAACAAACACTTGCACACAACGCGAAAAAGGAATTGTCAATCCCTTCACGGTCACGAACAAGAGTGAGATCTAATAGAGATAGGTATAAAAGATAAATAAAGGAGCAAACTAAAGTAAATATAAATAAATTGCAGCAAGGTATTTTTGGTTTTCTGGTTTATAGATCTGAAAATATATGATGGAAAATAGACTCGGGGGCCATAGGTTTCACTAGAGGCTTCTCTCTTGAAAGAAAACATACGGCGGTAAACAAATTACTGTTGAGCAATTGATAGAAAAGCGCATAATTATGATGATATCTAAGGCAATGATCATGAATATAGGCATCACATCCATGACAAGTAGACCGAAATGATTCTGCATCTACTACTATTACTCCACACATCGACCGACTCCTGCCTGCATCTAGAGTATTAAGTTCATAAGAACAGAGCAACGCTTTAAGTAAGATGACATGATGTAGAGAGATAAACTCAAGCCATATGACATAAACCCCATATTTTTATCCTTGATGGCAACAGTACAATACGTGCCTCGCTACCCCTTCTATCACTGGGTGAGGACACCGCAAGATTGAACCCAAAACTAAGCACCTCTCCCATTGCAAGAAAAACCAATCTAGTTGGCCAAACCAAACCGATAGTTTGAAGAGAAATACAAAGATATCTTAATCATGCATAAAAGGGTTCAGAGAAGACTCAAATAATATTCATAAATAATCTGATCATAAATCCACAATTCATCTGATCTCAACAAACGCACCGCAAAAGAAGATTACATTGGATAGAACTCCAAGAACATCGAGGAGAACATGGTATTGAAGATCAAAGAGGGAGAAGAAGCCATCTAGCTACTAGCTATGGACCCTTAGGTCTGTGGTAAACTACTCACGCTTCATCGGAAGGGTATCAAGGTTGATGTAGAGGCCCTCCGTGATTGAATCCCCCTCCGGCAGAGTGCCGAAAAAGGCCCCAAGATGGGATCTCACGGGAACAGAGGCTTGCGGCAGCGGAAAAGTATTTTGGTGGACGCTTATGATGTTTGGGGAATATTTGAGAATATATATAGAGCTAGAATTAGGGTTAGGGGACTCCCGAGGGGCCCACAAGCCAGGGGGCGCGCCCCACTCGGGCGCACCCTGAGGGCTTGTGGCCTCCTCAGGACTCTTCTGGCCCTCTCCCCAAGCCTCGCAGGTGTCTTCTAGTCCAAGAAAAATCATCATAAAGTTTTATTCCGTTTGGACTCCATTTGATATTCCTTTTCTGTAGAAGTCAAAAACAAGGAAAAAACAGAAACTGGCACTAGGCTCTAGGTTAATAGGTTAGTCCCAAAAATAATATAAAATAGCATATTAATGCATATAAAACATCCAAAACAGATAATATAATAGCATGGAACAATCAAAAATTATAGATACGTTGGAGACGTATCAGCGGTCTACGTGCCCGGCCATGCCTCGTAATTATCTCGCGGGTACCCTCCAGGTCAACCCGACTTCACATCACTCGCGGGTACCCCTCAGGGATGACCCGATGTCATCATAGTCCCGTGGTCAAGTCAAAGTAACCGTGTGTCCATACACCAAAGGGGAATCCGAGGAATCACCCTCGATGGAATCCACTTGATGTAGTCGTCAAGGTGAACTTAGGAGGAATCACCCTCGGGGTTCACACTTGCGATGTTGCACGACAGAGTCATATCGGGAATGGTGAAGGAGGAATCACCCTCGATGACCACGACCGATTAACTATGCTACAGGGTTATCATCAGGAGTACGATATGAGGTATCACCCTCGGCACTCGATAGTAACTCTGCAGAGTCGTATAACTAAAGGGGGTGAGGTGATGTGCTGTGTCGGGCTCTGGACGTCAATCACGTTGATTGAGTCACCTGGTAATCCAGCGGGGGCAATAAGGACAAGGTGCGGGGCTAGCTGACACGGGTGCGTGACCAAAAGGTCACCAGAGTCCCGCAGCAGCGAACTCGTGCAATGGCGGCAATTGGCTCACATGGGGGCAGCGGCTAGACCACGCGAACGATGGTAGGGGGAAGGGCGAGACGTTCAGGGGCTCACAACATTGACGCGGAGCAACGCGGAGTGGCCGGGGATGATCTGCAGGCGGCGAATCGACCCGTGGAGTCTGGCGGATCCCGAGGTTGATGAAGACGAACAGGGCGACGATGCAGCGCGAGGCAGCACGAACCAGTGTCCAAGGTTTACGAAGACGAGGCCGGAGAACCTCCTGGACATGACCACGCGCCTCGGGGAGGCTGGTGGCCACGTCACGTCGAGGCAGCGGTGATGAGCCCGCTCGAGTGAGCTTGCAGGGCGGATCCAGAGGGAGAGGGAGAGGGAGAGATGTGCGAGAGGGAGCGGGTGCTAGGGTTAGTGGTGGGAGAGAGGGGGGAGCCAAGGGCTTGCCCTTATCCCCCTTCCCCCGCGGCGCGGCAGTGAGTGGTGTCGAGCACCTGCGGCCATGGTGTGCCCGGCCTTCCCCTATAGCGAGAGGAGGAAGGAAAGGTCGGCTTAGGCGGGCCAGGCCAGCCTCTGCACTTGTTGGGCCAAAGTGCACAGGGCACTTTTCTAATTTTTCTTTTTCTATTTTTTCATTTTCAGACTCTGTTAGGAATTTATTTGAGTGACCAAATGATTTTAGATAAATATGAAACTTGGCACATAAATTCTTTGGAATATTCTGAGGTTGCTCAAAAAGTTTGAGGCCAGCTGGAAAAGCTTATAATGGCGTTTGCATTTAATTGGACCACTTTAAATGATGTTGGTACATTCTAAAATTAGTTAGGGGCATTTTAGAAACTCTCTCAAGTGGGGTTTCCTGATGAAAAATATCAGTGGATTATTTGAAATATGATGAACACTTCTGTATTGCAGTTTGTAGAAATAAAAATTCGAATGGCATTTTTGAATTTAAATTTAAGTTTGATCTAGGACAAGTGGCATCTTGGCTTAGGAAAAAGATGACATGGCATGATTAGCATGTGGTCACTGTGGTTAACCACTAGGGTGTTACACAGATCTTCGACATTAGTGATGTGGAGCATCCTACGGACATCACCATGCCAAGAGTCCATTTGGCAAGTGACACGTGCGACATCTACTTCACATACATAAAGGTGAATCTTCTCCTTTACACGTGCTCGCTTGACCCCTTCGAGGATGGTATACTACTTGACACTTCTCCCGTGTGCATGCATAGGTATTGTCGGAGCTTCACGGATGTCGAGGAAGAGTGCAAGCGCCACGGAACAACTACACCGTCCGCGAGGGAAGCGTGGAAGAGAAGAAGGCATCAGGGCTGCTCAGCCGGAGCTGGACATCCGGACGCAGAGCCGGATCATTCGGGCTCAGCCGGATCATCCGGACGACCCCCCGGATCATCCGGGTACCCAGCCTCGACACCCGAATCTTACAGAATCCCCTCGGCGGAGCCGAATCATCCGGACCAGGTCTCGGATCATCCGGAAGATGCCCGGATCATCCGGATCCCCGCCTGGATCGTCCGGCCTTAGCCTGCGTGCACATCTTGGGCCGAGGCCCGTGTACCCGTTTCGCCCCCTCACTTACCCCTTCGTGGCTTAGACTATAAATAGACCTCCTCCTCCCCATTTTTAGGGTTAGCAAATATGATAGCTCATTTGTATGTGAGCTTTGCTCCTACCTCCTCCTCTTGAGAGAGAGAGACCGCTCCTTTGAAGGCCAAGACCTCCATCTAGGAGAAGATCCCGAGGGATTCAAGACCTCTTCACGGAGAAGATCCTTCTAGGATTCAAGCCCCCATCTCCTTTGGATTTGGGATGAACTTTACCTTGTATCTTTCCCTTTGTTGTTCATGTACCCTTGTGGATCTTGTGTGTTTGATTGTCTAGTGGATGTGTGATTGGACTTGTTCTTGAGTGTTCCTCTCGTGATTTCCGTCGTGTTTCCCCTCGTGTTCTTCGTGTCCTTCGTGGGATCCCCTCCAAATCGTGAAAGATCGGCCCCTAGGGTTCCACCCTACATCATCTTGGTACCATGAGCCACGTTGATCACGAATTTGGAGTCCCTACCCCCACTTTCTAGCCTTGTTTTGTTTGATTTTGTCCTAAATTTCGAAAATCCCCACCAAAAATAGCCCCAATTTTTTTTGCGATTTGTTGGCTTGATGATGTTTTGTTGATTTTGATCCATGGATTCGTTGTGTTTCAAGTGGATCTAGCTTCCCCACAAGTTTCCTCACCTTCCATCCATGAAATCTCATCAATTTTGACCCCAAAATCATCCATTTCCGCCCAAAAATTCGTCCACGAGAGGAAATCCCGAGCATTTTGACCTGCCCGGATCATCCAGACACCTCCCGGATCAGCTGGACCCTCTCCCGGACGTCCGGATAACCTATACACCCGAATACCCGTACCCGAGTTGATGAACCCGGATCATCCGGATGTACTCCCAGATCATCCGGACATAGCCCGGATCAGCTGGACCTACTCCCGGATGTCCGGGTAACCCTGAAACTGACATGGCTGAATTTTTGTTTTGGCCATAACTAATTCATCCGGAGTCCGATTTTGACGTTCTTTAGCTTGTTTTGAAGCTATTGACATCCCCCATCCCTCTAAAATACTTCCAACATCATTTGAATTCATCAAATTTTTGGAACTTTGGCATCTTTGCCTAGGCCTTCCACCATATCACCCGCATTACCACCACTGACTTCCGCAACCTAAGCCAATTTGGTCCCCATTGCATTTGTGGTTGCTTGAGTTGTGATTCGAGTCTCCTAAGGTGTTTCGGCTACTTAGGGACGGTTGCTTCTTCATCAACCACCACCACCACTTTCGCCTTGCGAACTTCGAATCCACCCACTGCATTTCGCTACCACCATTTGACATTTGCATTTGGACATTTTGAGTTTGCGGGTTTTCCGTTTCCTAGGGTGTTTCAGCTAACTAGGAACGGTTCGACATTGACAACACCGCCGCTCAACTTCGCCAAGGATTCGACAATGACCACCTTCACCATTTTGACACCCTAACCGTAAGCAAGAACGGTAACCTCTATATCACCTTGGTATCGTGGTATCCCATCATTGTACATTCTTCTTGCCATAGTATTGTTAACCCCTAGCCCATTTTGCGTCACTTGCCTATCAAGACTAGCCATTGAGTATTGCCGACAACGTTACTTGTGCACATTAGTGATCATCGATACGCACCTTCCATTGCATACATACCATATCATCTTGGTATCCTCATCTTGGTATCATCATATCATCTCTTGTGTCACAAGGTTGTTCCCGCATATACACAATTGCTATCTTGGTTTGTGCATTTCGCATGTGGCCATATCAAAAAAAAGAAAAGAAAAGAAAAGAATAAGCTTTTAAGCAAAGAGAAAAACAAAGAGCTTGTAAGCAATAGCCATAGCATCGCCACATTGCATATCATACTACCATATTGATCATCTTGGATCATCGTGTGCGAAACACCGTAACATCATACATAATAGCATACTTGGGATAGAAAGTTGATACATTTTGCATCATATAGGTTGTGCACAAGTGTCGTATCCGCCTATTGAGCAATCGTGCTAGCGTCTCTCTTGAGTTGTGCAACGCGAGCGTTTTCCGTGGATTCCACATTTTATGCTCATTCCTTGGTTGCACGACCCCATTTATCTATCTGTGTGTGTGTTTTCGTGTGCCACATATTGCTATTGGTCTACTTGTTTTACTTGTGAATTTGTGAATCTCTTTCAACATTATTGACTCTTACTAACATTTTGCATCAAATTTTTGTGCCACTATCCTCACCAAGCTACTCCATAAGCTTTACTTTGTAGGTGTGAGTGAGCAAGTCCGGTACCAATTCCACTATTCTTTCATTTCACATTGAGTGACATGGGATACATCCTAAACTTTTGGAAAAGGTAGCTTGGTATTGTTTATCTTATTTCCTACTCACCTTTGCTCGAGTCTTGTCATGGATAGGCATAGCACATCTACTTCGGTCTACAACAACAACGACGAGTTCGATGCCACGAAAAACTTCATCGACGTCAAGATGGATGCTCAAATGGAGGAGATCAAAGCCCTCATCAAGTCCTACAAAAGATCTTCCTCATCTTCGAGAAGACGCTCAAGTGCACATCCTTCCGAGCTACCATCTCCGGCAAGATCACATTGGCATCAACACAATCACCGACGAGAGCATGAAGGTCAAGAGCTCAACACCAACAACCGCTCTACGACTTCGCCATCTACCTTGGCATCTTCGCCTTTGGACATGTGACATCTACTCCAACAAGCACCTCAAGAGAAGCTCCCCAAGCTCAAGTCTGCGACTTCCACGAGCTACTAAGACCTCAACACCGACCACGAGCTTCCTTTCTATGGGACTCAAGACCCCGAGGAGTATCTCAAGTGGGAGCGCAAGATGGACGACTACCTCAAGCTACATCAAGTCCCTTCCGAAGACCAAGTGAAGTGCGCCACAAGTAACTTCCACGACTATGCGTTGACATGGTGGCTTCATACACCTTCGAAGACCTTCGACATGAGTTGTCCCAAGATGAAGAAAGCTATGCGGCGAGAGTTTTTGCCTTCCACCTACACGGAACATCTTCAACGCCAATTGGAGAACACCATCCAAGGATCCAAGTCCCTCGACAAGTACTTCCACGAGATGAAGAAAGCCTTGCGACGAGCCGGTGTGGATGACTCCATTTGGATGAAGTTCCACTTCATGATGGGATTGAACAACGACATCTGCAAGACTATCTTCCACGAGAACTACAAGTCCCTCGACGACCTCTACATTGGTGCTCTCAAGGCGGAACAAGAACACATGAAGGCCAAGACTTCTTCACCCCAAGCTCACTTCGTGATGACCAAGCTCCATGAGAATGAGCATGAGGATAGTACCACCGAGATGTCCAAGCCCGACGAGCTCCAAGACGATGCTCCCAAGTTTGACTTCACCGCCATCCCTCTTTGTGGCATTGATGATGCCGAGTCTACCTCAACTCCTTTTCAAGACGGTGAGGCGATGGCTACGACTATGGAGTCTCTCAAGGAACATGCTTTGGAGGCGAGCGACAAGGTGGCGAGCAAGGATGATGCTTCCATCTTTGGAGGCGAGAGTGATGATGTGCCATCTTCGGCCTTCATCCACGGCGACAATGACGAGATGGTTGAGCATGGGATTTTCCCTTCGACCACGGTGACGTATGACAACTTGAGTGACTTGTGCCACCATATTGAGAGTGAGAGCGAGTTCACCACTAGCCCCATATATGATGAGTTGCCCCAATTCCCATGTGAGGAGAGCCACAACCCCCACCACTTGAGTGAGATGAGTGACTCCACCATATGTGACTTTGAGTGCACCTATTTTGA
Organism: Thinopyrum elongatum; assembly: GCA_011799875.1. Taxonomy (NCBI): domain Eukaryota; kingdom Viridiplantae; phylum Streptophyta; class Magnoliopsida; order Poales; family Poaceae; genus Thinopyrum; species Thinopyrum elongatum. Next base: position 404,303,099 of record CM022299.1, on the reverse strand, counting down.
GGGAGTGAGTGAGCCACCACATAGAGAGAGTGTGATAGTTGATAGGTCGTGTGAGGACATTTTGAACTCTAATGACTTAACCTCTACCTCTATTGTGTCTTCTCCTTTGGTGCTAGGTCCCATATATGATGACGCGCCGATTCTCGATGACTTCGTCCTTCCTTTGGACAAGACGATGGCCATGGAGGAATATGATGCACCCCCACATGGTTCCATCAAGTTGATGATGATGACCACCATTTGGTCTTTGCTACCTCACCTACAACACATGAGTGGAATGACAATGGTAACATAGGTGACGGTGATGCTCTTGTCCCACTAGTGTACTATCTTGACATTGATTGCTTGCATGATGATGATCCACCTATTACCATGCTTCATGCTAGTATGATTTCCCCATGCGATGATTTGCCCATTTATGATGAGTTTGATGATTGCCATGTGGAGTCTATTAGTTGTGATGCCATGTTGCATAGGATTTCTTGTGATAAATCTCTCGGTCACATCATGTTTGATAATCCGCTTGACTTGTCATATGCTATGCATGAGATCAACAATATGTCCAATTTGCAATTTCTTCGTAGTAACTATGCATATGCCATTAAAATAAACCCAGTTTGCACATATGGCATAGATGACAAGCCCATGGTTATTGGCATTTGTTTTTCTTGTGATGATATTGGTATGCTCCCTTTGCATCATGTCAATCATATTCCATGCCATGACCACCTCGCTTCGGATATGCATTGTTTTGGATGTTGTCCATTTTCTCCATATGATGTTTCCGATATTGCTCATGAGGAGACCCCCATAGTTTCGTCATACATGTTAGGAGATTTTGATCCATCCCATCCATTGCATGATCCTAATAATTATATGCACCATGTGATCCCCATGGATAAAAATGCTATTGATGTGCCATATAATTGCATGCTCAATTGGTGTCCCCATCGTGTTATACACAATAACTATTCTTTCATGATGGATGACATGTTCTTATACCATGCATCAAATTTCTTTGAGCGATGCTTATCTTGTGCTAACTCACACATGCACATATACATCATGATGGATGATGTGTACATTTACCATGCACACACTTTCTTTGGTTTGTGTCTCTTTTGTGTAGGTACCCATGAATACTCGTCAACCTCGCAATCCCATGAGTTGACGAAACGAGCTCTAGAGAGCAACGATGACTTGGGATCCCATGGATTGTTTTCCACATCGTTTCCATTGCGCACGAACTTCGCACATTTCTTCTACATGGCCCTCACTTGGCTATGGGTTATTGTCCATTACATATTTTATGCCCATCTTGCCATGTTCACTTTGCATGATATGCTCATTTCCATTTGGATGACATGCTTTGGTGACCCATGCTTTGCATTTCACAGGATCCATGATTCTAGTACTTGTATGTGTATTTGCAAGCTTGGTGGAGATATCACTTGCTATTGCCATGTTCGATTTATGACCCATTCCTACGATGATACATTGATCTTGCTTTGTGTTCGTGCTTGCGATATGTCATGTGCATTGCCTATGCCTACTATTTGCTCACATGACATGATTGCCATGATTTCTTCTAGTATGTTGCATCTTCGCACTACTAGCTTGCAGGTCTTGATTACTATGATTTCTTGCCTTGTTGCATCACCAATGATTCATACTTGCTCGTTTCATGCAGTTGATGACAACCATTGCCATGCTTTGCACATTGTTGCTATTACTTCTTGTCCTATATCCCCATATGTTGCCTCTTTCATGCTAGATTTGACATGCATTGAGTGCAACAATGATTATAGTCTTGCTCATGAGATTGCCCCCATAGCATTCTCGCATATATTTGGATGTTTTTACATATTTCTTGTGAAGCATGCTTGCCTTACTTGTTTGCACCATATACCTAGTGCCATGAATACCGCCATTGTTGCATCATGTTATTCATGCACTTGTGCTTCTAACGGTTATGTGCAAGAAAAGAGAACCATCATGATGGATGATGTGTTTATCTACCATGCACATACGTTGTTTGCTTTCTTTTGTGCATGTGTAGGATACTTCGACTTGGTGTCAACTTACACTTCCCGTGAGTTGACCATTCGAGCTCTTGAGAGCGAACCACTTGCGACCGACTCGCTTCTACATCACACTTGCTTGTGCTTCGGCATTGTGAAGGGCGCATAAGGACATGCTTTCAAGGTGATATCCTTCTCTTTTGAGAACCTCCAAACCATGAGCATGGATATTATGGATCATACTACTTGTGTTGCTTGCACCATGAGACTTATTGTTCATCTTGGACCACTTGATTGCACACAAGTTAGAGATCTTGCTTCGACCTGTCATTTTCACCTTTCCATGCCTCATGACATATATACCTTGTGTGTTGCATCCAATTCTTGGATTACTTGCTCCTATAATATGCTTGGTTGCAACAATATCATTTCTTCACATAGGCCATGTCCCATTAATTGTCACATGCTTGACTTGATTGCCTCACACATGTTGAACAATTGCTCTTCCTATTGTGTTGTGTGCCACTCGATTTTCACTACACCATATGCACATTATGCTTGGATTGTCTTGCCCCATGTGTTTAGACACTTCATTTTTTGGTCTTGTGAATGATTCTTATGCCTACCATCGACCATTTGTCGAGCGCTTTATGCATGATTGCTATGACCATGAGGTAGATGCTTATTCTCTTGTCACACATATTTGCATCACTGCCTCACATTTACATGCTTGTTTCCATGATGACCTTGATTGTGCTCAATTCATATGCTTACATGCCATGTCACAATCCTTTGTCACACCATATGCTATGCTTGATGACGACACTTGTTGGGTGAATCACCACTTGAATGCTTGGTTTTGCACTAACGCTAACCACATTTGTTTTTCCAAATGTTTATTGTCCTTGCTCCTTTTGAAGGAATCCCAAAACGGTGCGACATTGGAGAGTGCCCACTTCGAGCTTCAAGATGACGAGAACTTGGTGATCGACGACTTCTACACGGTGACGCCATATCTTTCCCATGGTGATTTGGTTTTCGATCCGAGGTCGGATCTTTCCCAAGGGGGAGGGGATGATGCGGAGCATCCTACGGACATCACCATGTCAAGAGTCTATTTGGCAAGTGACACGTGCGACATCTACTTCACATACATAAAGGTGAATCTTCTCCTTTACACGTGCTCGCTTGACCCCTTCGAGGATGGTATACTACTTGACACTTCCCCCGTGTGCATGCATAGGTATTGTCGGAGCTTCACGGATGTCGAGGAGGAGTGCAAGCGCCAAGGAACAACTACACCGTCCGCGAGGGAAGCGTGGAAGAGAAGACGGAAGAAAGGAGAAGAAGGCATCACGGCTGCTCAGCCGGAGCCGGACATCTGGACGCAGAGCCGGATCATCCGGAGGAACCCCCGGATCATCCGGAGGAACCCCCGGATCATCCGGGTAAACCCCCAGCCTCGATACCCGAAGCTTGCAGAATCCCCTCGGCAGAGCCGGATCATCCGGACCAGGTCCCGGATCATCCGGAAAATGCCCGGATCATCCGGACCCCCGTCCGGATCATCCGGCCTTAGCTTGCGTGCACATCTTGGGCCGAGGCCCATGTACCCGTTTCTCCCCCTCACTTACCCTTCGTGGCTTAGACTATAAATAGACCTCCTCCTCCCCATTTTTAGGGTTAGCAAATATGATAGCTCATTTGTATGTGAGCTTTGCTCCTACCTCCTCCTCTTGAGAGAGAGAGACCACTCCTTTGGAGGCCAAGACCTCCATCTAGGAGAAGATCCCGAGGGATTCAAGACCTCTTCACGGAGAAGATCCTTCTAGGATTCAAGCCCACATCTCCTTTGGATTTGGGATGAACTTTACCTTGTATCTTTCCCTTTGTTGTTCATGTACCCTTGTGGATCTTGTGTGTTTGATTGTCTAGTGGATGCGTGATTGGACTTGTTCTTGAGTGTTCCTCTCGTGATTTCCGTCGTGTTTCCCCTCGTGTTCTTCGTGTTTTCGCGGGATCCCCTCCAAATCGTGAAAGATCGGCCCCTAGGGTTCCACCCTACATCATCTTGGTATCATGAGCCACGTTGATCACGAATTTTGAGTCCCTACCCCCACTTTCTAGCCTTGTTTTGTTTGATTTCGTCCTAAATTTTGAAAATCCCCACCAAAAATAGCCCCAATTTTTTTTGCGATTTGTTGGTTTGATGATGTTTTATTGATTTTGATCCATGGATTCATTGTGTTTCAAGTGGATCTAGCTTCCCCACAAGTTTCCCCACCTTCCATCCACGAAATCTCATCAATTTTGACCCCAAAATCATCCATTTCCGCCCAAAAAATCGTCCCCGAGAGGAAATCCCGAGCAGTTTGACCTGCCCGGATCATCCGGACGTGCTCCCGGATCATCCGGACACCTCCCGGATCAGCTGGACCCTCTCCTGGACGTCCAGATAACCTATACACCCGAATACCCGTACCCGAGTTGACGAACCTGAATCATCCGGATGTACTCCCGGATCATCCATACATATCCCGGATCAGCTGGACCTACTCCCTGATGTCCGGGTAACCCTGAAATGACACAGCTGAATTTTTGTTTCGGCCATAACTAATTCATCCGGAGTCCGATTTTGACGTTCTTTAGCTTGTTTTGAAGATATTGACATCCCCCATCCCGATGATGTGTGAGTAATTTACCATAGACCTACAGGTCCATAGCTAGTAGCTAGATGGCTTCTCTCTCTATGATCTTATACAATGTTCTCCTCGATGTTCTTGGAGATCTATTCGATGTAATCTTCTTTTGCCGTGCATTTGTCGAGATTCGATGAATTGTGGATTTATGATCAGATTATCTATGAATATTATTTGAGTCTTCTCTGAACTCTTTTATGCATGATTAAGATACCTTTGTATTTCTCTCCGATCTATCGATTTGGTTTGGACAACTAGATTGGTTTTTCTTGCAATGGGAGAGGTGCTTTGTGATGGGTTCAATCTTGTGGTGTCCTCACCCAGTGACAGTAGGGGTAGCGAGGCACGTATTTGTATTGTTGCCATTAAGGATAAAAAGATGGGGCTTTTACCATATTGATTGGATCTATCCCTCTACATCATGTCATCTTGCTTAAGGCGTTACTCCGTTCTTGTTAACTTAATACACTAGATGCATGCTGGATAGCGGTCGATGTGTGGAGTAATAGTAGTAGATGCAAGGAGGAGTCGGTCTACTTGTCACGGACGTGATGCCTATATTCATGATCATTGCCTTAGATATCGTCATAACTTTGCACTTTTCTATCTATTGCTCAATAGTAATTTGTTCACCCACCGTATGTGTTCTTTCAAGAGAGAAGCCTCTAGTGAAAACTATGGCCCCCGGGTCTATTTCTCATCATATATTTTCAGATCTATAAAACCAAAGACCCAAAAATACCTTGCTGCAATTTATTTATATTTACTTTATTTTGCCTTTTACTTATCTTTTATATCTATCTCTACTAGATCTCACTCTTGCTAGTGACCGTGAAGCGATTGACAACCACTTTTTCTCGTTGTGTGCAAGTGTTTGTTAGTTTGTGCAGGTGCATGTATTGGGTACTTGCTTGTACCTCCTATTGGATTGATACCTTGGTTCTTAACTGAGGGAAATACTTATCTCTAGTTTGCTGCATCACCCTTTCCTCTTCAAGGGAAAAATCAAACCAAGCTCAAGAAGTAGCGGGAAGAATTTCTGGCGCCGTTGCAGGGGAGGTTCTACATCAAGCCTACCAAGAAACTATCATAAACTCTCATCTCTTGCCTTACATTATTTGCCATTTGCCTCTCATTTTCATCTTCCCCACTTCTAAAACATTTTCAGAAAAATACAAAAAATATTTGCCTTTTTATTTGCCTATTTTCCCTTTGCCTTTTTGCTTGTTTGCTATCTTTGCTTCTGTTGCCATGTGCCTTCTATTTGCTTGCATCTTCGCTTGCTAAAAATCTATTGATATGGATCCTCATCCAATTGATAATCTTTTTAAAATATCCAATTATGATGAACCAATTGCTAGTGAATTGAGTTCACTAGATTATCTTTATGAAGTTTTGCTTGAAATTCATGAATTTGAAAATTGTGATGAAGTGCTAAAAGAAGAAATTTATAAAGTGATTCACGATAGCTCCTTGAATGAAAAGCATGATTGCAATGATGTTATTGTAAATTATATTAATGTCAATTGTGCTAATAATATGCAAAACCCCAAGCTTTGGGATGCTAATTTTGCTATGTCCACTACTTATTGCAATGATCATGATTGGGGTGATAATGCTTCTTATGATCTTGAAAATTTATTTAAGCCTCATGATAATAATGTTTGAAATAATATTGAAAGTGGGTTTGGAAGAGTTTCAACTTTAGGAAATAATGATCCCACTACTTTTGATCAATCTTATGAAATTTTTGATAAAAGTGGGCTTGGAGAAGTAATGACTTTATTCTACGTTAATCCCACTATTTTGGAAGAGTGTCAACTTCGCATGCACGTGGATCATGTAGAGAATATGTTATGTGATAGCTATATTGTTGAATTTGAATATGATCCCACATGTAATTATTATGAGAGAGGGAAATATGGTTGTAGAAATTTTCATATTACTAAATTACCTCTCGTTATGTTGAGATTGCTATTGTTTCTTTCTTCTTCCTTGCATATGCTAGTTTTTGCTTATCATGATAAATATTTTGCCTATAAAATGCCTATGCATAGGAAGTATGTTAGACTTAAACTTGTTTTTCACATGCTATATGATGCTCTCTTTGTGCTTTAATTTTTTGTCTTTCATGTGAGCATCATTAAAATTATCAATGCCTAGCTAAAAGGCTTTAAAGAAAAGCGCTTGTTGGGAGACAACCCAATATTTTTATTTTCTTTTTTTATTATTTTATACAATATTACTTCTGTGGTAATTGTTTTTTAGTGTTTTAATTAGTGTTTGAGCCAAGCAAGACCTTTGGGATGCTTTGGTATATCGTTGATTTGATTTTGCTGAAAAACAGAAACTTTTGCATCCAGTAACAGAATTCTTAAAATTCACTGGAGCGTTGAAAAACTCTAATTTTTTTACACAAGATTGATATATGAATTGCCTCTGTTTAACTAATGTTTCACAAGTTTTGGAGTTACATAAGTATGAATAATATTCGGGTCTTTACAGACTGTTCTGTTTTTGACAAATTCTGTTTTTGATGTGTTGTTTGCTTATTTTGATGAATCTAGGGGTAGTATCGAGGGGTTTGAACAATGGGGATGTTGGAATATAGTAGATATAACACCAATACAAAATTGGAATGATTTCACAATAGTACCTAAAAGTGGAGATTTGTTTTATCATACTAACGGATCTCACGAGTTTTTTTGTTGAGTTTTGTGTTGTGAAGTTTTCAAGTTTTGGGTAAAGATTTGAAGGAATATGGAATAAGGAGTGGCAAGAGCCTAAGCTTGGGTATGCCCAAGGAACCCCAAGGTAATATTCAAGGACAACCAAGCATCTAAGCTTGGGGATGCCCCGGATGGCATCCCCTCTTTTGTCTTCAATCCATCGGTAAATTTACTTGAGGCTATATTTTTATTCACCACATGATATGTGTTTTGCTTGGAGTGTCTTGTATTATATGAGTCTTTTCTTTTTAGTTTGCCACAATCATCCTTGTTGTGCACACCTTTTGAGAGGGACACACATTAATCATGAATTTATTAGAATACTCTATGTGCTTCACTTATATCTTTTGAGCTAGGTAGTTGATCTAGTGCTTCACTTATATCTTTTTAGAGCACGGAGGTGGTTTTATTTTGTAGAAATTGATGAAATCTCATGCTTCACTTATATTAGTTTGATAGTCTTAAACATAGTATGGCAATTTTCTTAGGTTATGAATTTGGTCCTAATATGATGGGTATCCAAGAAGGATATAATAAAAACTTTCATAAAGAGCATTGAATATATGAGAAGTTTGATTCCTTGCATTTGTTTTGAGATATAAAGATGGTGATATTAGAGTCATGCTAGAGAGTAATTGTGGATTAGTATAAATACTTGTGTTAAAGTTTGTGATTCCCGAAGCATGCACGTCTGGTCTATCGTTATGCGATGAAGTTAGGGCATTATTTATTTTTGATTGTCTTCCTTATGAGTGGCGGTCGGGGACGAGCGATGGTCTTTTCCTACTAATCTATCCCCCTAGGAGCATGCGTATTAGTACTTTGCTTCGATGGCTAATAAATTTTTGCAATAAGTATGTGAGTTCTTTATGACTAATGTTGAGTCCATGGATTATACGCACTCTCACCCTTCCACCATTGCCAGCCTCTCTAGTACCACACAACTTTTGCTGGTGCATTAAACCCACCATATACCCTTCCTCAAAACAGCCACCATACCTACCTATTATGGCATTTCCATAGCCATTCCAAGATATATTGCCATGCAACTTCCACCGTTCCGTTTATTATGACACATACCATCATTGTCATATTGCTTTCCGTGATCATATAGTTGACATAGTATTTGTGGCTTGGCCACCGTTCATATTATTTATACATGTCATGCTAGATCATTGCACATCCCGGTACACCGCCGGAGGCATTCATATAGAGTCATATCTTTGTTCTAGTATCGAGTTGTAATTCTTGAGTTGTGAGTAAATAAAAGTGTGATGATCATCATTATTAGAGCATTGTCCCATGTGAGTAAAGAATGATGGAGGCTATGATTCCTGCACAAGTCGGGATGAGGCTCCGGACGAAAAAAAGGCCAAAGAGCCCAAAAGAAAAAAAAGGAAAAAAAAGGAAAAAAATGAGAGAAAAAGAGAGAAGGGACAACATTACTATCCTATTGCCACACTTGTGCTTCAAAAATAGCACCATGTTCTTCATGATAGAGAGTCTCCTATTTTATCACTTTCATATACTACTGGAATTTTTCATTATAGAACTTGGTTTGTATATTCCAATGATGGGCTTCCTCAAATTGCCCTAGGTCTTCGTGAGCAAGCAAGTTGGATGCACACCCACTTAGTTTTCTTTTGAGCTTTCATACACTTATAGCTATAGTGCATTCATTGCATGGCAATCGCTACTCACTTGCATCGATATCAATTGATGGGCATCTCCATAACCCATGAATTTGCCTAGTTGATGTGAGAATTTCTCCTTTTTGTCTTCTCCTCACAACCTCCATCATACTCTATTCCACCTATAGTGCTATATCCATGGCTCACACTCATGTATTGCGTGAAAGTTGAAAAAAGCTTGAGAACATTAAAAGTATGAAACAATTGCTTGGCTTGTCATCGGGGTTGTGCATGATAAATACTTTGTGTGATGAAGATAGAGCATGACAAGATTATATGATTTTGTAGGGATAACTTTCTTTAGCCATGATATTTTGAGAAGACATGATTGCTTTATTAGTATGCTTGAAGTATTATTGTTTTTATGTCAATATTAAACTTTTGTTTTGAATCTTATGGATCTGAATATTCATGCCACAATAAGAAAAATTACATTGATAAATATGTTAGGTAGCATTCCACATCAAAAATTCTGTTTTAATCATTTACCTACTCGAGGACGAGCATGAATTAAGCTTGGGGATGCTTGATACGTATCCAACGTATCTATAATTTTTGATTGTTCCATGCTATTATATTATCCATCTTGGATGTTTTATATGCATTAATATGCTATTTTATATCATTTTTTGGGACTAATCTATTAACCTAGTGCCCAGTGCCAGTTGCTGTTTTTCCTTGTTTTTGTTTTTTACAGAAAACCAATACCAAACGGAACGAAACTTTTTGAGAATTTTTCTTGGACCAGAAGACAACCATGAAGCTTCGGGAAGAGGCCAGAAGACCCACAAGGGGGCCACAAGCCCTAGGGGCGCGCCCCCTAGGCTTGTGGGCCCCTCACAGATCTCCTAACCCTAATCTTGGCTCTATAAATACCCAAATATTCCCCTTACGTGAGAGGGAACACCAAAAATAATAATTTTTCACCGCCGCAAGCTTCTGTTCTCATGAGATCCCATCTTGGGGCCTTTTCCGGCACTCTGCCAGAGGGTGATTCAATCACGGAGGGCCTCTACATCAACCTTGCTGCCCTTCTGATGATGTGTGAGTAATTTACCACAGACCTACGGGTTCCATAGCTAGTAGCTAGATGGCTTCTTCTCTCTATTTGATCTTTAATACAATGTTCTCCTCGATGTTCTTGGAGATCTATTCGATGTAGTCTTCTTTTCCGGTGCATTTGTTGAGATTAGATGAATTTGGATTTATGATCAGATTATCTATGAATATTATTTGAGTTTTCTCTGAACTCTTTTATGCATGATTAAGATGGTTTTGTATTTCTCTCCGATCTATCGATTTGGTTTGGCCAACTAGATTGGTTTTTCTTGCAATGGGAGAGGTGCTTTCTGATGGGTTCAATCTTGCGGTGTCCTCACCTAGTGACAGTAGGGGTAGCGCGACACATATTTGTATTGTTGCCATTAAGGATAAAAATATGGCAGTTTTACCATATTGATTGGATCTATCCCTCTGCATCAAATCATCTTGCTTAAGGCGTTACTCCGTTCTTGTTAACTTAATACACTAGATGCATGCTGGATAGCGATCGATGTGTGGAGTAATAGCAGTAGATGCAGGCAGGAGTCGGTCTACTTGTCACGGACGTGATGCCTATATTCATGATCATTGCCTTAGATATCGTCATAACTTTGCACTTTTCTATCAATTGCTCAACAGTAATTTGTTCACACACCGTATGTGTTCTTTCAAGAGACAAGCCTCTAGTGAAAACTATGACCCCCGGGTCTATTTCTCATCATATATTTTCAGATCTATAAAACCAATGACCCAAAAATACCTTGCTGCAATTTATTTATATTTACTTTATTTTGCCTTTTACTTATCTTTATATCTATCTCTATTAGATCTCACTATTGCTAGTGACCGTGAAGGGATTGACAACCCCTTTTTCGCGTTGTGTGCAAGTGGTTGTTAGTTCGTGCAGGTGCATCTATTGGGGACTTGCTTGTACCTCCTACTGGATTGATACCTTGGTTCTTAACTGAGGGAAATACTTATCTCTACTTTGCTGCATCACCCTTTCCTCTTCAAGGGAAAAATCAACGCAAGCTCAAGAAATAGCGGTAGTTAGTAGCTAGATGGCTTCTTCTCTCTTTTTGATCTTCAATACAATGTTCTCCTCGATGTTCTTGGAGACCTATTTGATGTAACTCTTTTTTGCGGTGTGTTTGTTGGGATCCGATGAATTGTAAGTTTATGATCAGTTCTATCCATGAATATTATATGAGTCTTTGCTAAACTCTTTTATGCATGATTGTTATAGCCTCATATTTATTCTCCAATTTATTGGTTTGGTTTGGCCAACTAGATTGATTTATCTTGTCATGGGAAGAGGTGCTTTGTGATGGGTTCGATCTTGCGGTGCTCAATCTCAGTGACAGAAAGAGACATGACACGCATGTATCGTTGTTATTAAGGATAACAAGATGGTGTTTATTCATACATGAGTTTATCTTGTCTACATCATGTCATCGTTCTTATTGCATTACTCCATTTTTCCATGAACTTAATGTTGGGGAATGTTGCATGGAAAACAAAAAAATTCTACGCACACGCAAGATCTATCCATGGAGATGCATAGCTATGAGAGAGGAGAGTGTGTCTACATACCCTCGTAGACCGTTAAGCGGAAGCGTTTATCAACGCGGTTGATGTAGTTGTACACCTTCACGATCCGCCCGATCAAGTACCGAACGTACGACACCTCCGCGTTCAGCACACGTTCAGCTCGATGACGTCCTCGCCTTCTTGATCTAGCAAGACGGGCGAAGTAGTAGATGAGTTTCGGCAGCACGACGGCGTGGTGACGGTGGTGATGCAACTATCTCCGCAGGGCTTCGCCGAGCACTACGAAAATATGACCGATGATGAACTAGAGGGAGAGGGGCGCCGCACACGGCTAGGGAATCGTGGTGTGTGTTGCCCCTCTCCCTCCGCACATATATATAGGTGGAGGGAGGAGAGGAGGCAGCCCTAGGGTGCCCCCAAGTGGCCGGCGGCTGCCCTAGAGGCCTGCCTAGCCGTGCCCCCCCTCCATATTTGAACATGGGGGAGGAAAGGGGGGCTGGCTGCCTTAGGGCGCCTCCCCCTTCCTTCCCTCCCTCCTTGGTGCATGGGCAGGGGGTGGAGGGGCGCGCTAGCCCCCTTGTGGGCTGGTGTGCTCCCCCCTTGGCCCATAAGGCCTACTACTTACCGGTGGCCTCCCGAAACCCCTTCCGGCACTCCGATAAATACCTGGTTCTTTCCGAAACCTTTCCGGTGACCAAATATCATTGTCCTATATATCAATATTTACCTCCGGACCATTCCGGAGCTCCTCGTCATGTCCGCGATCTCATCCGGGACTTCGAACAACATTCGATCACCAATTCACATAACTCATATAATACTATATCGTCAACGAACGTTAAGCGTGCGGACCCTACGGGTTCGAGAATGATGTAGACATGACCGAGACGCTTCTCCGGTCAATAACCAACAGTGGAACCTAGATGGCCATATTGGTTCCTGCATATTCTATGAAGATCTTTATCGGTCGAACCTTTATGACAACATACGTAATTCCCTTTGTCTGTCGGTATGTTACTTGCCCGAGATTCGATCGTCGATATCTTCATACCTAGTTCAATCTCGTTACTAGCAAGTCTCTTTACACGTTCTGTAATACATCATCTCACAACTAACTCCTTAGTCACTTTGCTTGCAAGCTTCTTGTGATGCTGTATTACCGAGAGGGCCCAGAGATACCTCTCTGATACATGGAGTTACAAATCCCAATCTCGATTCACGCGAACTTAAGAGACACCTTCGGAGATACCTATAGAGCATCTTTATGATCACCCAGCTATGTTGTGACGTTTGATAGCACACAAGGTATTCCTCTGGTATCCAGGAGTTGCATGATCTCATGGTCGAAGGAATATGTATTTGACATGAAGAAAGCAGTAGCAATAAACTGAACGATCATATGCTAAGCTAACGGATGGGTCTTGTCCATCACATCATTCTCCTAATGATGTGATCCCATTATCAAGTGACAACACATGTCTATGGTTAGGAAACCTTAACCATCTTTGATCAACGAGCTAGTCTAGTACAGGCTCACTAGGGACACGGTATTTGTTTATGTATCCACACATGTATTTAAGTTTCCGGTCAATACAATTCTAGCATAAATAATAAACCTTTATCGTGAATAAGGAAATATAATAACAACTTTATTATTGTCTCTAGGGCATATATCCATCAGTCTCCCACTTGCACTAGAGTCAATAATCCAGTTCGCATCGCCATGTGATTAACACCCATAGTTCACATCACCATGTGACTAACACCCAAAGAGTTTACGAGAGTCAATAATCTAGTTCACATCGCCATGTGATTAATACCCAAGGAGTACTAAGGTGTGATCATGTTTTGCTTGTGAGAGAGGTTTAGTCAATGGGTCTGCCATATTTAGATCCGTATGTATTTTGCAAATTTATATGTCCACAATGCTCTGCATGGAGCTACTCTAGCTAATTGCTCCCACTTTCAATATGTATCCAGATTGAGACTCAGAGTCATCTGAACCGGTGTCAAAGCTTGCATCGGCGTAACCTTTTATGATGAACTCTTTATCACCTCCATAGCCGAGAAAAAATTCCCTAGTCCTCTTAGGTAACTAAGGATATTTTTCACCACTGTCCAGTGATCCACTCCTGGATCGCTATTGTATCCCCTTGCCAAACACATGGCAAGGCACACAACAGGTCTGGTACACAGCATGGCATACTTTATAGAACCTATGGCTGAGGCATAGGGAATGACTTTCATTCTCTCTCTATCTTCTGCCGTGATCGGGCTTTGAGTCTTACTCAACTTCACACCTTGCAACACAGGCAAGAACCCTTTCTTTGACCGGTCCATTTTGAACTTCTTCAGAACTTTGTCAAGGTATGTGATTTGTGAAATTCCTATTAAGCGTCTCGATCTATCCCTATAGATTTTCATGCCCAATATATAAGCAGCTTCACCGAGGTCTTTCATTGAAAAATTCTTATTCAAGTATCCTTTTATGCTATCCAGAAATTCTATATCATTTCCAATCAATAATATGTCATCCACATATAATATTAGAAATGCTACAGAGCTCCCACTCACTTTCTTGTAAATACAGGCTTCACCATAAGTCTATATAAAACCATATGCTTTGATCACATCATCAAAGCGTATATTCCAACTCCGAGATGCTTGCACCAGTCCATAGATGGATCGCTGGAGCTTGCACACTTTGTTAGCACCTTTAGGATCGACAAAACCTTCTGGATGCATCATATACAACTCTTCTTTAAGAAATCCATTAAGGAATGTAGTTTTGACATCCATTTGCCAGATTTCATAATCATAAAATGCGGCAATTGCTAACATGATTCGGACAGACTTAAGCATCGCTATGGGTGAGAAATCCTCATCGTAGTCAACCCCTTGAACTTGTCGAAAACCTTTCCTGGCAAGTCAAGCTTTGTAGACAGTGATATTACCATCAGCGTCTGTCTTCCTCTTGAAGATCCATTTATTTTCAATGGCCTGCCGATCATCGGGCAAGTCCACTAAAGTCCATACTTTGTTCTTATACATGGATCCTATCTCAGATTTCATGGCCTCAAGCCATTTATCGAAATCTGGGCTCATCATAGCTTCTTCATAGTTCGTAGGTTCGCCGTTGTCTAACAACATGACTTCTTGGACAGGATTACCGTACCACTCTGGTGCGGAACGTGTTCTGGTCGACCTACGAGGTTCAGCATCATTAGCTTCCTCTCTAGTTGGTGTAGGCATCACGGGAATGGTTTTCTCTGATGTGCTACTTTCCAATTCGAGAGAAGGTACAATTACCTCATCAAGTTTTACTTTCCTCCCACTCACTTCTTTCGAGAGAAACTCCTTCTCTAGAAAGGACCCATTCTTGGCAACAAAGATCTTGCCTTCGGATCTGTGGTGGAAGGTGTACCCAATAGTTTCCTTAGGGTATCCTATGAAGACGCACTTCTCCGATTTGGGTTCGAGCTTATCAGGCTGAAGCCTTTTGACATAAGCATAGCATCCCCAAATTTAAGAACGACAGCTTAGGTTTCTTGCCAAACCATAGTTCATACGGTGTCATCTCAACGGATTTAGACGGTGCCCTATTTAACGTGAATGCGGCTGTCTCTAATGCATAACCCCAAAATGATAAAGGCAAATCGGTAAGAGACATCATAGAACGCACCATATCTAATAAAGTACGGTTACGACGTTCAGACACACCATTACACTGTGGTGTTCCAGGTGGCGTGAGATGTGAAACAATTCCACATTGTTTTAAATGAAGGCCAAACTCCTAACTCAAATATTTGCCTCCGCGACCAGATCGTAGAAACTTTATTTTCTTGTTACGATGATTCTCCACTTCACTCTGAAATTCTTTGAACTTTTCAAATGTTTCAGACTTGTGTTTCATTAAGTAGATATAACCATACCTACTCAAATCATCTGTGAAGGTCAGAAAATAACGATACCCGCCTACATGCCTCAACACTCATCGGACCGCATACATCGGTATGTATTATTTCCAATAAGTCATTAGCTCGCTCCATTGTTCCGGAGAACGGAGTTTTAGTCATCTTACCCATGAGGCATGGTTCGCAAGTATCAAATGATTCATAATCAAGTGATTCCAAAAGTCCATCCGCATGGAGTTTCTTCATGCGCTTTACACCAATATGACCTAAACGGCAGTGCCACAAGTATGTTGCACTATCATTATCAACTTTGCATCTTTTGGCATCAATATTATGAATATGTGTATCACTACAATCGAGATTCAAGAAGAATAGACCATTTATCAAAGGTGCATGACCATAAAAGATATTACTCATATAAATAGAACAACCATTATTCTCTAACTTAAATGAATAACCATCTCGCAATAAACAAGATCCAGATATAATGTTCATGCTCAACGCTGGCACCAAATAACAATTATTGAGGTCTAAAACTAATCCCGAAGGTAGATGTAGAGGTAGCGTGCCGACGGCGATCACATCGACCTTGGAACCATTCCCGACGCGCATCGTCACCTCGTCCTTAGCCAATCTTCGTTTATTCCGCAACTCCTGTTTTGAGTTACAAATATGAGCAACTAAACCAGTATCAAATACCCAGGCGCTACTACGAGCATTAGTAAGGAACACATCAATAACATGTATATCAAATATACCTTTGTTCACTTTGCCATCCTTCTTATCCGCCAAGTATTTGGGGCAGTTCCGCTTCCAGTGACCATTCCCTTTGCAGTAGAAGCACTCAGTTTTAGGCTTGGGTCTAGCTTTGGGCTTCTTCACGGGAGCGGCAACTTGCTTGCCATTCTTTTTGAAGTTCCCTTTCTTTCCCTTGCCCTTTTTCTTGAAACTAGTGGTCTTGTTAACCATCAACACTTGATGCTCCTTCTTGATTTCTACCTCTGCGGCCTTAAGCATTGCGAAGAGCTCGGAAATCGTTTTTGTCATCCCTTACTAATTGAAGAACTCTGTAGCTTGGTGGCAGTGATTGAAGAACTCTGTCAATAACACTCTCAACTGGCAGATCAATTCCCAGCTGAGTCAAGTGGTTATGATACCCAGACATTTTGAGTATGTGTTCACTGACATAACTGTTCTCCTCCATCTTGCAGCTATAGAACTTGTTGGAGACTTCATATCTCTCAACCCAGGCATTAGCATGAAATATCAACTTCAGCTCTTGGAACATCTCATATGCTCTGTGGCGTTCAAAATGTCTTTGAAGTCCCGGTTGTAAGCCGTAAAGCATGGCAGACTGAACTATTGAGTAGTCATTAGACCGTGTTTGCCAGGCGTTCACAACGTCTAGATTAGCGGGAGCGGGTCTGTCAGCTAGCGGTGCATGAAGGACATAATTTTTCTATGCAGCAATGAGGATAATCCTCAAGTTACGGACCCAGTCCATGTAGTTGCTACCATCATCTTTCAACTTAGCTTTCTCTAGGAACGCATTAAAATTCAGGGGAATGGTAGCACGGGCCATTGATCTACAACATAGATATGCAAAAACTATTAAGACTAAGTTCATGATAAATTAAGTTCAATTAATCAAATTATAGTGAACTCCCACTTAAATTAACATCCCTCAAGTTATCTAAGTGATACATGATCCAAATCAACTAACCCATGTCCGATCATCGCGTGAGATGGGGTAGTCATCGATGGTGAACATCTCTATGTTGATCATGTCTACTATATGACTCACGTTCGACCTTTCGGTCTCCAATGTTCCAAGACCATGTGTGTACATGCTAGGCTCATCAAGTTTAACCCAAGTATTCTGCTTGTGCAAAATTGTCTTACACCCGTTGTATGTGAACATAGAGTCTATCACACCTGATCATCATGAGGTGCTTCGAAACGATGAACTTTAGCAATGGTGCATACTCGGGGAGAACACTTTTATATTGAAATTTAGTGAAGGGATCATCTTATAATGCTACCGTCGTTCTAAGCAAAATAAGATGCATAAAGGATAAACATCACATGCAATCAAAAATATGTGACATGATATGGCCATTATCATCTTGTGCTTTTGATCTCCATCTCCAAAGCATCGTCATGATCTCCATCGTCACCGGCTCGACACCTTGATCTCCATCATTGCGTCGGGGTCATCTCGCCAACTATTGCTTCTATAACTATTGCTAACGCATAGCGATAAAGTAAAGCAATTACATGGCGTTTGCATTTCATACAATAATTAAGAGACAACCCTAAGGCTCCTGCCGGTTGTCGATATTACAAAACATGATCATCTCATACAACAATGTATATCACATCACGTCTTGACCATATCACATCACAACATACCCTGCAAAAACAAGTTAGACGTCCTCTACTTTGTTGTTGCAAGTTTTACGTGGCTGCTACGGGCAACTAGCAAGAACCGTTCTTAACTACACAAAACCACAACGGTGATTATCAAGTTTGCTGTTTTAACCTTCTTCAAGGACCGGCCGTAGTCATATTTGATTCAACTAAAGTAGGAGAAACAGACACCCGCCAGCCACCTTTATGCAAAACAAGTTGCATGTCAGTCGGTGGAACCGGTCTCATGTGCGTGGACATGTTAGGTTGGTCCGGGCCGCTTCATCCCACAATACTGCCGAATCAAAATAAGACGTTGGTGGTAAGCAGTATGCCCATCACCGCCCACAACTTCTTTGTGTTCTAGTCGTGAATATCATCTACGCATAGACCTGGCTCATGATGCCACTGTTGGGGAACTTTGAATGGAAAACAAAAAAAATTCTACGCACATGCAAGATCTATCCATGGAGATGCATAGCTACGAGAGAGGAGAGTGTGTCTACGTACCCTCGTAGACCATTAAGCGGAAGCGTTTATCAACGCGGTTGATGTAGTCGTACACCTTCACGATCCGCCCGATCAAGTACCGAACGCACGGCACCTCCGCGTTCAGCACACGTTCAGCTCGATGACGTCCTCGCCTTCTTGATCCAGCAAGACGGGCGAAGTAGTAGATGAGTTCCGGTAGCATGACGGCGTGGTGACGGTGGTGATGCAACTACCTCCTCAGGTCTTCGCCGAGCACTACGAAAATATGATCGAGGATGAACTAGAGGGAGAGGGGCACCACACACGGCTAGGGAATCATGATGTGTGTTGCCCCTCTCCCTCCACACATATATATAGGTGAAGGGGGAGAGGAGGCAGCCCTAGGGCGCCCCCAAGTGGCCGGGGGCTGCCCTAGAGGCCTGCCTAGCCGCACCCCCCTCCATATTTGAACATGGGGGAAGGAAAGGGGGGCTGGCTGCCTTAGGGCGCCTCCCCCTTCCTTACCTCCCTCCTTGGTGCATGGGCAGGGGGTGGAGGGGCGCGCCAGCCCCCTTGTGGGCTGGTGTGCTCCCCTCTTGGCCCATAAGGCCCACTACTTACCTGTGGCCTCCCGGAACCCCTTCCGGCACTCCGATAAATACCCGGTTCTTTCCGAAACCTTTCCGGTGGCCAAATATCATCGTCCTATATATCAATCTTTACCTCCGGACCATTCCGGAGCTCCTCATCATGTCCGTGATCTCATCCGGGACTCCGAATAACATTTGGTCACCAATTCACATAACTCATATAATACTATATCATCAACGAACGTTAAGTGTGTGGACCCTACGGGTTCGAGAATGATGTAGACATGACCGAGATGCTTCTCCGGTCAATAGCCAATAGCGGAACCTAGATGCCCATATTGGTTCCTGCATATTCTACCAAGATCTTTATCGGTCGAACCTTTATGACAACATACGTAATTCCCTTTGTCTGTCGGTACGTTACTTGCCCGAGATTCGATCGTCGGTATCTTCATACCTAGTTCAATCTCGTTACTGGCAAGTCTCTTTACTCGTTTCGTAATACATCATCTCGCAACTAACTCCTTAGTCACTTTGCTTGCAAGCTTCTTGTGATGATGTATTACCGAGAGGGCCCAGAGATACCTCTCCGATACATGGAGTGACAAATCCCAATCTCGATTCACACCAACTCAACAGACACCTTCGGAGATACCTGTAGAGCATCTTTATGATCACCCAGTTACGTTGTGACATTTGATAGCACACAAGGTATTCCTCCGGTATCCGGGAGTTGCATGATCTCATGGTCGAAGGAATATGTATTTGACATGAAGAAAGCAGTAGCAATAAACTGAACGATCATATGCTAAGCTAATGGATGGGTCTTGTCCATCACATCATTCTCCTAATGATGTGATCCCGTTATGAAGTGACAACACATATCTATGATTAGGAAACCTTAACCATCTTTGATCAACGAGCTAGTCTAGTAGAGGCTCACTAGGGACACGGTATTTGTTTATGTATGCACACATGTATTTAAGTTTCCGGTCAATACAATTCTAGCATAAATAATAAACCTTTATCATGAATAAGGAAATATAATGATAACAACTTTATTATTGCCTCTAGGGCATATTTCCATCACTTAATACACTAGATGCATGCTGGATAGCGGTCGATGTGTGGAGTAATAGTAGTAGATGCAGGCAGGAGTCGGCCTACTAATATTGGACGTGATGCCTATATACATGATCATTGCCTTGGATATCATCATGATTATTCGCTTTTCTATCAATTGCCCAACAGTAATTTATTTACCCATCGTATGCTATTTTCTTGAGAGAAGCCTCTAGTGAAAACTACGGCCCCTGGGTCTATTTCCTATCATATATTAAATCCAAAATACCTTGCAGCAATTTTTCTTTCTTTATTTTATTTTGTATTTTTGTTAGATATATTATCAAAACCTATACAATTTAATCTATCTCAATACCGTTGAGGGATTGACAACCCCTCTTACGCGTTGGGTTGCAAGTTTTTGTTGTTTGTGTGCAGGTGTTATTTACATAGTGTTGCTTGGTTCTCGTACTGGATTGATAACCTTGGTTTCATAACCGAGGGAAATACTTACATTTGTTGTGATGCATCATCCTCTCCTCTTCTGGGAAATACCAACACAGATATAAGCAATCATTGGGTCAGATCCCAAGTCTCTACTCTTGTACTTAACGACCTCGTAGGGCAAGGCCTGCTGCCGGCTCAAGAAGTAATTGGCCGGCGGGCGCTTGATGAAGAGAGCACCCCCTAGCCCGACGAAGGAGAATTTATTGTGTTCACAGATCATCTTCAAAGGGGCTTCTCACCACCTGGGTCAAGATTCTTCTGGGACTTCCTTAATTTCTTCGGTCTGCATCCTCAGGATATTGGCCCCAACTCTATGACCAATCTTTGCCAATTCCAGGTCTTCTGCGAAGTCTATCTTCAGACGGAGCCAATTGTTCCCATCTTCCGGGAAATTTTCTATATCAACCACCAAACCGAGTTTGCGGATGGACCTAGCATAGAGCTTGGTGGAGTTTCCGTTTAGAGGCGGAAAAACTGCCCCTTTCTAGAAGCCAAACTGGCGAGTCATCTGAAAGGATGGAACATGACCAGGTTTTATTGGAAAACTACTGCACCTGAAGATGAAAACGCATTGCCGGGTTATAGACTGGACCGGCTCAACGCAACCATTGCCTTTCCTAGTTGGCCGGCCAATGAAGAGCGACAACAAGTCGCTCCCATATACTCTAAATTGAGGGCCTTGTCAGCAAATGGCCTCACTGGGATCGACCTGACCCGGTGTTGGATCAGCTAGAGAATCCAACCATTAAGTAGGAGGGGCGACTTAATGTGCAATTATACTGGTGACTTGGCTGACATGCAACGCTTCAGCCAAGTCGACTTGTCAGCGGATGAAATAAACAAGGCCACGAAAAAGCTGTTGGGAGAGCCTCAAGATAAATGCAATAAGATTGGGCTTGCACCCTTCTGCATAAAAAACCCAGTGCCTCCAGTAGGCATTTTTGCACTTTGTCTTACTCATTCCGTATTTTGATTTCATTTTAATGTTGACTTTTGGCTTATCATATACACAGGCATATGACAAGTTCTAGAAGAAAAAACCTCGGAAAACTGTCCCTGCTCTAGTTGAATGAGTGGATGAGCCGGCCAACGCTGATGAGGCGGCCGATGGAGATGAGTCGGAGGTAGAGCTTGACTCTATTAGTCGTTTATTTATGCAACTTGCTGATGCCCCTTCTTCTCAGGATCACACGGAAACCAGTCGAGCCAGCCCTACTGAGGTAATTTCCATCTCATCTAGCTTGGAAACTTTAATTCCGAAGAAAACAAGATGAGCCATCAGAAAGGTTACCTTTTCGCATCCAGATGCTCACCTAGATCCAAAATTTCTTTTGAAGAAATCACAACAGGTTGGTACCTCCAAGCGCAAGCTCCAAAGTAACTCTGGCGAGTTATCGACTGGCTTGTCAGATGAGCCAGTCACCCGCAGGTGACGGAATGATGTCCCTCATAGCCCAACTCCCTCTCTTCCTCGAGCCGGCCTTATTAGGCAACCCCTTAACTCTTCTGACTCAAATTATCAGGAGACCTCACCCTCATCAGGAGAATCGACTGCCTCACAGCTTCCGCCCTTGGTCATTAAGCAAAGGTAAGTATTTTAGTAATTCATACTTCATCATAGTCATTATTTCTTTTATTTGAATATACTCATATGACTGCAGGGCCATGTCCAAGAAAGGGAAAGTTGGCGAGTCATCTTCGGCTCCAGAAATCCCTAAGTATGAAGACCCGCTCTTGGTGACCCTTGAGGTCCAAACTGAGACGCCAGAAGGCAACCCTGACCAAAGGGTTGAGCCGCCCCAACAGAATGAGTCGGCTGGTGTTGAAGAGACAACAACAATGGAGCCAGTCCACATGGACGTACAAGGCAACACGGATGACGTGGTACATAATGTTGACCCGCCAAGATTGGCTCGTTTCTCCAGTCCTGTGAAGGAGCCTGAAAATATTATCCCATCGCACACAACGGCTGATGACGAGGACACCATTACTGGAGGGGCATACAAGGCTCCAGAGGCGTCAGACGTGCTGGCCAAATTTATGACCAAGGATGAGTCAGCCGCGTCTGAGAAAGGGAAGGCAAAGCTGGAAATGCCGAACTTTGAAGATCTTAGCGCGGACGAGCTTCATCAAGGTTACTTGACCCGGCTATCTACAAGCCGGGATATGGAGGCGAGCATGGTGAACATGCTGAAAAGAAAATATGAGGTATGAAAACTTCCTCTTTCCAATACCGTATATACTTACGTAGCCCCCAAGTCTTAGACATAGGAAAGCATGAGTATGTGTAAGACTTTGTGTATGATTTTGACAATCGCGTTGTAGCCCCCAAGGGCCGGGTTGTTATAAAAATAACAAGTCGGTTCTTCGAAAGTGACCTCATCCATGTAATTTAAAAGAGTAACATGTAGCCCCCAAGGGCCGGGTTGTTATGAAAATAACAAGCCGGTTCTTCGAAAGTGGCCTCATCTATGTAATTGAAAAGAGTAACATGTAGCCCCCAAGGGCTGGCTCGTCTTTGTAAAAGAGCCGGGTCTTCAAAATGTTTGATCGTAGCCAATGTATTGAAAGAAAACACCATGTAGCCCCCACGGGCCAGCTCATCTCGATGAGATGGCTGGGTTTTCCTTTGTGTATGAAAAAATGACTTGCATTAGCCCCCAAGTGCCATGTAGGTTGCTTGCAGCTGCTTGGGATTTGATTGTATCATGATTTTCGTCTCTGGTAGCCCCCAAGTGCCGGGTCATGCGACCTTGTCGGCTTGGGACTCTAAACTTGTATTTTGTATGGCAGGATATGCTCAATGAGGCTGAGTCCAAAGCTGCCGGCTTTTAAGAGCAGTGGAAAGCGGAGAAAAGGCTACGTGAAAAGGCAGAATCATCTTCTTCTGCGTTGCAAAAATCTTTGTTGATCGCCTCTGAAAATGTGAGCTCTTTGAAGACCTCATATGAGGAAGAAAAAACATCGTTGTTGAAATGTGCCGAGGAAGAAGAGGGACCGGTTGAGCCGGTCACCGAGGAGCTGAACGCTTTAAAACGCCACATCACCAACATGACTGTGGCTATCTTTGGTAAGCATGCCCTTTGAATTTTTTTTCTGATAAATCATCTGTCAAATTTCGGGTTAAAACATGAATTGGTAGTGTGGCTTTGTAATCCTTAAGTGTTTGAACTTTCAGGAAGAAAAAATGGAAATGTTGTCCAGGTGCCATTGGTTAAGTTGAAAACCATATATACCTTCCTGGAGCAATTGTATGCGGGGAGTTTGTATACCATTATGGCTGTGATGGGCGGGAAGGAGCCTCCAAAATTTATAAAAGACGTGCTTAAACAGACGTCTACTATCCCCAAGCAGATTGAAGAGTGGAAAAGATCAGTCGCCCGAGCTGGCGCTATGATGTCACTTGGTCGTGCCAAGGCTTACTTGCTGAAGATGGAGCCGGCTGAAATTTCTAGCGGGTTTCCTGAATTTAATATTGATGGTAGTCAATTTTCTTCAGCAGACTATGCTCGTTGCTTAAAGGAAACTCGCGTCCTGGCGAGTTAACTAGCTAGAGAGCTTGACCTAAGCAAGTATCAACCTGCTTATGACGAGGGGAACACACGGGTTAACCTGCCAACATTTGAGCCATTTGACTTAACTCCTGCACGACGTAAGCACATCTTTGCTCCTGATGTTGACCCGTCGATTATCATCCAAGATGATGCAATCTTCCAACAATTAATAACCATTGAATGGGATCTGAACAACCTTTAGATCGAAGAAGAAGAAGAAGAAGAAGAAGAAGAAGAGCCGGCGCGGGATAACCCGGAAACATCGAACATTGGAGATCGCCAAGAAAATGTCAACCCGGAGAGCGTCAACCCGGAGGGCGCAGGGGCCAGCTTACAGGAGTAGATGACTCCTAAAAGACTTGTTGATATTTTGAGCTGAGTTGTGGCTCTGCAATAGGGTAGTGAAAACACCTGTTTCATCTGTGGTGCCATTGCGCACTTTAATACTCGGAGCATATTTTGCGTAAGGATTTAAACTGGTGTGGTGTTGTGTTGACCCACCCAGTATCCTTGTAATGATTTGTTGCTTGAAGTAATGATCTGGCGAGTTATATTTTTGTGAGCCGCCAATAATTGGTCATTGTCTGCCATCTTGATCACTATTATCCAATGTATGTATATCTCAACAACTCGTTGAAATCAATCTTTCCTGATCAGAATAACCCAATGTATCAATAAACTGGCGACTCATGGTCAATATCCATCTTTCCTTTATCAGAAATAACCCGGTGTATCAATGACCCAGCGACTCATGGTCGATATCAATCTGGACCAAGGAAGAAAATAATCCCGTAAAAATAATAAAATTCAAAAGTATATATAAATAATGTTAAGCCGGCTTTCGAGGCACGACAAAAAGACCGGCTTTCGAAGCTCGAGTCTTGCTTCAATGAAGCTGGCGTGATAGCCCATGGTTTATCCTAGCTTTTTGTAAGCCATCTCTCACATGACATAAGCCGACGTTTTAACCGTGACAAGTTCAGGGTCTCATAAGAGATTGACTATCAAGAGTACGCCGGGTCATCTTGGCGGAGTAACATCAAGCAGACAGGCAGGTTTAACCAAGGTATATAATGGCATATGCCGGGTCAAGAGGGATGTTGATAGCTAAACTCGATGAGCTGGAAGCCCCCAAGTGGCCTATGACCAAAAATAAAGACTTATGCACAATATATGAGACGAAACGACAGAGGCCCCGAATTTCGAGGATGCCGGCTTTATTATAATGATCATAGAAATATATACACAAAGGTATGTACAATAAACTGGAGCCAGTGGCTCTAAGTATAATAGGGTCGGAGATGAGCAATGTTCCAAGGCCTGTTGGTCTCCTCCTCAGATGTACGTGACTTATTACGTTCACGTCTATCAACCAGGTAATATGACCCATTGTTGAGATTCTTGCTGATAACAAAAGGCCCTTCCCAAGGAGGTGAGAGCTTATGCATACCGGCTTGTTCTTGGATCAACCGGAGCACTAAGTCGCCCTCCTGGAAAGTACGGCTGCGAACTCTACGGTTATGATAGCGACGTAGGTCTTGCTGATATATTGCTGATCTTGCTGCTGCAAAGTCACGTTCCTCCTCCAAAGCATCTAGAGAGTCTTGCCGAGCCTGCTCGTTATCTGCTTCAACATAAGCTGCAACTCTGGGGGAATCATGATGAATATCGCTAGGTAGCACCGCTTCTGCACCATAAGCCACGAAGAAAGGTGTATAACCGGTTGATCTGTTGGGAGTAGTCAGTATGCTCCAAAGGACAGAAGGGAGCTCCTCAACCCAACAACCTGGAGTGCACTCAAGGGGAACCATGAGTCTTGGCTTGATGCCTCATAAAATTTCTTGGTTAGCACGTTCTGCTTGGCAATTGGACTGAGGGTGCGCCACTAAGGCCACATCAAGCCGGATGTGTTCTTGCTGACAGAATTTCTTCATAGCTCCTTTGGACAAGTTAGTTCCATTATCAGTGATGATGCTGTGTGGGTAACCAAAGCGAAAAATCAGCTTCTTCAGGAATTTGACTGCTGTTGTTGTATCACAATTGCTGATTGGCTCTGCTTCAACCTACTTGGTAAATTTATCAACCGCAACCAAAAGGTGAGTTTTCTTGTCCTTGGACCGTTTAAATGGACCAACCATATCAAGCCCCCATACTGCAAAAGGCCAAGTGATGGGAATCATCCGGAGTTCTTGAGCCGGTACATGAGCCCGACGTGCAAACTTCTGACATCCATTACACTTGTGCATGATATCCTCAACATCTGCATGAGACGTGAGCCAATAAAAACCGTGTCAAAAAGCCTTTGTGACCAGGGATCATGAGCCGACATGATGACCACAGTCACCAGAGTGAATCTCATTAAGGATTTCTCGGCCTTCATCAGGGAAACACATCGTTGAAAAACGCCAGTGATGCTTCTTCTGTGCAACTCGCCATGGATGATAGTCATAGATTTGGAGCAACGGACAATCTGACGAGCAATTAGTTCATCCTCAGGGAGCTCGCCTTGAGTCAGATATGCCAGATAAGGAACCGTCCAATCTGGGGTGGCACGAAGAGCCGCCACCAGTTGTGCGATACGTCTCCAACGTATCTATAATTTATGAAGTACCCATGCCATGTTTACAACAATTTTATACGGTTTTGGTATGATTTGAATGGAACTAACCCAGATTGACGCTGTTCTCAGCATAACTACCGTGGTGTTGTTTTTTGTGCAGAAATAAAAGTTCTCCAAATGAGCTGAAACTTTTTGACGATTTTTTTGGAGCAAAAGAGGCACTAGAAGCTTCGTGGGGGGACCAGAAGGTGAAGGAGGTGGCCACCACCCACCAGGGTGCTAGGGGCCTTGCCCGTGTGCTGGTGGGTGGTGGGCCCCTCGAAACCCATCTTCGCGTGAAACCGACTCCAAAAAATCTTATAAATGCAGAAACCCCCAGAAATAACCCTAGATCAAAAGTTTCGCCGCCGCAAGCCTCTGTAGCCACGAAAAACCAATCTAGACCCTGTTCCGGCACCCTGCCGGAGGGGGAAATCATCATCGGTGGCCATCTTCATCATCCCGGCGGCCACCATGATGAGGAGGGAGTAGTCCACCCTCGGGGCTGAGGGTTTGTACCAGTAGCTATGTGTTTAATCTCTCTCTCTCTCTCTCTCGTGTTCTTGAGTTGGCACGATCTTAATGTATCGCGAGCTTTGTTAATATAGTTGGATCATATGGTGTTTTCCCCTCTCTATCTTGTTGTGATGAATTGAGTTTTCCCTTTGAGATTTCATTTTTATCGGATTGAATACTTTGTTGGATTTGAGAGCACTTGATCTATGTCTTGGCACTCAACTCGCGGATTTTCGAGGTGACATTGGGGTAATCTATGCATAGAGGTTGATGCACGTTCTCGTCTTTGTTTCGCCGGTAGAAATCTTGGGGCACTCTTTGAGGTTCTTTGTGTTGGATTGAGTATTATGAATCTGAAATTGTTTGATGCATATCCTATAATCAACTCACGGATACTAGTGGTGACATTAGGGTATTTAGGTGACATTAGAATTGGATGATGTGTATCATATGGTATTATTTTAGTACAGATCGATCGAAAATGATAAATTGGTGTTATTTTAGTACGAACTTTTGGATAGATCGATCGGAAAAGATAACCTTGAGGTGGTTTCGTACCCTACAAACAATTTCTTCTTATGTTCTCCGCTAGATAGGAACTTTGGAGTGATTCTTCATCGCACGTTGATGGATGGTTATATGATCCAATTATATTAGCATTATTGAGAGATTGCACTAGCGAAAGTACGGACCGTAGGCCTCATTTTCAAGCATTGCAATACCGTTTGTGCTTACTTATGTTACTTGCTACCTTGCTGTTTTTTATTGTTACCATTACAAAAATCAATATCTACTATCATTACTACGCATGTATCATCATCTCTTCGCCGAACTAGTGCATCTATACAAATTACCATTGTATTTGGTGTGTTGGGGACATAAGAGATTTTTTGTTATTCGGTTGCAGGGTTGTTTGAGAGAGACCATCTTTATTCTACGCCTCCCACGGATTGATAAAACTTAGGTCATCCGCTTGAGGGAAATTTGCTACTGTACTACAAAACTCTGCGCTTGGAGGCCCAACACGAGTCTACAAGAACAAGTTGTGTAGTAGACATTAAGCTCTTTTCTGGCGCCGTTGCCGGGGAGATGAGTGCTTGAAGGTATATCTTTAGACCTTACAATTGAATCTTTTAGTTTCTTATTTTATCATTAGTTTGGTTTATAAAAAAAACTAAAAAAAATGTAATTGAGGTGGCCTCGTATTATTCGTCTTTATCATGTCTTTTTAAAAAATGATGAATTGAAAAATTGTGCTCAATCTATGTACTACCCCTATAAAAACATGAGAGGTGACAAATCCAAATAACCAAAATCGTCTATCTACTAAATCCAAGGGTCTTAAAATATGTCCGTGTTTAACGCAGCAAGCCACGCCCGCACCATCAATCGCTAATCCTACCCGCCGCTTAAAAAAAAAACCGCTCCGCACGTCACGCCCGCACCACGACCTCTTTCGCCTGCTCCTCCTCTGGTCCTCCCAACGGACGCCAGCATGGGCGGGACTCCCCCGCCGTCCGCCGCCCACCGATCCACCGGGCTCCGGCGCCCCGCCGCGCCACTCGCTGAGCATGCCCGTCGCCGACCCCGGTCTGCTTCACCATCGAACGCCGCCACTTCACCGGGCTGCGCCGCCCAACTGCCGTCTATCACCTGCGTCCCTCCCCACTACCCCGCCCTCCCACCGCTCCATCCTCGGCGACCCTCACCGACCGCCCTCCCGACGACCCCCACTCCACCAGCAGCGCCACCCCGCTCCTCAGCTCCACCTCCACCGGCAAACGGCTGCTCCGATCAACATCGACTGTTTCACGGCACGCTATTAGGCGGCGGAAGGATTCGCGGCGTGCTGGGTGGTCTCGGTGTCAGATGCCATCGCGGGTTGCTTTGGCGGTGTGCAACGCTGTTGGTAGCCTGGTCAGCGGTAGGCATCACGGCCGACAGAGGGAGAAGCAATAGTTCGTCCACTTACAACATTGTCTCTGTTTGGAATAGAGTATGGCGACCTCTCCCTGACCTCCCTCTCCACCAGCAGCCATGGTCCCCAACCACCTGTAACGACATCGCTCTACCTCCAGATCAAGTTCCCTGAACTTCATATGCCTCCTCCCAAGGCTAGGGATATTCCTCAATTTGCGACCCTATTTTTTCTCTTAAAGAGGGATTTTGCTACACATTCTTGTGACAGTAGGAGCAGTCTCTATTGTGTTTCTCACCAATTGCGTTAATTTGTTTCTTTCTTGCATCAGATTGTTTGAACCAGTCCATTTTTTTGACATGGTGGACTAGAACTGGGTAAGGAACTATGATTCTGCGATTGAGAGAATGGCAATGTGGATGATGTGATGTAGGTAAATTTAGTTGCAAGAGCTCAAGTTTTTGTCCTTGGTTGGATCAGTCAGAATCTAATTTATGTGATGGTATTATGAAAATAAACGCATTAATTTGATTCTTATAATGCTGGTCTTGCTAGCTTTCAAAGTAGGCTGCTTATGCATTTTTTACAACAAATGCTCATGGAGCTGATATATGGTAGTGTTGTTTGTGTTCATATTGTAGCATGCCGCATGGATTGAGCTCGATCCTGACTCCAGCGAGCTTTCTTTTAGTTCGTTGTGCTACAGTTTTTAATTTGGTTTCAGTTTTTCAACTTGACATATGTATGTAGCCCTCCCCATTTATTCATTCTCTGATTCTTTGGGTCGTTTTAGAACTTATGATACTTTTATTTATTAGTAGTGCAGTGTCGATGATGCTCTATGACTAGCAGAAAAATTCTAATATACCTTTTATTTTCTTACATAGTGTTGCCGTCAACCCTGTTAACGCCGTCGTCATCCTCCGTAACACCCATACAACAACACGCACAACAACCTAAGTCACCACCTGCTCCGCTAGGTATATGTGCCCTCCTCGCCTCTCTCTATTTATCTTTCACTGAGACAGCTATGGGCACCCAAAGTCCAACAACCTACACCGTGTCTGAAATAGAAGCTAACAAAAATGATTAAGCTATCTGTAAGGTTTTGAAATCTCCGCCAAAAGAACGCCAAGGTCTCATTCAAACATCATTCTTTATTGAGTAGTTAAATTGAGTTAACTTCTACACCCAGATTTTCTAAAACAGAGGATGGCTTTCTAAAGGATGGTGAGTATTTTCAACAAGTTAAAAAAGGAGGTTTTCCCTTTTTATTTTGATTTGCATACAGAACAGTGCACAATATGTTTACCACTACATGTACTGCGTGAAGGAAACTAAGCTATTCTAATAAGGGTGGCCGTGCTATTTGAAATCTTAAACAATTTCATCTGTTGTCCACTGTAAAAATGAATACTCTACCGATTTAGTCACATTTGCAGAGCTTATGTTATTACAGTTAACAATTTTTAATAGATAGGTTCATTGCAAAAACTGGACTTAACTAAGCATATACATAACCGATGTTCATTACGGGGTTGTTGTATGTCTTGGCCAGTGTGCCGTACTTGGAAGCAAACTTCCTAGGTGACATTCACAAGATAAATGGTTTTAATATTACACAACACGCCCCTCCCTGCACGTTGCCTTGCTAAGTTGAGCAAACTCTGCTTTAGTGCTTATGTGTTTAGCTTATTATTGTAACTCGATGTAAATCGATTTCTTCATATTTCTTTGTGCTTGTTACTGCATATTGCTTGTTTTGGACCACTGTACAAAATTGCATCTAAAATGAGACTGATACCTACTTTTCAAATTGTCTTAGCAAACTCTGCTTTAGTGCTTATGTGTTTAGCTTATTATTGTAACTCGATGTAAATCGATTTCTTCATATTTCTTTGTGCTTGTTACTGCATATTGCTTGTTTTGGACCACTGTACAAAATTGCATCTAAAATGAGACTGATACCTACTTTTCAAATTGTCAGAGATGACGAGATCCACTTTCTTTTGGAAAGGAGAAGGGAGGACAGAGAGAATCAAAACAAAGGAATGTAACCCTCAACTTATTACTCTCTCTCTCTCTCTCTCTCTCTCCCTCTCCCTTTATCATCCATCTTTATTAGTTTCTATATGGTCTGTCATAGATGCTATTACATTGATGTAGCACTATATTTTTCATGTGTAGTTATAACCAGAGCTCCCTCTGTACTGATACATATGTGTTTTTTTTCTTTTAGTTGTCTCTTTTCAAAATGGTCGGGCTTTCTAGATCAGAAGAAATTTGTTTTAGATTGGCCTTTGGGTTTCAGAAAATTCAGAATAAGTTCCTACACCTGACACCATATGCTTGTGCCCATATTCCTGGAGTATTTGCAGCTGTATTCTTGGTCGTTCATGCTCAATCAGGTGAGTCTATTTTCTCTTTTTTGACAACAATTTGAACCTGTCAATCGGGGAAAGACATCCCCATCACCAGTGCACTTTTATTCAGTTTGAGGAGAAATGAGTAGTCAGTTCGCTAATTAAATTTGTCTTCTGTTCTATGCATAGATGCAGGTGTGACAACAGTTGCAGCAACTATTTTGTTCTTTTGCAGTTGGGGTGTGCGTCCATACGTGTTAAACAACTAAGCATATTTAATTTGTGGCCTAACAATATTTTTGTTAATAGTTGCCAACTAAAAGATGATCTATTTGTGCTAATAGTGGCCAAATAAAAGAGGATGCAGATATCACGAGTTCATATTGTACAGAATTTTTTTTTGCTAGCAATATTCTCTCTTTTCTTAGTATTTTATATTGATAACAGCTCCTGGATTAATCTGTGATTACTACTCCCCCTTGGAGAACAATCAGATTTTCATGCATGAACAATAACCATGTTCTTTTATTTTTAGGAATGGGGACTCTAAAATGGGTGGAGAAGGAGCTACAGTTCAGCAGCCAAATATAGCAGACATGTTGTGTATAGAGTTTGCAAGGCACTGTGTTCATTTCTTACACTTAAATATCTTAGTCAGCACAACTATATCATAGTATTGCGATACTTAATGGAAGAACTTTTCTTAACTTTCTTCCATTATTTTCATTATGTGAATTCGATTACTATGATACCAGGTAACTTGGCTATTCAGTATCTGTATTTGAGGTCTACACCTAATAATTTTCTTTCTAAAGAACACCTCTGATGTTTCATTACACATCGGATGACTCACTATTGTTATCATGGAAACTCGAGTACTTAGCGTTTGCAGTTTGTGATCTTTTCCCCTATAACGTCCTCTTATACCTGAGTTGCTAACTATAAATATAGTAATTACTATGGTCGTTAGTAAGGACTAGCTTGATATGTATAAAGAAATGTATCCTTTATTTTTTCTATGATTTTGTGATTGCTTTCTCAGTTTAATTGTAGCTTTAACTACTCATGTACAGAAGTTTGGCCTCAAACAAGATAGAATTACAGACTGAGGGGTTTAGAGCGAGACATGGAAATTAGGAGACCACTAACCATAAGGAGGAGGATTGGCGAGGAGATTAGAAAGCCAAGCACAAAACCCAATCATATATAGAGATCCTCAAAGGCCAAGGTAAAAGTGAACTTCTTGTTCAATTGATATTATGTGTTTCTGATGGTTGGTTCATACAACAGGTTTATGGATGGGGAGTGTAACACCCCTGTGTTACTATCACTGTGATCAGCTGCTAATAATGCCAAGTCATATCATTTGCAGAGCTTAGACATAGTGATTAACCAAAACAATTCAACTCCATTTTGAAAATTAACTCAAATTCCAAAGTGCAAAATAAAATTTGCTCAAACACCTTTGGAAAAATGTTCACTAAATAGCAAATATTCCAGAAGCACTCTTAAAATTAAAACTAATACTACTTGGACTAGCTAAATGACTCCAACAAGATGAAACAACACCAAAACAGCAATATTTAATACATTTAAAATTATATCAATTTCAAATGAAACCCAACTTTGCTCAAACCAATTTTTGGTAAAGGCTAATATTGCATATTAATATTTGGGTCAACTCTCACATTTTACAAAAATGCAAAAGTGTGCTAACTATTTCAAAACAGGAAATAAATAAAGAAAAAATCAAAACAGAAAGAGAAGATAGAAAATGAAAAAGGCCTAGAGTTCTACTGTGCACTACAAGCCTACGTGCTACAGTAGCCGGCCTAGCCCACCAGTCACGTCGTCCTCCTCCTACCGCGCTGTCGCGCGCAAACGCTGACATGGCGACGGCCGACGCACACGTCGCCCATCCGCCGGCGCCCGCGCACGGATAAGATCCCCGAGTCCCCTGGCTCAAACCCTAGCCCCCATAAATCCCTCACCCACTCGCTCGCCTCTTCCCCCTCTCCCTCTCCTCAGATCCGCCGTGCCCGAACGCCATCGCTGCCGTGGGCTTGTGGTAGCCGTGGCCATCGACCACCGCACGCCTCGCCGCCACGTCGTAGAGGATCGTCGTCGTCCGCTGCGTCTCCAGACGCCACCAGTTGGAGCCGGGACCTTCTACACCGAGAACACCGTCCTCGTCTTCCTCCTCGGATCTCCGGCGATTTCCTCGTCCCCGGCGACGCCTCTGCGCTACTAAGCTTACACCGGGCCACCGTGTGCCTTCGCTGTAAGCTCCCCTTTCCTCCCCATCTCTCTAGTCGCTCCCGCGCGCTCGCTAGCCGTAGCTTCGCCTGAGCCCGAACCCGCTGTCGCCGATGAGCTCGCTGCCGTGGCCAACGCC
Source organism: Thinopyrum elongatum (assembly GCA_011799875.1). NCBI lineage: Eukaryota > Viridiplantae > Streptophyta > Magnoliopsida > Poales > Poaceae > Thinopyrum > Thinopyrum elongatum. The sequence continues at coordinate 404,269,069 of CM022299.1, read as the reverse complement.
GTCGTAATGCGCAACCGAGCCCAGCTTCGAGCTCCTGGAGCTCGTGCGAGTCCAGCAAAGCCTCTAGCACCTCTTCCCGTGCCGCATAGCGTCGAACCCGACGAAGCCCGAGCTCCGGCGTCCGTTTCGCCGCTCGCCGCCGTCGAACTAACTCACCTCCGGTCGGTCCAAGGCCACCAGTCGACGCGGTGCTTTTCTAGCTTTCGAATGCATCAGACCGCGCGCGAAACGGTGTCTCCTAGCGCGATTCCGGCGAGCTCCGGCGACGCGCCGCCGCTGCCTTGGTCGCCGGAGCAGTTCCGGCGCCGGCCGCCGACGTGGCTCGGTGGGGCCCAGCCCTGGGTCACTGACCGTGGGCCCTGGGGACCCCAGTAGACTGGGTTGACCCAGTCAACTGCGCTGACTGGGCAGCCCAGCCACTGACATATGGGCCCTCGCGGTTAATTAATCTAATAACGAATTAATTAAATAAAAATAATTAGTTTAGACTAATGACTCATTGACATATGGGGCCCACCCCACTAATCACTCTGTTAGTTTAGATAATCCACTGTTAGTCTAACATAGGCTGACATGTGGGTCCCGACCCACATGTCAGGTTTGACTGGTCAGCCGACCTGTTGACTTGCTGATGTCAGCATTACCTCATGCTGACGTCATAATTCCCTTTTCTGTTAAAATAAATAAATTCCAAAAAATCATTTAAACTTCGAAAATTAATAACTTTTAAACCGTAGCTCAGATCGAAAAAGTTAAAACATGAAAGTTGCTCAGAACGACAAGACGAGTCTGGTCGTGCCGTCTGTTTTCCTGTCGGAACCTCTTACGTAGGAGAACTCGTAACTCCGAGCCCGAATCCAGTAGATGAATAGTGCACACATGCCGATTAATAAATCCCCGGTTAATCCTAAAGATAACCAAAATGACTTAGATGCATATTTAGTCAACTCTGCACTGCATCGCAGCATAGCACGCACCGTGTTGCATTTGACTGCATTGTATTTACTTGTTTCCTCCCCCTCTTCTCTCTCGGTAGACCCCGACGTCGACGTAGCTCCTGAGGCAGACGCCGCTCCGGAGTACGACTACGTCCCCGACGACCCTGCCCTTGCCGTCGAGCAGACAGGCAAGCACCCCCATTTTGAGCATTCCGATATCGCCCACTCTCTTCTCTCTTATGCTTGCATTAGAAGTACTGCTGCTACTGTTGTCCTATATCTGCTGCATAGCCTGTTTTATTGTAGCCTACTTTTGATACCTGCCTATTCTCCTAAACTGTTTAGTATAGGATGGGTAGAGCCTTATCAGAGACCCACTTGTCCCGACTGCCCCGCTGGACTCTCAGAAGACCCGAGCAACGGGATCGAAGACCAGACCCTGGCACCGCACGTCACTTCCCCCTTAAATTGCTCGACACTACTGGGATACTATCGAGTGCCGAGGGTGATACCTCGTCAGCACTTCTGATGATAACCTTGTAGGTTAGTTAATCGGTCGTAGTAAGCGAGGGTGATTCCTCCTACACCACCCTCGATAACGACATCGTCGTGCAACTGTTCAAGTGTGGACCTCGAGGGTGATACCTCCTTCGTTCACCTTGACGAGAACATCAGGTGGGACTCCATCGAGGGTGATTCCTCAGGGTTCCCTTGGTGTTAGACACACGGTTACTGTTGTTACTGTGACTTACACTGAAACATGATACTAAAGACGGGTCGGCCCTGAGGGGTACCCGCGCGAGCATGAATGCGAAGTGATGTGGAGTCGGGTTGACCTGAGAGGTGCCCGCGAGATAACTACGAGGCGTGGCCGGGCATTCTTAGCCCTTGCCACAAGTCCTCGAGACGGGGCGATGGGGTCACATCGATCGTGAGTCTCTGCTCGTTTCCGCGCGCTCCTAAACCACTAAACGGTTTGGATATTTGATCCGAGGGGCCTCTGGCCTGATAGCACTAACCATCACGTGGGCATAGTATGGGCGTTCTGCGTCGTATATTTCAGCCGAAGCTTAACGGACGTCAGTGATTGAGCGGCGCGCGCCGAGTTGGACTGGTTACGCAACTGCGCTTGTATTAAGGGGTTGCTAGGTCTGCTCTTGGCCGTGAACGCAACTGCGCTTGTATTAAGGAGTTCTCAGGGCGAAGGCCCAAGACCCCTGGGGGCATAGGTTTAGTCCGGCGTGCTGACCTCTCTGTTAAGTATTTGGTCGGGTTGCGGCGTGTTGCTTAGCCGAGGCCGGGCATGACCCAGAAAAGTGTGTCCGGCCGGAGTTAAGCGAGCGTGGTGGGTAAGTTGGTGCACCCCTGCAGGGAAGAAAACATCTATCGATAGTCTGTCCTACGGTAACGGACACTCGGAGTTGTATCCCGATCGGTACAACTAGAACTGAGATGATACTGGATAGTATGGCTCTGGGATTGCTTTCTCGCAGGGAGTCGAGAAATGATCTGAGGCTGAGGTTGATGATACTACTACTACTACTACTACTTTACTTTGTGTTAATCTGCACTCTTCCAATGCTGCAAGACTGCTGAAGATGTTGAAGATGCTAGTCTTCGATAGGACTAGGTTTTCCCCCTCTATTCTGGCATTTCTGCAGCCCAGTCCACATATACAGCCATCCTTTGAAAATGTTGCATATGTAGTTTAGATCCTTGCTTGCTGAGTACTTCGGATGAGTACTCACGTTTGCTTTACTTTCTTTTTTCCCCCATATCCAATTGATGCCACCAGACGACGGAGCCTTTGAGTCAGATGCCCCAGTCGACGACCACTACTACTACCAGCCCGGAGAGTACTACTACTACGAGGAGCCGACCGGCGACCAGGAGTAGGATTCGGAGGGTCCAGGGCAGGAGGCCCACGCCTTTCAATCGTAGTATTTTATTTTGCCCCGCCTCTGTGAAGGCTTATCTCTCTTTCTGTAATATATCTGTACCCAGATATCTGATGCTTCCGCTGACACTTGTATGCCATCGAGCTAGGTATTCGAGCCCTCGAGGCCCTGGCTTGTAATATAAAGCTTGTATGAATTTATTTATGTTTTAGAGTTGTGTTGTGATATCTTCAAGTGAGTCCTTAGGCTTAATCAAACATAGCATCCCACCACTATTCATGAGAATAAATTTGCTTATATGGAGAGTAAGAAAATTTCTATGCTTGTGGATCAAAAGAATGATTTATGTGATATTTATATTGTTGAATTAATTCATGATGCTACTGAAAATTATTATGAGAGAGGAATATATGCTTCTACATATTTCAATAATATCAAGTTTCCTCTCTTTATGTTGAAAGTTTTGAAGTTGCACTTGTTTTGCCTTCCTATGCTAGTTGATTCTTGTTCCCATAACTTGTTTGCTCACAAAATCCCTATGCATAAGAAGTGGGTTAGGCTTAAATGTTCTTGTCATGTGATCCATGATGCTCCCGTTATGTTTCAATTCTTATCTTTTATGCGAGCATCATTGCAATCATCATACCTAGCTAAAAAGGCATTAAAGAAAAGCGCTTGTTGGGAGACAACCCAATATTTACCCCTAATGTTTTTGTGTGTTCACATTATTAGGATACTTTAATAATCATGTTTTATATCTTTTGTTTCAATAAAGTAACAAGTAAAGCCTTTGGGATAGTGTGGATGATAGTTGACTTGATTCTGTGCAAAAACAGAAACTTTTGCGTCCAGTAACATAATTATTAAAAATCACTGGAGCGTCGAAAAATTCTGAATGTTTTACAGTTGACGGGTATACAAACTTCCTACGTTGTCCTAATTTTTTAGAATTTTTCGAGTTACAGAAGTATGAATATAATTCAGATCTTTACGTACTGTTCTGTTTTTGACAGATTCTGTTTTCAATGCTTAGTTTGCTTGTTTTATAGTTTATATGGCTTATATTGGTCAATATAAGTTGTAGAAATTGTAGGGTACAGTAGGCATTGTGTGAGAACAATTATAAATCTTATTTTTACAGTACCAAAGTGAATGATTTGTCTTTATCATACTAACCCATCTCACGAAGTTCCGTTAAGTTTTGTGTGATTGAAGTTTTCAAGTTTTGGGTGAGATACCGATATGAGGAGAATAAGGAGTGACAAGACCCTAAGCTTGGGGATGCCAAGGCACCCCAAGGTAATATTCAAGGAATATCCAAGCAACTAACTTGGGGATGCCCCGGAAGGCATCCCCTCTTTCTGAAAGTGCTAGTTATCGACTAGAGGGGGGGTGGTGAATAGGCAATTTTTATGAAAGT